>CM076582.1:766283185-766883185 GCA_034641835.2 Pinus albicaulis | reverse complement strand
TCCCAACAAGAATTGAGCCATCCTTCCATTCAGTTGCCTGGTATGCTACATAAACATGTTGTGAAAGTATTTTTTCTTATAACTAATATTTTTTTGTCGTGAGTGTATTTTCTGCCCCACAGGTACAAAAATTATTAAGAATCTATCCAAAAGTCACTTTCACAATGGCATCAAATAGAGCTGCCTCAAATTAAACCATTGAAATAAGTACTGGAGAAGCAGTTGAACAAGTTCTGGTTAACTTACTAGTTTATGCAGATACTTAGATGTTCATAGAGAAGGGATCAAAACTGACATGGCAATAGATCAAGGATGATTTCACAAAGGACTTCTAGGAAGACTTAGAGGACCAAAAAGTGTATCTCAACATCATGTAGTCAAGGCTTTACAAGGTTTCATGTAGGTATTTGACTTTCCGAAGGGAAAGCGATAGTCAAATTTGAGCTCAACACAAAGAGTTACAATGTGTATGATTCGAGGGGAATTTGAAAATACCACTGTGTGAGAGTTTACTTCAACTGGATCAATGAGATATATCAGTGGCCAAAGGAGGAACCACCTGCATAACCTACATTCATGAGAGAGAGGGTGATCATGGTAGACACCAGCAGGAATCCAAATGAAATTACCGACGCTAGCTAGGCCTACACAAGAGCAGCCAGATTTAACACCTAATGCTTGGTGGCGGAGAACAAGTAGTTGGCGCAGAACATACATACACTTCGTCAATAGAATGAAAAACTTTGAGCAATAATGCAGGATGCACCTTTCGCATAGGTCTACCGCAAGGAGATAATAACAACGATACTTGATGAAGTATCCACACTTGGAGACATTATGCAAGACCTTTATGAGGATTTGTTATGAAACCAACTCCAAAAATAGAAGAAAAGAGAGATCAACGCCTTAGAAATCAACCAATTTGAGGGGGCAACCTCCTTTAGATTACATAAATGAACAATTTTTGGATGATTCAAATTAAAAAAATCCTCCTTTCTATATATAGGAGTCCATGGGGTCACAATATAATCCTAGCCGACCTAACAATAATAATGTAAGGGTACAACAATAACAATAGCAGGGTTTTATGGGGCACAATAATAACAATATGGGGACTACAGGGCTACAAAAATAACAATAAGGGGGCTACACTAACAAAAATAAGGGACTACATAAGTAATATAGGTACCTAACATGCCCCTCTCCTTCGAAAAAGTGTTGTCCTCAACGCTTGGGTGGCTCTGGATGCTTTTGTATAAAATTCTCATCCTCCCATGTGGAATCTTCAATGGGTAAGTTCTTCCACTTGATGAGATACTCTAAAATTGATCGATTTCGTAGCTATCGAGTTCTTGTTTCCATGACTACTTCAGGTTCCAATATGATTTTTCCTTCCTCATCAAGTCCTGGCAATATTGTTTGAACTGGAAGTTTGGCACCTATAACCTTCTTTAAGCATGAAACATGGAAAACTGGGTGCACTCGAGAAGAAGCAGAAAGCTCCAATTTGTATGCCATAGTACCAATATTTTGTAACACCTTGTCAGGACCATATTAATTTGGCTATAATTTATTATCCTTCTTAGCTTTCTTGAGTGACAAAACTTCTCTCGATGTAATGTTGATTTTCCTTTTGTTTCATTTGATTTTGTGCCAAATTTAGGTTGTCCTTTAAGAGTTGGAGAACTTGTTTTTGATGCTCAATGTGATATTCCACTGCTTAAACCTTAGAATTTTATCTTAAAAATGATGTGATGGATAATGGATGGTATCCATAAAGTGCCATAAATGGGGTCATTTTTGCTGCAGTATGGAAGGAAATGTTATACCACCATTTAGCCAGAGGTAACCACTTGACCCATTATGTTTGTTTATCAGATACAAAGCAACAAAGATATCATTCCAAACATTTGTTCACTATCTTAGTTTTCCCATTAGATTGAGGATGATAAGATGAGCTATGGGTTAGTTGAGTACCAAAACAAGAAAATAATTCTGTCCAAAAATTTCCAGTAAAAATGGGATCTCTGTCCCTTACAATAATCTTTGGCTTTCCA
Source organism: Pinus albicaulis (assembly GCA_034641835.2). NCBI lineage: Eukaryota > Viridiplantae > Streptophyta > Pinopsida > Pinales > Pinaceae > Pinus > Pinus albicaulis. Next base: position 766,881,128 of record CM076582.1, on the reverse strand, counting down.
TGTAGCTTTTGAATTGTTTCCATAAATGCAGTAGCAACTGTACTTGCTTTAAATGGATGAGATAATTCACAAAAGTGTGCATACTTGGTAAGTCTATCAACTACCACCATGATGACACTCTTTCCTTCGGGCTTAGGTAAACTTGTGATAAAATCCATCGAAACCTCATCCTAACGTAGACTTGGAATGGGTAAAGTTTGTAGCAGACCCGGGGTCTTAATTGTCTCAACTTTATTTTGCTGGCAAAATAAACATTCTGCCACAAAATTTTGAATATCAAATTTAAGGCCATCCCAAAAAAATTCTTTCTTCACCCTGTGGTAAGTTTTTAAAAATCCAGAGTGTCCCCCTATGGGGGAGGTGTGCAATTCCAAAAGAATATTTTGTTTTAGTTGGGAATTATTACAAAGATATAAGCGATATTTGTACCATAAGGAATAATTTTTCCAACTAAATATATCAGATGTACTGGGATCTTGCTGCAACTTTTGAATGAGTGTCCACACTTCTTCATCATTCTTGCATTCCTCCCTTAGTTTAGTTATCCAATCTGGTTGGATAATAGAAATGGCACAAAGCAAGCTTCCACCTCCTCATCCTTTCTTGGGAGTGCATCTGCAACAACATTTAGCATCCCTTTTTTGTGAATGATTTCAAAGTCATACCCAACATCTTTGTGACCCATTTTTGCTGCTCTTCTGAAGATAGTCTTTGCTCCAAAAATTATTTAAGACTATCATGATCATTTTTTACCTTGAAGTGTCTTCCAATTAGGTAAGGTTGCCACTTCTTTAGTGCATGTAGTATTGCCAACATTTCCTTCTCATAAATAGCTTTATGTAAAAAATTTCCTTTAATTGGACAACTTTCAAAAGCATTGGGTCTTCCTTCTTGCATTAAAAAAACACCAATTCCATTTTCTAAGGCATCACATTCCACAATAAAGGTTTTTGTGAAGTATGGCGTATCTAAGACCGGTGCTAGGCACATTGCCTCTTTAAGATTTTTTAAGGCCTTAGTTGTTTCACTAGTCCATGAAAATGCATCTTTCTTCAATGATGTTGTTAGAGGTGTTGCTATTCTCCCATAATTCTTAACAAACTTGCGATAATAACCTGTTAACCTGAGAAATCCTTGCAACTGGTTTATGTTTGTGGGGACTTTCCATTCCTTAATGGCTTTAATTTTGTTAGGGTCTACCTTAACGCCCTCCTGAGATACAATATGAACTAGATATTCCACCTCTTATACTCCAAAGAAACATTTGGAGGCTTTTTCATATAATTGTTTCTCCTCCAGTAGTTTGAGCACCCTATCAACATGTTGAACATGATCCTTCCAAGACATGCTATATATTAGCATATCATCAAAAAATACTGACACAAATTTTCTAAGGAAGGGTTTAAAAATGTAATTCATTAACCCTTGAAATGTATATGGTGCATTGGTAAGGCCAAAAGGCATGACCAAAAATTCGTAATGACCCTCATGAGTTCGAAATGATGTTTTTGGAATATCTTCAGTTTTCATTCTAATTTGATGATATCCTAAATCAAGATCCAACTTGGTAAAATAAATTGCTCCATTTAATTCATCAATCACCGGAATGAGAAAATTATCTTTAATAATGAGCTTATAGAGCTCCCTATAATTTAGACACATGTGCCATGATCCATCCTTTTTGTACACCAATACTACTAGAGTAGAGAAAGAACTTTGACTAGGTTGAATTATACCAGCCTTTAACATTTATACAATCATACGTTCAATTTCGCTCTTTTTGACATAAGGATATCTGTAAGGCTTGATGTTTGGAGGAGCACTTCCTGGAATTAATTGAATACCATGATCATGATCACGAATAGGTGGGAGTCCTTTGAGATTTTCAAACACCTTGGAATGAGTGTCCAAGACTTTTTGGAGATATGGAGAAATAGATGATTTTGATGTTGGAACCTCTAGTGAGAATAATTTTGCAATTACGCCTCGTTTTTCTTTCTTCAGAAGCTTTGTCATGACATTAGAGCTTATTATATTTCCGGGCTTCCCTGTAATACCCCATAATTCAACTTCTTTTCCTTCCGATTTTTTCTTCAATAAAAGGTCTTGAAAATTAAAATCTACTGTCACAAAAGATTGTAACCATTGTACTCCTAGTACAACATCAATACCTCCCATTGGAATGGAAAGAATTGGAATATTCAATACATATTCCCCCATGGTTAGCTTGATATTATGGCATTTTCCAGAGAAATTTATAACCGTCCCTTCATTTGCAACCATCACTTGACACTTTGGTTCTGGGTATAGGAAGCAATTCAATTCCTTGGCTACCTTATAATGAATAAAATTATGGGCACCACCTGAATCAATCAACACTATTACATTTTTCTTCTTCATATGTCCTACTGTCTTGAGATTTTGAGGAGTGGTAATTCCTGCCAATGCATTACAAGATATGGTTAGACTCATTTATTATTTCTCTAGGGTTGGTTCCTGGTGTATATCCTCTTCTTTTGAAGTTTCTTGTTCATTTTCTTCCTCCTTTTCACAATCTATGTAAAATAATTTCTTCTGAGCACACTTATGAACTTTAGTGTATTTTCTATCACAACTGTAGAAAATCCATTTTTCTCTTTTTTCTTCCAATTGTTGTGTTTTCAACCTTGTAGGTTGTGGAAGTCTAGGAGTAGAAACACTTCCTTATTATAGATGCGAGTGGTAGACTTCCTTATCACCATAATTTTACTTTCAATTTTTATTGATAAACTGAATGCCTTCTCCAATGAATCAGGATCCCAAAGGCGAACCTCATGTTGATGTTATCCTTTAAAGTACCTATGAATACATCAATCCTGTGTTCCTCTGGAATATCGGTTACCCTTATATTCACTTTTTTGAAGCCCTTAATGTGCTCCACCATTGAACCTTTTTTTTTTAGATTTATCAATTGGCCAAAGAAGGTGTTGCTCTTTGTATCCTCATAATGTGGTATCGTTTCCTCCATAAAAATTGACCAAGTGACAAACAAGAGCAAAGCCATCGATACTATATGTTGGCGCTGGAATCAACACTTGGACTGCAACAAGCGCTTGACTAGACACATTTTAAAATCTAAGGAAATTTTAATGTTTTGTTTTATATGATTGGAAGATGGTGTAAAATCTGATTTACTGAAGAGATATTTCGGTCAAATCCACAGGGTATTGTAACTTGATGTGGTAGCAAGGTGCAATTTTGTAGTCTATGATGAGAGGAAATTGAAGGATGAGAGGAATATCAATAGGTCTATAAAACAGAAATCTACTGATTTAGTAGAAATTGAAAAAAGTAGCAGTTTGACAATATTCCATTGAGAGAAAGCTATTTCTAGTCTGACAAGATTCTCACTGAAATATCATGAAGAATAACTATCATGAGTGATGCTCTTCCACTGTTATAACATATATTTTATCAGGAATGCTCATTGTGTGAGACTAACAAAAACTGATAAAACACATAACATTCTTAGGAGACTAATAGAAACACATAACAGTATGATGATTTGCAAACTGGAGCTAGAAGAAAGGAGATATGGAAACACAATTAAAGTAGACAATACACACAAAAAATTGGTAATAAGTCCTCAGTAGTATCATTCCATTTCATTCACAAAAAATATTACAATTTAGAAGTCAAAATTCAATAACCACCAACCAACCCTGACTTCATATCAGTTTGGCATATATATACATAATATGATACTGTCATATTCCACAGAAAAAGGTAAATCTGTTTCAAAAGTCATTACAACCTCGTGCAAGAGGTGAGGCTTATCTAAAAATTTAATATAGAGTGTTATGACATAATGAAAATAACAAAATTAAGGCTAACAGTTTGAAGTGGTTTGTATGATGTGGTAGTTTTATGGGAAGACTCCTCCTCTATTCTGGTGCAATCAACTCCATAAAAAGTGGAAACAACAGTGAAAATGGTGCATGGCTGTTCCTTGAATGCTGTCCAGTGTCTGGTAAAAACGTACTGGGACTAAGAGTAGTGGTAGAAAACTGTTTGAGAGAAACTCTACTGCTGTTCCACTATTCCTTTCCCTTTTTTGGTTGAAGACCCTTTGTAATGGTGGAAAGCTCGAAACATTTGGATAGAATGACGGAGTTTCATTTTATGAGAAATTACAAAGAAAATACTTTGAAAAAAGTTTAATTGATAGAGGAGACATGGACCGGAATAAATGATAAGTGAGGGGGGGAGGGGGGGGGGGGGGGGGGGATGGTGACATGGAGAAGAAGTGGGACCGATCGCAGATCGCACATTGGAAGTTTTATTGTGAAATGCGGGAAGTTAAATGTTGAAAATGGCGAAGTGCGATGACGGTGGAGGTGACGTGGTAGAGAAATGGGATCGATCGCAGATCCTGCATCGGAGGTTTTATAAACATACATACTCGTGCAATCAACAAAGTTTATTGGAACTTTAAACAAAACCTCAATTTCTCCCAAAAAATATGCATTCATGTGGAATTGTGGTTCTTGGGCCCCACAACCAGTTGACCAATAGGAAGCAATCACAAATCGGCTGCCCGCAAATTTAACTTTACACTGATAATGGCTAAACCATAAACTCTGCGATTTGCGAAATCACGCTGGTGGGCTACGCTGACACGTGTCCCTCACCTTATCGCATTGCAAATCGCTTAACATACCAAACGAAGCCTTAACGATAAACTTTAAAAACTGCGATTTGTGAAATCGTTCCATATGAGCTTTAATCTCCATCATTGATCTATGCATAGATATGATAGTCTTCCTTGCTTACGCCTTAGCCTCATCGCATTGCAAATCACTTAACATACCATGTGATTTCACTTAATGATAAAACTTAAAAACTGCGCTTTACGAAGTTGCCCCATGTGCGCTTTAATCTCAGCCGCCGGTCTGATCCCCTTTGGATCTACGATTAGACCATGGAATTCCATTCTTTTTGCACGCGGTTCTTCCCCGTTGCTTCATTCCTTAGTCTATTTCTTGACTAGCTTCCTTTAAATATTGTCTACTTCTCTTCTCTAGATCTCCCACTCTGTTGGTTAAAGATGTTTTCTTCCGAGTGCACTTTGATTTTAAAGAACTCTGGTTGCCACGAAGCCTTAATTTTACTGCTTCAAAAACTGATTACCTGTTTACCCATAGCCTCTTTTCTGAGATGAAAAAAATCTCAGTGAAATAGTTGAGCTTTTCACTGTGTGGAATATATGACTTCCATTTTTGAGAAATATTTGCCTTTTACTGTATTATTGTTTTGACAATGAATTTGCAACAAAGGTAGCTATTATTCCAGACTAGATGACTTCAATTTTATTACCCAAACATCAACTGAATTCAACACTAGCATAAGCTAAAACAAAGATTTTAACTTATTTTGGGACTCTAAAACACTATGAAACCTATTCACTTAAAACCACCTTGATATTGGGACTTTTTAAGTTTTATTGGAAATGACTGAAACTTTGGACATGGACTAGGACACAATAAAAATTTGAAAATAGTAATACAATGGCAATTAACCCATTAATATTTTCAGTGCTAACAGTGGCTCCTATTGGGGATGAAGTCTTCCTTGTGAGGCTTCAAGGACTGTAGACTCAGTGCCTCAAAAAATCTTGAAACTCAGAAGATTTTTTGAAAATAATGACTAGGATTGACCATTGACATACTGGAATCAAGACTGACCATATATATAGACATAAGTGCTGTTGAGATTGCAACAAGATGATGAGATTAGTGGAAAGAAGTTGCCTTCACTAAGTGGGCCCGCTGGCTATTTTTGGCACAATTCTATTTTTAGACATGTTGATCATATTCTATGAGTTGCAGGATGCTATTTGTGGATGGTTGGTCAAGTTGGAAAAATAGATGGACTTCTATTTTTAGACATATTAGGTGGAATCTATTTTTAGATTTCCAGTCTAAAAATAGATATGTCGAATATTATTAGCTCTTAATAATATTTGGACTATAAACATTATCCTATTCTCTTGGAGCACTTTAGTTAAGTGCACAAATGTGGCACAGGAGCTGACAGAAGGAATTACGCTATTCCTGAGGGTTAAGTGGAGCTATTGCATGGATACTTTAGTTAAAACTCATGTGACAGAGTTTGGTGGAGTTATTGAGGTAGTTGATGGAGTTGTGTTCAGTTTAACTGAGTTAAACATAGTTGAGCTAGTTGTATCTAGTCTAACTGATTGATACACTAGTGAGCGTGGTGTGAATTACTTATTAATTAATTCACTAATTATTAACTCATTAATCAACTAAATGATACATCAGTTAACTATAGTGCATGGACAGTTTCAGTGGAGACCAGTGAAGAGGTAGGTGAAAGAGCAGTGTGACTATCAGTTGTGACTATAGTGTTGCATGATTTACAACAAACAGTGATTGGAGATGCCAATGAGGATTGCGTGAGAAATTCTGGACCAATTCAAGTTCATTCAGAGCCATTCTTCAGTAGTTATTGCGCAGTAGAGGCAGACTATCAGGTGGTAGAGATTGGAGCATGTGATTTGCTAGATCGGGCTTGATTAGTGTGTAACAATTGGAGATTGTACTGAGAGCTTGTGAGGAGATTTGTATAATGATTGTTACATGATCTCTATGAAATATAATACACATATAGTTGGGGGTTTTCAACTTTAAGCTTTCCCATAAATACTGTGTTTATATGTGTGATTGTTTATGGTTTTAATGTGCGCATGCGATTGTTTTTATTTCCGCAATTAATGATCAATGGTAGAAGAGATTCTGTATTGTGCATGAAGTTAAAATAGTGTGTGATCAGGAGAATCTTGGTGTATAAAATATCAGTTATCAATTTTATACATGGTATCTGTTGTAACTCCTAGAGACAGCCTAGAGTTTCCATAGACCAGTGCCTAGGACATCTTACATAGCAGAGAGACATGATTATGTAGTGAGAAGGATATCATCAAGACCAAGCTCTCGGACTATTTATTTTCAAATGAGAAAACTAAAATTTCAGTGGTATCCAATATTTCAGAAGCTTAAGGCTGAAAAGACAATTCTGAATAAGCAAGATATTAAGTCCCAACATAAATGTGCAAGACAATTCCAAGACAGTCTGCTTGTAGCAAGGGCTGGATTCTCGAATAGTTCACAAAGAAGGATGATATAAAAGGTATCTACTGAGAATGTAGAAAAAAGGAGATATTAACTGCTATAAAGACAATATTCAGAAACATACATTAACATGTAATGGGCTTAAACATTAAGAATCCATACATGATAACCACATTCGTAAATAATACTTCATAACATTCAATATAGCAGAAATATGAATGGGATGAGAATGGAACAACATATTACACCTGAGCCATATTTAAAGTGCCGAGGAGCTAATGAAATAAGTATCCACAGGGATAAATTCATAACAGAAAGTAGCCAGCAACTCGCATTCCAGAATGTAATACCAAATAAATGGATATGAACAAAAATGAATAACAACACTACAACACACCAGAGAGAATAACACACTGCGACTAATCGAAGCTAGAATCCTTATCCGAAACAAAACTCCTTTTCATTGAGGCCCTACGGGCTCTTTGCATGCATATTGGGACGTTCACAAAATAACCAATTAAGAAAATCTCAGACAGTTACTTTTTCTCAAAATTTTGGAACCTTTCTTTCTTCTTTGATCTACCTTATATAGGATTCCTCCCATTTCAGCGAGAAGACATTTTAGGAAAATATCTTCTTCGCATGGGAAAAATTTGTTAGATGTCATTTTCATAACAAAAACATTTCATGATGGGGAATCAAACCTCCCATCATGTGTAAATAGGCCCCAGGCCATTTTCAAAACAGAAATTTAAACAAATGTTTGATGTAAAAAGTAAAATGCAAGAGTGGGGGAAAACAACCCACTCGAAACTTTAAAAGAAATAAACCAAATAAAAGTGAAATAGGCTGTTAAGGCCATATCATGAGTTATCAGAAGAATCACTGGCGAGGCTGAGTGGAAGCAGTTGCAGATTCAGGCGGAGGCATGTTAGCAGATGAGCTGGTATGCTGACTCATAAACTGTGTCAATCTCTGTTGACTCTCCACAGTTGGCTCGGGCATTGCTGAGAGCCCCTCCACTTCGATGAAGGCTTCGCCGAGAGCATGCAAGCCTGCCTCAGTAGGGAGTCGGTGCCTGATCATGTAAAGGAGATTAAACTCCCTTTGAAGGACTGTAACAATTGTATCGGCTTTGAGCTGAGTTGATTTTCCCATCTGGAGGTTAGTTCGATCTCTTTCCGTCTGCAAGCGCGCTGTGTATTGGTCCAGAGGCAAAAGCACAGCAGGAGCGGTCGGTTCCCAGCAGGAAGGGAGTCTGGCTGTCATGATTTTATCCCATACCTTATCAAACCATTTGACACTATCACCCACCCGTTGAAGGGCTCTTGGAGCTGCTGCTCAGGCCTTCTCCTTATTGATGATCTTATGACATTCATTGACCTCTGTAAATCAGCTAGAGATACCGTGTTTCTCCAAGTCATTTGCCCTTAACGCGTACAGAAATGAGATGTAATCCCCAGCATGTTGAGCTTTGTTGGTAAGATCAATCCCCGCCTCCTGCAACTTTCTACTTAGATAGGGAAAAGTAGACTTGAGCTCTCCTATCATTGTCAGAAACTCCCATTGATTAGTTATAGCCGTGATTATGTCTGACTAGATTATGCTTCTGGCCTCGAGAAGGGTAAGGTTCCCCTTTGCTCGACTCCTCATGTCAGCAATGGTTTTCAGCTGCTCAGCCGTGACCTTTTTCTCGTGCTCGACTTCCTTCTGTAGCCCTTCGACTGTTCTGGCATTTTCAGCCAGGGAGCTCTCCAATTCTGCGATCTTTTGTCTGGCCGTGGATGCTTGTTTCTCCAGTACTTCAATCTCAGCTCTGGCTGTAGACAGTTGTGCTGGCAATGAGCTGGCTCCACTTGAGGCTTTAGCCGTCTGGCAACTGTGCGAATCCCACCTGGCTTGTAGCTCTGTCGCTTTGCCTTGTAACTCACTGATCCTTTCGGCCATTTTTCCCTTTTCTTCCCTCTCCTTGGATAACCGGGCGAACAGCTCTGCTTTTTCTTCCTCCGCCTGCACCAATTCCGCTGTATGGACATGATGCGAGGCAGGAATACGAGCCTACCTTTTTGCGGATGCAACCTCATTCTGCAACTGTTTTATGAGCGCTGCCTGTGCGTCTTTTCCTCCTTCATCTGAGTTCTTGATTTGGTCTTGGAGATCACGCACCTGGTGTGCGTTGGCATGGAAAGAAACCTGTTCAGCTACAAGGGATGCCCTCAGCTGGTCATGTTTCTATTCTAACTTCCTTAATGCGAGGGTGAGCTGCATTAGTTTGTCCTTCATCATGTCGCAGACTGTTTGAAACAGGTCACACATGTCATTAGCCGACACCTTCTGCATGTCAATGGCCAATTCAAGCACTTTATAGCTGGGAACATCAGAATTGGGGTCCAAGATGGCCTCCGCCATAGATAATACCAGGCTTTCAGTGTCCGCGTTGATAGATGCGGAGAGCCTGGTATGATACTTTTCCACATATCCCCCCAATTCGGTCTTGTACCTGTCTCGGATTACTTTGTTCGACTGCTCCCTTTTGCTTGGCCTGGACGAAGTGTGCTCGACGATAGCCTGCGTGACCTCTGTGTAATTGGAAGAGGCGGCACTGTCTCCCAACACTGTTATCCCTGCCTTGCCTTTATCGAATTCCCCAAACTTCGTGAAGGGTTCCAGTAATTGCCCTTCCCCTATGACTTTCGCTTCACTGGTGGCTGTCCTCTGCCTCTTGGGCAGTGGTGCTGCTCCGGAGGTACCTGTCTCTTCTTCATCGGTGCCCCTGTTCACTTCCTCCTCTTCCCCTGTAGCAGATGAGTCCGTCTCCATCTGCGAAAACAAGGGCCAAGTTTCGAGATTAGCCCTCCATTCCATAAATGGCCTCGGCTCATGTATGTAGGGCGTAGACCTGTTCCTTTTCCTTTTATTTGAAATGATTTCTCTCGGGTCATAAGCCCAGCTTTTCCCCAACGTTAGGTCCATATTTTGCAGCATTTTTTCAGCAATTGGGAGGGCATGTCTCGAGTTTACCACGAAGGGGCCAATTTGCGTAGGAAGCCTTAGGATGTAGCCCTTCTTAGTAGGGACAAAATGTAGCTGGTCGGCTTTGAGGGCCTGCTAGATGTATTTGAGGGCGTAAACTCGTCGGACGGGGAAAACTGGCAACCTGTATGGAGCAACTTCGGCTCCATAGACCCAAATTTCAGTACAGTCTTCAGAAAGAAACCAATCTCCGGCACATTGATATTTCCCGACTTGCAACCATCATTTCATTTCTTGGAAAACCCTAGGGGAAGGCGAATCGTGGATGATGGTATATGCGATGGACATGAAAGCATTCACAAAATTCACATAGCCCTCTCCCTTAGGTAATTGACAGACGAAGAAGTTCCAGTCGAAGACAGGTCTGGGTTGAGAATTCTCAGAATAGACCCTGTCTAACCCCAAATGGTCGAATTTATCAGCATGCTGGAATAAGAATAGGTAGAACACCATTGAGCAGAAGCAAAACTGGTGAGCTTGTGAGAGCTCTTGGAACTGGGTCAGGATGGTCAAGGAGAGGAAACCAGGAATGTCCAAGACAACCCCATTCTGTGACATGAGCCATAGGAAGCGCACGCACACCATAGAAATGTCTTCAGGGCTCCCTATCCCCAAAAGGCCAGCGATGAGAGAGAGAACAGGGCGAACCTCTTCGATGAACAAAATCAGTGAAAACGACTCTAATGTAGGCAGGGCCGTTGCATGGTTGATGGTTATAGAAGATATAAAGGCCCGACGGGCTTCCCTCGGCTGTTTGTTGAACTGGGTTACCAAGGTTTCATCTTTGAAGCTGATATATGTGTCGCTGACAGGGAAATGGAGGGCCTATCTGATGACATCGGGAGAAAGGGAGAAAACCTTATTTCCCTGAGGGGAAACGAAAGCGCCCTGATGTACATCGAAGACATCCCTGAGCCAGGTGATGAAATCAATACAAGAATGGACCTGGGGGGTGATTTGGTGGTAGAATCCTGACACAACAACTCGGAAACAGTCTGCATTCTTGCAATGGAAGCCGAAAAGCAGAGGTTTGATACTGCGTATGTCAAAAGGGTATTTCGGGTCGCAAATACCAGACTGCAAGTCATAGAGGGGTTCAAAACCTGGAGGGTTCCTAGACTCACGGACTTGGGGGGTTTCAGGCTCGTTCTTCTTGGGCGTTCCCCTCCCCATGGCTGACATTTTAAGAATTCGAAAAAGAGAAAGGAAACAGAGGGAAAATGGAGAATGGAATACCTGAACAGAGGGTGAAAATGCTCGGGAAAGCGATGCGGGGAACCCTGACAGTGACTGGGGTAGATCAGGCGCTCTTCCCTACTTGGTATTTGTCGTGGATAGTAACCTGCGTCCTTTTACTGGAGTGAAATACGAGAGTGAGCAGACCGTTAGAGCTAAAAGGGCAGGTGAGGAGGATGACTGAAGGCGAGTGTCGTAAGGACACTAACACTGAGACACGTGGCGCGCGGGGATTGGGGTTGTAAGGGTGTAGGTGAGCGCCTCGTGTCGGGTTTAAGGTTGGTATGGGTCTCAGTACCAGCTGATCTAATAAACTTTACCTTACCTTTTACCTGCGTATGTGCTGACCAACCCTTGCAACGTGTGATTTCCTGCAGCAGATAAACACGTGAATTCCCCTGACCGAGAAGGTCCACCTCATGGTCTGCCATGTCACCGCCACGCAGCAACCTCGTATTGCCTCCTTTCTAGCGCTGAGTCCCCACGCTACGTGTCACCATTCCGCGGGGGTATGGACCTCGTCCTTTCCCCGCCGCTCGACCCCCTCGGAATTTCCCCACGTGCTTTCTCATATGGTAGCGGCTCCCTTTAATACATTGGTCATGTGTTTAGTGCTGCGTCCCCTTTACTTTTATACCTCCTGTTTACTTATAGTTTTACACTCCACCCTTCGCGTTATTTACCCATTGGCTTTAATACATGCGAATTCCACTACCTTATCTCTTTTCGGCCCACTTTTTGGAACATTTTCCTCTTTGCTATAAAAAATTAATGCGTGGCTTATCCAACCTTCAATACACCCGTGACTAATGCTAAAGATTGAACAACGTTGGCTCCACCTGGGGACGACACCTTTGTCCCCGAACGTGTCGAGAACTACGCAGACCGCCTGTGTATCTTCTTTGAACACCACCTTTCCAGCTCTTGAGGCTTCTCCCTGGATAGATCATCATGACTCATGCATTATTTAATAAAAACAAAAACAACTGCTAATGTACAATATGATACAATCAGGCTTTTTCAGCCTGCTTCAGAACTGAAAATACGGTTTGAGGAATTGCACATTTACAGGGGCGTCCAACAGATCCCCCTGCAAATTCTCCAGCTTAAAGGTATTATTTCCTCCCTGTTCTGTAATCTTGAATGGGCCAAACCAAAGGGGATCAAATTTGCCATGCTTACCTTTATCGGCCCTTCGTACATCCCACCTGAGAACTAGGTCTCCCACCTGTAGCTTTCTATCCTTAGTATGTTGATCAAACAACTCTTTCATCTTCTCCTGATATTCCACAAGCTGTTGATTTACCTGACCACGCGTTTCTTCAAGTTCCACCAGCTGGTTGATTCTTCTAGTCATACCATCAGGTTCTTCCTGAGCCTCTTGCATGAAACAAGCAACAGGTAAAGCTAATTGTATGAGGAACACCGCTGCTCGCCCATATACTAAATCGTAGGGAGATTTCCCAGTTGCCCTTTTACTGGTTATCCTGTTTTCCCATAGAGAAAACTTCAGTTGGGAATCCCAGTTCCTCTGGTTTTCATTTATTGTATTCTTTAGAGCTATGACCAGCGTTTTGTTTGATGATTCCGCCAAACCATTTCCTTGTGGATAGTAAGCTGTAGAGTGGCCCAGAGTGATGTTATATTGCTGACAAAAATTCACAAATTTAGTAGATTTGAAAGCTTGGGCATTGTCAGTTACTATTCTAGCAGGGCATCCGAACCTGGAGATAATGTTCTCTTCCATGAATTTGATGATCACCGTGTCTGTAGCGTTTCGTGCAGGTATGGCCTCCACCCACTTCGTGAAGTAATCTGTGGCAGTCAAGATCCATTTGTGCTGCCCACTCGAAGGTGGGTGAATCTCACCTATGAAGTCAATCCCCCATTGTTTGAAAGGCTCATCAACATGTACAGGAATCAAGGGTAGGGCTGCTAACTTCTGCTTCTCAGCAAACTTCTGGCATTTGTCACATGCTCTGACCCAAGCAAAGACATCTCCAAACAATTTAGGCCAGTAAAAACCAGCCTTTAGAATTTTCTGAGCTGTGCTCCTCCAGCTATAATGTCCTCCACAAATTCCCTCATGGAATTCGGTTATTATGTTCTCCACTTCACCTTCTATGAGGCATAACAACAGTATACCAGAAAGATCTCTCCAATACAGCTGACCATTGGCAACTACATACTTCTGCGATTTCAGCCTCAATGCTCTGTATTTAGATTTATCACAGCTGGGTGGGCAACTGAGTGTCAGGAGGTACTCAACTATTTCTTTGTACCAAGGACTAGTAAGATACTTCATCTGTATTTTCTGAGTGGCCATTTCCACCTCTTTTCCCCCTGTCAACTCCTCAGAATCTTCATTTGCAACCATGGATAAGTGGATGCCCAAAGCTTGATGATTTGATTCTGACAAAATCTTTGCCAGCCCTTGTCCTTTAATTAACTTGGTGGGTTTTATATCCAGATCATATTCCTGTATCTTTGCAATCCACCTGCCCCTTTTGCCTTCACTGTCGCCCTGAACGAGGATATCCTTAACTGCTGCGGTGGGTACGAAAGTGGTAACGTGGGACTGCAGAATATACATGCGAAATGCCTTGAGGGAATTTACTAGGGCGTAAGCCTGCTTCTCCAGTATGTTGTATTTCAGCTCTGCGTCATGTAGTACTTGACTAAAGAAGGCAATGGGTTGCTCATACCCATCCTCATTTTTCTGTAAGAGGACTTCGACTACCGTGTGAGGTGATGCAAAAGAGAAAATCTTAAAAGGTTTAATGAAATCTGGCTTTGCCAGCATGGGAGTCTCAGCAAATGCATGCTTTATCCTGGCAAAGGCCTGCCTTGATTCTGGTGCCCATTCCACCTCATTATCTTTCTTTAACATATATGTTATGTGTCTAACTATTTCAGCATAATTAGGAATAAATCTTCTGAGAAAATTGATACGTCCTAAGAACACCTGGACCTCTTTCTTATTCCCGGGGAGGGAGATACCATTTATAGCTTCCACTCTTTTAGGATCGATTTTGACCCCATCTTTAGTCACTATGTGTCCTAGAAGCTTACCCTCTTCTAATGCAAAGAAATATTTTTGAGGATTTAGGGAAAGTCCATACCTTCTACATTTCTCAAAAGTCCTCTGCAAATGTTGAATGTGTTCGGCATCATCTTTTGAAAAAATTGTTATATCATCCAGGTACACCACCAGAAACTTGTCCTGTTCTCCAACAAAGGTTATGTCCATAGCCCTCTGAAATGTGGCTCCTGCGTTAATTAGCCCAAACAACATCCTAGCGTACATAAATGTTCCCCAAGGCGTGGTGAAAGCAGTCTTTTTCTGGTCCTCCGGGAGTACAGCCACTTGATTGTAACCCGAAAAACCATCCATCATAGACATCCTAGAGGACCCCACTACTTGTGGTCCATCTTTGGTAATGGGTAGTTATCCTTTAGAGACGCCCTGTTCAGGTTTCTGAAATCCACACACAACCTTATTTCTCCATTTTTCTTCTGGACAGGGACTAAGTTTGCCACCCATTCAGAGTATTTCAATGGCACAATTATCTTAGCCTTTAATAGCTTCTTGATTTCCTTCTCAATGGAGGGGAGTAACAGGGGGTTAATTTGCCTAAGCTTCTGTTTATGGGGCCTTGCATCTGCCTTCAAAGGAATCTCATGCTGCAGAATGATGATATCAAATGTCTTCAGGTCTTGATAGGACCATGCGAACACATCTCTATAAGACTGAAACAATTGAAGATACTTCACTTTGTAGTCATCAGGGACTTTTCTGAATAGCTTCACGAATTTGGGTTCAGCTTCAGTACCCAGATTTAGGTCTTCTACCTGGTTCTCATCTGCCATTTTGCTAGGCTACTTGGAGACATCATTTTTGTCAAACAACCTTTCCAGGGGTACCAGACCTCTAGGAATGATGTTTCCCTTCAGCTGCAAAACTTTACTCCTAGCCATCTTTTCTTACCACTGGTTTTCTGATTTATCCTCAGCATCATCTTCATTACCACAGTCGATTTCCATATTAGAGAATTCCCCCACCGTCTCTAGAAATATTTTCACTTTTTCATCATCCTCAAACACTTGCCAGTGTTTGACATTGTCTGGAATCGATGGTCTGTACCTTACTTATATCTCATACCTCAGGAGGGGATTTTGAGGTGGGTGGAAGGTACTAGCAGCCATGGCCAAGGAGTCTGCCATTCTGTTCTGCTCCCGGGGCATGAATTGAATGTTAAATGCCAAGAAAGAATTCTCCACAAGATCCCAAACTTCATTTCTGTAGGCCTTTAGCCTAGGATGTTTGGCTTGACACTGATTTTTCACTTGTCTAACCACCAACTCAGAGTCTCCCAGCGCCTTCAGATTCTGTATTTTCATACTCCTTGCTGTCTGCAGCCCCAATATGAGTGCTTCATATTCAGCCACATTATTTGTGGCCTCATATTCCAATTTGAAAGACAAGGGGACCCATTGACCCATAGGTGAAATGAGCAACACTCCAGCCCCGTTTCCTTCCCTGGAATTTGCACCATCAAAGTGGACTGTCCAGATTTCAGATCCACAGCTCTGCACTAATGATTCAGCCTTTATCTGACAGAATGATGGCTCATGGGTATATTCCTAATCTTCTTCTAACATCAGGCAGGAGAAATCCCCATCTCGGCTATAGACTGGAGAATTAACCGAATCGCCTGCCTTGGTGACTGTTTTAACAAATCTGGTCTCTCGGTACAGTCTTCTCTCTTGGCCCCCAAAGACAGGGATAGTAGCATAGGACAAGTCCAACTTAATTTATCCTCCGATTCTGGTCCCCCAAGACCTTGACAGTAGCATACCGAAGTGGGTTGGGAGGTCAGCCACTACGATATCCATCACCACACTTTTGGCAGGGATCTGAGCCAGAGTAACTGCTAGATATTTAATCATGCCCAAACATTTCACTCTTTTGGAATCAAAAGAATAGAGGTATTTATATGGGCGAGTGATTTGGAGTCCCAATTGTTCCATGACAGATAAGGGCATGAGGTTGTGAGACGCTCCTGAGTCTAACATACAATTATGCAACAATAGATCATGGATCACTAAAGACACATAAAAGGGAGGGGTGGAGGGATCTAACTCTTCAACGTGTGGACCAAACACTACCATAGGTATTCCTTCTTGCAGGTTAAGACTGTCTGGAATGTGTGGTACATCAGGAGGGGAGATGAAGGAAGAGACCTGTGACTGATAGGCAGGCTGTTTCAATAACTCAGACAGAGGGACTAGTATTTTTAATTTTTCAAGCTCTTTTTGTAAACAGAAGACAGATGAAGGCTTGTCTATTGACACTTCTTTTTCTTTTGACTCTCTACTTTGCAAAGGAGGCTTAACTTCTTTTACTGGAGGTTTATTATCAGGGCATACCGCTACTTGTGAAGACGAAGGCATTTGAATATCATATTGCAGAGGTTGGTTAAGGGGTCTCTTACCTTTTTCTGGGGGTTCTTGAGTATTGGCCTCTTTCTGTGCAGATGCTGACTTTTGGGGTGTGTCCTCCTCTTCATCTTGAGTGCGGGTTCTTTTTCTGGACGACCTGAGGTCATATTTTCTATTAAACTGGGCTTGCATGAAGTCAACGAACTGTTTGCAGTAGTCGTCGATCTCAGGCTCTTCGGTATCCTCGTTGTTCCTTATTTCAGAGTGAGCTTGTAGCTCCCCTTCCTCACATTCTTGTACAGGGCATTCTATGTCATCACTATCTGAGAAGACGGGGTATGCCTCATCTTTCTCATAGGCAGAATCTTCAGGAGAAACCTCCACTTGTCCCTCCAAGTATAAAGGATGCGGCACCTGATCTTGTTGCTCCTTCTGTCCCCTCTGCAGAATCTGCAAGGGTGGCTTCCTGTATTGAGGATTGAATCCCCTTTTTGGAGCATTTTGGAAATTATTTGGGGGAGAATTCTTGGCCTCCATCTCTAGTTTGACCAGCTTATTTGAGAGATTCTTGATCATTCTATTCATCTCTTCAATCTTGTCATTTGCCGAATCTCTATCTTGACTTGAAGTGGATACTTCTTCTTTGCCCCTTCATCTAGTATCATGTTCTTGTTTCCCTTTAGACTTGCTAGTTGAGACAAAATTTGCTTCTATCTCCAACGCGCCTGTCTGTGCGTCATGCAGAGTGGCTGGCTTTCTCTCTCTTAGTAAGAAACCAAATTCAGAATCAAATACTGCCACAAAAACGACCTTGGCAGCGGTCTGATGAGGCTTCATCTCAGTTGGGAGGCTCAGGTACAATTTGTTAAATATTTTGATGAACTCTGATACCCCTTCATTTTGCTTCTTTTTCAGAGTGTTAAACTCGGTAAGGACATCCCCGTGATCCTTCCTTTCCCCCCACTTTTTGATTAAAGCATCCTCCATAGCCTCCCAGCTATTGATGGAATTATCTCTAAGGGTTTTAAACCATTTTCTGGCTTCCCCATCTAAGGATTGCACGAACAACCTTAGAACTACGTCCAAATGCTCAACATTAAAATTATCTGCGAAGGAGCAGAAAATTTCGACATGCTTCTGTGCTTCAATGCCATTCTCACCATTAAATCTGGGCAGAATATTTAAATAATCCTGTGGCATGTCATTTAGTACTGCAGGTAGCTGTAAAGGAGCGTATCTGTTTTGCAAGAAGTCAGGGACATTCACCATGGGGGGAGGCGGTGGTAGAATGAGAGTCTGAGCTGTGAGTGGTGGAGGGAAGGGTGGAAGTGAAGTATGAATAATGATGGGGATGTAGTGAACAACAGCTCGGGGGGTTGATGAGAATGTCGGGCTGTCAACAGCAGATATTTCAGTAACTTCCTTGACCTCTTCAACTTCAGGGGTAGGGTGGAAAGAGTAATGCGGAGTGTAACTAGACTCGGCTTCGTCTTTGATATGGACACCTCCCCGAGGTGGGCTCTCTAAGTAGTAACAAGTATCTCTTATAATAGGGTTAGAGCCTTGTATTTGGGCGACTTGAGAGGAAGAGGACTGAAGATAAGGAAAGTTTTCTAGGGAGAATTCAGGAATCTCGGTATGAACTGACTGCCTTTCCCTCCAGCCTCTTCGATGTAGGATTCTCTCTGGGTTAGACACAGAGGGTGTCCTTGAATGAGATGTAATTGACCTTAGGTGTGGCTTACGAGGAGCTAGGACTGCAAATATGTTTTTCTATAATATGAATGTGGAGTCACCAAGGTGAAGGGTGCGCAACTCTCAACTCTTCGTGCTCACCTAACCGACGAGTGGATGGGTTTTTTCGAGGCCTAGGGATTTAAATTTCTTCAACTTCGTTCCCCGGAAACGGTGCCAAAATATGTTGTAACTCCTAGAGACAGCCTAGAGTTGCCATAGACTAGTGCCTAGGACATCTTACATAGTAGAGAGACATGATTATGTAGTGAGAAGGATCTCATCAAGACCAAGCTCTCGGACTATTTCTTTTCAAATGAGAAAACTAAAATTTCAGTGGTATCCAATATTTCAGAAGCTTAAAGCCAAAGAGATAATTCTGAATAAGCAAGATATTAAGTCCCAACATAAATGCGCAAGACAATTCCAAGACAGTCTGCTTGTAGCAAGGGCTGGATTCTCGAATAGTTCATAGAGAAGGATGATATAAAAGGTATCTACTGAGAATGTAGAAAAAAGGAGATATTAACTGCTATAAAGACAGTATTAAGAAACATACATTAACATGTAATGGGCTTAAACATTAAGAATCCATACATGATAACCACATTCGTAAATAATACTTCATAACATTCAATATAGCAGAAATATGAATGGGATGAGAATGGAACAACATATTACACCTGAGCCATATTTAAAGTGCCGAGGAGCTAATGAAATAAGTATCCACAGGGATAAATTCATAACAGAAAGCAGCCAGCAACTCACATTCCAGAATGTAATACCAAATAAATGGATATGAACAAAAATGAATAACAACACTACAACACACCAGAGAGAATAACACACTGCGACTAATCGAAGCCAGAATCCTTATCCGAAACAAAAATCCTTTTCATTGAGGCCCTACAGGCTCTTTGCATGCATATTGGGACGTTCACAAAATAACCAATTAGGAAAATCTCAGACAGTTACTTTTTCTCAAAATTTTGGAACCTTTCTTTCTTCTTTGATCTACCTTATATAGGATTCCTCCCATTTCAGCGATAAGACATTTTAGGAAAATATCTTCTTCGCATGGGAAAAATTTGTTAGATGTCATTTTCATAACAACAACATTTCATGATGGGGAATCAAACCTCCCATCATGTGTAAACAGGCCCCAGGCCATTTTCAAAACAGAAATTTAAACAAATGTTTGATGTAAAAAGTAAAATGCAAGAGTGGGGGAAAAAAACCCACTCGAAACTTTAAAAGAAATAAACCAAATAAAAGTGAAATAGGCTGTTAAGGCCATATCATGAGTTAACAGAAGAATCACTGGCGAGGCTGAGTGGAAGCAGTTGCAGATTCAGGCGGAGGCATGTTAGCAGATGAGCTGGTATGCTGACTCATAAACTGTGTCAGTCTCTGCTGACTCTCCACAGTTGGCTCGGGCATTGTTGAGAGCCCCTCCACTTCGATGAAGGCTTCGCCGAAAGCATGCAAGCCTGCCTCAGTAGGGAGTCGGTGCCTGATCATGTAAAGGAGATTAAACTCCTTTTAAAGGACCGTAACAATTGTATCGGCTTTGAGCTGAGTTTCTTTTCCCATCTGGAGGTCAGTCCGATCTCTTTCCGTCTGCAAGCGCGCTGTGTATTGGTCCAGAGGCAAAAGCACAGCAGGAGCGGTCGGTTCCCAGCAGGAAGGGAGTCTGGCTGTCATGATTTCATCCCATACCTCATCAAACCGTTTGAAACTGTCACCCACCCATTGAAGGGCTCTTGAAGCTACTGCTCGGGCCTTCTCCTTATTGATGATCTTATGACATTCAATGACCTCTGTAAATCGGCTGGAGATACCATGTTTCTCCAAGTCGTTTGCCCTTAACACGTACAGAAATGAGATGTAATCCCCAGCATGTTGAGCTCTGTTGGGAAGATCAATCCCCGCCTCCTACAACTTTCTACTTAGATAGGGAAAATTAGACTTGAGCTCTCCTATCATTGTCAGAAACTCCCATTTCTCGGTTATAGCCGTGATTATGTCTGACCAGATTATGCTTCTGGCCTCGAGAAGGGTAAGGTTCCCCTTTTCTCGACTCCTCATGTCAGCAATGGTTTTCAGCTGCTCAACCGTGACCTTTTTCTCATGCCCGACTTCCTTCTGCAGCCCTTCGACTGTTCTGGCATTTTCAGCCAGGGAGCTCTCAAATTCTGCGATCTTTTATCTGGCCGTGGATGCTTGTTTCTCCAGTACTTCAATCTCAGCTCTGGCTATAGACAGTTGTGCTGGCAATGAGCCGGCTCCACTTGAGGCTTCAGCCGTCTAGCAACTGTGCAAATCCCACCTGGCTTGTAGCTCTATCGCTTTGCCTTGTAACTCACTGATCCTTTTAGCCATTTTTTCCTTTTCTTCCCTCTCCTTGGATAACCGGGTGGACAGCTCTGCTTTTTCTTCCTCCGCCTGTACCAATTCCGCTGTCTGGACATGATGCGAGGCAGGAATACAAGCCTGCCTTTTTGCAGATGCAACCTCATTCTGCAACTGTTTTATGAGCGCTGCCTGTGCGCCTTTTCCTCCTTCATCTGAGTTCTTGATTTGGTCCTGGAGATCACGCACCTAGTGTGCGTTGGCATGGCAAGAAACCTATTCAGCTACAAGGGATGCCCTCAGCTGGTCATGTTTCTGTTCTAACTTCCTTAATGCGAGGGTGAGCTGCATTAGTTTGTCCTTCATCATGTCGCAGACTGTTTGAAATAGGTCGCACATGTCATTAGTCGGCACCTTCTGCATGTCAATGGCCAATTCAAGCACTTTATAGTTGGGAACATCAGAATTGTGGTCCAGGATGGCCTCCGCCATAGATAATACCAGGCTTTCAGTGTCCACGTTGATAGAGGCAGAGAGCCTAGTATGATAATTTTCCACATATCCCCCCAATTCGGCCTTGTACCTGTCTCGGATTACTTTGTTCGACTGCTCCCTTTCGCTTGGCCTAGACGAAGTGTGCTCGACGATAGCCTGCGTGACCTCTGTGTAATTGGAAGAGGCGGCGCTGTCTCTCAACACTGTTATCCCTGCCTTGCCTTTATCAAATTCCCCAAACTTCGTGAAGGGTTCCAGTAATTGCCCTTCCCCTATGACTTCCGCTTCACTGGTGGCTGTCCTCTGCCTCTTGGGCGGTGGTGCTGCTCCGGAGGTACCTGCCTCTTCTTCACCGGTGCCCCTGTTCACTTCCTTCTCTTCCCCTGTAGCAGATGAGTCCGTCTCCATCTGCGAAAACAAGGGCCAAGTTTCGAGATTAGCCCTCCATTCCATAAATGGCCTCGGCTCATGTATGTAGGGCATAGACCTGTTCCTTTTCATTTTATTTGAAATGATTTCTCTCGGGTCATAAGCCCAGCTTTCCCCCAACGTCAGGTCCATATTTTGCAGCATTTTTTCAGCAATTGGGAGGGCATGTCTTGAGTTTACCATGAAGGGGCCAATTTGGGTAGGAAGCCTTAGGATGTAGCCCTTCTTAGCAGGGACAAAATGTAGTTGGTCGGATTTGAGGGCCTGCCGGATGTATTCGAGGGCGTAAAATTGTCGGACGGGGAAAACTGGCAACCTGTATGGAGCAACTTCGGCTCCATAGACCCGAATTTCAGTACAATCTTCAGAAAGAAACCAATCTCCGGTACATTAATATTTCCCGGCTTGCAACCATCGTTTCATTTCTGGGAAAACCCTAGGGGAAGGCGAATCGTGGATGATGGTATAGGCGATGGACATGAAAGCATTCAAAAAATTCGCATAGCCCTCTCCCTTAGGTAATTGACGGACGGAGAAGTTCCAGTCAAAGACAGGTCTGGGTTGAGAATTCTTAGAATAGACCCTGTCTAACCCCAAATGGTCGAATTTATCAGCATGCTGGAATAAGAAGAGGTAGAACACCATTGAGCAGAAGCGAAACTAGCGAGCTTGTGAGAGCTCTTCGAACTGGGTCAGGATGGTCAAGGAGAGGAAACCAGGAATGTCCAAGACAACCCCATTCTGTGACATGAGCCATAGGAAGCGCACGCACACCATAGAAATGTCTTTAGGGCTCCCTATCCCCAAAAGGCCAGCGATGAGAGAGAGAACAGGGCGAACCTCTTCGACGAACAAACTCAGTGAAAACAGCTCTAATGTAGGCAGGGCCATTGCATGGTCGACGGTTATAGAAAATATAAAGGCTCGACGGGCTTCCCTTGGCTGTTTGTAGAACTGGGTTACCAAGGTTTCATCTTTGAAGTTGATATATGTGTTGCTGACAGGGAAACAGAGGGCCTGTCTGATGACATCGGGAGAAAGGTAGAAAACCTTATTTCCCCGAGGGGAAACGAAAGTGCCCTGATGTACATTGAAGGCATCCCTGAGCCAGGTGATGAAATCAATACAAGAATGGACCTGGGGGGTGATTTGGTGGTAGAATCCCGACACAACAACTTGGAAACGGTCTGCATTCTTGCAATGGCGGCCGAAAAGCAGAGTTTGATACTACGTATGTCAAAAGGGTATTTCGGGTCACAAATACCAGACTGCAAGTCATATATGGGTTCAAAACCTGGAGGGTTCCTAGACTCACGGACTTGGGGGGTTTCAGGCTCGTTCTTCTTGGGCGTTCCCCTCCCCATGGCTGACATTTTAAGAATTCAAAAAAGAGAAAGGAAACAGAGGGAAAATGGAGAATGGAATACCTGAACAGAGGGTGAAAATGCTCGGGAAAGTGACGTGGGGAACCCTGACAGTGACTGGGGTAGATCAGGTGCTCTTCCCTACTTGGTATTTGCCATGTATAGTAACCTGCGTCCTTTTACTGGAGTGAAATACGAGAGTGAGCAGACCATTAGAGCTAAAAGGGCAGGTGAGGAGGATGACTGAAGGCGAGTGTCGTAAGGACACTAACACTGAGACACATGGCGTGCGGGGATTGGGGTTGTAAGGGTGTAGGTGAGCGCCTCGTGTCGGGTTTAAGGCTGGTACGGGTCTTAGTACCAGCTGATCTAATAAACTTTACCTTACCGTTTACCTGCGTATGTGCTGACCAACCCTTGCAACGTGTGATTTCCTGCAGCAGATAAACACGTGAATTCCCTCGACCGAAAAGGTCCACCTCATGGTCTGCCATGTCACCGCCACGCAACAACCTCGTATTGCCTCCTTTCTAGCGCTGAGTCCCCACGCTACGTGTCACCATTCTGCGGGGGTATGGACCTCGTCCTTTCCCCGCCGCTCGACCCCCTCGGAATTTCCCCACGTGCTTTCTCATATGGCAGCGGCTCCCTTTAATACATCGGTCATGTGTTTAGCGCTGCGTCCCCTTTACTTTTATACCTCCTGTTTACTTATAGTTTTACACTCCACCCTTCGCATTATTTACCCATTGGCTTTAATACATGTGAATTCCACTACCTTATCTCTTTTCGGCCCACTTTTTGGAACATTTTCCTCTTTGCTATAAAACATTAATGCATGGCTTATCCAACCTTCAATACACCCGTGACTAATGCTAAATACTGAACAACAGTATCAGAGCGATATTGATCATTGGAGCAATTGCAAAACATTGAAGTGGCTGAGTTTTGAGCTAGTGGAATTCGAATTTGCAGCAGTGTTTTCTTGGTGTCGAAGTTGAGATGTCTTTCAACGGATTGCGATTGGAGTATGCCCTTGAGGGCAGCTTGAATTATATTTCATGGAAGGACAGGATGGAGGTGGTACTAGATGACAATAGGTTGAAGGAGTTCATAGATGCAGAAATTCCAAAACCTACTTCTAGCGATGCTGCCGCACTTGACACATGGAAAAAGAAGACAACAAAGTGTCGAAGAATTCTGTTGGAAGGTGTAAATGATCACATAGTGTCCAGCCTTCATGGTAAGGCTTCTCCATTCTTGATGTGGAAAGCGTTGACAAAATTATTCCAAAGCAAGAGCGACCAAAGGAAGTTGGTGCTCAAGGATAAAATGAGGAACATAAAAATGGAGAAAGGCGACAGTATGCCCAAGTACCTCACGAAGTTCATGCAATGCAGGGATGAGCTGGGAAGTGTGGGGGTGACTGTAGATGATGAGGAATTAGTGAGCTTGTCTCTCCTTGGGCTTCCGAAGAGTTGGCATTCCTATCAGGACTCTGTCAATGGTCGGGAGAAATTGCCAGGATGGGAGCGACTTTGGTCATATCTTGTGCAAGAGGAGATAAGGCGAAGTACTAGGGATGGATCTTCATCAAAGAACTTAGATGAATAAAATTGTGCTTTGGATGCCAAAGCAAGGAAGTGGAAGAGCAAGAAGAATGCTTCTCAATCCGGTGGGAAAGGAAAGAAGCAGGACATGTCCAAGGCGAAGTGCTTTCACTGTCACCAACACGGACATTACGCCACTAATTGTCCACAGAAGAAGAAAAATAAGCAGGCTGCTAGATCTGCAGCTAGAGAGGCCTTAGCCTCACAGGTTGAGTTGGATTTTTTGCTGATCGCATGGTTGGTCTCAAGTGTGATGGGTTTAGTGTGGTTTTTTGATAGTGGTGCGTCTTTTCATATGACTGGAGACAAAGATTTGTTTACTGATCTGGATGAGAAAGATCTTGGAGTGCACTTTGAGATGGTCGATGATGGTAGATGCAGTGCGACCAATGTCGGTACCATTTCCTTTGAGAGGGAGTCTGATAAACCCTTCGTATTGAATGAAGTGATGCATGTTCCAAGATTGAAGAAGAATATTATCTCTGTGGCCATGTTAGAAGACAAGGGATATGATGTTGTATTTAGCGAGGGAAAGGCTTTCCTACGCATTAAGGCAACTGGTGAAACCCGGAGGATAGGGGTTCGAGTTAAGAACCTTTATCAATTGCAGGTAGATGGATGCACAACAATGGCAGGCAAGGCAGAATGAGTGGTGAGCCGGGATGATGGCGAGCTATGGCATAGGAGTTTGGGCCACCTTCACCATGGAGCTTTGAAAATTTTGCAGCAGATTTCTACCGGGCTTCCCAAAGGTACACTTGCGCAATAAAATTAGTGTAAGGGATGTACTTTGGGAAAATTTTTGAAAGCCACCTTTCACAAGAAGGATAGTCGCGCCACGAAGATCCTTGAGAGAATTCACACAGACGTGTGTGGACCTTTCTCAGTAGCTTCGATAGCAAAGCACAGGTACTATGTGATATTTGTTGATGATTTTTCTCGGAAGTGATGGATCTTCTTCATGCAGAAGAAGAGCGAGACATACTCAAAGTTCTATGAGTTCAAGGCTCTGGTTGAGAAAGAATCGGGGAAGTAGGTGAAGGCTCTTAGGAGTGACAATGGTGGTGAATTCATCTCTGGAGAATTCAAGGACTTTTGCAGTGCAGAAGAAATTCGAAGAGAGCTCATAGCGCCTCATAACCCACAGCAGAATGGGGTCGTGGAGCGAAAGAACAAAACGATCCTGGGTGCTGCACGAGAGATGTTGCATGATCAGGGCCTTCCCATACACTTGTGGGATGAGGCATGCAATACTGTAGTTTATGTGCAAAACCGTTGTCCTCACAGGATACTTGGCATGAGTACACCCGAGGAGGCGTTTTCTGGTAAGAAGCCTGATATTTCCCATTTGAGGATTTTTGGTTCACCTGTTTACATTCATGTGACGAAGGATGCTAGGAAGAAGCTGGAGTCGACTGCAGAGGTTGGGATATTTGTGGGGTACACTGATACGCCCCACAACTATCATGTGTATTTGCTAGATAGTCGCAAGACTGTTGTGCGACGAGATATCAAATTTCATAAAGAGAAAGCCATGAAGTGTTCGCTTGAGAGGGAGCCACACTTGCATGCAGAGGAGGAACTATTAGTTCCTAAGGACGAGCCTCAGGATGTGGATCAGCCATAAGAGGAGGTTCATGGAGTGGAAGAGACCACTCATGCAGCGCCAACCATCAGAGGGTGTGTTGATCATTAATTAACATCAATCATTTTGTTTTTGAATTAACCCTTGGATGGACATGTATTGAATGTTATGACCGATGGTGAAACATTTAAAGGAAGGTTGAAGAGAAATGATGATAAGACAAGTAACGTGGCTAAAATGAAACATATGTTAAAAAAGGGTCCAAATATAAAGCGAAAGGGTATAGGTAATGCAAAAAGGAAAATGTATGGTGTAAAGGGCACAAAAATAAATTATTATAAGGCTCGCCGCTTTCATAATACGCACGTTAGGGAACTCTCCGTATGTGTAATTCCAAGGGGGCCAAGAAGTGGAAGGGGAAAGAGACTCATATCCCCGCAGAATTATGGTGATGTGCCGTGGGGTGGACCCAAGGTAAGGGTGATGTGGCAGAGTGAAGTGCGGGCCCTAGAGGTCTATGTGCTGTGTATTTAACCAGTTTTACGAAGAATATGTTTCAAGAACCGTGTGGTTTATGTGGTGGAAAGGTAAGGTAAGTCTATAGGTGAGCTGGTACTGAGGCCCGTACCAGTATTAAACCCGACACGCGGTGTTCACCAAATCCCAGTCAGTACCCAATCCCTATACGCCACGTGCTCCACTGTCAGTGTCCTTAGGACACTCACCCCCGCTTACTTCACCTCTCCGCCTTTTACCTCAGAACTCTTAGTCTTAGATAACGGTCCTCCCGTATTTTACTGCAGGTAAATTTACAGGTTTTCCAGCTATGGTATAAACTAAGTGGGAGCTAGTGCCAGGTCTACCCAGTCACTGTCAATACCCCTGCGTTGTTTTCCCGAGCAGATTTCCCTCTGCACAGATATTCTGTCCCTCATATCCCCTCTGCTTTCCTTTTGTTTTTAAAAGTTTTTCATGACAGTCATGGGAGAAGGCACCCCCAAGAAAACCGAACCAGAGACACCTCTGGTCTGTGAAACTAGAAACCCTCCCGGGTTCGAGCCCTTCATTGACCTGCAAGCCAAAATATGTGATCCCCAATACCCTTTTCCCATTAGCAGCATAAAACCCGAGCTTTTTAGACGACATGTCGAGAATAGGCATCGATATCGGGTGGTTGTATCAGGTTTATATCACCAGATTATCCCCCTAGTTTACCCGGTGGTTGAGTTTATTTGCTGGCTCAGAGATGCCTACGATGAGCATCGAGGCATGTTTACCTCGGCTCAGGGGAATAAGATTTTTTCTCTTTCTCCCGACATCATCATGCAAGCCCTCCACAAAAATTAGAAAACAGTCTCAAGCGAGGCAGATATCATAGGGGAAGAACAGTTGCTTGAGACATTTATACCATACGGCCAACCTGACGGAAGCAAAGCTGGGCTCAAAGTGCTGAGAGATAGTATTACCTCCTCTGACTACTCTGAGGTCTCACAGGCCATTGGAGATGATGCTTCACCAGTTGTAATTGAAAGGAGCTTGAAAAATAGAACGATCAGAGATAAGTACAAGGCCAAGCTGGAAGGTTACTTGGAAAAATATCATACCAGGGTTTCAACTTCCATGAATGTGGACACGGAACACCTGGTATTGTCTATGGCTGAGGCCATCTTGCATCCTAATGCAGGTACCACTAGTTACAGGGTGCTTGAGTATGCAATTAACATGGCCAAGGTACCAGCCCTTGAAAAATGCAACCTGTTTCAGGTGGTTGGTGCTTTACAGTGTGTAATTCTCTCCTATGTGTTGTAGCTTAGCGGTTCATTTTGTTTACATCCATTCATCTTTTATCATGTTCTGGAATGCGAGTAGCCCACTGGTTTCGGTATGAATTTATCCTAGTTGATACTTATGCCATAACCTGTCTGGCACTTTAAATATGGCTCAGGCGTGATATGCTGTTTCATTTTCACTTCACCCATACTTCTGCTATATTAGCTGCTATGAGATGTTATTTACAAATGTTGTTATCATGTGTGGATTCTTAATTTCATAAGCCCACCGCATGCTGATATATGCTTCTGGATATTGTCTAAATAACAGTTATTATTCTCTTTATTCTACGTACGCAGTAGATAATTTCTGATTATTCATCTCTGTGAAGTATTTAGAAACCAGCCCTCTTTGCAGTAAGTTGCCTTTGAATTGTCTGATACATTCGTGTTAGAGTTTCACATCTTGCCTCTGCAATATTGCTTTCTCTGTATCAAGCTTCTGAAAGTTTTTGTCCCATTCAAATTAATTTTCCTGTTTACAAGAGATAGCATGAGAGCTTTGTTCTGCTAATTATCCCAGTCATATCATATTTCTACTTGCTATATAAGATTTCCTAGGAACTGGTCTTTCACAACTCAAGGCTGTCTCTAGGAATGACAACATATTTTTGGCACCATTGCTAGGGAATCGAAGTTGAGAGAAATTGAATCCCTGGGCCTCGAAAAAACCTTATTCACTCTTCAAATAGGTGAGCATGGAGAGTTTAGAGTTGTAGATCCCTCACCTTGGTGACTCCACATTCATTTGTCTTATAAGTTTTCTTACAGTCCTAGCTCCTTGTAAGCCACACTTGAGGTCAGATACGTCTCAGCCAAAGACACCTTCTGTGTCTGACCCAGAAAAGATCCTACATAGAAGAAGTTGGAGGGAAAGAAAATCATTCCATACTGAGATCCCTGAATTCTCACTAGAAGACTTTCCGTCCTCCTCCTCTCAAGTTGCCCAAGTGCAAGGTCCCAACTCCACGGTGGGAGATACCAATTATTACTCAGATAGTTCACCTGGGGAAGGTGTCCAAATTAAAGACGAATCTAAGTCAAGGGATACCACATATTACTCCTTCCACCCTACCCCTGAAGTCGAAGAGGTTAAGGAGGTCACTGAAGTATATGCGATTCACAGCCCGTTGTTCCCATCAACACCTCAAGCTGCTATCCAGTACATTCCCATCGTTATCCATACTTCACTTCCACCTCCTCCTCCTCCTTTTACACATCAAATCCTTGCACTACCTCCACCTCCTCCAATGGCCAATGTCCCTAGCTTCTTGTTGAATAAATATGCTCCACTAGCATTGCCTCAAGTGTTGAATGATATGCCACAGGACTATCTAAAGATCTTACCCGATTCAATGGGGAAAATGAGGTCGAAGCTCAAAAACATCTTGAGGTTTTCTACTCTTTTGAATTTTTTTTTAAACATGGAACATCTAGATGTAGTCCTAAGACTGTTTGTGCAATCTCTTGACGATGAAGCCAGAAAAGGGTTCAAGACACTAGGAGACCATTCCATCACCACATGGGAAGGAATGGAGGATACTTTTATCAGAAAATGGGGAGAGAAGAAAGATCAGGGACATTGTCTTGCTGAGTTTAACACACTCAGGAAAAGACATGCTGAAGGGGTGTCGAAATTTATCAAGAGGTTTAACAAGTTGTACCTGAGCCTTCCCGCAGATATGAAGCCTCATCAAACCACTGCCAAGGTTGTTTTCATGGTAGATTTTGACTCAGAATTCGGCTTCTATCTGAGAGAAAGAAAGCCAGCCACCCTGGATGACGCCCAGATAGATGCTCTAGAGCTGGAGGAAAATTTTGCCTCTACTGGTAAATCCAAGGGAAAAGCTGAATATGATACTAGAAGAAGGGGAAAAGAAGAGGTATCCAACTTGGGCCAAGATAGAGATTCAGCTAATGACAGGATTGAGGAGATGAAAAATATGATAAAGAATCTCTCAAGTAAGTTGGTTAAACTTGAAATGGAGGCCAAGAATTCACCCTCCAAGAATTTCTGAAATGCTCCAAACAGGGGTTATAATCCTCAATACAGGAATCCCCCCTTACAAATATTGCAAAGGGAATGGAAGGAGCAGCAAGACTAGGTACCACATCCTCTGTATTTGGAAGGACAAGTAGATGGTCCTACCAAAGACACCACTTATGAGAAAGAGGAGGCATACCTTGCTTTCTCAAACAGTGATGAAGTGGAATGCCCCCTACATGAAAGTGAAGAAGTGGAGGTGCAAGCACACACAGAAGGAAAAGCTAATGAAGACACCGAAGATCCTGAGATTGACGACTACTGCAAGCAGTTCGTCGATTTCATGCAAGATCAGTTAAATAGAAGATATGACATAAGATCTTCCAGGAAGATAACTCGCACTCAGGATCAGGAGGAGGACACACCTCAAGAGGAAGCACCTACTCAGAAGGAGGCAACGGCTCAAAGGACCCCAGACAAAGGTAAGAGGCCTCTTAACCAATCTTTGTAGTCTGCTGATCAAATTCCTTCATCTTCACAAGCAGCTACACTCCCTAGTGTCAAGTCAATCTTAAAAGAAGTCAAACCTCTCCTCCAGAACAAAGACTCCAAAGATAAAGAATCAAAAGAAGTTCCAGTAGATAGGTCCTCCTCTACCTTCAGTTTACAAAAGGAGCTGGAGAAGGTAAAAATCCCAGTTCCCTTGACCGAATTGTTAAAACAACCTGCATATCAGTCCCAGGTCACATCCTTTATGCTCCCTCCAGAAGTAATACACATTCCAGATAGTCTGAACCTTCAAGAAGAAAGGCCTATGGTTGTATTTGGCCCACATGTTGAAGAATTAGATGATGTCACTCCCCCGTTTTATGTGTCTTTAGTAATACATGACCTGCTGCTGCATAATTGTATGTTAGATTCAGGAGCCTCTCATAACCTTTTGCCCCTCTCGGTCATGGAAAAACTAGGACTACAGATCACCCGTCCATACAAAGACCTTTATTCATTTGACTCCAAAAGAGTTCAATGCCTGGGCATGATAAAGGACTTAGTGGTCAATCTGGCTCAGATCCCAGCAAAAAGTGTAGTGATGGACATCGTGGTGGCTGACATTCCAGCTCGCTTCGGCATGCTATTGTCAAGATCATGGGGGACTAAAATTGGTGGATCAATCAAGCTGGACCTGACCTATGCCACTATCCATGTCTTTGGTGGCCAGGAGAGGAGACTGTACCGAGAAACTAGATTTTTCAAGACAGTTACTAAGGTGGATGACTTAGTGAATTCTCCAGTTTATAGCAGGGAGGGAGATTTCTCATGTTTGATGCTGGAAGAAGATCAAGAGTATGCTCATGAACCAGCATTCTACCAGATCAAGACCGAGCAGCCCATAGAGATTCCCGAATCAGAAATCTGGACACTTCATTTTGATGGAGCAAACTCCAGAGAAGGCAATGGGGCTAGGGTATTATTGATTTCTCCTATAGGCCAGTGGGTCCCTTTGTCTTTCAAGCTGGAGTATGAAGCCACCAATAATGTGGCCGAGTATGAAGCACTTCTGTTAGGGCTGCAGACAGCCAGGAGCATGAACATACAAAGTCTAAAGGTTCTGGGAGATTCGGAACTGGTGGTCAGACAAGTGAAGAAACAGTTCCAAGCCAAACATCCTAGGCTAAGGGCTTATAGGAACGAAGTTTGGGATCTGGTGGAGAATTTATTCTTGGCATTCAATATCCAGTTCATGCCCAGGGAGCAGAATAGGATGGCAGATTCCCTTGCAGTGGCTGCCAGTACCTTTCGTCCACCTCAGAACCCTCTCTTGAGATATGAAATTGAGGTACGTTATCGGCCATCAATCCCAGACAACATCAAACATTGGCAGGTGTTTGAGGATGAAGAGTAGGTGAAAATATTCCTGGAAACAGTTGGGGAATTTTCTAACATGGAAATTGATACTTGTGAGGAGGATGATGTTTAAAACAATTCAGGAGATAAATGGGAGGAAAAGATGGCTGGCCACAAAGTTCTGTAGCTAAAATGGAATGTCATTCCCCGAGGACTAGTGCC
The DNA here is from genome assembly GCA_034641835.2 of Pinus albicaulis. Lineage (NCBI taxonomy): Eukaryota > Viridiplantae > Streptophyta > Pinopsida > Pinales > Pinaceae > Pinus > Pinus albicaulis. The sequence goes on along the minus strand of CM076582.1, from coordinate 766,848,835 downwards.
CTTAGAAAGGTTGTTTAGAAAGAATGATGTTCCACTGCAGCCGAACAAAGTTGTGGAGGAAAATCAGGTAGAAGATCTTAATCTTGGCACTGAGGCTGACCCCAAAACCGTGAAGTTGTCCAAGAAGGTCCCGGAAGAATATAAAGAGCTCTACCAGAAATTATTATGGTCATATAAAGATGTGTTTGCATGGTCTTATCAGGACCCAAAAACCTTCGATATCACCATCATGCAGCATAAGATTCCTCTAAAGGGAGATGCGAAACCACATAAATAGAAGCTTAGACAGATAAATCCCTTGCTGCTGCCCTCTATTGAGAAAGAAATTAAGAAACTGTTGAAGGAAAAAATCATTGTACCATTGAGATATTCTGAGTGGGTAGAAAACTTAGTCCCTGTACGGAAGAAGAACAGAGAAATAAGGCTATGTGTTGATTTCAGGAATCTGAACAGAGCGTCCTTAAAGGATAATTATCCACTGCCAAATATGGATCACATCCTGCAGAAAGTGGTAGGAGCTTCTCGAATGTCGATGATGAACGGATTCTCTGGGTACAATCAGGTGGCTGTACTACTAGAAGATCAGAAGAAGACCGCCTTTACCACTCCATGGGGGACGTTTATGTATGCCATGATTCCTTTTGGGCTGATTAACTCAGGGGCCACTTTTCAGAGGGCCATGGATATTGATTTTTTTGGGGAGCAAGATAAGTTTGTGGTGGTATACCTGGATGAAATTACTGTGTTTTCAAAAGATGATGCAGAGCACATTGAACACTTGTGCAGAAATTTTGAAAAGTGCAGAAGGTATGGCCTCTCCCTCAACCCACAAAAGTCTTTGTTTGCACTGGAAGAGGGCAAGCTTTTGGGACATATAGTAACCAAAGATGGAGTAAAGATAGATCCTAAGAGAGTAGAAGTTATAAATGGCATTTCCCTTCCTAGAAATAAAAAGGAAGTTCAAGTGTTCCTAGGCTGTATAAACTTTCTAAGGAGGTTCATCCCTAACTATGCTGAGATAGTTAGACATATAACTGACATGCTAAAGAAGAATAATGAGGTAAAGTGGTCACAAGAATCACGAGAGGCCTTTGACAGGATTAAAAATGCATTTGTTGAAGCCCCTGTGCTAGCGGGACCAGATTATGCCAAACCTTTTATGATCTTTTCCTTTGCATCACCTCACATAGTGGCAGGAGTTCTATTGCAGAAAAATGAAGAAGGGTATGAGCAGCTTATCGCCTTTTTCAGTCAGGTGCTCCATGATGCTGAACTGAAATATAACATACTAGAAAAGTAGGCATATGCTCTGGTAAATTCTCTTAAAGAATTTCGTATGTATGTCTTGCAATCCCATATCACTGCATTTGTGCCTACAACAAATGTTAAAGATATTCTTATCCAGGGATATAGCGAAGGAAAAAGAGGGAAATGGATTGCCAAAATACAAGAATATGAGCTAGACATCCACCCTACCAAACTAATCAAGGGAAAAGGGTTAGCCAAAATCCTATCCGAATCAAACTTTCAGGCTCTAGGTATAAATTTGTCCATGATAGCAAACGAGGGGTTTGAGAAGAAAGAGGAGTCACAGGGAGTAGAGATAGCTTCCCAGAAGACACATATGAAGTACCTCATTAGTCCGTGGTACAAAGAGATAGTGGAATATATTCTAACACTCAGTTGCCCGCCCAGCTGTGACAAAGCTAAATACAGAACACTGAGGTTGAGATCACAGAAGTACATTGTTGCGAATGGTCGGCTATACTGGCGAGACCCCTCAGGCATCCTGTTCCTATGTCTCACAGAAGAAGAGGTAGAGAGTATAATGGCTGAGTTTCACGAAGGAATCTGTGGGGGTCATTACAGCTGGAGGGCCACTGCCCACAAAATCCTGAAAGCTAGTTTCTACTGGCCTAAAATCTTTGGGGATGTGTTTGCCCGGGTCAAATCTTGTGATAAATGCAAAATATTTGCTGAAAGATAGAAGCTAGCACCTCTACCCATGATCCATATTCATGTGGATGAACCATTTTAGCAGTGGGGAATTGAATTTATTGGTGAAATACATCCTCCATCAAGTGGTCAGCATAAGTGGATACTAACTTCCATGGATTATTTCACAAAGTGGGTGGAAGCTATACCTGCCAAGAATGCAACAGATACTGTGGTAATAGAATTTGTGGAAGAAAATATCATATCCAGATTCGGCTGCCCTGCCAAGATAGTGACCGACAATGCACAGGCCTTTAAATCTGCAAAGTTTGTCAACTTCTGTCAACAGTATAATATTGCACTAGGTCACTCTACAGCCTATTACCCACAAGGAAACGGCTTGGCAGAGTCTTCAAATAAAACGCTGGTGAGAGCACTGAAGAAGGCTATCAACAAAAACCAAAAAAATTGGGATTCCCAGCTGAAATTTGCTCTGTGGGCCAACAGGATTACCAATAAGAGAGCAACCGGGAAGTCCCCGTATGAATTGGTATATGGGAGGGCAACAGTTTTCCTTGTACAGTTAGCATTACCGGTAGCTCGATTCATGCAAGAAAGCCAAGAAGAACTCGATGATGTGACTAGGAGAATCAACCAGCTGGTGGAGTTAGAAGAAACACAGAACTAGGTAAATCAGAGGCTAATTGAATATCCGGAGAAAATGAAGGATTTTTTTGATCAACACGCCAAGGACAGGAAGTTGCAGATTGGGGATTTAGTGCTCAGATGGGACATTCGAAGAGCTGAAAAAGGGAAACACGGTAAATTCGACCCCCTCTGGTTCGACCCCTTTAAAATTGTAGAACAAGGGGGCAACAATACTTTCAGGTTGGAAAATTTATAGGGATATTTGCTTGATGCCTTTGTAAACGGTCAGTTCCTCAAACCTTACTTCCAGTTCTGATTCAGGCCGAGAGAGCCTGATGTATCATATTGTATATTAGTTTATGTTTCATCTTTGTTTGAATAATGTATGTGTTGTGATGAATCGTGAAGAGGAAAATTAAAAGGGCTGAAGAATGGTGTCCACATAAGATAAACAGGTGGTCTGCAAAGTTCTCGACACATTCAAATACGAACGTGTCGTCCCTAGGTGGAGCCAATGTTGATCATTAATTAACATCAGTCGTTTTGTTTTTGAATTAACCCTTGGATGGACATGTATTGAATGTTATGACTGATGGTGAAACATTTAAAGGATGGTTGAAGAGAAACGATGATAAGACAAGTAGCATGCCTAAAACTAAACATATGTTCAAAAAGGGTCCAAATATAAAGTGAAAGGGTAAAGGTAATGCAAAAAGGAAAATGTATGGTGTAAAGGGTGCAAAACGAAATTATTATAAGGCTCGCTACTTTCATAATATGCACGTTAGGGAACTCTCCGTATGTGTAATTCCGAGGGGGTCAAGAAGCGGAAGGGGGAAGAGACTCATACCCCCGCGGAATTATGGTGACGTGCCGCGGGGTGGACCCAAGGTAAGGATGATGTGGTAGAGTGAAGTGCGGGCCCTAGAGGTCTGTATGCTATGTATTTAACCAGTTTTACGAAGAATATGTTTCAAGAACCGTGTGGTTTATGCGGCAGAAAGGTAAGGTAAGTCTATAGGTGAGTTGGTACCGAGGCCCGTAATAGTATTAAACCCGGCATGCGGTTTTCACCAACTCCCAGTCAGTACCCAATCCCTATATGCCGCGTGCTCCACTGTCAGTGTCCTTATGACACTCACCCCCGCTTACTTCACCTCTCCGCCTTTTACCTCAGAACTCTCAGTCTTAGATAATGACCCTCCGGTATTTTATTGCAGTGAAATTTACAGGTTTTCCAGCTATGGTATAAACTAAGTGGGAGCTATTGCCAATGCTACCCAGTCACTGTCAATACCCCCGCGTCATTTTCTTGAGCAGATTTCCCTTTGCACAGGTATTCTATCCCTCATATCCCCTCTACTTTCCTTTTGTTTTTAAAAGTTTTTCATGAGAGTCATGGGAGAAGGCACCCCCAAGAAAACCGAACCAGAGACACCTCAGGTCCGTGAAAGCAGAAACCCTCCCGGGTTCAAGCTCTTCATTGACCTGCAAGCCGAAATATGTGATCCCCAATACCCTTTTCCCATCAGCAGTGTACAACCCAAGCTTTTTAGATGACATTTCAAGAATAGGGATCGATATCGGGTGGTTGTATCAGGTTTATATCACCAGATTACCCCCCTAGTTTACTCGGTGGTTGAGTTTATTTGCTGGCTCAGAGATGCCTACGATGAGCGTCAAGGCATGTTTACCTCGGCTCAGGGGAATAAGATTTTTTCTCTTTCTCCCAACATCATCAGGCAAGCCCTCCGCAAAAAGCAGAAAATAGTCTCAAGCGAGGCAGAGATCATAGGGGAAGAACAATTGCTTGAGCCATTTATACCATACGGCCAACCTGACGGAAGAAAAGTTGGGCTCAAAGTGCTGAGAGATAGTATTACCTCTTCATACTAATCTGAGGTCTCACAGGCCATTGGAGATGATGCTTCACCAGTTTTAATTGAAAGGAGCTTGAAAAACAGAACGATTATAGATAAGTACAAGGCCGAGATGGAAGGTTACATGGAAAAATATCATACCAAGGTTTCAACTTCCATGAATGTGGACAAAGAACCCCTGGTATTGTCTATGGCTGAGGCCATCTTGGATCCTAATGTAGGTACCACTAGTTACAGGGTGCTTGAGTATGCAATTGACATGGCTAAGGTACCAGCCCTTGACAAATGCAACCTGTTTCAGGTGGTTGGTGACATGTTGAAAGATGAGGTAATGAGGCTCACCATCACGCTGAAGAAGTTGGAGACTAAGCATGCACAGGTGAGGGTGACCCTAAAAAATGAGCAGGAAAATTCTCGTTCTTTGTCGAATCAAATACGCGGCCTCCTGGAGTCGATCAAAGGAAAAGAAATTGGAGACTCCAACCCGCAGTGCTATGTGATTAAAAAATTGTAGAAGGAAGTCGCGTCACCGAAACGCAAGGTTAGCATACCAGCATCCCACCATGTTCAGACGGCTGAATTAGCACAGGAGGAGAAAGAAAAAGCAGACTTGGCTGACTCACTGGCGAAGGAGAGGGAGGAAAAGAAAAAATGGCAGAGAAAATGGCCATTCTTCAGGGCAGGCTGACAGAACTACAGACGACCTGGGACACTCACAGTTGTGTGCCAACTACAACCCTACTGGAGACTAGTTCGTTGTCTGAGCAGCTGACCATAGCGAAGGCCGCAAATGTTGTACTAGAGAAGAAGGCTTCCACCGCGAGGCTGAGAATCACCGAGTTGGAAACTTCCTTGGCTAAGAATACTAGAAAGATAGAGATAGTGCAGAAGGAAATTGAGCAGGAAAGGAATGAAAAAGTAGACCAACTAAAGACCATCACTGATCTCAACAGCCACCTGAATGGTAATATCACCCTCAAGGATGCAAGAAGGATAATTTGGTCAGAAATCATCTTAGCGGTGACAGATCAGTGGGGGTTCTTGAAGATCATTGAAGAAACAAAATCGTCTGTGCTTTATCTTTGAAGGAAATATCAGGAGGGAGATCTCAACTTGCCTAGTAGAGCCCAACATGCCAGAGGTTATATTTCTTTCTTGAAAGAGTTGGAATCTGATGAGGTGGAGAAGCATGGCATACCAAGTCGGTTCAGGGAGGCCATTGAATTCCAGAAGATTATTGACAAAGAGTCTGCCCGCGTTATAGCTTTAGGGGCCCTACAACGCGTGACAACTAATATGGATCGGTTTGATACAGTTTGGGCCGAGATCACAACAGCTGGACTTCTGTCATGCTGGGATCCTACCACTCCCTCCGTGCTACAACCATTATCAGAGTACAAAGCTCGTCTCCAAGAAGAAATGGACTGGACTGATTTATTGTCAGAAAAAACCGTCCGATTAAAGGCCGAAATCATTGTTTCATCGCTCCGCCAAGAATTTGCTCTCCTTCATCTGATAAAACACAATATCCCCACCGAGGCAGGTTTCAACACCCCCACCGAAGCCTATATCAAGGTGGAAGGATTCACATCGATGGCTAAACCTGCAACAGATAGTCAACAAAGATGCACCTGGTATGCCAACCAGATCGTCAACTCGTTAGCAAATGTTCCACCACCAGTGTCAGCGACTGCCTCAACCCCTTCTCATCAGTGAAATAATCTCAATTCATGATTCTGCCCTAGTGGCCTTTTTACTTTTACTCTAGTAAATTAATTTTAAGTTTCAAGTGGAATTTATATTCCACTCCAGCATTTTACTTTTCTGCCAAGACTGTTGTTTAATATTTTGTTTCAAAACGACTGAGTGCCTAACTGGAAATTATGAGATGCCTTTGTTCCTCATCAGAATTTTTGGTTATTTTGATAAGGACCTCTAACTAATTTTAGGCATGCGAGGAAGATATCTTTCCAAAAAATATCTTCTCGCTCATGTTCAGAGGCCTCTATATAAGAAAGATCTGAAGAGAAAAATAGGTTCCAGATTTTCTGAAGAATTTTGCTGTGTAAGAATTTTTGCATGCTTGTTATTGAAATCTCAATAGAAATGTGAAGAGCCCGTTGGGTCTCAATGAAAAGGAGTTCTATCTTCACTGAGGATTCTGGTCTTGGTGCTTTACAGTGTGTAATTCTCTCCTATGTGTTGTAGCTTAGTGGTTCATTTCGTTTACATCCATTCATCTTGTATCATGTTTTGGAATGCGAGTAGCCCACTGGTTTCGGTATGAATTTATCCTAGTTGATACTTATGCCATAACCTGTCTGGCACTTTAAATATGGCTCAGGCGTGATATGCTGTTTCATTTTCACTTCACCTGTACTTCTGCTATATTAGCTGCTATGAGATGTTATTTACAAATGTTGTTATCATGTGTGGATTCTTAATTTCGTAAGCCCACCGCATGCTGATATATGTTTCTGGATATTGTCTCAATAACAGTTAGTATTCTCTTTATTCTACGTACGCAATAGATACTTTTTGATTATTCATCTTTGTGAAGTATTTAGAAACCAGCCCGCTTTGCAGTAAGCTGCCTTTGAATTTTCTGATACATTCGTGTTAGAGTTTCACATCTTGCCTCTACAGTATTTCTTTCTTTGTATCAAGCTTCTGAAATTTTTGGTCCCATTCAAATTAATTTTCCTGTTTACAAGAGATAGCATGAGATCTTTGTTCTTCTAATTATCCCTGTCATATCATATTGCTCCTTGCTATATAAGATGTCTTAGGCACTGGTCTTTCACAACTCAAGGTTGTCTCTAAGAATGAAAATAGGGTGGAAGCGCACTACAAAAGCTGAGCGACTGGCTCAAGATGCAGATAAGATTTTAGGAGCACCTACATCACAACGCAGATAGAGAAAATCACCTGATAGGTATACTGGATACATGGCTCTTATGAGCAAGTGTATCGTGACAAAGCCATCCTCTTTCCAGGAAGCTGTGGAGGATCCCGCATGGGTAGATGCCATTGTGGAAGAGTATGATTCAATTGTCTGAAAAAATGCATGGGAGATTGTCCCAAGGCAGGAAGGGAAATCAGTGGTAGGTTCGAGATGGATCTACAAAGTGAAGCAAGCAGCTGACGGGAGTGTGGAGAAGTACAAGGCAAGATTTGTTTCCTGAGGCTTCTCACAGATTGAGGGGATGGATTATGAGGAAACCTTTACACCCATCGCAAGGTATTCTTCCATACAAACGATTCTTGCTCTCTCAGTGAAGATGGGGTGGCACATTCATCAGATGGATGTGAAGACTGTGTTCGTCAATGGAGTGATTGAGGAGGAGGTGTACATAGAGCAGCCCGAAGTTTTCGAGATCTTCAACAACGATTCGCATGTGTGCAGGCTCAAGACATCATTGTATGGGTTGAAACAAGCACCTCGTGCTTTGTACACACAGATAGACAGTTATTTCACCGGACTTGGATTCTCCAAGAGTGAGGCGAATATGAACCTATACCAGAATGTGGTGGAGGGTAAGTTGCTGATCATTGTACTTTATGTAGATGATTTGATTTTGACGGGTGATGAACTGTTGATACACTCATGCAAGGCTGATCTTGAAAAGGAGTTTGAGATGAAGGACTTGGGCCTCCTTCATTATTTCCTAGGATTGGAAATTTGGAAGCGTAGTGATGGACTGTTTGTGTCTCAAGGCAAGTATGCCCGGGAGATACTAGAGAAGTTCAACATGCATGGCTGCAAGACTATCGACACTCCTCTTCCTGGTGGATGGAGGAAAGAGGATGCTACATCGACAGAGGTAGTGGATGCCACTGTTTATCGACAGTTGGTGGGGTTGCTTATGTATCTGATCAATACACGACTCAACATATGCTATGCTATTAACCAAATATCACAAGCTATGGTTAAGCCTACCAAGCTCTTTTGGAAGGCAGGCAAGCATGTATTGAGATATCTCAGAGGCACATCGGGATATGGATTATGGTACAGACAGTCAGATGAGGTGTAGTTGTGTGGCTTCACGGATGCAGATTGGGCAGGGAGCCCAACGAACAGAAAGAGCACATCTGGAGGGATTTTCAGTATTGGGTCGATAGTATTTTCTTGGTGCAACAGGAAGCAGAGATCCATGGCACTCAGTTCAACAGAGGCTGAGTATATGGCAACGAGTTTGGCTGCATGTGAGGCTATATGGATGAGGAAGATCCTGGTTGGGTTGTTCGGTTCACACTTAGATCCTACTGTGATATATTGTGATAATCAGAGTTGCATCAAACTCTCAGTTAATCCAGTATTTCATGATAGATCTAAAAACATTGACATCTAGTATCATCATATCGGAGATTGTGTGCAGCGGAAGATCATGTTGCTTTCATACATTCCCACGGAGGATCAGGATGCTGATATCTTGACGAAGGCGCTCACCAGGAGAAAATTTGAATACCACAGGGGCAGGATAGGGGTGGTAAATAATCCTTATCTTGTTGAGAGGGAGTGTTGAGATTGCAACAAGATGATGATCTTAGTGGAAAGAAGTCGCCTTCACTAAGTGGGCCCGCAGGCTATTTTTGGCGTAAGTCTATTTTTAGACATGTCGATCATATTCTATGAGTTGCAGGATGCTATTTGTGGATGGTTGGTCAAGTTGGAAAAATAGATGGACTTCTATTTTTAGACATATTGGGCGGAATCTATTTTTAGATTGCCAGTCCAAAAATAGATATGTCGAATGTTATTAGCTCTTAATAATATTTGGACTATAAACATTATATTATTCTCTTGGAGCACTTCAGTTAAGTGCACAGATGTGGTACAGGAGCTGACAGAAGGAATTACACTATTCCCGAGGGTTAAGTGGAGCTATTGCATGGAGACTTCAGTTAGAACTCATGTGATTGAGTTTGGTGGAGTTATTGAGGTAGTTGGTGGAGTTGTGTTCAGTTTAACTCAGTTAGACACAGTTGAGCTAGTTGTATCTAGTCTAACTGATTGATACACTAGTGAGAGTGGTGTGAATTAATTATTAATTAATTCACTAATTATTAACTCATTAATCAACTGAAGAATACATCGCTTAACTACAGTGCATACAACAAGAGGGAGAATTCAAAAGAAGAGGTAGTGTAGAGGAATAGTGACTATAGTTTTGCATGATTTGCAACAACCAATGATTGGAGATGCCAATGAGGATTGCGTGAGCAAGGCTGGACCAACTGGAGTTCATTCAAATCCATTCTTCAACAGTGATTGAGCAGTAGAGGCAGGCTATCAGGTGGAAGAGATTGGAGCATGTGATTTGCTAGATCTTGCTTGATTAGTGTGTAAAAATTGGAGAGTGTACTGAGAGCTTATAAGGAGCTTTGTATAATGATTGTTACATGATCTCTATGACATATAATACAGATGGGGGTTTTCTGCGCTTAAGCTCTTAAATACTGTGTTCATATGTGTGATTGTTTATGGTTTTAATGTGCGCATGCGATTGTTTTTATTTCCGCAATTAATGATCAATGGTAGAAGAGATTCTGTGTTGTGCATGAAGTTAAAATAGTGTGTGATCAGGAGAATCTCGGTGTATAACATATCAATTATCAAATTTCTACAAGTACCATTTGGCATGGAGTTTATTGACACATCACACCGGATATTTACAATGGAGTGACTCAACTGACTTTACTAAATAAAGAACCTTTTAAGAAAATGACCATTGAATGGGCCTCCAGTTAGCTGATCATCATCCAGATGTTTGAGTAGAAAAGTATTATTCTCCAAAACTTCTGCAATTTTAAATGGCCCAAACCACAAATTGTCGAACTTACCATGCTTTCCATGGTCTTCTCTCCTAGCATCCCAATGCAACACCAAATCATTCTCCTGAAACAACTGCTGATTTTCTCTTTTATCAAAAACAGATTTGAATTTAGTCTGATACTTCTAAACTTTTTCCAGCAATGATTCTCTGATTTGGTGTGCCTCTATCAACTGTAGCAGTCTCCTTTGGAATGGGTTTTCATGATCAACTTCATTTTGTAGGAACTTCATCACAGGAAGAGATAATTGCAAAGGCATTACAAGTTTTGTACCATATACAAGCTGAAATGGAGACAATCCAATTGATTTTTTACCACTTTATCTGCCCACAAAGCATGTATTAGTTGAGTGTCCAAATTCCTCTTATTTTCAGGAAGCATCTTCTTAATAATTCTTAACAAAATTTTATTGGATGACTCAACCAATCCATTACCTTGAGGGTAATAAGGCGTGGAATGAGTCAATTCAATCCCATATTGCTAACAAAAATTGTAAATATTAGTAGGCTTAAAGGCCATTGCATTATCAGTTACTAATTTATGTGGACAACCAAATCTTGACATAATAATTTCCAAGAGAAATTTAATAATTACCGTAACAGTAGCATTTATGGTTGGTACAACTTCAATACATTTAGTGAAATAGTATGTAGCTGTAAGAATCCATCTATGCTATCCTGATGAAGGTGGATGAATTTCATCGATGATATCTATCCCCCACTGCAGGAAAGGAACATTTGCTGAAATAGGAATGAGAGGTAATGGTAGCAATTTATGTTTACTAGAAAATTTCTGACATTCAACACAGGTCCTGACTTTGCAAAAGACATCAGAGAAAAGAGTTGGCCAATAATAGCCAGCTCTTAAGATTTTGTTTGTAGTTGCTCTCCAATACAAATGCCCTCCGCACACTCCTACATGTATCTCTGTCATAATCTCCTCGGATTCAACTTCATATACACATCTTAACAAGACTCCAACATGATCTTTCCAGTAAAGATGATATTCCAAAATGCAATACTTCACAGCTCTCAGTTTAAAATCTCTTCTTTTAGATTTTTCCATTTCAGGTGGATATTTGAAATTTAACAAGAAGTAAAATATATCCTTGTACTAGTTTGTATTAAATATTTCAGGATAATTAGCAATACCTTCTCCATCTTCTCCTTAAGGCTCCTCTACATTCAGATTTAAAGCTTTGCAGTTAGATTAAGCTATCAAGAAAGCCAAGTCTTGTCCCTTTATCAATTTAGTTGGTTTGATTACAACATCAAATTCCATAATCTTGGTCAACCATCGTCCTCTCCTTCCATCTGTATCTAGCTGCAACAACACATATTTAATAGTGATATCCGGCACAAAAGCAATTATTTTTGAATGCAACACATAAACTTGAAAAGACTTCAAAGCCTTAACTAGTGCATATGCTTGTTTTCCAGTCAAGCTGTACTTTAATTCAACATCCCTTAAAGCACGAATGAAAAATGAAATTGGCTGCTCCAAACCCTCCTTATTCTTCTATATTAAGACAACTGCAATTGTTTCTTCTGAAGCATATGAAAAAATCAGAAACTCATTTTCAAAATTAGGACTAATAAAAACTAGTGCTTCAGTCAAGTCGGACTTAATTGCTGAAAAATAATATTTAGCTTCATCTCGCCACTTAAAATATGCATCTTTTTTCAGAAAAACATTTATATTTTTTATCATCTCTTCAAATTTAGGAAGAAAATGCCTTAGAAAATTGATTTTCCCTAAAAATGACTGCAATTCCTTCTTATTTCTTGGTAAACCAATCTTCTGAATAGCTTCTACTTTTCCAGGATCAATACAGATGTCAATTTGTGTTACAATATGTCCCAATAACTTACCTTCTTGGATAACAAAAGATGAATTTTTGAGGTTTAAGGACAAAAAAAACTTTCTTCATTTGTCAAAAACTTGCTTTAGATGTTTCAAGTGGTCTTCATCAGATTTTGAATATACTATGATGCCATCCAAATAGATGACCAAAAATCTGTCCTTTTCTCCTGCAAAAGCAATATCCATTACCCTTTGAAAGGTTTCACCTGCGTTCATCAAACCAAATCGCATTTTGTTGTACATGAATGTGCCCCAGGGTGTGGTAAATGCTGTCTTTTCTCTATCTTGCCTGTCAACTGAAATTTGATTATAGCCTGAAAAGCCATCAATCATTGAAAATATTTTGGATCCTACAACCTTCTGCAAGATATAATCCATCTTGGGTAGTGAATAGTTATATTTCAAGAAGCACCGGTTCAGGTTGCGAAAATGAACACAAATACTTATTTCTCCATTCTTTTTCCAAATTGGGACTATATTAGCTACCCAATTAGAAAATCTCAAAGGCAGAATAATATTTTCTTCCCATAATTTTTTGATTTCTTTCTCAATGATTGGAAACAACATGGAATTGATGTGTTTGATTTTTTGTGCTACAGGGTTTTCATATGTTTTCAAAGGGATCTTGTGCTCCATTATGCTCTTATCATAAGTTTTCAACTCACTATAAGACCATGCAAAAATATCAGCAAATTCCTTCATCAGTTTGATATATATATATATATATATATATATATATATATATATATATATATTCTGGTTTCCAGAGGAAGGAATTTGGACACTTTGACTAATATTGACTGATCTTCTGTACCAATGTTACACTCTATTGTACTCTCTCCATCAACCTTGCTTTCAGGCTTGAGAAAAACATCATTACTATCAAACAATCTTTCTAAAGGAACCAAACACTTAGGAATAAAGTTGGTTTTCAGATCTATAATGTTTTTCCCAGCCATAGTTTTCTTAAAAGGGATGCTATTTTGGTTTTCAACAATTTCCTACTCATCATCAATTTGTATGTCTGCAAACTCTTCTATAGACTCCAAAAATTTCTGAATCTCCCTGTCATCTTCAAATACTTGCCAGTGCTTGATGTTATTATGAATTGAAGGTCTATTTTTTATTTAAACATCATAGACTGCCTTGACATCTAGAGGAAATTTGAAATTACTAGCAGCAATAGCTAGTGAATCAACAATTTGATTTTCTTCTCTAGTGAAAAAATTTATATTAAATGTTGAAAAGTAATGTTCAATCAAATCCCAAACTTCATTCCTATAATTCTTCAATTTGGAAATTTTCACTTGGTAATTATTTCTCACTTTCTTAATCACCAACTCTGAATCACCAAAGGCAATTAGTTGTTCGGCTCCCAAATCTTTTGCTAGCTTCATACTCAGCACAAGTGCTTCATACTTAGTAGTGTTGTTAGTGGTAGAAAATTGCAGCTTGTATGATATGGTTACCTTCTGCTGAGTAGGAAAAATGAGCACTACACCGGCTTCCAATCCTTCTCTTGAAGAAGCTCCATCAAGGTACAATTTCCAGATCTATCCTCCTTCTGAATGCTATGCATTTGCACCTTGAAAATGTCATTTTCCACTTAATTTAGACTAGAAATCATTATCATCAACATCAAGGTGAAAAATTGATGACCCCAATTATTTTTCTTCAACATATATGAGATGGTTTTATGGATTGTGCTGATCACTAATAATGTAGGCCATTTGAGTTTCCCTATATAACCTTCTGAATTCCCCTCCAAATACTTGGATGGTAGCATATGACATGTCCATCTGAAGGTCACCTCCCAATTTCTTAGACCAAGATCTGGAAAGTAACATCCCAAATCTAGAAGGAATGTCAACAACCACAATGTCCATCACTAAGCTCTTCATAGGCAGCGGGGTAAGGGAAACAACCAAATCCTTAATCACTCCTAGACACTTGAATTTTTTGGAGTCAAAGGTGTAAAGGTCATGGTATTGCTTGGTGATCTCTAATCCCAATTCATCCATTACTTGCTTTGGCATGAGATTGTGGGAAGCTCCAGAATCTAACAGACAATTATGAAGCAATTTTTCATTTATATTGAGTGACAAGTAGAAAGGAGGAGTTATCATCATTTTGGTCTTGGACATGACAACCTAGATGAATGGTGGGATGTTCATCCTCAAGGTTGACTGAATCAAGGGCGAGAGGAGGCTGCAAAAAACTCTTAAAAGACTCTTTATGTTGAATCTCTAATTAAACTGAGAGGGGGGGGTGAATCAGTTTAATACATTCCTGATCTTTTAAACTTTTCAATAAACTTATTTACACCTTCATTTCAAACTCTATTTAATGTGAGAGTAATCTTAGAATGTAATCTGAAAGTATTAGTTTAATAGAGCAGTAGACTTAATTTGAGAGCAGCAAGTATTAAGCAAATGATACATATCAGATCAATACATAAATATCATGCACAGAGACACCAGATATAAGTGGAAACCCATAAAGGGAGAAAACCACATCTTATTATTGCTGTGATGCAAAGGCAAGCTCCAACTCCCTCTCACCACTGTTTTCTGCAGGCACCAACCTACAGGAGGCTCTATCCTCAATTCTGCAAGCTACAACTTGCAAGGAAGCACCAACTCCCTTCGATTTTCTGCAGGCACCAACCTACAGGAGGCTCCAACCTCAGTCAGCTACAACTGACAGCTATCAAGCTGCAACTTGATAGGGAAGCTCCAACTTCCTCAATTTATCAAACTGAAAGTTTGCTGATTTACCTTAGATATCAGCCCTGTTTTGTAGCTTCTCCTTCTGTTCTGCTTTTCTTAATCTTCTCTGCCTTATCCTTCTATATTCTGCCTTTTCTTGATTTACTCTCTCTTACTCTCAAAAAATCTCTCTGCATATCAAGATGATATTATTTATAGATTTCCTCACATGACTGTTTGTATTCTGCTTGGAATTCGAAATGGAAAGTCATGTCTCTTTGCCTTCTGCCTTCTCACTCCTTTTATCAGCTTACTCAGAAATTCTAACTGTAGGTGTCAATTTTAACATTACAGTGGGAGTTTGTTTTCTCTCGGAGACTTGCCAATGCATCACAAACAATAAAATTTAAATAAAACATTTACATTCAAATTTAAATGAGAACTCCAGCTCAACTCATTTAGTCTTTTGAATTGGTACGCATTTGTCTTTTCTTTGGCTGTCTTTGTCTTTTCTGTGACTGTGTTTTATCTTCTTTCGGATCTGTTTTCTCTTCTGTCCTCTACTGTGGTGTAACTGCTGCATATGTGTAAATGTGCCTTTTATATCCGCTGACTGTAAATCTGGAGGAATTCCAATCCCTTTTATGCCATTAGTGTCTTGTTGATGTGACAGGTTCCGTAGGCCGGAACATACATATATCACAAGCGTTAATAATCGCCGTCCCGTAAAGCTAAGGTCCGTGGGTCTAGATACCACGCGGCTTATCGTAACCGTGTTATATATATAACTCAATAACCATTATATATCATATGTGTTATGCCCCCGGATCATATTCAAACGTTATTCAACATATATAATATATACAATTTATTTGCAAATAACCCGACGTCCATAAGGATTGGCTGCCAATACGATTAGACCTGGAACTCAAGTTGTATATGAGTCGTAGTTTATATACCAATCGGGTCCAGATTTCCAATCGCAATCGCAGCTGTTATATTCTCCGATGCGATTGACCATTGCCGATGCGATTAGAACCTGGAGCTGAAATCTTTGTTAATCATAATTTATAAGTCCATCAGGTCCAAACTCTTAATCGCAATCACAAGTTCTTTAATATGTGTTGCGATGGTTTGTTTCTTTCCGATGCGATTGGAACTGGACTTCAAACACTTTGTTAAACATGGTTTATAGACCCATCGGGTCCGGTCTTCCAATCGCAATCGCAAGTCTTTAACATATGTTCCGATTGACCAGCGCCGATGCGATTTGACCGTAACTCAAATATGTATTAACCCCTGCTTATAACAGGATCGGGTCCGCCATTTCAATCGCAGTGTTTTACAAACGACATGCGATTGGGAACTCGGATGCGATTAGCATCTATCAACTCCTGCTTATAACACGATCGGGTCCGCCATTTCAATCGCAATCGCAACTTTCTGTTGCGATGTTCCGCTGCCCTTGCGATCTCCGATTGCGATTGGGGAGGGGTCCCACCTTATCAAACTTTGTTTTATGTGCTCCATAATATAAATGCCTTGGACCTTTGTTTATGTGATGCACTGCACATATATGTTTATATATATTTTTTCCACTGGAGTGAAGCGATTCTCAGAATAAGTTTGTGTTATATTATATGTATAATGCCGGTTGGAGTGTGCGATTCCCGGAATATGGTTTTGTATTATATGCATTGTATTGCCGCTGGAGTTAAGCGATTCCCGGAATAAGTTTGTATTTGTTATATGTGCTCCGCCGGTTGGAGAGTGCGATTCCCGAAATATGGTTCTGTATTATATGCTGCTGGAGTGAAGCGATTCTCAGAATTTTGTAACTGCTCTCTACCTCTGTCTCTGCCTCTGCTCCGCTGGTTGGAGAGTGCGATTCCCGGAATTTTGTAACTGCTCTCTGCCTCTGTCTCTGCTTCTGTCACTCTGCCTATGTCTCTATCTTCCGATAACGGTTCTTCATTGTGCTTCTATGACTGTTACATTTTGACTTTCTTCTTGCTGCCTCTATTACTTTCGCTGTGCCTCTTTTTCCTTCCTTTGCTACAGCGCTGCCTCTTTTGCCTGAGTGCTGCCTCCTTTGCCATCAATGACAATATTTCCAACAGTCTCCCCCTTTGGCATTGATGGCAATCCACTTTCTCTGTTTGCTTTCTCTTTCTCTTGTTGCTTGCTCTTCCTGTTTGCTATTTGTTCTTCCTCCCCCTTTGACATCAATGGCGAAGGATGACTCCTCATCCCTCCGTATGGGTTCTGTCATTGTATTTCCTTTCTCTGAGTTACGTTTAGGTCCTCTTCTGCCGAAATTGGACTATGCTGTGTTTCATTTGTAGTGCCTGTAATATGTGCTAGATTGCAGACAAAGATGATGCATTTTACGATTGAAAAGTTCTTGTTGCTTCTGAATGCTGATAATATTGATAATGCTGATCCTGTGGACTTGTTTTATGCTTATCTTGCTGGCTGTTCTCCCCTTGGAATGATATCTTCGTTTTGTTCTCCCCCCGAGACTGTACTTTCTCTTCATATTAGAGAATAGTATCTACAGATACTACCCCTAGTTTGTCTCTCAAGTATTCGAATGGTTCTCTGGCAAGTGGTTTGGTAAATATATCTGCTATCTGTTCTTTCGTTGATACATAGTCTAGTTTAACTATCTTCTGAGCCACTTGTTCTCAGAGAAAATGATACTTGATTGGTATATGTTTAGTTTTTGAATGAAGCACAGGATTTTTAGATATACTTATAGCACTTGTATTATCACATTTGATTGAGATAGGTTCATTAATGCTTACCTTCATGTCTTGAAGTGTCCGCTTCATCCACATGACTTGTGTGCAACATGCTGCTGCTGCTATATATTCTGCTTCAGCTGTAGACAGAGAGATGGATGTTTGTTTCTTGCTTAGCCATGCCACCAGACTTTCTCCTAGATAGAATGCACCTCCACTTGTACTCTTCCTATCATCCACACAACTGGCCCAATCTGCATCTGTGTATGCTGTCAAGGTGAAGCTTTTGCCTTTAGGATACCAAAGCCCATATTGTGCAGTTCCTTGTAGATATCTGAGTATTCTTTTTACTGCTAGAAGATGGTTTTGTTTAGGTGCTGCTTGATATCTTGCCACTAGTCCTACTGCTAGCATGATGTCTGGTCTTGAAGCTGTCAAGTACAACAAGCTTCCTATCATGGATCTGTAGAGTTTTTGATCTACATCTGCAGACCTATCATCAGCACACAGCTTGCATCCCGTGATCATGGGGGTTGTCATTGGTTTGCAGTCCTCCATTTTGAATTTTTTCAGCATTTCTTTTAAGTATTTTTCTTGAGAAATGAATGTGCCCGTGTTCTTTTGCTGAATTTGCAGTCCCAAGTAGAAACTGAGTTCTCCAATCATAGACATTTCAAACTCTGTTTTCATCTCATCAGCAAACCCTTTTGCTAGTTCATCTTTGTTGCTTCCAAACATAATGTCATCAACATATACAACAACAATTAGGAGTTCATTTTCATGCGCTTTTATGTATAGATTGCTGTCTACTCCACCTCTCTTAAAACCCTGTTTTTGAAAATATTTGTCCAATCTTGAGTACCAAGCACGAAGAGCCTGTTTCAGTCCATATAGGGCCTTCTTCAGTCTGCACACATAGTCTTCTTTGTTTGTCAATGAGAAGCCTTCTGGTTGTTCCATGTACATTTCTTCTTCTAGATCTCCATTAAGAAAAGCAGACTTTACATCCATTTGATATACCTTGAAGTCTTGATAGCATGCAAATGCCAGGAACATTCTGATAGCTTCCATTCTAGCTACAGGGGCAAATGTTTCATCATAATCAAGTCCTTCTATTTGTGAGTATCCTTTGCAGACCAGCCTTGCTTTATTCCCGATTACTTGTCCTTGCTCATTCATTTTGTTTTTGAATACCCATTTTGAACCAATGATATTTTTCTCAATAGGTCTAGGAACTAGTTCCCAGGTATTGTTCTTCTCAATTTGTTCCAATTCTTCATTCATTGCTTTTATCCAATACTTGTCCTTGCTGGCTTCTTCAAATTTCTTTGGCTCTATTTGTGATAACATGGCTATGTATACTTCTTTTGTTTGTTCTGTTAGCTGCCTTCTTGTCTGGACTCCTGCTTTCTTGTCTCCTATGATCTGATCTTCAGGATGATTCTTCTGAGTGTATCTTGAGGGGTTTTTTGAGCTCAGCTCTGCATCTTCTATTGTATTGCTAGTTTCTTCATCATTCCGGTCTTCTTCTTCATAATTAACTGATGGACTGCAGCAATCTGTATTTCTTTTATTGTTTGGAAATTCTTCATCAAATCTCACATCAATACTTTCAACTATTTTCCGAAGAGTATTGTTGTAGCATCTGTATCCTTTACTTTTGGAAGCATATCCTAGAAAAATCCCTTCATCTGCTCTTGCATCAAATTTCCCAAGGTTTTCATCATTATTATTTATGTAACACTTGCTACCAAAGACTCTGAAATGTTTTATTGAAGTTGGCTTTCCATGCCATAGTTCATATGGAGTCTTGTCACTGCTTGGCCTTAAGTGAGCTTTATTAAGGATATGTACTGCTGTGTGTACTGCTTCTGCCCAGAAGGTTTGAGCAATATTATTCTCTTGCATCATAGCTCTGGCTATTTGTTGTATAGACCTCTTTTGTCTCTCTGCTACTCCATTCTGCCGAGGTGTCCCTGCAATAGTAAATTGTTGTTTTATTCCATGTTCATTACATAGGTCTGCAAAGTCATAATCTGTGAATTCTCCTCCTCTGTCTGATCTGATACATTTCAGCTTGCATCCAGTTTGATTTTCTGCTAATGCTATGAATATCTTAAAATTTTCCAAGGCTTCTGATTTATTTTTGAGAAAGGCAACCCATGTCATTCTGGAGAAGTCATCTATTATCAGCATGAAATAGGATTCTCCACTTGGTGTTCTAGTTCTAGCAGGTCCACACAGGTCCATGTGCACAAGCTGGAGTGTTCTTCTTGTTGACAAATCCTCTTTAGATTTAAAAGATGTGCGAGTCTGTTTCCCCAATTGAAAAGATTTTCATATAGTACTTGAAGGCCTTTTTATTTCTAGCATGTCTTTGACAGCTTTCTTCTTGCTCAATTTGATGATATGGTCAAAGCTGAGATGTCCCAATATCCTATGCCACAACCATGACTCCTCAAGTTTGCTAAGATGGCAGGCTTCATCTTCCTCTTTCACTATGTATACATTGTTCTCTGTTCGAACACCTTTGAGCAGAGTCTTTCCTGTTGTGCTTGACCTGACTACACAATCTTGTGCTCTAAAAAGAATTTCACAGCCTTTGTCACACATCTGACTGACACTCAGTAAATTTGCTTTCAGTCCATCCAGAAATAGTACCTCTTGGGCTTTTCCTCTGCCATTGTCTATGCTGACTGAGCCTTTTCCCTTGATCTTTCCGATTTGTCATTACCAAAATAATATTGCCACATTTTTTTCATCAAGATATAAATCATTTCCACTTCACGGTGTTTATTATCCACCATCCGTTACTCACTGGCTTTTCAGATCTTGAGCAGTTAGAGCCAGGTCACAGTTATTCACCTTCTTTATCCACCGGAGGCCCCCTTTTGAACATTTGATTATAGTTTTTGCAGAACTGTGAGCATGAACAAAATTGCTTTGACTCATAAACCTCCTTGAGGTATTGAACATCAGTCTTTGTCTATACTTTCTACATTCAATAATTTTATGGCCAAATTCCTTACAATAAAAACAATAACCATAGAAATTATTTGCATACCCGATGTAAGGTTGTTTTCTCCATTTGTTTGTTTGAGATAGCCTCTTCACTGTTTGCATCTTTTGCAGGTCTGAATTACTCTTCCTTGCATAACAATATGCAACAATGTGTCCTGGCTTGTGGCAGACATAGCAGGTGGCATTCTTCATAGGAGGGAAGAATTTCCTCTGATGACTTCCAAATTTGATATACTTAGGGGCATATGATTCTTTTTCTGCCATATTAGTATTCATTATATTATTTGTTACTAGAGGTTTCTTCTGCTCTCTGTCTCTCTTTTTGCAGATTTCTTCTTTTGTAGGAATTATTTGAGCTACTTCCTCATCCTTCTTTGCTTTTACAAAAATAATCTCTCTGTCAACCTTTTCTTTTCCTTTACTTGATTCTCCCTCGTAGCCTATTCCAGTCTTTATCATAGGGGATCTTTGAGCAACCAAAATTTCATTCAACTTAATAGAGCTTGTTGTTTGAGAAGGGTATATAGAAACTTTCCGTTGAGCATTTTCTAATTTCTTTCTCAGACACAGAATTTCTTCTTCCAGCTTCTCTTGTTCTCGAGTTTTATCTTTGATTTGCTGAAGTAACATATCTTCTATCTTCTTGGCTTCTTCAAGATTTACCTTCAGCTTCATGAGGACTTCTGAATTTTGTTCTTCTTTCACACATTTTAGGAGAATCTCTTTTTGTTTTCTGCATTTTAGTTTGAGTCTGTCAATCTCCTCCAGAGCACTTCTTAGCTCCCCCTCAAGGTCTACTTCCCCTTCTTCTTCTTCATCTTCTAGTAGGAGTCCCTCAAGATCTTCTATGGCCATCAATAAAAATTCTGAGGTTCCTTCTTCACTTGAGGGTTCATCTGAGTCTTCAGATGCACTGCTGTCTTGCCGAGCATAGAAGGATTTTCTGCTGAATTTCTTTCCTTTCTGCCAGAACTTTGATGTGTCTTTCTCTGATTCTTGAGCTTGATTTCTTACTTTCTTGTGAGGACATTTAGTAGCATAATGTCCAACTCTTCCACAGTTAAAGCATTTGAAGGGAAGTTTACCTTTGTATCTACCTGAGCCTCTATCCAATTTCTTGACAAATTTAGCCTCTTCTTCATCAGAGCAAGAGCACATTTCTTCATTTTCTTCTTTCCTTTTTTCTGTTTTGAATGCTGCTTCCCTTGTACTTGGCTTCTTCTGTGGGAGCCTCATTTCATAGGCTGTTAGATTTCCAAGTATCCGGTTCATGGTCAAAGTCTCCCAATCCGCTGTCTCTTCTATTGCAGATACCTTGGGATTAAATCTGGGTGGGAGTGATCTTAGAATCTTTTGCGCAACTATACTTTCTGGTATGGTTTCTCCAAGAGCTTTCATATTGTTAACAATTTCCGCAACTTTTAAGAAGAAGCTGCCAACATCTTCATCATCATTCATTTTTAAGTTTTCAAACTGGGCTCTATATACTTGAAGTTTGGCAGTTTTGACTTTCTGGTCTCCCTCATGTATGCCTTCAAGAGTATCCCATATTTTCTTGGCAGTGTCTTTGTGCATTACTTTAATAAACTATGCTTCACATAATCCATTCAGGATGGCATTCATGGCTTTTGCATTAGCTACAAAGCTTTCTTTAGCTTCTTTTTCTGTATCATTTGACTTTAGGGCATATCCTAATTCCACATCAGCCCAAACTTCTATTCCTAGAGACATTATGTATGTCTTCATTCTGATTTTCCAGAAAGCATAATTTTCACCAGTGAAGAAAGGGGCTTTATTGGTTGAGCATCCTTCTTTACTAGCCATCTTGGGAACCTAGGATCTCCTTTCAGTTGTTAGACTTGTACAAAGGAACCGCTCTGATACCAATTTTTGAATCTCTAATTAAACTGAGAGGGGGGGGGTGAATCAGTTTAATACATTCCTGATCTTTTAAAAATTTCAATAAACTTATTTACACCTTCATTTCAAACTCTATTTAATGTGAGAGTAATCTTAGAATGTAATCTGAAAGTATTAGTTTAATAGAGCAGTAGACTTAATTGAGAGCAGCAGGTATTAAGCAAATGATACATATCAGATCAATACATAAATATCATGCACAGAGACACCAGATATAAGTGGAAACCCACAAAGGGAGAAAACCACATCTTATTATTGTTGTGATGCAAAGGCAAGCTCCAACTCCCTCTCACCACTGTTTTTCTGCAGGCACCAACCTACAGGAGGCTCCTACCTCAATTCTGCAAGCTACAACTTGCAAGGAAGCACCAACTCCCTTCGATTTTCTGCAGGCACCAACCTACAGGAGGCTCCAACCTCAGTCAGCTACAACTGACGACTATCAAGCTGCAACTTGATAGGGAAGCTCCAACTTCCTCAATTTATCAAACTAAAAGTTTGCTGATTTACCTCAGATATCATCTCTGTTCTGTAGCTTCTCCTTCTGTTCTGCTTTTCTTAATATTCTCTGTCTTACCCTCACACTTCTATATTCTGCCTTCTCTTGATTAACTCTCTCTCTCTCCTTTTTTTTTTTTTGCATATCAAGATGATATTATTTATAGATTTCCTCACATGACTGTTTGTATTCTACTTGGAATTCGAAATGGAAAGTCATGTCTCTTTTCCTTCTGCCTTCTCACTCCTTTTATCAGCTTACTCAGAAATTATAACTGTAGGTGTCAATTTTAACATTACAGTGGGAATTTGTTTTCTCTCGGAGACTTGCCAATGCATCACAACAATATAAATTTAAATAAAACATTTACATTCAAATTTAAATGAGAACTCCAGCTCAACTCATTTAGTCTTTTGAATTGGTATGCATTTGTCTTTTCTTTGGCTGTCTTTGTCTTTTCTGTGACTGTGTTTTATCTTCTTTCGGATCTGTTTTCTCTTCTGTCCTCTGCTGTGGTGTAACTGCTGCATATGTGTAAATGTGCCTTTTATATCCGCTGACTATAAATCTGGAGGAATTCCAATCCCTTTTATGCCATTAGTGTCTTGTTGATGTGGCAGGTTCCGCAGGCCGAAACATACATATATCAAAAGTGTTAATAATCGCCCTCCCGTAAAGCTAAGGTCCGTGGGTCTAGAGACCATGCGGCTTATCGCAACCGTGTTATATATATAACTCAATAACCATTATATATCATATGTGTTATGCCCCCGGATCATATTCAAACGTTATTCAACATATATAATATATACAATTTATTTGCAAATAACCCAACGTCCATAAGGATTGGCTGCCAATACGATTAGACCTGGAACTCATGTTGTATATGAGTCGTAGTTTATATACCAATCGGGTCCGGATTTCCAATTGCAATCGCAACTCTTATATTCTCCGATGTGATTGACCATTGCCGATGCGATTAGAACCTGGAGCTGAAATCTTTGTTAATCATAATTTATAAGTCCATCGGGTCCGAACTCTTAATCGCAATCGCAAGTTCTTTAATATGTGTTGCGATGATTTGTTTCTTTCCGATGCGATTGGAACTAGACTTCAAACAATTTGTTAAAAATGGTTTATAGACCCATCGGGTCCGGTCTTCCAATCGCAATTGCAAGTCTTTAACATATGTTCCGATTGACCAGTGCCGATGCGATTTGACCGTAACTCAAATATGTATTAACCCCTGCTTATAACAGGATCGTGTCCGCCATTTCAATCGCAACGTTTTACAAAAGACATGCGATTGGGAACTCGGATGCGATTAGCATCTATCAACTCCTGCTTATAACACGATCGGGTCCACCATTTCAATCGCAATCGCAACTTTCTGTTGCGATGTTCCGCTGCCCTTGCGATCTCCGATTGCGATTGGGGAGGGGTCCCACCTTATCAAACTGTGTTTTATGCGCTCCATAATATAAATGCCTTGGACCTTTGTTTATGTGATGCACTGCACATATATGTTTATATATATTTTTGCCGCTGGAGTGAAGCGATTCCCGGAATAAGTTTGTGTTATATTATATGTATAACGCCGGTTGGAGTGTGCGATTCCCGGAATATGGTTCTGTATTATATGCATTGTATTGCCGCTAGAGTTAAGCGATTCCCGGAATAAGTTTGTATTTGTTATATGTGCTCCGCTGGTTGGAGAGTGCGATTCCCGGAATATGGTTCTGTATTATGTGTAACGCCCGGCTGGAGTCTGCGATTCCCGGAATAAGATTCGTGTTGTATAACGCCGGTTGGAGTGTGCGATTCCCGGAATATGGTTCTGTATTATATGCCGCTAGAGTGAAGTGATTCTCGGAATTTTGTAACTTCTCTCTACCTCTGTCTCTGCCTCTGCTCCGCTGGTTGGAGAGTGCAATTCCCGGAATTTTGTAACTGCTCTCTGCCTCTGTCTCTGCTTCTGTCACTCTGCCTCTGTCTCTATCTTTCGATAACGGTTCTTCACTGTGCTTCTATGACTGTTACATTTTGACTTTCTTCTTGCTACCTCTATTACTTTCGCTGTGCCTCTTTTGCCTTCCTTTGCTACAGCGCTGCCTCTTTTGCCTGAGTGCTGCCTCCTTTGCCATAAATGACAATATTTCCAACACTTTATATGCTGGACTTTTTAATAATTCCAGGAGTGGAACTAGAATTTGGATTTTATTCAATTCAGATTTGAAACTAAACTAAATTGGAACTAATTGCTTATTTTCTACTGTAATTTTGACAATTGGAGCATAATTTTGAGGTGGAGGAACCTCATTTACCTTGGCCTTCTATTTAGCAGCTTGTTTATCTGAATCTGATTTTTGTTGAGGCTGCTGAACAAGACCTTTTGACCTCAAAGGGTAATTTCTGTTTTGAACTTCTTGCTGTTATTGATCATTCTGTGCATAAATTTGAGCATTCATATCATCAAAAAACAAAAAAAATCTTGATCTATCTTCATATTCTTGCAATGTCAAATATGTTGACTGTGAAGTTTCTCCCACATGGTTTATTTCTTAATTTTCTTCCTCAGTTCCTTGATGTTCTTCTTCAACAAAATTATTCAAAGGATGTTGTACATTTTGATCATCAACACTCCTCCTTGGGCGCTATAGGATTTTTTGAGGCTAAAATGGCTTCCTGAAGGGAGCTTGATTTCTATTAGCTTCGTTTTGATTGGCTCTAGCAGTTGGTTTATTTTATACCTCTGATTTTGACATCTTAGAGGCAAGTTCGTTGATCAAATTGGACATTTGATCAATCTTTTCTTCTGCTGAAAGAGACTTAGAAGAATAAGTTTTTTCTTCTTTCATATTCTTTTTGTCTTTTGCCTTTTCTTCCTCCATTTTTAATTTATTATAATCCATGAGATTAGATTGTACTCCAATTGAAGCCTCTTGCATACTTGTCAGTGTCTGTGCTTTTTCAGCCCTCAACCATAAAGAAAACTCAAAATCTAAAGCATTTGCAAAATTTATCATAGTTGTGGTTTTGATAGGTTTAATTTATTAAGGAATTTTTTGATAAATATTATTAAAACTCTTAGTAAAATTAGCTAATGACCCACCTGCCTTCTTCTTGAGAGTTCCAAATTCTATAAGATAATAGACATAGTCTTTCCTATCACCCCAATGCTTCCCAAATATCTCTTCTAATTCATCAATTCCTGTTGTTGAATTTGGAGCCAAACTTCTAAACCATTTTCGAGCTTCACCATCCAAACTCTGAACAAAGATTCTTGACCAGACATCTTCATGTTCAATATTTTGAATGTTAGCATAACTATAGAAAGCCACTAAATGTTCCTCAGCAGAAACTCCTTCTCCCTCCCTAGTGTATTTTGGAAGATATTTCAAGTAATCTCCTTGAGGAAGTGGATGTAAGTGTTCAGGGAGAACAAGTGGTGCATATCTTGCAACCATTATCTGTTGCATCCTTGTAAGGGCAGGTTGAGCCATATTTTGCTGATGTAAAATTGGTGTAGCTATTTGGGAAATAGGAATTACAAGTGGCGAATTCTGATTCTGATTTAGGACAACAGAAAATTGAGGGCCTTGAGATGATTTTCAGGCTTTGGAACTGAGAAGAGTGGGTTTTCAAAAAGATGAACAGAGGGTGTCTTGATTTCTCCTTCAACAGAAGAGTCAGAATCTAAAGTTGTCTCTTGAGGGGATGGAGTTAATTCAACTTTATTTTGTTGAGCAAGGAAATCAGATAAACTAAAAGTAAGACCTTCAGGTATAGTATCTTTAAGTGGATGAGAGGAAGATGACCCAACAATTGGATTTGGAGAGAAAGGAAAATATTCTTGCTGAGGGGTGACAAGGGATTGGTATTCAGGTTGAGTCTGAAGGAAATTTAAAATAGTCTTGAAGTCTTCTTTAGTCAAAATATCCCTATCAAGAAAATGTGCAATAGCCAATAATTTTTCTAATTCCCCTTCAATTAGCACAAACTCTTATGATTTCTTATCAACACTTAGAAATTTAGTTTCTCCTTCTTTGACTATAATAATACTTATTTTATATATACTAGGTGATGAGTAAGAAAAAATTTCAGCTGATCTTAGGTTAACAACATCCAATTTATTTTCTAGGGGAGTAGCTTCAACTTGAGATTTTTCAACATAATATTTTGAAACTAAAACCTCTTTAGATTATAAATTAGATAGAGGTACCTTTTGCTTTGGAATGTACTTTTTGTGTACCTTCTTCACTGACTGAGATGTGGCTTCAAATGATCTCTGTTTTCCTTTAGCATCTTTGATAATTTTCTCTGGGTCAACAAATGGAGTCACAGTTGGAGATCTCTGATTTCTCCCTGTAGAAGGAGGTCTTGAAACGCCTCTTCCTCTTTGTGGAGTCACCAGGTGAACAAATTTGCAGTCTTATTTAGGTCACCAATTCTTATTCACCATCAAGAACTGATTATCGACAATTCATAGCAATAGACTCGGGAGAATAATTCATTATAAGGCCTTCATCTCCCGACAGACACATCAAAATATGTTGGCGCTCAAATCAACACTTGGACTGCAGCAAGCGCCTGATGAGAAACATCTTAAACTCTAAGGAAATTTTAATGTTTTTTTTTATAGGATTGGAAGATGGTATTAAATCTGATTTACTGAAGAGAGATTTTGGTCAAATCCACAATTGTACTAAAGAGGGTATTGTAACTTGATGTGGTAGCAAGGTGCAAGTTTGTAGTCTATGATAAGAGGAAATTGAAAGATGAGAGGAAAATCAATAGGTTTGTAAAACATGAATCTACTGATTTAGTAGAAATTGACAAAAGTAGTAGTTTGACAATATTCCATTGAGAGAAAGCTATTTCTAGTCTGACAAGATTCTCATTGAAATATCATGAAGAATAACTATCATGAGTGATGCTCTTCCACTGTTATAACATATATTTTATCATGAATTCTCACTGTGTGAGACTAACAAAAACTGATAAAACACATAACATGCTTAGGAGACTAATAGAAACACATAACAATATGATGATTTGAAAAATGGAACCAGAAGAAAGGAGATATGGAAACAAAAATAAAGCAGACAATACACACAAAAAATTGGTAATAAGTCCTTAGTAGTATCATTCCATTTCATTCACAAAAAAGATTACAGTTCATATAAGTCAAAATTCAATAACCACCAAGCAACCCTAACTTCATATCAGTTTGGCACATATATACAAAATATGATACTGTCATCTTCCACAGAAAAAGGTAAATTTGTTTCAAAATTCATTACAACCTCGTGAAAGAGGTGAAGTGTATCTAAAACTTTAATACAGAGTGTTATGACATAATGAAAATAAAAACATTAAGGTTAACAGTTTGAAGTGGTTTGTAGGTTTGTATGATGTGGTAGTTTTATGGGAAGAATCCTCTTCCATTTTGGTGCAACCAACTCCATAAAAAGTGCAAAAAAAAGTGAAAATAGTGTGTGGCTGTTCCTTGAATGCTACCCGGTGTCTGGTAAAAATGTGCTGGTACTGAGAATAGTGGTAGAAAACTGCTTGAGAGAAAATTTGCCACTGTTCCACTGTTCCTTTCCCTTTTTTGGTTGAAGACCCTTTTTAATGGCAGAAAACTCAAAATTTTTGGATAAAATGACGGAGTTTCATTTTATGAGAAATTACAAAGAAAATCCTTTGAAACAAGTTTAATTGATAGAGGAGACATGGAGTAGAATAAATGACAAGTGAGGGGGGGTGGTGACGTGGCGAAGAAGTGGGACCAATCGTAGATTGCACATCGAAATTTTTATTGTGAAATGTGGGAAGTTAAATGTTGAAAATGGCAAAGTGCGATGTGCGCTGAGGGTGGAGATGACATGGCAGAGAAATGGGATCGATCGCAGATCCTACATCGGAAGTTTTTTAAACATACATACTCATGAAATCAACAACATTTATTGTAACTTTAAACAAAACTGCAATTGCTCACAAACAATATGCATTCACGCAGAATTGTCGTTCTTGGGCCCCACAACTAGTTGAGCAATAGGAAGCAATCGCAAATCGGCCGCCTGCAAATTTAACTTTATACTGATAATGAATAAACCATAAACTCTGAGATTTTTGAAATCACGCTGGTGTGCTATGCTGACACATGTCCCTCACCTTATCACATCACAAATCACTTAACATACCATGTGAAGCCTTAACGATAAAATTTAAAAACTGCGATTTGCAAAATTACTACATCTGCACTTTTATCTCCACCGTCGATCTGTGCCCAAATCTGATGGTCTTCCTTGATTGCCCCTTAGCCTCATCGCATTGAAAATCACTTGACATACCATGCAATTTTACTTAATGATAAAACTTAAAAACAACGCTTTGCGAAGTTTTCCCATGTGCACTTTAATCTCAGCCGCCAGTCTGCTCCCCTTTCGATCTACGATTAGATCATGGCCGTCCGTTCTTTTTGCATGCAGTTCTTCCTCGTTGCTTCATTCCTTAGTCTATTTCTCGGCCAACTTCCTTTAAATATTGTATGCTACTCTTCTCCGGATCTCCCACTCTATTGGTTAAGCTGTTTTCTTCCGGCTGCTCTTTAATTTTAAAGAACTCTAGTTGCCATGAAGCCTTAATTTGCCTGCTTCGAAAAATGATTACCTATTTACCCATAGTCTCTTTTCTGAGATAACCAAAATCTCAGTGAAATAGCTTCACTTTTCACCATGTGGAATATATGACTTCCATTTCTGAGAAATATCTTCCTTTTACTGTATTATTGTTTTGACAATGAATTTGCAACAAAGGTAGCTAATATTCTAGACTAGATGACTGCAATTTGATTACTCGACATCAACTGAAATTCAACACTAACATAAGCCAAAACAAAGATTTTAACTTATTTTGGGACTCTAAAACACTATGACACCTATTCAATTAAAACCACCTTGATGTTGGGACTTTTTAACTTTGATTGGAAATGACTGAAACTTTGGACATGGACTAGGACATAATAAAAATTTGAAAACAGTAATGCAATGACGATTACACCATTAACATTTTCAGTGTTAACACCATAAAAATGTATTTTGTTCTAAATGTAAAGTTGGAATGCGTACCTTTTGTGTGTTTTTCACATTATGGAGATAAAAATATTGCTCCATATGTAGTATCCATGTTACGGGATCCTTGCCATCAAACTTCCTCATATCGATCTTTGGAATATGGTGGGTCTTCAATCCAACATTAGAGTT
This sequence comes from Pinus albicaulis, assembly GCA_034641835.2. Taxonomy (NCBI): domain Eukaryota; kingdom Viridiplantae; phylum Streptophyta; class Pinopsida; order Pinales; family Pinaceae; genus Pinus; species Pinus albicaulis. Next base: position 766,818,514 of record CM076582.1, on the reverse strand, counting down.
TATGAAATCACGATTAACATTTATTTTGTTATCATCGTGAGTTTCCTGTTCTACCTTTTTTCCATTAGGAATAATTTCTTTTATCAACTTTGTCAAAATTTCCTTCAAACCTTCCATGTCTTCTTTTAGTTCATTCTTCATGTCTTCCATGTTGTCTTTCATTTTTTCATCTATCTTAGCTTCCATATCATCCATATTAGCTTCCATTCCATTCTTCAAACAATACATATTAGCTTCCACGCCTTTCTTCAAACCATCCATTTTAGATTCCACACCTTTCTTCAAACCATCCATTTAAGTTTCCACGACTTTCTTCAAAACTTCCATTTCATTTTTTGTTTCTCTTTGCGAGAGCGAAATTTGGTGCACTTGGTCTTGTAATTTTGATACATCATGTTGCACTTATTCCTCTTTATGAGTCATAGGAGAGCCTTCTGAGGGCTTAATTGGTGTTGAATTATTTTTAGGGGCCATTTTAGAACCCAATACTGATATCTAAGCTTCAATATGCCCTTGGAATCACTTCAAACTGATTTCTCAAATAAGACTTATGCAATTTGAAGAAAAATACACACCTTTTTCTTGCTTTGAGGAGCTCGATATTGAAATTGACGTATCTATGGAATTTCAGATCTTCGAGATTTTATCTTCGGTCCTTTAGTAGCCCCCTAAATCTTCTTTCCAATGCCACATGTCTGACATGATTTGGATTCTTCAAGGCAAAGTTATGTCTAATCTCTTGTAATGACCTAATTAGGGACTAGTTCAATAGAGTGAACTTGTACGGCATGCCACGTGTCACTGTTTCCTCATTCATATATGAAATTGATACACAGTAAACTACATTATGTGTAATTTTGACAAATTTTTATAGAATTCCAATCCGATGCTCAGAGAGAGAGTTATGACGATTTTCCCAAGGTCACCTCTTTGAGATGAAATTCGGGAGCCTACAAAAACCCTAACTTCCACAGATCATATCTCTGAAAATATTTCGAACCAACATCTGAAATTTTTACATGACTTTCATTAGGATTTCTTTACAAATGGTTTTTTTTAGCTTCTGAACCTTCATAGAAAAAAATTTATAGCGATGATTCCATGATGACCTATTTGAAGCAGCGAAACCCTAGAATTTAAAGCTCTGATACCAAATATTATGAAACCAGCTCGAAAAATAGAAGAAAGGAGAGATCAACGCATTAGAAATCAACCACTTTGAAGGGGAAAACTCATTTACATTACATAAATGAAAAATTCTTGGATGATTCAAATGACCAAACCTCCTTTCTATATATAGGAGTCCATGGGGTCACAATATAATCCTAGCCGACCTAAAAATAATAATGTAAGGGTACAACAATAACAATAGTGGGGTTTTATGGGGCACAATAATAACAATATGAGGACTACAAGGGTACAACAATAAAAATAAGGGAGCTACACTAACAACAATAAGGGACTACACCAGTAATATAGGAACCTAAAAAGAGTTGGTGATCATACATAAGGGAGTTTTCCACTTAAATGACTTGCAACGACAGAGCAGAGACTTCATCAGGATCCGTAAGAATATACAAACTTCCATCTCCTCCATACATGAGTGTAAAATGTGATACAAGGCCACACCACTTAGACTAGTGAAGAAGATGAAGCCGCAGGAAGAGTTAGAGAAAACTAGAGTTCAGTTTTTGATCCAAAAGAACAAGTAACTCGCCTCATTCATGAGAAAAATTAAGGCCGTATATGTATGGATATACAACAGTTTGGATTTCATGGTGAGAACCCACCAGATCCCATCAGTTGGTACACTCACCGAGACTAAATGAAAAAAACAAGTCCGACATGAGATTGATTAGTACTTGAAGTAGCTAGTATTTGCATACCTACATCGGTGGCCCGATTTAGATCAAAACAATGTTTCACCTTATTGAGGAAGAAGTGAATACCGCTTCCAAGAGATTGTACCCAGATGCATTGGAGGCAAGAGTTTGCTTCCAACCTAACACTATCTTCCATTTTGGGGAGACCATCACACAGTACCAAGCTTGGCATGAGTATGTCAACAAGAAACACCAAGTCCAAGATTCCCGACTTGAGTTCACCCCAAAACCAACATCATAGTATTTTGTCTTGTTAGGCTGTCTAGTTGTCTCTACCCTATTTTGTGTTATATGGGTATGAGTGGAAATTTTAATATGATTTGTAATTATTGTATAAGTGAAATTCCATGTGTCCATAATGGAATATGAAGATTCATATGTAATGTGAGGAGTCATGAGGGGAGTCCAACAGTCACAAAGGGGGCATGCCAAGAGTCAACCCCTTTGGCTATAAATACATCCTCATAACTCTTGTAAATGGATTTTTGGGGGCAAAGCTTTTGGCTAGGCTTATGCTTAGAAAAGGATTAGTAGTTTTGTGTCAGCCTTGGCTTCTCCATAGCATAGAGGGAGTATATCTCTTTGGGAGGAGCAGGTGTTGTTGACTTCAAGTTCCATTATTGGGGCAAGTGGTTCGACATGATGTATATATGAATGGAACTTTCACTTATAATAAGAACAGAGTCGACACGTCTTCATGCATATGTTGTAAATGTAATAGGACTATTATTGCTATGTTTGTGATGTATGTTGTTTAAATTACGCATATGTTTATGAACTATTTTTTTTGCTTTTGTATGAATCTAGTTGAATGCATGGTCATGTTTTAATCCATCACCTTTAACTTGTAGACTATTCCGCTTGTTAATTTGTGTGATGTCTTTTCAACTCGTGTGCTCCTTTCAAGTTGTGTACTATTACAGGCTTCCAAGTAGCACACTTAATTTCACCTTTGCTATTATAATCACTCATGCATCATATTGAATTTCTGCAAGGTCACACACTTTCTTTAACCAAAGACACCATACACCACTCTATGCATTTTGCGATCCAAGACATATCATTAAACACGCCACTGTTGGGAATCCTACTCCAAACGGTGTCAGGTCTAGTTGGGACTTCATATCGAGGAGATCCCATGAATTTTTTCGTGTCCAACACCATCAACAAGATGAAAGGACCCTATCAAACATGATCAACACAATTTTTAGATAGATTTTATCGATCCTACAAAGACTTCTATGTAAGCAATGCTCTCTAGGGAAAAAAGGATGAAAATTGAATGTAGAGAATGTTGTTGGATTTAGAACCTAATTTCTTCTTGAAATAAGCTACAGAGCAGTTTGTGGTTGACAAAAATATGTGGTTAGAGGAGGAGCTAGGACTAGGGACTATGAAAAGGGAGAGACATTCTCATCGTTATGGTACAATGAAAACATATTACTTTCGAACCCCCCTAACAACATGATTTTAATTTGTATTACTTATGTTTGTTTCTAGGTATTGATGGTACTAATCATTGCCATAAGTTTGCAGGGATTTAAAATCAGTGGTTTTCTGTTGTTTGTGTGCAAGTCACAAGTGAAGGGAACTAAGGATCTAAGATCTCGATGTATCTCATCATTGCAATTTTCGGACATCCACTTTCCATGATATGGTGCACCTTGTTATCACTTAGAAAAAGTGAAACATCACTTGACATAGTCTTAGAGGTTCATTTGTCAAAGGTATGGTCATAGAGTTCATTAGGAAAATTTAATTTTTTCATATTAGCCTATCCTAAGGTCCAAACCCACCCCCATTCAAGTCATATCATGTCCCATCAGTCATCATTTGCTGAAATATTCCATTTTCCAAGTTTTTGAATTCAAAAAGGTTACTTTAGCCAAGATTTCTTGTTTTCTTAGAGAATTACACAGTAAAAAGGAAATTTTCGCTATGAAATTGCTAATACTTTCATAGCGAAACTTCCAGGAATTTAACTAACTACGCTATGAAAAGAGGTATTTCTGTATGTATTTTCAAATTAGGTTCTAGGTGTCAGTCAATGATTAGAAGTGTTAGGGTGGATGTCATTTGAATTAGTTAGGGTTAAATCAAGGTACAATGGTCATGGCTAAGGTCATTATTATTGTTTTTAGCATGTATGAGTCATGATTAAGCCATGGGTTGTCATCGAAAACTTTAAAACATTACCCAATTGAGTCATTTTTCGTTCTTCACTTCATCTTTGCATGCTACTGAGTTCTGGAGAGCTGTTTCACCAAGCCAAGATGGTTGCTAGCATTTTCAAAAGTTGCAGGTGTCACTGATCAAGCGAGGCAGAGAAGGTATAAAAGCACCATGGCTGCAAAGAGGAAGACCAAAAAAGGAGGCCACTACCTCAGATATGAGCCATCATACATGAATTTGCTGAATGAAGACCAAACTTCCTTAGAAGTTTTCAGAAGAACAGGGTGTTTGTAGTTTTTCCAAAGATTGCAAGGATGCCATGTGCAGGTTTCTAAGGAGATTTCCATCAGTTTCAATGGGACATATTCAAAGGTGGGAATGTTGAATCTCACTATAACACCAGATACTATTGCAGCAGCAACAATAATTACTAGAGGAGGAGAAAAATGGTTCAAATGTTTCAAGTTCACCATGTAGGACTGTAAGGAATTTATCGAGCCAGAGTATAGTGAGATTGATCTCACAAATGCCATCCCAAGGAGCTACATGAAATACAACATCTCAAAGTTGCTGCTAATCATTCAGAAGTAATTCACTTGTGAAGGGAGGTATCATATGGTTTATTCCTATCACCTCAGGCTTCTGCTACATTTTGTTGTTAAGAGGTCTCTTGATTTACCTTTTTACTTATACAAAAGCTTAGCTAAAATGTCAGACAAAGTTCAAGCTAAATCTAAAGGAAATGAAACTTCACTCTTTCATCATGGTTTAATCAAGTTGCTTATATTAGAAGATTTAAAGAGATTAGGAAGAGACTGATCATATTTTCTATTTTTCAGTAGTTTTGAAATAGATTCCATCACTCCTAAAAGAAATCCTAAGCCTAGAGATATACCATCACCTTCAGTGGTAGAGCAAATTGAGCCAGTGATCATGGAAACAGAGCCATTGCAGAAAGTTGATAGACCTGTTGTTACACCTGCAAAACAAAAACCAAAAGTGAGAAAACATGGCAGCAAGAGGGTTACAAGAAGCCAAACAGTGGCTAAGGGTAACTTAGAAGACATTCTACATGCTATTGATATTGAAGAAACTCTCATAGTTCAAGCTGAAGATATAGATGAGGGAGGAAAGAAGCTCAAGAAAGCCAAAACAGCTAAGAAGTTAGAATTTGAAGGTGAAGAGCAAGATTCATGTTTCAAGCTAGGAAACCAATGACAAAACGTGCCAAAAAAGTCTTGGAAAGTAGTAAAGAAGCTCAGAAGGTCACTAAAACTGTCCAACCACCATCAAGCATCATTGACCTTTCATCACTTGCAAAAGAAGAATCAAACATTAAACAAAGGAAAGGAAAAGAGAAAATCATTGAAAAAATAGAGATTTAGGTCCTTAAGGAGCAGTTGAAGTTGGAAAATGATGAAATATCAGTCTTTAAGAAAGAGGCAAGGAAGCACAATATTCAAAAGGTACAATTTGAGAAAATGAAATAAATTTGGGAAGAGCAGGTTAATAGTGTGTCAAAGACCTTGAATAACACACATCAATTAATAAAATGGACTCGGCCATTGAGAGGCGAGGTGAAGCATATCAGAAAAATGAACCTGCACTTGAAATATAAAAATAGGATAGTGAAGGACCAATTCAAAGACCTTCAAGATAGATTAGAATTGATTCATGAAGAGCTAGAGAAGAAGGGCTTAAAGATGACTGTGGTTGAGGAGCCCATAGCTCAACTAATCATTAATGAAGAGGAAACACCACAGGGGTCCTAAGTTAAGTTTGAATGAGTTTTAGAAGGTTCATGGCATGCTGAAAACCAATATTTTATAGATGGAGGTCACCTTTTTGAGTTAATATTGAAATCTGGAAATTCTGCAGTTTTTCACAGTTTCGTAGCGTTTCCTAGGCTTAAAGCTAGGAAAATGCTACAAAAATTTCTATAGCTGTCTTTTTGCCTCTAAAATCAATTTTTGCAGTTTTTAAGGAGGGAGAATGGTAGTGATTATGTGTCATGCCTTGGTGGACATCATGGAATAACAAAGGAGCAAAAATTTTGGGTGCAAAAGCTATTTTTTGGACGCTACGAAAGCTCGCTATGAAACTGTCTCGTTTTCGTAGCGAGCTATTTTTGAAGGTTTTGGAGCAGTTTAAAGGAAATATTGGATAGCCGGACTCTTCCAATAGGTCAAGGGACATTATCATCAAACATTTGTGACTTGAAGAAAGTGCTGTGGAGATAGCTCATCAACTAAAGCTCTTGTTGAAGATAATGTCTTGTATTCCTAAAAAATAGGGTTTTGTTCCACATGTCTAGTAATATGAAAAGTGGTGATGAATTATGTCATAGCCTATTCCAGCATGTGAGGCTTATTTTTAACTGACATGTAACTATTTCAAAGATAAGGTAGACTGATGTAATAAATAGGAGTTTGATTCCTATTAGGAAAAGTCATCTTTAGGGTATAACTATCATTTTCTTGTTAAAATACATGTTTTCTGTTATATGATGTGTCATTGGAAGAATTCGATGAATCTAGCCAAGAGGCAGATAATCCTTGCTGTAAGAATGTCTATTTAAAGGAAAATCATCGAAGTAGTAAAGGGTTGGAGATTTTTTGCACCATACTGCTGCTTTATGTAATTTGACTTATATCAATAATATAGAGGGGTTTCTTCTTGACAGATTTGAGATTCTCATGGGATTTCTAATGTTTTTCTAATATTTATCTTTATGTTTACCACTTGCAGTATATTTCATCTATATTACTCAGAATTCATATGTTTATGCTCTGACTTCCTTTATTGATGAAATGACTGTGTTGACCTATGTTCTATGTGTGATTTGCCTTTGTTAAAGACCCCTATCTACCTCAGCTTCCATGTCAAGAAACCTTGCCACTGAATCTAATAATTTGTTAACTCCATAAACCCAATGGTAGCAAACCTAAATTCTTTTTCAACCTACATACAAAAAAATCAAGTTAATTTTCAAATAGAGTTAGCCATCTAGTACTATCATTATCTAATATCATAAACCCCTTTGAAAGAGCCCTCTTAGAATGAAGAGGCTAAGCTTCAGTCAAAAGTTGGTTTGAAACATTTACATAGAGTTTTCTGATTAGCAGCCAATCAAGTACAATTTTGTGATAACACACCTGATTTTCCCTCTTTGTTTACTCTTTTTTTACATGTTTGTATCGTATATTTTATGGGTTAAGTAGGCACTACACACACCATTTTCCATAGGTCTTGAGAAGGCATATGGGTTAAGAGTACTCAATCATTGCTGAGGAAATTTTGTCAAACATAACTACTGAATCTTTTGGGGAGTCCCTATGGATATTTTCGTAGTATTATTTTCTCTTGTAATTGCTTTGGTTTACTTTTCTCACTTCTGAGTAATCATTAGGGGTCTTAGGAGATTTTTTTTTTTCATATGCAAAATTCTGCTAAATATTCGTCTGAACAATGTCTAAAACTCTTCAACACTCCTATGAAACCTTGTTAGAGTGTTGTTGGCCTCTTAAAATATTTTATTAGCTTGTGATAAAGCATTGAAACTCTCCATTTTCTCACAAACAGATCATTGAAGCACTCAAAAGAAATATTTGCAAAGGACTTCTCTGTTTTTTCGTAGATTTTCCTACACCAGTTTGAGCCTATGGTTAGGAAAACTTAAAATTTAGTTTTATTAGTCCTCTACTTAGTCTAAAAACTCTTAGATCCACTTCAAATAGGTGGGTTTACAATCTTGTGTTAGGATTTTGAATCCTCTTATGTTTGATTCCCAACAGTGACATTGGAGGCTAGGTATTTCTTTTTCATGATTGTCCTATAACCCTCTTTATTTTTTGTTTGCATGTGAGTGTGCTTAAATCTATGAATCCTTTCTTTGACACATGGTTTCTTCTAGGAAGTGTATTAGGCATTGAGTGTTCTTCTTTTGGATTTTCCTCTATTTTCTTGAGCTTTTGAATTATGATATGCTAGAAGATGTTAGAGTTATAAAGTGATAAGGGAGATAGTTGTGAGGATTGTATTTATTATGAATTGGAAATGATATAAATCTCTTATAGATAGTGTTCTTCAAAAGAAAATATAGCTATTATAAACTGAACTCACAAAATAGAAGAAAATATAGATCAACGACTTAGAAATAAGCCTCTTCAACGGGGCAACCTAGTTTACATTACATAAATGAACAATTCTTGGATGATATAGATAAAAAAAACCTCCTTTCTATATAGAGGAGTCCATGGGTCACAATATAATCCTAGCAAACCTAACAATAATAATGTAAGTGCACAACAATAACAATAGTATTGGATGCTTCTGTATAAAATTATCATCCTCCCATGTGGAATCTTCAGTGGGTAAGTTCTTCCTTTTAATGAGATACTCTGAAATTGATTGATTTCGTAGCTGTCAAGTTCTTTTTTCCATGACTTCTTCAGGTTCCAATATGATTTTTACTTCCTCATCAAGTTCTGGCAATATTTTTTGGACTAGAAGTTTGTCACCCATAACCTTTTTTAAGAAGGAAACATGAAAAACTGGGTGCACTCAGGAAGATGCAGGAACCTCCAATTTGTATGCCATAGTACCAATATTTTTCAACACCTTTTAAGGAGCATAGTAATTTTTCGATAATATATTATTCTTCTTAGCTTGCTTTAGGGAAATTTGTTTGTATGGTTGTAGTTGTAAAAATACCTAGTCGCCTACATCAAAACTTCTCTCTCTGCAATGTTGATATGCCTGTTGTTTCATTCGATTCTGTGCCAAATTTAGGTTATCCTTTAAGAGTTTTAGAACTTGTTGATGCTCAATGTGGTATTCCACTACTTGAACCTTGGGATTTTCTCTTAAATATGATGTGATGGATGGTGGATGATATCCATAAAGTGCCATAAATGGGGTCATTTTTGCTGCAGTGTGGAAGGAAGTGTTATACCACCATTAAACCAAAGGTAACCACTTGACCCATTGTATTTTTTTTTCATATACAAAGCAAAAAAGATATCCTTCCAAACATTTTTTCACTATCTCAGTTTGGCCATCGAATTGAGGATGATAAGATGAGCTATGAGCTAGTTGATTACTGAAACAAGAAAAAATTCTGTCCAAAAATTTCCAGTGAAAATGGGATCTCTGTCACTTACAATAATCTTTGGGTTTCCATGTAGATTTTGAATTGTTTCCATAAATTAAGTAGAGACTATACTCACTTTAAATGGATGAGATACTGCACAAAAGTGTGCATACTTGGTAAGTATATCAACTACCACCATGATGACACTCTTTCCTTTGGACTTTGGTAAACCTGTGATAAAATCCATTGAAAATTCCTCCCAACGTTGACTTGGAATGGATAAAGGTTGTAGTTGGCCCAAGGTATTAATTGTCTCAACTTTATTCTGCTGGAAAACCAAACATTCTGCCACAAAATTTTTAATTTTAGATTTAAGGCCATCCCAAAAAAAATCTTTCTTCACCCTGTGGTAAGTTTTTAAAAATCTCGAGTGTCCTCCTAAGGGAGAGGTGTGCAATTCCAAAATAATTTTTTTTTTTAGTTGGGAACTCTTACAAAGATATAAGTGATGTTCATACCATAAGGAATCATTTTTCCAACTAAATGTATCAAATGTAATCGGATCTTGCTGCAACTTTTGAATAAGTGTCCACACTTCTTCATCATTATTCCATTCCCCCCTTGCTTCGGTTATCCAATCTAGTTGGATAATAGAAATGGCACAAAACAATGCTTCGACATCCTCATCCTTTCTTGAAAGTGCATCTGCAACCAAATTTAGGTTCCCTTTTTTGTAGATGATTTAAAAGTCATCACCCAACATCTTTGTGACCCATTTTTGTTTCTCCTCTGAAGATATTCTTTGTTCCAAAAAGTATTTAAGACTATCATGATCAGTTTTTACCTTGAAGTGTTTTCCCATTAGGTGAGGCTACCATTTCTTTAGTGCATGTAGTATTTCCAAAATTTCCTTCTCATAAATAGCTTTCTATACATACTTTCCTTTGATTGGACGACTTTCAAAAGCAATGGGTCTTCCTTCTTGCATTAAAACAACACCAATTCCATTTCTTGAGGCATCACATTCCAGAATAAAGGTTTTTGTGAAGTATGGTGTAAATAAGACTAGTGCTTGGCACATTGCCTCTTTAAGATGTTCAAAGGCCTTAGTTGCTTCAGGAGTCCATGAAAATGCATCTTTCTTCAATAATTTTGTTAGAGGATTTTCTATTCTCCCATAATTCTTAACAAACTTGCGATAATACCTTGTTATCCTGAGAAATCCTCACAACTGGTTTATGGTTGTGGGGACTTTCCATTCCTTAATGGCTTTAATTTTGTTAGGGTCTACCTTAACACCCTCCCAAGATACAATATGACCCAAATATTCAACCTCTTGTACTCCAAAGAAACATTTGGAGGTTTTTGCATATAATTGTTTCTCCTCCAATAGCTTGAGCACCCTATCTGTTATCACACCCCCCAAATTCCCACAGCTGAGAGTGGGATTGAAGGAAGGTAACCACATACTAGACTTTAGGTCAGGTAGCTAGCCCTACCAGACCAGAGAGGGCTCTCTCAATGTCACTTTTCAGTCAATGAAATGACCCAATATCTAATGATCTTAGGTTAGGTATATAAGCTCAATAAGTAGGGTTTTTGTTCAGTGTTTCTGTGTTGGATAGGAATGATAGTAAGGAGACTAGGTCTAGGATTTTAGGTCAAATTTCAAGGTCAAGTTGCAGAGAATATGGATGAGGCCAAGTAGGTAGCTTGAAAGCATGCTTAGTTTTTCATTGTGTATAGGATGAAATGATAGAAAATATGAATGAGCATTAAGGTGAATTCATTCATTTAGAAGAACATAAAAATATAATGTAAATATTTTTAATACAGAGCATGAAAAAACATGATTTATGCTTATAAAATGACAAGATAAACACATAGAAGCATGTACATGAAAGAGGAAAACATATCATTCAACATGATTTGATAAAAATACAGAGAATGAACAAATGCTCCAAGGCATACCACATGATTCTCAACACAATTTCTGCAACACTGTCTTTGATTTCATTCCAAAAGGTTTTTACAATAGCTCCATTGCAAAAAAAAAAACTATCCAACCCAAGAAAAGACTAAAGTGTGTCTACTTATAGAAACATATGGAAAATGACACCTTATAGGGTCGAAATCCCATCCAAAATGCATCATAAATACATGAGATGAGTCACTTCCTAGAATCTAGGGAGGTTAGAAACCATTCCCTCAAATTCAACTATAGACTAGGAGTGTGTGTCCCCCACATTAAATCACATATTTCCTCATGATAAGAGGGAAAAACCAACTCAATTACTAAAATTCCAACTCAAAGGACAACTAAACCTAAAATTATGATTTTTTCGGGGTTTGAAAAGTGTCCTGAGGAATCCTATGCAGACGTGCAACACTTTTTTGACAGATGCGTAACACTTTTATAGATGTGTAACATTTTTTTGCAGCTAATTTTGAGGGAATTTTTGGACTACAAATCCAAATCTGAAAGATAGGTCAACTAACCCCATGTGTCTAGTTTCCATAACATCTTGAATTTTGAAAAATTATCCATGGGAAGGCCTCCAAAAATTGATTCTCCCAAGGTTACTCCAAATGCATAACAGATTGCCAAAAATATTGGCAGAAGCATAGAAAACTGGTGGTTTTTTTGATTTTTCTTCCAAACTAGAGCTTTTCATGCAATAAGGGTTCCTGATCTGTGATGTACTTATCAAAATTCATCCAACAATGTAAGCCATTCATCATTTAGGTGCCCTAGTAAAAAGCGTAAGAACTTGGCGCTACGTATCTGTCAAGGTTGAATTTCCAGTTAGTGCAAAAATCACCAAAAATTCAAAAAGTGCTCAAAACTGTCCAAAATTTCTTCTATAAGACCTATAAAGGGTAAGATAAACAACCATGGATGCCTCAAAAAGGAGGTCTAAGTTGTATTTCTCCTTAAGCTTCATTTGAGCCTCATTAAGCTTCTTATTCACCTGTTTGAGCCTGAATTGTGAAATTTTGTTTCTGGTGCGATAATGGTTGGTCATGTATCTCTGGAGGTTGTTGTCTCTTTTGGATCTTTTCAAGAGATTCTAAAAACGTTTATTCACCCTTCCTAACCAGAGTTCTCTATCTTGATTGATCTCCATAGCTATTAGTTCATCAAAAGTCAATTGTTCAAGTGGATGAGCTTATTGTCTTTCTAGCTCCAATGCCCTCTTAAGGCCTCTTGTCTTTGGCCTTCTTGGTCATGTTTCGGTCTCCATGAAATGCATTTGATACACATCTATTACATGCTTCCATTTACCTTTATCTTTCTATAGGTATGCCTTAGGTTTACTTTGTATCAACTACTTCACCTTCAATTGCCAATTTTCTTGCTATAGGAAAGCAATTTGAGAATTTGCAATGGAGAAAATCTCCCTGAACTCTGATATTTCCTCATCCTTCTCCCTAATGATCTCCTCAGCTGATTTAACTTCAACCTGCTTTGCCACCTCAACTTCTAAGGGCTCTCGATCATCATGTTGGTGAAATGGTGATTCAATCTGATGCATGAGTAGCTGCTCCTCTATTTCTCTTTGCTCAGCTATAGTGTCAAGTGTAGGTACACTTTTGATGGATTTGGAAGCAAAGTCATGTCTATTTCCCTTATCATAGGTGTGAGTGACCTAAAAAACCCTAGGAGACTTTGAAATCTGAGTTTTCATGCTGGAAGAGCCAACATCCATTGGCTGTGCTAATATTGATGGTGATGGTGTGCTATGCATGATAGGAGGAATAGTGGTGGGCACTGTTGCTACTTTCTCCATGAAGGTTTCCCAAGTCATGTTGATAGCTATTACACAGTATTTTGTCACTGTCCTTGCAATACCCATCCCAAATATTGAAGTACCATTTCAGTGACTTCTGTGTATTGTCATACTTTTCCATAAGTGTCATTGCATCCCTTGGCATGTCAAGAAAATTTTCTCTGTTGGTCATTCCTCAAGCAGACCCTCAAAAACATGTGATTTTGGGTCAGTGCTAGTAGGAAGTTATGGCCTCATGCCCATGGAGAAATTAACAATGGGCCTCGTGCCCTTTGGTGCTCTATCTCAGAAGGGCACCCGTGGCAAGCTGTTTTTGGAAATTTTTTTAAAATAGAAATGAAGTTTCCATGCTTAAAAACTTCGTGGGCGGAGTCATCATGGTTTGTTCGGTTGAATAATGTCGAGTCCCTCCCTTTGGCTTGTTGTTTCCTACAATTGTGCAACCCCCAAAAGGAATAAGCCTCTCTTCCACCTTATGAGAGATCCCAAAACACCTACTCCTCTCCTATAAATTCTTCCTCTTCACATTGATTTATTTAGCTCAACAATCATTACTATAGCTAGTGTGTAGAAGAAGGAAAAGAAGAATCCATTGTTGAGAGAGAGTTTAGGCTCATTGCCTCATCGAGTTTGATCCCAAATGAATTCTTGAGATGTACCCGACTGAACCCATCGAAGAAGGCCTGAAACGTCAAGGCATTAATGTTGTAAACTTCTTTTCTCTATCAATAATACATGACTTGTTTTTGGTTCCAATTTTGTGTTTAATTATATGCAAAGTGTTTGATTTTCCTTGACCAATAGAATAGCTGTAAATGAAATTATATTCTTGTATGCTATTATCGTTCAGTTGATCTTTGTGTAGATACACGAACATCATCACTGACGGACCATGACGTGTTAAGATAAGTATCAGAGGATCACTGCTGCAAGTTAAGACAAAAGCATTGGACCGTGGTAGGGTATCTATCCCAGTTCGCCTTTCATTTATAAGCTAGGAGTCCAAAAGTCCAACATATTCCCTTATTGCTAGACCCACCATAGGGCTAGAGGGATTGCCTATGTACGTAGAGGGGATTTGCCTTCTCAACAATTTTATGACCATATTGGGGATCATCGTGTCTATTGTCTCTCGTTGATTCGTTTAGAGTTTTTCTTGTCTGTCTGACTTTGGTCATATTACCATTTTTCTACTTTGTTTTGCTTGTCTTACTGTTTCAAGCCATCATACTTAGTCTCATAGTGCCAAGCCTGGATTTTCCTCAGCTGCTTTTCTCCTTTCCTTGGGATTTCAGCTCAGTGCTGCCGTTTCCTTAATAGTTGCACCGATTGGCATGGGTTTCCTATTTTATAGGTGTGATTTCCCCTGTTCAGCGCAAATTACAACTGAACAGTCACGCCAAACCCTGTAGGTTTGGATTTGAGCCTCTTTCCTGAGTTTTTCCAGTGCATCTTACCTCTAGATTAGTCCACTTGAATTTTTGTTGACTTCCCTGTCTCATTATTTTCAGTTGATTGTTTCTCATCTGATCGATGTGGTTCTCCATCCTAGGGTTTCTAGGTGTCTTCCATTTCTTGTTCGGCCACATGTTCACTGAGCTTCTGAGTTGTGTATCAGTCAGTCTAGTCTCTTGTCTTTTCAACTTGTGGACTAATTGTTTTATCTTTTCTCTCGGTTCTGCATGTTCTTGGGTTGTTGAACTATAATCTTGGTGTTCGTTTGACCTTCCATCTATCACCCTGAGCATAGATCACATTGCTCACTGAGTCGATTTGAAAGTCCTTTTTTGGGTGAAGGAATGCATGTCTATCTTGAGTGTGTTTTACATTTGTGTTGGATTAGTCTCTTCATTTTTTGATAATTTTTATTTGAGTTGCTCAAAACTAGTATTCATTTTATCTTTTTAGTGTAAAAACGAATTATTTATTCTCATTCATCTAAAAGAACGAAATTTGCATTCTTTCTCTTGATTTGAAAATGAAAAGTAGTCTTTTGCATTAGTAGATTTCTCATTAAAAAGTGAACAACAAGAGAAAATCCTTTTGTTTTTTGCATTGGTTGTGTTAGTAGCATTAGGAAAAGTTATTCTTGCATTCGATTGATTTTTGCTTCATTGTGAACTTCTATCCCTCTCTTAGCTAGCTATTCATCGAATTGGAATGATATTATTTCTCATGTAGTTCTGCATTAGAGATTCGAGATTACATTCAGTAAGGCCTTGAAACTGAAACATAATTTCAAGATAAACCTTAAAATTAATTCAATCAACCTAAGGAAGCATTGAAACTTAACACTCACTTTTTATAGGTCTAAGCTAGTGACGTGTTTTGACGTCATTAAACCTAGTAGTTGTCGTTCGCCATCTGGAACTAGACAACACTAGCACAGACTTGTGCTCCACGTGTCGTCGAGTATATAAAGGGAGACCCTCATAGGTTGCAATCCTTTATCCATAGGAAGCTGAGTTTTCCACCCTATAACCATGATACGCTAAAAACAACATTCGGGGAGACTGCCTGCACGTATGTTAAGTCCTTGGTCATTTCTCTTTAATTTGATCACCAAGGTGTATATTGCAATTCACGGAAGCTTGGTATACCATTTTGCTTAGATTTAATGAGTAGTAATTTTGATCTTTCTGTGAATCTCTAAAATTTGAAAATATCATCGAGCATTTGTCCTTTCAAGCTTGACTAACCTGAAAGTAACTAGAGTCACCTTTTTCCCTTTTCTTGACTCTTAAAATATGAAAAGGCAGAGTTTTGTTTTAGTGTCATAAAATTAATTACCTACGATCACATATCCAATAAAGTTATTTTCTTGCTTTTTTCATAAGTAATTCTTTAGTGATTGGCCTTGAAGCCTTGAATTGATCATCTCTTTTCTCTCGTGTTTTTTAAGACAAAGTCACGATGGTGGAACCACCAGTTTCGTCGTCCCCTTCATTACCTCGTAGTGAAGAACCTTATTGAAGTTTCTTCAAAGACATCTAAGTCTGCTAGGACTTTAGGTTATTGGCGTTCTATTATTCTAAGTGTTCAACCTCTCACCACTCGATCTCCTCTTGAGGAACCGTTTGATATCAATTGGAAACCTTTGGGCCCATTTCAGGGAAGAAGATCCTCCTTTACCCTCATAATATCTTGCCTTGCCATTAACACGTGCTTTACTCGCCACTGCTCATCACCTTTTTGCCGACAACATTTCTTCATCTGACATGGATGCCACAAGTCCCATCAATAGTGAAGAGACTTATGTTTCTACTAGAGAATATCAGTTCCCTCTGGAGAATTTTCCTTATGTCTCGAGTTAAACTTCCTGACAACCTTCCACTCTCCCGGCTGGTTATCGTTCATTGAGTCAGATGATTTCTGGTGCTACATATTTGTATAATAATCTGATATGGTTGGGTACATAAGCTCCCTCGGAGGGGTCATTTGTATCGGGTCCATCCCCCTCGACTCCCATCACGTTGACAATCGTTACGTCTATCCCAACCAACTCCACAGTTTGTGTGGATTCATTTTCTCTTTCTGTTAGTGTGATTCCGTCATTACCACCATATTCTTCTATTCGTGGGAAAAATCCTATTACTTCCACGTTACCCATTGGGCTTGTCGTGAGTGGATCACAACCTCATGTATCAGGAGTCCATCAATATACTGGTAGTGCACCTGTCTCCTCTAATCCGTTTCGTGGAGGTTTGATGTACGATAAATATATGATGGCCATTCAAAAACATAATTACTTCCCCCATGGTTCTCAACATACGCAATATCCCATTGATCGACCACACTACTATGATGAGCATGGAACTCACGTTTATTACCATGGGCTCGTTCCATGCGGTCCATTGTATGTTCAGATGCCTCAAATTCTGGTTTAACCCAACTAGTTCACATACCTACAGGGACAACCCTATGGTCCACAAGGACAACCCTTTCAGGGACAACCCTATGGTCCCGCTGGTCAACCTCATGTTCAACAGGGAGCGTTTTATGTTCCCCAGGGGCAAACCTATCCATCTTAGGGAAAACATTTTGTGCAACAGATCCAACCTTACATTCAACAAGGGAAAACATTTGTACAACAAGTTCAACCCTCTACTGCTCAGCCGGGCCAACCTGGTATTCAGGGGCAACCTGGCTCATCTCAACCATCAGACCAACCCGTGCCTCAGAAACAACCTATTGGCTCTTAGTATCCAGGCCATCCTATGCCGTAGGGACAACCTGTCCGACCCCAACATCCAGGCCAACCTACACCCCAGGGATAGCCTATTCAACTGCAACATCCGGGTCAACCTGTACCCCAGGGGAAACCCGTGCAACCTCAGGGCCCACCTTTTATTCCTCAAGGTCAATCTTCGATGGTACAAGGTTCGCCCCAAGGAATTTCTTACGTACTGCAACAAAATACATATGTTGGTCAGATGGGACCTCAGTGGTTCGCTCACAATGAATATCCTACTCCTCAACCGGTGTATGGGAAGAATTATTAGAATTATAACCCCTATGGAAAAAATTCTCCGAGAAAAAACATATGGGGTAAGAAATTCTCCCATCTTGGTTGGCATCCCAATAGTGGTCTCTATCAAATTCCTTCAATGCCTTTCAATCCACAATTACCTTTCCTTGCTATGTTGGAACTTCCCGATGTGTCAAAGTTGATAAATGATCCTATCCTTTATAATCCATATTGGCCCCTAGTTCCGACTAAAATCCCTGGTGATTATCCCAAATTTGAAAGCAAGTCTGGCGAAGACCCCCAAGCGCATGTTATGACATACCATCTTTGGTGTTCCTCTAACTCTTGGGTTGACGATTCAATTCGGCTACGTCTTTTCCAAAGGACTCTCATTGGTGCCACTGCAAAGTGGTACATTGAACTCTCCCACGACATTTTTCAAGATTTCAAATCTCTAGCCATGGAATTTCTCATGCACTTTCAATTACTAGTTTGTTATGAAATTGGGACGCACGTCCTCACATCCTTGAAGCAGGATCAGGCTACTCATATCTCCGATCATATTCATGAATGGAGTTGCCGCCATCATTTGATCAAGTTTGAGAATCCTGATCAACTTCTAATTGATTGGTTCACTACCTCTTTTATCGGTATGATTTCTAAAGACATCGCTATGGGGACATGTGTTATTGAGGAACAAGCCATCACTCGTGCCAAATACCTCGATCTCGTGTATTCTAAATTTGGCACATTGTATGAACTCTTTCTTGATGCTCCGTGACATGGAACTAACAAAGTACCAACGATTCCATCTGCCGATGGTATCATTGGTTCTATGTCTCAGACTTCTCGTAAGTCTTCTCCAAATCCTGTGAAGAAAAAATCTACTTCTTCCACTGATACTGCTTCTCAGCCACCTCTGAATCCTAGTAAGACCACGGATGTGAATGACGTCCAGTCCACTCTGACGGATAAAGCTTCCAAAGGTAAGAAAAAGGGTAAAGGCAAGGCCAAAGCTGATACCTCAAAATAGGATTCTCCGAAACCTAATGCTGATTATGGTTCAAAATGTAAACCGAATTACCCTTGTTTGATTTGTGACGATGACCATTACACCAAGGACTATCTACAATGGGCCGAGGTGAGTCGATTGCTCAAAGGAACTCAAGGCACTCTGGATATTCTTAAAGAACCATTCCCATCGCATCAAGCTCATATGGTGGAGCAACCTCAATCCTCCACCCCATTTGGCTCTCAGGTTTTCACGATGAATGGTTCTGCACCCATCTCTATTGTTACCCAATTGAAAGATTATACCGAACCATGTTAGACAGTAGGGAAAGAGATCGCTGATGGTCCTCCTCCCCCACCTGCTTTTGGCCCTCTTCACATTGAAAGGCCCAGTCCTAAGCTCGTTGTACGACCACCTTCCAAAGGTGTACTCCGAAAGTCTTCCTATAACCCAAATGCCCGTGCCGCTCAACATTACAGTATTATTGAGGATTTGGCTCAAGCGCCATCCTCTATTTCTGCGTTGGAAGTACTTCAGATCTGTCTTTCACCAGAAGGCTTTCCTATATGCTATCAGAGGGGTTGACCCTGCTGATTCCAGCCTTATCAATTTCGATTTGGAAAATTTCATCTCACATCTCCCTCACTAGCTTGCTCTTATTATCCAAGTTGGGATTAATGGAAATAATATCCCTCGAGCAGTCGTGGACGAGGGTGCATATACTTGCATCATGTCTTCTGCATGATGGAAATTCATTGGTTCTCCAACCCTTAATCAATATCCAAACGCTTTAGAATCTTTTGACGAAAGGGAATCTCACCCTCTTGGTGTTCTCGCCAGCTCACCTATCGTGTTGGAAGGGAAAACAGTTAATGTTGAGGTTGAATTCCTTGATGCAAAACTCAATTATAATCTTCTCCTCGATCACATTTGGACTCACACTATGCTATGTGTCCCATCCACTCTCTTTCATGTTCTTTGATATCTGCACGAAGGAAAGATCATCACTATCAATCAGCTGTACTTTTTCACTTCCACGTCTTTCGAGATCAACATTCCATATGTAGATCATATTCCTACGCCTTATGAGAGCATAGGACTGGGTCTTTTCAAAGATCCTGCCCTTATAGGTATTTTTTCTCTTCCTCTGCCCAACACTGCTCAGGTCAACATGATCTCCACGTATTCTGATCCGTGGATCATCCCTTCGCTCGAGTAGGTTGATTCGTTTGGTGACGCGATGCCGTTAAGCCAAATAGAAATTGATTATTGTGAAATTATTTTGGCTTCAGATCCTCCTCCCTCCGATCATACTCATTTGAGTGTGTCTCTTGACACGTATTCTCAATCCCCTTGGCTCAGTGCTTCGGATTCTCCTGATCCTTTGAATGAGACATTTCCCACTGATGGGGCCATCGTGGAAACCATGCCTCTCAAAGATCCTCCCTGGGACAATAATCATCATCGTTCCTCATTTATGCCTAGCCTTGGGGCCATGTCTACTTGTCTTGAGAATTTCACTTCCCAAGATCCTTCCCATCTGCTTCAAATTCCCATCTTGACACATGAAGTTTTCATGGAAGGTAACATGGGAAACATTATGAAAATGATGCCTATTTGCATCTCTGTTAAACCGGGGGTTTTTGAGAACATCCACATTGGGGTGACCTGTTCTCCTGATGAGATCGAGGTCTATACTAGTTTCTTCTGAGAGTTTTGAGATGTTTTCGCCTGGTCCTATGAAGAAATGCCCAGCATTGATTTGAGTATATTTGTGCACAAGATCCTTACTTATCCTGATGCGAAGCCTGTTCGCCAACGTCTTCGTCGCGTGCACCCTAGAAAGGCAACTGCCATCAAAGGAGAAGTTGAAAAGATTCTCAAAGTTGGCTTCATTTATCCGATCCCCTTGACAAAATGGGTTTCTAACATCGTTCCTGTGGATAACAAGAAGGGTACTATTCGCGTATGTGTCGATTACCATGACATCAATCGCGCTTTTCCTAAGGATAACTATCCCACTCCTTTCATCGACAAAATCATTTATGATTGTGCTAGGAGTGAGATATTTTCCCTTATGGATGGGTTTTCTAGTTACAAATAGATCAATATTCTTCCAGATGATCAACACAATATCGCCTTCATCTGTCCTTGGGGCACCTTCACGTACAAGAAGCTCCCTTTTGGTCTTAGGAATGTTGGGGCCACATTTCAAAGAGCAATTATATGCTTTCCATGATATTAAGTGCATTGTTCAACCTTACTTGGATGACCTTCCGACTCATTCAGCTAAGCGTAAAGACCACTCAGACCATCTTCGTCAAATATTTCTTCGCTGTATGCACTATAGCATTTGACTCAACCTGCATAAGTGTGTCTTTTGCATCGATTCCAGTAGAATCCTTGGGTTTATCATTTCTAAAGACATAATTCATCTCGACCCTCTTAAGGTCGAAGCTATTGTCAATCTCCCCTCTCCTTCCTCTTTACATCAGTTGTAGAGTTTGCAAGGGAAAGCTAATTTCCTATGCTGTTTTATATCAAATTATGCTGAAGTAGCCAAAGGATTCACGCGATTGCTTAAGCAAGGCATCCAATTCCTATGGGATGAGATTTCTCAAAAGTATTTTGATGCACTGAAGACATTGCTTATCAATTCTCCTCTTTTGCGTCCTCCCAATTATCATCGCGACTATTCCCTCTACTTGGCTGCCGCATTTATCATTGTTGCCATGGTTTTGGTACAGGACGACGACGATGGTGATGATAATGTCATTTATTATTTGATCCACAATATTATCGATACAAAAAAATGTTATGCACATGTCAAGAAATTGGTGTTGGCCGCTGTTCAAGTCGTCCAACGTTTTCACCATTATATTCTACTTCGCACTGTAAACGTGATTTTTGATTGCAACCCCATGACCTATATATTGACTTGAAAATCGCTGGGGGGAAACACTCAAAGTGGATAGTTATCCTCTAAGAGTTAGATTTGGAGTTCACTACCACCAAATCGAAGAAATCATTGGTTTTTTCCGATTTTATTTTCTCTTTACTGTTTGCCTTTTCTCCCTCTGATTCTGAGGAATGCATTTCAGAAAATACTCTTTTTCTCATTAGCACCCTTGATCCATGGTACAGTGATATCATCATCTATCTCTAGAATTCCACCTTCTGATCCAAGTTGACAAAGGATGCTCATCGACGCATCTATCATCATTCACAACCTTATCACATAGTCGGAGATACTCTATACTGCATTGGAGCTGATTCGGTTCTTTGCTGATGTTTAACCTTCGACGAGGCTAGAAAATTCCTCAATGACTACCATTTAGGAACTTGTGGTGGTCACATTTTTGGATATGATGCTGCACAAAAAATCCTTTGTGCTCGATATTTCTAGCCTACCATTTTTAAAGACTGCATTTTTCGCTGTCCGTAAGTGTCACGATTGCCAGATTTACCAATGCAAGATGCACACGCCACCCACACACCTCCATCCTATCATTACCATTGGTCCCTTTGTGAATTGGGGCATCAATTTTATGACGTGTAACCCTCACTAAACTGGGGGGCATGCTTATATTATCGTAGCCATGGACTACTTCACTAAATGGGCTGAAGAAATGCCTACACTTATATTTGATGGTAAGATGGCTACACAATTTCTGTTCAATCATGTCATTACCAGGTTTGGTGTCCCTCAAGCCATTGTCACCGATCATGGCTCTCATTTTTTCCATTACATGATGGTTGAGTTTACTTCTAAGTTGGGTCTGCGTTATGACTGCTCAATGCTATACTACCCTCAGGCCAATGGCCAGGTTGAAGCCGTGAATAAGGTTCTAGTCACTATGCTTCAGCGTACGATTGGGATGCACATGTCCAACTGGAATCTCATGTTGTTGTTATCTCTTTGGGCTTACCGAACCTCGGTGAAGGATGCAACTGGATTCACTCCATTCCAGCTTGTTTATGGTTTGGAAGCTACCCTTCCGATTGAATGCAAAATCCATTCTCTTAAGATAGCTATTGAATTAATGCCTAATACCTCGCGAGAGGAAGAACGTCTTCTATATTTGGAGAGGCTTGATGAAACTCGCCGCTTTGCTGCTCTTGTCATAGAAGCACATAAAAAAAGGGTCAAAGCTCATTTTGATTAGACAGTTTCCCCTCGTACCTTTGTAGAAGGAGACCTAGTCCTCTTGTATGACCAAGCTCATGATAAGCTGGGGGCAGGAAAATTCAAACCCATGTGGCATGGGCCCTATATTGTTAATCGTGTTTTGCAGAATGAGGCTTATGAGCTAATTGAATATGAAGGCTATCCTTTGAATCAACCCAGAAATGCGTTGTACCTCAAAAAATACTATGCATGAGTTTCTCATGCATTTCCTTTTGTACATAAGTGTGTTTTTCATTTTTGTATATTTTTTTGGCTTGGTGTGCTTTGTGAGTATTTCTTCCTGCTTATTATGTAGTTGCTTACTTTGTAGATGTCTGCCACTACTTTTGTTGGTTTCGTGGATGGTGCCTCCCATAGTACCCAAAATCTATCTTCAGAAACCTGGGTGATTTATAATCCTAATGGTGAGTTGATAGAACTTCAAGGTATTTGTCTAGGATGAACAACAAAAAATGTTGCTGAATACAGTGGTGTCATTGAACTCTTAACCAAGGCCATTACTCTCAACATTCATGCATTAATTGTTAACCTAAACTCTTAGCTTGTTATTCTCCAGCTTAATGGGCATTACTCTGTTAGAAATCCTCAGATATTAAGGTTGTATTTGCATGTTCATTTATTAGAAAGGAATTTTTATTATATCACATATCAACATATTCCTAGAAGAATGAATGTGTTAACTGATGCAGTAAACAATATTGTATTAGATATACATTTTCATAATTTGTAGAAGCATCATCATCACATAATAATATTTAGACAGGAAAATACACACACACACACACACACATATATCGATTGTTTTCATCCATGTGCATCATAAGTTCAAAAAATATGTTTGTTTTGGTTACATCCTGAGAAATCATGTCTCTCAAAAAATATGCAGAAATAAAGCCCAGGCATCTAATCAGCATGATGCTCATGATAACATGTCACTGCACACACAAGTCACCTCAGTAAACAGTGGATGTGGTTAGACACCCCTGTAGTATGCCTCTGATACACATGAGTAACATCCTTGAATCTCATGTAATCTGGGATCCCGCTTGTGAGTCCTTCCAAGTTGTGCACGATCTTCTCTTCCTCGCTTCCCTCACCTTGAGGGGATGCCTCAAAATCACGTGGGACCCTCCATGCTATGGGGGACATCCCTGCAAGTTTCTTTGGGTCAAAATATGCATTTCATTGATAAATAATCAGAACAAATATAAACAAAAAAATCATAATACTCATCAAAATCAAAAAATGAGTTTTTACCCAATGATTCATTCCAATCCTCTCCTTCCGGAAGTGGAAGGTCCGGATCACCCATGAAATCAGTGCCGGTATATTGCAAATCCTCTATAAAGATGATTCGTTAGTAGAGCCAGTTGAACAATTCCAGTTTCCATGACATGTGCTGACCATCTCCTGATCAAGGCATCAACTCCGCCCAACGGACCATTTGTGGCTCTCGCGCTGGTGGTGCAGGTACTATCAACTCCTGGCTTTGGAATATCAACAACCATTCTAAGATGAATGGTATCAAGATGGACCCGTATCCAAATTGTTTTAGCTTGTCGTTCTTGCTCTTTTTCAACTGGCGCTTCAGGTTGATTATTATGGCTTCTGCCTAGTTGAAAATGGTTGGAATCATACAATCCACGACAAGTTGAAGCTATGTTTTTGTAGCTTCGCGAGGGGCTTGAGATCTAGTAGCTCGTGTTATAGTGTGCATCACTACTTTTAATGCCAAATCAGGTATTGTATGGATATTTATTTTCCCTCTCTTTGATCCTTTATTTTCTCCTGGGAAAACTATTTCTATCAACATACCCATGCTCTCGCCCATGGGTCGGGAACCTATCATGATATGTGCTTCTCCCCTCCATGATAATCCAGTGATGAAATATATGTCAGAGACTTCTATCTCTAACTCTTGATCGTGAATCATAAATCTTTCCCGATCGGTGTCCCACACACTGATCAAATACTGTAGTAATTCTAATTGAGCTTGTAAGAACGGTGCTAGGAAGAATTTCAAGAGCCCACAGTCTCTCAGGGCATCCATGCATCTCACATTTCTCATCGCTTTTTCATATTCTCTCCCGTGTTCTCGTTATTTCCATTCAATAACCATTTTGGCTTTTAATCACCTTCAAAACCGTAATTGGGGCTTCCATTAGTCAAATAATTAACTTTTAAACCATTCTAATTGGGCTATTTGGGAGAATTTTTATACAATTATGGCCGTGATGGTTGGCGCTAATGTTTTACGAAAATCATCGTCGATTGGCACCTCCCCTTTAGAATTTTAGGCGGGTCGGCATGATTCCGTGCCTGGAAGCCATGCTGACCGCCGTGCCTAACCTTTGACAAAATTCCCTCCAAAAGCATAAAAAATCAAGAATGCTGGAAATGAAACATAGTTTAAAATGTAGGAAAATATGAGAGCTCTTACCTGGAGAAAGAAAATTTGTGAATGGCCTCTTGGATTGTCCTCTTCCAGCTCCACAAGATCACAGTTAAAATGGTAAAATGCTCAGAAGAAGTGAAAAGGTGAAAAGTAATTTGTTAATAATATTTTTGTCATTTTATAACCTTTTTGAAAATCTAATTAGGTTTTTAAGATTAATTTTAGATTATTTTAATGTTTAATCTCAAAAAATGGGTTTTACATACGTTTCTTGTGTAGCAACAGGTCCTAAACATGATGATGATGAAGTGACAAGTTGTATTTTATTACTTTTTAGGACTCGTAAAAACATGAAAAAGTCACCCACTGGAGTCATCTTTCAGCTCTTTTCTGACTCTCTAAAATTGAAAAGATTGCCGATACTCTTGTCATTTTGAACTCATTAAAGGCTGCAAAACATCGTCTGCATAGTATACATTTACCCCTTTTTCGGGTTGGGACAGATTATTTACGAAAAAGGAATACCTTAGCCAATCGCGACTAAGTGGCTCTCTCAGATATTGTTTTCTACCTTTTCGGATCTGTGAGACTACCTATAAAAAG
Organism: Pinus albicaulis; assembly: GCA_034641835.2. Lineage (NCBI taxonomy): Eukaryota > Viridiplantae > Streptophyta > Pinopsida > Pinales > Pinaceae > Pinus > Pinus albicaulis. The sequence goes on along the minus strand of CM076582.1, from coordinate 766,792,909 downwards.
GGATCTGCTGGAGTTTTCTTTTCCGCTTATTTTAAAACTCTCTAAACATGAAAAGATGCTGAGTTATTCCTTTGTCAGAATTGTTAAAACCTAAATGACATCGGAAATCGTCACTATGATGTTATCGAGTTTCTCCTTCCTAGGGCTCGTAAATTGTACTAGGATGGATTTGTCCGAAGGACAAAATTATATGATAAGAATATGCTATCCCCTTCAAGATTGTTTCAAAAAATAATTGGGGTACTCGCCAGAAATGGTGGAGGAAAATGGAACCAATTCTCAGTCATGTTGGCAGTATGTCGCTCTTGAACATGACACTTGTCTTCCATTCGTGTTGGGTTGGGGACATCCCATTTTTCATCTAGCCTCCATGGGTTCGGGTTATCTATTTTGAACTCTCATCTTCTCTTTTCCATGTCACCATGACCTCAGATCCCTTGATGTCAAATACTGCCAAATTCCAAATTCGCGTCGCCAATATGTTCAAGAGAAGTTCCTTCTTTAGTTTTCAATTCCTAATCCTCAGTTTAGTCTTGATTCACTATCATCGTATTCCTCTGTCTCGTGTCGATGACATGGGAAACATTGTGGCCCTCCTTTGACTGGTCACTTCCTATCGACTTCAGCTCATTATCTAGGAAGATTATCTAGAGACTTCCATCCCGTATCTTGGAGATTGCATGCCTCAATGGCAAGTTCTTCGCATTCAATGATAGATATTCATCATTGCCTTCGATCAAGTGATTTCACGTGTGTTCAAATCCATCTCACTGTTCACATTTCACGGATTGTACTAGTTGTACCTTGAGAGCCATTGTCGTTATTGATGGTTTCTCTCGTGCCTGTTAACATCCTTCATCATTAGATGGTAATCAGGCATTTTTCTTGCATATTTGACTTTAGCTCACTCATTTTCATGCTTGAATTTTTACTTTCGCGAGTTGAGATGGAGTGCAAGACCCTAAGTTTTGTCTGATAAAATCCAGGCTGCGAGGAGATTTGGTTTATCATGACTATTTGAATGACTCTTCTGATTGGATGGTTGCGACCATACCTGAGTCTATTTGATGATCCTTCTTAATGGATGGCTACGTCCATACCTCAGATCTTATTGTTGGATGTACTCTATTATGGATCTCTACACCCATACCACATATTCATGTATCAGAGATAACAATTACACTTGTTCTTGCAGGTCTTCCGACGACGACATTTTGGTTTGGGCATGTTCTCATAAAGCATTTCACCCCTCCCTCTCTCTCAGACCTCATGCTTTAGGGGGCATCTGTTACACAATATTTTGTCACTGTCCCTGCAATCCCCATCCTGAACATTGAAGGACCATTTCAGTGACTTTTGTGTACTGTCATACTTTGCCATAAGTGTCATTGCATCCATTGGCATGCCAAGAAAATTTTCTTTGTTGGTCACAAGCAAACCCTCAAAAACATGTGATTTTGGGTCGGTGCTGGTAGGTAGTTATGGCTTCATGCCCATGGGGAAATTAACACTGGATCCCATGCCCTTTGGCGCTTTGTCTCAGAAGGGCACCCATGCCGAGCTGTTTTTGGAAAGCTTTTTAAAATAGAAACAAAGTTTCCATGCTTAACAACTTTGTGGGAGGAGTCATCATGGTTTGTTCGACCGAATAACGTTGAGTCCCTCCCTTTGGCTTGTTGTTTCGTACAATTGTGCAATCCCCCAAAGGAATAGGCCTCTCTTCCACCTTATGGGGGATCCCAAATCACCTCCTCCTCTCCTATAAATTCTTCCGCTTCACATTGATTTAGCTAGCTGAACAATCATTACTATGGTTGGTGTGTAGAAGAAGGCAGAGAAGAATCCATTGTTGAGAGAGAGTTTAGGCCCGTTGCCTCATCGAGTTTGATCCTAAACGAATGCTTGAGATGCGCTCGACTAAACCCGTCGAAGAAGGCCTACAATTTCAAGGCATTAAGGTTGTAAAATTATTTTCTCTATTAATAATACATGACTGGTTTTTGGTTCCAGTTTTGTGTTTAATTATATGCAAATGGTTTGATTCTCCTTGAACAATTGAATAGCTTTAAATGAAAGTATATTCTTGTATGCTATCATCGTTCACTTGATATTTGTGTAGGTACACGAACATCATCACTAATAGACCATGGCATGTGAAGACAAAGATAAGAGGATTGCTGCTACAAATTACAACAAAAGCATTGGACCGAGGTAAGGTATCTAACCCAGTTCATCTTTCATTTATAAGCTAGGAGTCCAAAATTCTAGCATGTTCCCTTGTTGCTAGACCCACCCTAGGGCTAGAGGGATCACCTTTGTTCGCAGAGGGGTTTTTCCTTCTCAACAATCTCTGAGAGATGACGCCAAACAATGAGTTTGAATAGACCATGGTGGAAAAGACTTGGGTGATGATCTTTGTTTCTACTTTGAACCTTCTCATTCATTCTAAGAAAACTTATGTACAAGTAATGTGGCAAGTCAAGTGGTTTGGTAGAGGTAAAGTGTATCAATAATCTGATATGGTACCTGTACAACCTAGAGAATATCCCTTCACATGTGAAATATTTCATAATTAACCTCATCAAAGGAGCATATCTGTCAAGGAGGTTCTTGAAAGGAAATATGTACTCAAGGTTCTCTTTAACATGAGGTTTGAGGAACATTTTGTAATCTTCAAGGTCTATATCCATGCCCTTAAACCACTTCTTTCCATGACTAGGTATACTTGTTGCTGAAGAAATCACATCTGTTGATAAGTTGAACTCTACATCTACAATGACGACCTTTCCCATACTGAAACTAATGTAAAATAAGCTTGTCAATTGGAGATGACAACCTTCTTCCATGATTTTCTCACAGAATATGAAGCATACAATCTTCTCAAAGCATCTTTTGGCAAATGGCAAGGCATTAAATTTTTACAAGGTGGAGGGTTCAAATTTGATGTGGCACCCTCCTTTGTGGATTTTATTCTCACTCTCCATAATATCTATCAGAAGGATGAAATCATAGGTGTTTAGGATGTAGTGGGATTGTGCACTGAATCTAGAAAAACATAGGAGGGTTAGGGTAGGTTTGGGAGGGTGAGATGAAGGGTATTGAAGCCAAGATAAATTACCAAAAAAATTTTAGGAGGTAGGGTTGTATGTTAGCTTCAGAGTATAAATGGAATATGGTGAAGTGGGTATGATGGAGGCGACACTGTTTCCATTAGGGGCATGAGTCCTTTAGAAGTTTGAACGGTTACCCTAGGAAGTCATTTAATAAACTAACGATTTTGGCCATACGTCAGGATGGGAGTGGAGGGGAGCGCATGGAAAGGAGAATGGTAAAATGGGTTGGTTTGGAAGATTTCGGGGGGGAGGGGGGGGGGGGGGTGGGGTAGGAGTGGTAAGAGGTTTGTGAGGGGTGACGGGTGTGAAACGATGAGGGGCTGACACGTTGATGTGGGACCAACAACGAGGAAACCTATTTTTAGATCCCCCCTCCACCCTCTTGTAAAGGTCGAATGGATAGGGGGGTGCGAAAAAGGCCACGGGTCATCAATTTGGTGGACTGATTGATTGGGCGGTTGGTTGGAGAGCGGGACAACCACATGTGACAAATTCCTTTTGCCAATTTGTAAATTTTATTACATATGCAGAAGATTTTGGTTAAAATTCATATGCCTTTTGACTTAGGATAAAAGAATTTTGATCCCGGAATTAGGCTAATAGTGCATATTCTATAAATTTTCTCAAAATTTGGATAAAATGCACTAAAAAGCCTATACTTTAAGATAAAGCCTTTGATATAAATTTGACCTCTTTTTATCCTTTCAACCCTTTCTGGAAATAATTTGCAAGATGAAATTTATTCACAACATCTCAAATATAATAATCATCAGTTATAATCAAGTGACCCTATAAAAATTATAGGACCCTAACACTAACTACACTAATTCTGTTTAAAAGACTGATATGATGAAAATGAAGCCTTTTTCACCCTCTTTGGTGACATTTTTGGAATTTTTAGTGGCAAAACAAGGAGACCTATATAAAAAATTAGATGGAGATGGAATGACTGACCTAAGAATCTAAATGACAATGACTGACATGACCTTTGAGATGTTGATGGCCATCGACGGAATGAGGGGAGAAACATTTTTGACCTATACCATATGTAGTGACCAAAATTTATTTGAAAAATTGTTTGAAAAGACAAATTTTTTGACCCAGGACTACTAGCAAATAAACTGAAAGAACATGTTTGATCACTGAACATATTAAAACTAACACTATCAACATATTGAACATGATCCTTCCAAGACCTACTGTAGATTAGTATATGATCAAAAAATACTAACACAAATTTTCTAAGGGAGTGTTTGAAAATGGAATTCATCAACCCTTGAAATGTATAAGGTGCATTGGTAAGGCGAAGAGGCATGACCAAAAATTCATAATGACCCTCGTGAGTTCTAAATATTGTTTTCAGAATGTATTCAATCTTCATTATAATTTGATGATATCCTGGACGGTGATCCAAATTGGTTAAATAAATTGCTCCATGTAATTCATCCAATAATTCATCAATAACAGGAATGGGAAATTTATATTTTATAATGAGCTTATTGATCTCCCTATAATCTGGACACTTGCGCCATGATCCATCCTTCTTGTGCACCAATCCTACTGGAGCAGAGAAATAACTTTGAATAGGTTGAATTATACCAACCTCTAGCATTTCTGCAATCATACGTTAAATTTCACTCTTTTGGACATAAGGATATCTGTAAGGCCCAATGTTTGGAGGAACACTTACTGGAATCAAATGAATAGCATGATCATGATCACGAATAGGTGGGATTCCTTTGGGAGTTTCAAACACCTTGGAATGATTGTCCAAGACTTTTTGGAGATATGGAGAAATATATGATTTTGATGTTGGAACTTCTAGTGAGCATAATTGTGTAATTACGCCTCGTTGTTCTTTCTTTAGAATATTTGTCATGACATTAGAGCTTATTATATTTCCAGTCTTCCCTGCGATACCCCGTAATTCAACTTCCTTTCCTTCTGAAAAAAAATTCAAGAAAAGTTCTTGAGAATTAAAAGCCACCGTCCCCAAAGATTGTAACCATTGTACTCCTAGTACAATATTAACAACACCCATTGGAATGGAGTGCATTGGACTATTCAATACATATTCTTCCATGATTATCTTGATATTATGGCACTTTCTAGAGCAGTTTATAGTTCCTCCATTTGCAACCATCAATTTACAATGGTGTTGGGTATAGGAAGCAATTCAATTCCTTGGCTACCTTACAATGAATAAAATTATGGGTACTATTTGAATTAATTAGAACTATTACATTTTTATTTTTGATATGTCCTTCTATCTTGAGAGTTTGAGGAGTGGTAATTCATGCCATGCATTACAAGATATGGTTGGATTCATTTCTTCTTCCTCTAGGTTTGGTTCCTGGTGTACATCCTCTTCTTTTGAAATTTCTTGTTCCTTTTCTTCCTCCTCTTCAAAATCTATGTAAAATAATTTCTTCTTAGTACACTTATGACCTTTAGTGTATTTTATATCACAACTATAGAAAAGCCCCTTTTCTCTTTTTTCTTCCAATTGTGGTGTCAACCTTGTAGTTTGTGGAATTCTAGGAGTAACAACACTTCCATATTTATAGTTGTAAGTGGTAGGCTTCCTTGTCGCATAATTTTTCTTTCAATTTTCTTGCCAACCTGAATGCCTTCTCCAATGAATCAAGTTCCAAAAGATGAACCTCATGTTAGATCTTATCATTTAAATTCCTTATGAAGACATCAATCATGTGCTCCTCTAGAATATCCTTTACTCTTATATTCAATTTTTGGAAGTCCTCAATGTGATCCACCATTGAACCCTTTTGTTTGAGATTTATCAATTGGCTAAAGAATGAGTTGCTCTTTGTATCCTCATAATGTGTTATAATTTCCTTCATAAAAATTGACCAAGTGACAATTTGTTTACGAGAGCAAAGCTTTCAATACCATAAAAATCTATTTTTTTCTAAATATAAAGTTTCAATGTGTACCTTTTGCATTTTTTGCACATTATGGAGATCAAATTATTGCTCCATCTTTAGTATCCATGTTACGAGATCCTTTCCATCAAAATTCCTCATATCGATATTTGGAATATGGTGGGTCTTCAATCCAACATTTGAGTCTATGAAATCACGATTAACATTTATTTTTTTCTCATCATGAGTTTCATTGAATAACTTTTCACCATTAGGAAGATTTTCTTGTAGAAAATTTTCCAAACCTTCCTTCAAACCTTTCATGTCTTTCTTCAAATCTTCCATGTTGCCTTCTATACCATCCATCTTAGCCAAACCTTCATTCAAACCATTCATGTATTTCTTTAAATCTTCCATGTTGCCTTTTATACCATCCATCTTAGCTTTCATGTCATTCTTCAGACCATCCAGTTTAGCTTCCATGCCATTCTTCAAGCCATTCATCTTAGCTTCCATGCCTTTCTTCAAACCATCCATCTTAGCTTCTATTTCATTTTTGGTTACTTTTTGTGAGAGCGATATTTGTTGCACCTGGTCTTGTAATTTTGATATATCATGTTGCACTTATTCATCTTCATGCATCATAGTATAGTTTTCTGAGGGCTTAACGGGTGTGGAATTATTTTGGGAGGCATTATAGAAACCAACACTGCTATCTATGCTTCAATATTCCCTTGCAATTGTTAGGGTCCCGTGATTTGGAAAATTGGCTAAGAAAATGACAGGGTAACATCAGACCAGTCTTTGGAGTCCTAGGACTTAGGCTTCCTGGACTCAGAGAGGGCTCTCTCTATTGTGCAAAGGATGTGAACTTGTTTGCTTTGGATGACTGATTTTAGGCTAGTTGTTTAAGTAAATTCTGTTTTTTTTGTTTTGGGTTGGGGTAAGATGATCAAGTAGTATAGGTGGAAATGAGAGAATATCAAATAAACAGGGCTATGGGGTCAGATGAAGTCTAGGGTGTCTAAATGATGAAGCGGAGTGTATTGCAGGGCAGATTTAGCAAGGTTAATGGATCCTTAAGGTGATGTATGAGGTGAACATTAAGTTTGGTGAAAATACTAAGAGGTCTTATACAACTATAATTTTAAGCAATAACTCACGAGGTATGGCAAACCATTAATCTCTATGAAAAATATTCAAACTAAAAAATATACAAGATGAACAATCCAGTGGTACATAGAAGCATTAGAACTCCTAACCTTAGAAATCCACATTCATCTTTTTGAGAAAACACATAAGATACAGAAATAATTTAATATATGAAGAGGGAACTCCTAACAACACATATCAAACTATCGGGAACTCTGAAACAAGTTTATGAGTGTAGGCAAAGGGTAAGATCGAAACAATACCTCTTTGCACTGACCTAATCAATCAATATTCCATAGGAGAGCTTCATAATAAGTTTTTGAAAACTTTTAAATAAGCAGGAAATGCCATGAATCATATTTATAAGCTAACATACTAATAATTCATGAAACAAAGAACAAATTTTAGTGAGCCTAAAGAGCAATCAATAATTCCTTAAGATGACTAAAAGAGGAAAACACCAAAACTATAGCAAACAGGAGGTTTGAGGTGCTTCCATGAGCATATCTCAACCTATACTTTTCTGATCTGTAGCAAGCAAGTAGATTGAAACAAAATCAGGAAAAGAAAACATTAAAAAGTTAGAAAAACATCACCATTCACCAAGCTATGGGATCCTGCAAGAAAAGCTTCTCCAACATCAAGCCACACAAGCCATTCATTCACTTCATAAAACCATATGTCTTCTCCAAGCTCATAAACCATGTATTTCTCTATAGCACATCAGGTCCCAACTATTTACAACACATACTCATGCCTTATATAACAAATAAGGAGAGGAGAGAGCTTACTAGAGCATCTAGAAGCCTATTGGCCAAAAAAAAATATCCTAACTTGTCCTTGAGGCCTTGCAAGGTCCAAGGCACAAAATATCTTCTAAAATATATTTTCAAGACCAAAATAGAAAAAAAATTGAATTTCCAGGAGCACAGCACCAAAAAAGGTCTTTTTGCAACAGAGTTTTGGAGGTCTTCCTGATGTCAGAAAAGGCTCCGTGATGGCTTGTTGGAAATATGCGGATGTCTAATTTCAAAATATACCTTTTTTTCCTCAAAATTACCTTTTCAAGTCACCCAAAAAGTGGAAAAATTCAAAGCTTCCAGGAAGGCAGCACCTGCTCAAAAAAGAGGGCAGAATGGTGAAAAATGGGTGTTTTTGACCCTTTTGAGGGACCAAAACAACTCCAATTGAGCTGAAAATTGGTGATAATACTGATATCATGATGGGGAATCCAAAAATGTAAGCTGCTAACTCTGAAGTGCTCTAGGAAAAAGCACAACGCCCAGGGTGTTGCGCTCCTAGGCTTAAAATTTTACAAAAAACAAGAACTTGTTCAATTTTGCCCAAATTTGGTGAGTGGGTCCCTCAAGGGTCCTTAGAGACCTGTAATGAAGATTTAGCCAAAATTCCAAGCCTATCTTGGTCCTTTTCATCATTTGGCATCGGGCCCTCCCTTTGGGTAGTTTTGAGATTTTTCCTTGCAAATTGATTTCTTTGTTTGTAATGCTCAATCATCCTTATTTGCAAGCTCAAGTTTTTGTTGGTATTCTCTAATTTAGTCTCTAAATGTATATTTTCCCTTTCAAGCCATGATTCTTTGTCATGCTAAATTTCCAAGGCAAGGAGCTTGGTGAGAGGAAATTTTTAGGCTTGGGCTGATTCTTCCTCTTTTTGTTTTTCCAAAGCTCTCCTAAGACCCATAGTCTTAGGTCTCTTTCTAGCTTGCCCCTCTTCATCATCATTTTCTTCATAGGTGCCCATGTATTCCTCCAACTGAGCTTGTGACCTTTGACCTTATTTCTTGTATTTGAGCGCCCTGGCTTCATAAATGGCTAGCTGGCCACTCATCTTCTTGTTTTTCACCTATAGGAAATGAATAAGATCTTTTGACCTTTCTAGCTCAACCTCCAAGTATCTGATTTGTGTATTCCGGTCTTGTAAGAGAGAATTTAATATCCTTGTTTCATTTTCCTCATCACTATCTATGTGAATGAGTTCAAATTCCCTCTCTTCCTCATGATTTCTTTCCTCTTCTTCCATTGTTTTCTTGCCTTTGTCCTTTATTGGCTTTTTGCCTTTGTGCTTCATTTTCTTTTTACCCTTGTCCTTCATTGGTTTGGTGACTTTGTACTTCACTATTTTTGTGACTTTGTCCTTCACTTTTTTTGTGACTTTGTCCTTCACTGTTTTTTAGGAGGAGTTCATGGCCGCATGCCTTTTGGAGGCAGAAAACACATGCCTCCTTCCTCTATGATAAGTAATGGTGAAAGGCGCCATAAAATTTTCTTGGAAAATTTGATTATTAACAATATTAGGACTCTCTCCTCCTTGAAAAATTATTTCTGTGTGTATGTCCTCTTTACCTTGCTGCTGGTTGTTCTTTGGATCAACATGTTTAACATATTTCATGCTTTTTCACTATCAAGACCCTCAACACTGCTATGCTCTATTTCTGCAATATTAGAGGCATCTGTGTTTGACCTTTTTTCACTTTTAGGACTATCCTTGTCATCCTTTTCATTACTTTTTTCACTGTGAACCTCATTTTCTGCATCACTGCCTTCATTCTTTGGGCTTTTGTAATCATCTCCTGGTTCATTGAAAATAATTTTAACATCTGTCTCTGGGCTGCCCTTATCATTTTGGCCATTGTCATGGATTTATTTTGCTTCTTTGCCACTGTCTACTGTAGTGTTCGCAGTGTCATTGTCTTCATTAGGAGATACACTATTTTGGATTTTTTGACCATCATCTGTATCACTGCTTTGACTTTTTTTCTCTTGGCCATTGCTGTTTTCTTCTAGGCCATCCCCTTCTTCCTCATCATTTTCTCTCTCATTGTTTTGTTCATGATCGATACTACTTTCTTCAAGGTCTTCATCATGTTTTCCCTCACTGTCTTTCTCATCTCCCTTATCTTCATTATTTTCTTCCTCATCTTCCTCACATTCTCCCTCATCTTCATCACATTCTCCCTCATCTTCATCACCTTGATCATCACTCTTTCCCTCATATTCATCACCCTCTCTCTCACTATTTTTTTCATGATAATTATCACTCTTTCCCTCATCTTCATCATCCTCACTCTCTCCCCTATCTTCATCACATTCTACCTCATCTTCATCACCTACTTCATCATCTTCATCACCTACTTCATCACTCTTTGGTTCATCTTGATCATCATTGTTTTCTTCAAGGTCCCCACTGCTTTCTTCAAGGCCATCATTTCTTTCTTCTTGGTCATTTCCTTCTTCTTCATTTTCTTCTTAATCTACATTTTCTCCCTTATCTTCATCATCTTCTCCCTTACTGCTCTTCTCATGATCATCAGTGCTCTCATGATGATCATCTCTGCTTTCTTCATGATCATCTTTCTTAGGGGAAGGTGTATGAATAAGGTTTGTTTGGGAAGGTGATTCATGTGAAGAAGATGAACCAAGGTTAGTGGAGGGAAATGGAGGGGTATGAGGAGGATTTTGAGAAGATGATGGAAAACTTTGCAGAGGGATGGAGGGTGAAGTGGTGAAATCATCATGGGTGATAAATACCTCCCAAGGAATGCCTTGTTGCTCTAATTGGTATGAGACAATTACCTTGATCAGAGAATGATGAAAAAGGCTTGCCATTTGCTGGGATGGAGGCCTACTTTTCATGATGGAGGACATTTTTTCAATGCTTTTGTAGAGATAGTAGGGCAAGTGCAGTAGCTTAGTCCTGGTGAAATGCATGAGGAGTCTAATATGATAGGAATAGACTCTGAAGAACCTACCCTCATAGGTAAAGCATTTCATAATAATCTTCATTAGGAGGGAATATCTGTCCAATAGATGAGAACAAGGAAAAATGGCTTTGCATTCAGCTTGACAACTAGGTTTTAAGAATGGATGATAATGGGTCAAGTCAAGATGCTTCTGTTTAAACCACCTTTCTCCTATGCCAGGTATTCTAGTGGCTTCAAAGATAGCACTGGGGGTTAACTCAAACCTCACCCATGCTAGATGTACTTTATGCCAGTGAAGCCTTAGGGAAAATAACTCAGTCAACTGAGGATGGCTTTTGATCTCTTGTACTTTGTTACAGAACTCAAAACACCCTAGCTCTTGGAAACAGGAAAAAATAGAAGGGGAGGTTGTTAGTTCTGTAGTGCTTATGGGTTCAAACCTGTTGGGCTTTCCTCCCTTCTTCTACTATTTTCTTGGAATTGTCTCTTCATTTAGGTTAACCTTCTCCTCTTCAGACATGCTGTTTTGTTCACCCCTTTCTCCAAATTTTAAATAGAAAGGTTTTTTTCTTGTGAATGATGAGGAGAAACACTAAATGAGATATTGAGGCTTTTAGACAAGGTTTAGGAGACTTGGTAAAAGTAGGTTAAGCTTCCCTTTCAATTTTCCTTGAAGTATTCTTTGACACAAACTTGGACCTACTTGGTGCTTTTATCACTTACAAAATCATGAGGAGGTGGTAATTTATGAAGAATACCTTTAAAAATGTCCTCCATAGCAACAAGGTGCAAATTCTGAGCTTTCTGGGCAATTTCGGGTGCGTCTGCACTTTTCTGGGTAGTGCTACGCTTTTACGCCAGGAGCACAACACCTTCATCAGGCCTGAATGCAAACGCGTTCAGCGCTGCACGCTCATTACAGGAGCACAACATTAGTGATGGGAGCAATTGTAAACATGCAGCATTGTTGGTGGGCGGGAGTTGCATGTGGTGTTGGGCGATGGGAGTAGTTGCCAGAGCGCAGCACCATTGGGCAGTGTTGCATGCAGAAACGGGCAATGGTGGGTGGCCACTTCTGCACGTCGGGTGGGATTATAAGAGTGCAATGCCCATCTATAGGCGTGCAACATCCAGAAGAAAATAACACATGAGCGATCTACAGGTGCACAACGTCCACCTACAAGTGAGCAGCACCGAGGAATTTTTGCCTAAGGATGCCTTCGGAAGCTGGAAAATTGCACTCTATTTTGCAAAAAGTTGAAATGAGGGGGAAAAGGAGCTATTGAAGCATTTATAACATTTTTTTTGAAAATATTTAAACTCAAAAAACCCTCTTTCCTAAAGTCTCATTTTGCACCTTTTATTTGCCTCTGTCTTTTTTGGAGCTAGTCTTTTTACCAATATTTCTTTTGCGGCGTGGGAAAATGATCATATCTATGATGATTCAAGCTTGTTATGCTCATGTGCAAGGTTATTTTAAACACTATATTTACCTCCATATACTTTGAGACAAACCTTTGATTGTTAATTTGTGATAAAACAGGGTTTGAGATGATGCTTTTTTGTTGTTAGTGAAATGGTGCATAATGCCTTAAAATCCCTTCTTTTTGACCTTTTAAGACCTCAGAGTTGGTCCTTTTATCTAGTGGGATTTATGCCCTTTGATCTTACCCTTGAAGACAGTTAGGAATTCTTTTTGACAATCTCTTCTATTTGATGAATGAGGTTTTCCTTGCCACTTACCATGATCATTTGCTTATTATCCCAATTTTTGAGTTTTTAGGGATATTTTAGAAAAGAAAATAGAGCTGCCCTCTAAGTCTTTAAAGAAATCATCTTTCTGAATTGATTAATTTTTCTCAACAAAGTTTCCACTGATTTATTTGAGGAGTCTTTTAGCTTTTTTAGCCTAGCTATTTCTCCATTGTTTGTCAAAAAATACATATTTGTATTTTCAACCAAAACACACCTACTGTTTTCTTCTTCAGTGTGATTTGCCTTTCTTGATAGTGGTCTTAGTCTTTTCCTTCACCTTGTGGCACATCTGATAACTTTTGTCTTTTTGCAAGAGTGTGGCAAAGGGAATCTGTCCCTCTACCATTCTTATTCTTGAGGAAAACATCCTTTCCAATGATCATCTTTGCTGAAATGTGCCATGTTGCTCATATGTTACTGACTTTCTGAGATCTGCACAGAATTTTGGATGAGCAGTATTTCACTTCTTATTATGAGATCATGACCTTCCTTGTAGCTTCTAGCTCAGTATAAATTTTTATCAACTACCAATGACCTCATGAACTCTCTTAGGTGTCCTTCTTTGGCTTTGTTTTTCTTTAGACTGATCTTCAAGGTCTGCAGAAATGTTTGGATATGATAATCCATTCTTTTCATATTTACTGTTAGACCAGGAGGGCACCTTTGGAGGTTTTTAGAGCTCTTCAGATGATGATACACCTTAGTTCTGTGCTCCCTTGATTTCACCTTTGACTTCCTGTAAAATGATAGTGTATGAGAATTATGGTGGCGCATGACTTAGGAAAACCTAATTGACTTATTGACAAGGTCTTAGAATGGGATTTTGACTAAAAATTTGAATCAAGGTTTTGAAGGAAGATAGAGGGTTTGGAAATTCTACCTATGTACCACTATCTTAGAAAACTATACATCTTTGTTTTGCTTTGAAGGCTCTCTAGGCAGAATTTTGACACTAATAGTGCTTGAGGCATTTGGTGAGTAGGAGAGAAAACTTGGTATAACTTGGCATAAAAAATTATGAAATAAGAGGGCTTAGGCATCAGAGGTAGAGGGCTATAGATAGAAGTAGCAATCATGGATATAGTAAGGGACATTAGTCTAGGATGGGGTCTTATAGGATGATAGATTAACCACAATAGACAAAAGAGGAGGGATAGGGGAAAATTTCCTTTTTAGGAGATTTCTAGAAGACACAAAGATTCTTGAATTTTGATTTCTAGAAATTTGAGACAAAGCATTTAGTCATCTAAAACAGGTGAAAATTATTGATGACTAACATCAATCACTTCAAACTGATTTTTCAAACACAAGTTATGCAATTAAAAAAAAAACTACACACCTTTTTCTTGCTTTTGAGAAGCTCGATATTGATACTGATGTATCTCTGCGATTTGGATCCCCCATATTTGAGCTTCGGTCCTATAGTATCCCTTTGAGTCTTCTTTCCAATGCCATAGGTCAAACCTGATTTGGATTCTTCAAGGAAAAGTTATGTCCAATCTCCCACAATGACCTAATTATGGACCGGTTCAATATAGTGAAATGTACGACGTGCCACGTGTCACTGTTTTGTCCTTCGGCTCTGCAATCATTACAATGGAAACTACAATTTTTTCAATTTTAACCACTTTTTATAGAATTCCAATCGAATGTATGAAATAAATTTATGATGATTTTCCGTCGGCCACCTGTTTAGGATGAAATTATGGAGCATTCAAAAACCCTGACTCCCTTAGATCATATCTCCAAAACTATAGCGAACCAAGGTTTGCAATTTTTACATGACTATCCTTAGGATCTCGACTCAAATGGGTGTTTTTTGTAACTTATAAAACTTTGTAGAAAAAGAGTTATAGCGACAATGCCATGATGAACTGTTTGAAGCAACGAAACCCTATAATCCAAAGCTTTAATACCAAATGTTATGAACCCAAATCACAAAATATACATAAATATAGATCAATGACTTAGAAATGAGTCTTTTCAAGGGGGAAACCTCCTTTAAATTACATAAATGAAAAATTCTTGGATGATACAGATGACAAAACCTCCTTTATATATATAGGAGTCCATGGGGTCACAATATAATCCTAGCCGACCTAACAATAATAATGTAAGGACACAACAATAACAATAGTGAGCTTTTATGAGGCACAATGATAAAAATATGGGGACTACATGGATACAACAATAACAATAAGGGGGCTACACTAACAATAATAAGGGACTGCACTAGTAATATAGGGACCTAACAATAGCGTTTGCATATTCTGCATCTCTTTCCTTGAAACAAGTCAAAACACCATTGATTTTCATGCCATATAGCCCCGAATTAAATAAAAACCATTAAAATTGATCATACATTTTTCATTTATCTGGTAACACAACAACATTAGCTTAGGATTTTAGGAAAAGAAATTTTTAGGGGAAAAATTTCACAAATTGACTATTTTTTGAACAATTTCTATTTTTTTTCCCATTTGGTTGAGAATTCACCAATTTTTTACGTATATATGATTAAATGGAAGATATTCACCAAAAAATTACCAATTTTAATAGTAAATTACATTTTTTTTCATTGAATATTCTCATACATTCTGTATATATGAATTTCCAAACTAGAATAGTCACCTGTAATACTATAAATAAATATTATATTTAAATCCTTAAAAAATACCCTAATTTTAGGGATTTGGAGTAGGTTGTTGAGGGAGCTCTCCACGACCATAAAATCAAACCCTAGAATCTTGAGTCAGGGAGTGTAAATCTAGTTACAATCAAACATTGCTCCATAAGCCCTTCTAACACAAGGGTAAAGCATTGGATCTTATTGGTTGGTGGAGTGACCTACCCCACTTTATTTGGTGTTGGTATCTTCCCACAACTGTTCCCTAGGTCAATTGGTTGTAGGTGGTAACCATAGTGGTCATAATCTTAGGGAAATTACATAGGTTACCAAAAGTGGGACATACTTGATATACATGGGATATATGTTGGTCAATACTCACTTGGATCCCCTAGAGGTTTCTCGTGCATAATTAAGGGTAGTGCACCGAGTGCGGATACATTAAGAAAGAGGCTAGGGTAACTGTCACAACTGTATCTTCATGGATAACTTAGGCCTTGATCAACCAAGCTCTGGTTGTGGGAATATCTATTTTATCTATTGGTTTGTGTGATTTTTCCTTAGATTTGATAGGTGTATGCTATTTGGTTGAATTTAGTTGGCCTTGGATGTCATTTATTTCATACTATTTTCATTCACCCTTTGTTGCCACTGTGGATGATATTAGTCCACATCATTCTCATTGTCTCAAGGGCCATTCTATCGATAGAGAATTTCCACTTTACTATAGATGTAGGCTCAACCCCATCATTACCATAGACATACCTACTTTAGGGGCCACTTTAGGTGATTTTGAGGGGGCTAACATTGTAATTCATGAAGTGGTTGAAAAAATTCCACCTCATTATCATTCCCCTATGACTCACATTCCATCATTCATCTTCTTAGGTGGGGGTGTAGACTTGACTCGATCTTTCCACTCAATTATTCTTACCGAGAGTTAGCTGTGTCTAGTGTCAATTCGATGGTAGATCCTAGTGTATCTACACCTAGCGTCACTGGAGCTATCCCCAAGACAAATTCCATACCATCTACCACCATCATAGGTCCTATCCACACCAAATTTTCAGAAACTATCTTCTCCTTTTGGAAAAACATCCCAAGATCCCATCCCCCTTCATTTGGTACATCCAACATGGGTGCTTTCAGATCATTAATTATTGTCCCTTCTTTCACTTTCAACGAATGTTCTAGTTCCACTATGAGTATCATACCCATGTCAACTATAGGAGGTTCAAAACCTATGTCCACATATGGATCTACAAGGACACCTGTTGATTTTGAAATATATATATATAGGTAGTTTGTTCACACCTAATGCTAGAGTTCCTTTTGGTTGGAATAATCATACTAGGTCCATGCATTTCCCTAACATAGTTGGGGGCACTCATGGCTTTGGTGGGTTTACATTTCCTTGGGGTAGTCAATCATTAGGGGCTTCAACGTTTCAGGGGAATATTCCATTTTTTTGGAATGTCCAAGGGGTTGGGGGGAATTTCTATAGTAACGTGTTTTATCCTTGGGGTACCAACTACTTTGGATAACCTTTTTCTTGAAAATAGCACCAAGAAATGCTTCTAATTTAATTTTCCCTTGAATTAAATTAGAAGAAAATTGTAATTCCACATCACATGAAAACTTGTATGAGTTAAATAAGTTAGGATGACTTAGTTTTTTCAGTTAATTCAAATTGAGGGTCAAATTAGAGGCATGTAGAGTGTATCCTACATTATAGGAGCCCTAGTTGAGTTTATTTTGAGTTGTAATTAATTAAATTAGTTTATATAAGTTAAATTTAGTTTAACTTGTTATAACTGATGGAGGAACTGGAGAGAGTTAAAAGTGTGAAAATTATATTTAATTCACATGCAGTGATCAATAAGATAATTGATAAATCACTCATGAATAGCTCATGCATGTCAGTTATGAGAAAAGCCCAGTTGAGATTGGAGTTCAAAGGCAGTGTACTATTAGTTGTATAATTATCCGAATTGTACAGGTGGTGCATGCAGTCAGAGGAATTCCCCTAATGGATTGCATAATATGGATTGGGAATTTCCCTAATTAATAGGGCATAAATACCTAAGGAAACTGCACAAGGAAATAGGGACTTGGGAAAGAGAAAAATTGGTTAAGTATATAACTAGCCTTGTCTAGGAATCGTTTAGACATATAGAGATAGTGCAAAGGTTTCTCAGTTTGGAGAAAAAAATTGTAATATTATCATATTCCTTGGCTTATGCAGTATACAAATATCAAGTTTTTTAGTTGAGACTTTCCCTAGATAAATGTATTTTGTGCGATTGGAATTATTTCTCTTTCATGTATTGTGATTTCAAGATCTAAATTGGTTTCTGCAATTGATAAAGTAGGTTCAAGTATAAGGTTTTAGCATATTATAATTATCAGTTGAATCTATGTGGATTTTCTACATGGTATTAGAGTAGGAATCACAGTAGAAGGGAAGAATATGATTTTGTTCTGTGCAGGTGAATCAAATTTGTAGATTCGCTCTTCAGGACTAGCAACAAGATCATGATGTATTTCTCTGGATTGAGAATTGAATATGCCCTTGAGGGTAGTTCTAATTACATAGCTTGGAGATACATGATGGAGGAAGTTTTGGAAGACAATAGGCTGGAGGAATTCATAAAAAATGATATTCCTAAGCCAGTAACAACAAATGCTCAAGATCTGGCGGCATGGAAGAAGAACGTAGCAAAGGCAAGAAGGATTTTATTAGAAGGAGTTCAAGATCATATCGCCTTGAACCTCCATGGAAAGGAAACTACATATGATATGTGAAAGGACTTAACATATTTATTTCAGGAATAACAATGACCACAGGAAGTTGGCGCTGAAGGACAAGCTCAGAAAAATCAAGATGGAGAAGGGTGGCACAATACCAAAATACTTGACCAAGTTCACTCAGTGTTGGGGTGAGCTTGGAAGTGTTGGTGTTATAGTTTATGAGAATGATATGGTGAGCCTAGAACTTCTAAGCCTTCCTAATATCTTCCAAAACTACCAGGATTCAGTGAATGGGAGGGAGAAGCTACCAAAGTGGGAGCGATTGTGGTCTGACTTGGTACAAGAAGAGATTCGACGGAACACCAGAGATGGATCCTTATCAAAGCATGATGATGAGGAGAAATGTTCCTTGACTAGAAAGGAAAATAAAGGGAAAGATAAGTATTCCCATTCCAAATCAGATTCTGGTCAGGTTGGAAAGAAGAAATAGTTGTCGAAGATTAAATGTTTTCACTGTCACAAACTGGGACACTATGCCACGAAGTGTCCGTACAAGAAGTCCAAAAAGAAGCCCTCAGGAGGAGTGGTAGGTGAAGTTATTTCTTCAAAATTTGAGTTGGATTTCACTCTAACCACATGAATGTTGTCATTAGTGATGGGTTATGTGTGGTACGTGGATAGTAGAGTTTCATTATATATGACTGAAAACAAATATTTATTCAACGATTTGGAGGAGAAGGATATTCAGATGAACATCAAGCTAGGATATGATGGGAGGTATAGTGTGACCGACATCGGTACTGTTACCTTTCAGAGGGAGTCTGGTTCTCCTCCCACATTTAAAGTTGTCATGTATGTTCCTGGTTTGAAGAAGAACTTAGTTTCAATTGATATGTTGGAAGACCATGGCTATGATGTGATATCTAGCAAAGGAAATGCGTTCCTTCATCACATAGCCATGAGACAAGTGAATAAGATCATGGTTTGAGTAAAGAACCTATACAATTTGGATGTAGAAGATTATTATGCCTTGAGCATGAAATATGAGAAGGTGGAGAGTCAAGACATCAATGAATTCTAGAATAGAATATTGGGCTATATACACCACATAGCTTTGAAGATCATGAAACAAATTTCTACAAGACTTCCCAAGGCTAAACTTGAGCAATGTGATCATGCAAAGGGTGTGCATTGGGGAAGTACACCAAAGCCACCTTTCATGATAAGGGCATTCAAGAGAAAGCGATCATTGAAAGAGTTCACTCAGATGTGTGTGGACCGTTCTCGACAACCTCCATGACCAAGCACAAGTATTATGTGATTTTTGTAGATGATTTTTCACACAATTTTTAGTTATTCTTCATGCATGAGAAAGATCATGCGTTCTCAAAATTTTGTGAGTTCAAATACTTGTCGAGAAAGACACAAACAAGAAGGTGAAGTATATTGGGAGCAACAATGGTGGAGAATACCATTCGAATGAATTAGCTTATGTTCATCAGAAGGCATTCAATGAGAGTTAATAACACCTCATAACCCACAATAGAATGGGGTTGCATAAAGGAAGAACAAAAGCATTTTGGGACTTGCATGGGCGATGTTACATGATTAGGGCATACCGTAGCACTTGTGGGAGAAAGAATGCAACACAACTGTGCATGTGCAGAACAAAATTCCTCATTAGATCCTCGGGATGAGTACACCAGAAGAAGCCTTTTCCAGTAAGAAGCCAGATGCTATGCACTTTAGAATTTTTGGTTCATTATTTTACTGTCATGTTACCAAATATGCGTTGAAAAATATAGAAACAACAACTGAGTTGGGAATATTTTTGGGGTACAACGTTACACCTCACAACTATCGGGTGTACCTACCCTCTCACAGGATGATAATGGTATGTAGAGATGTGAACTTTGATGAAGGAAAGGCCATGCGAATTTCCCTTGAGAGGGAGCTTCAGATGCATGTAGTTGAGGAGCTCTTAGCTCCAAAATAAGAACCTCAAGATGTGGAGCAACCACAAGTAGAGGAACAAAGAGTGGAAGAACCCACTCAATCAGAGACATCCAAAGATGTAAGGAAGCACACTAGAGAGGCTGACAAGTTGATGCATGATGCTAGATAGAATGTGGGAACACCCACATCACAACACAGGAAGAGAAGGTCTCCAAATATATACACTGGATACATGGCTCTTATGAGAGTGTGTAAAGACTGATCCATCCTCATTTGAGGAAGCAGTGCAAAAACCAATATGGGTTGATGCCATGGTTGAGAAGTATGAATCCATTATCAGAAAAAATGCATGTGAATTTGTCCCAAGGCTAGAGAACAAGTCGGTTGTATGATCTAGGTGGATCTACAAGGTGAAGCAAGTAGCAGATGGGAGTGTGGAGAAACACAAGGCTAAATTTGTGGCCAAGAGGTTTTCTTAGGTAGAGGGAGTAGATTACGAGGAGACCTTTTCTCCAGTAGCAAGGTACTCTTCAATCAGATATATTCTTTCACTTTCAGCACAGATGGGATGGAAGATACATTTGATGGATGTAAAGACAACCTTCCTCAACGAAGTGATTGAGGAAGAGGTATACATTGAGTAGTGGGAAGGAATTGAGACCTTCAACAGTGAGTCACATGTGTGCAGACTCAAGTGAGCACTGTATAGAATGAAACAAGAACCCCGTGCTTGGTACACCAGGATCAACAACTACTTCACCAGGTTAGGCTTCACCAGAATTGAAGCAGTTGCGAACCTTTACCATATTGTGGTAGAAGGTAAATTATTGATTACAGTATTATATGTCGATGATTTGAATCTGATAGGTGATGAGAAGTTGATCAATTATTGCAAAGAGGATCTTGCAAGAGAATTTGAGATTAAGGACATGAGGCTCTTGCATTATTTCCTTGGTTTGGAAATTTGGAAAAGATATTGGGAACTATTTGTCTTTCAGGGAAAGTATACCAATTATATATTGAAGAAGTTTCACATGGAGAGAAGCAGACCCATGGAGACTCCTCTAATAGGGAATTGGAGGAAGGAAGATGCTACTTCAGGTGAAGTGGTTGAAGCTACCATTTATAGGAAACTTTTGGGCTCACTCATGTAGTTGGTGAACACACAACCAAAAATATGTTATGTGATTAACCAACTTAGTGAAGCTATGGTTAAGCCAACCAAGCTTTATTTGAAGACAACCAAACATGTGTTGAGATACCTCAGAGGCACCACTCAATATGGTATTTGGTACAAACGGATAGAGGGACTGAATCTCCAAGGCTTCACAGATGCAGATTGGGTAGGGAGTCCTTTTGATAGGAAGAGCACATTAGGGGGCATCTTCAGTATTGGGTCAACAACAATTTTCCGGTACAACAAAAGCAAAGATCAATTGCACTTAGTTCAGTAGAAGAAGAGTACTTGGATGCTAGTCAAGGAAATTATGAGGCTATTTGGATGAGGAAGATCCTTGTTGGGTAGTTTTGTTAACAAATGGAATTGATGATTTATTGTGATAACCAGAGTTGCATCAAAATCTTGGTTAATCCATTTTTTCATGACAGGTCCAAGCATATCGACATCCGGTTTCACCATCTCAAAGATTGTGTGGAGATGAATATTATGATATTAGAGTACATTCCTATAGAGGAGCAGGATGCAAACATCTTGAAAAAGGCACTGTCAAGAGGAAAATTATAGTTCCATAGAGGCAGGAACAAGGTATCAAACAATCCCTTTCTTGTTGAGAGGGAGTGTTTAAAATGCACCAAGAAAAGCTTCTAATTTCACTTTCCCTTGAATTAAATTAGAAGAAAATTGTAATTCCATATCAAATGACAACTTGTACGGGTTAACTAAGTTAGGATGAATTAGTTGGTTAGTTTAATTCGAGTTAAGGGTCAAATTAGAAGCATGTAGAGTCTCCTACATTATTAGAGCCCTGATTGAGTTTATTTTGAGTTGTAATTAATTGACTTAATTTATCTGAGTCAAAGTCAGTTTAACTAGTTGTAACTGATAGAGGAATTGGAGAGAGCTCAAAGTGAGAAAATTAGATTTAAGTCACATGCCGTGATCAATCAGATAACTAATAATTCACTCATAAATAACTCATGCTTGTCAGTTCTAAGAAAGACCCAGTTGAGATTGAAGTTCAAAGGAAATTTACTATCAGTTTTATAATTATCTGAATTTTACAAGTGGTGCATGTAGTCGGAGGAATGCCCCTAATGGATTGTGCAGTATAGATTGAGAATTTTCCTAATTAATAGGGCCTAATTATCCAAGGAAATATGGACTTGGGCAAGCTAGAAATTGGTTAAGTATTGAACCAAGCTTGTCTAGGAATCATTGATACAGATAGAGATAGTTCAGAGGTTTCTCTTCTTGGAGGAAAGCATTGTAATATTCTCATATTCTTTGGCTTATTCAATATACATCTAGTAGGGTTTTTAGCTGAGGCTTTCCCTAGATAAATATTTTTGTTGTGCGATTGAAATTATTTCTCTTTCATGCATTGTGATTTCAAGATCTAAATTGGTTTCCACAATTGGTAGAGTAGATACAAGTATAATTTTTGAGCATATTACAATGATCGGTTGAATCTATGTGTATTTTCTACACTCTTGGTCCAGGAGGCTTCCCTTTTAGTGCATCCTTCGACCCTATAGTTCCACAACCTTTCGAGAGACCCTTTTCCACTTAGGGGCCATCCCTTGGGGGAATTAAAACTTATGATACACATATTGGAATTGAAGCTAGCCACTCTAGTAATGCTACTTCCTCGAGCATCTCTTCCTCTTATAGAAACTTTGCTGTGGGAATACCACACCATCCACTTGGGAGCCAAGGGAAATCACCTCCTCCCTAGGAATTGTTGGAATCACATTTCTTGGCAATGCTCACATTGCATGAATGATGGTCCCACCTTAGCTACCTGTTGACATCCTTATGTTTGATGGTAAGCCTGGTCTTATCACCAAAATGAGACTAATTGGGCTGTTCAATAGTCAATTCAGTGTAACTATTTCGAACCACTTAGGGTTGGACGTTAGCCCTTCCAACCAGAGAGTGCTCTCTCAAGAAAATATATGATATTAAATAAGCAAGCTCAAAAAAGAATATGGATAACTCTCAGATGTCTTTTGGATGATTTTTTGCAGGTGGAAGATGAATGAGGGCTACCATTGGGCATGGAGTCAACATGAAAACCCAATTAAAAACAAGCATAATTCATGGAAGCTAAGGCACATGAGCTCTTACAAAAATAATTCTTACAACAAAAATAATGCATAAAGGAAGTTGGAGAATAAGATTTATGAATTCCAAGTAATTATGTATGAGTAAGTTGAATTAATATTGAAAAGATAAAGGAGACAAACACATATGAGCCCAATACAAATCTCAGGTATGAACACAGTCTTTTGCAACTGTGTATTAGCTGTGTGAAAGAAAATTACATGATAACATAGTCATCTACATCCATCAACCCCTCCCTAACTCTAAAAATATCTCATTTATAGAGTGATCACTCATACAAAATGGTTTTCCACCTTGCTAGGTTAGCATTCCTATCTCAGAGACCTATTTCAAATAGGATTACATCACTTGGAGACTTCCTAGGGATATTTTCTATTTGGCAGAGTTTGAATACAGAAAATATTCTTCTTTCATTAAATAGCTCAACAAATCCCTTTAATAATCATTATCAAATGAAACTAATTAATTTTCTAAGTGTACTGGATTGGTGATGTGTGACTATGCCACGTGGATGCTGAGTTGGACCTCTTCCAAGCCTAATTTAAATTTTTTACACAAATTTGGTTAGTGAAAATTCTAAAAAATAGGCCTAAAAAATGAGTACATAATTTCCAAATCTTGATGACTTTGCAAAAACTGAGAGATTTTTTTGTAGATGGGCTTGTGCTGAAGAAAAACCTCCTTCAGATTTCCAAAATTCTTTTTCATTTGGCCATAAATTGAAGTTGAAGTTGATTTCTAAAACAATCATGTACATGAAAGTTCGTAGCGTAGTTTTTGTAGCATTTTCATTTCACCACCTTCTCCACTTTTTCTGACTTTGCTGCCTATTGGAGGGTATGCATTAGGTAAAATAATATAATCAAATGCATTCATTCACCCCTTTCATGATATTTTTTTGGAATTTTTACCTCGAAACATTCTACAACGAATTCGTAGCGAAAACTCAGCTTCAAGCCTGGAGCTCGCTACTAACTTGCCTAACTTTTCTAGATTTTGCAATTTTTACTCTTTATCTCCAGAAAACATGATTATAGCTCTATAATTGATTCGATAGAGTATCCTAAGACAAAATTGGTCAAAAAACATGTCTTACCATCTTTCAAGGGGAAACATGGTCATCCACTACAATCATATTCAAACCCTTTTTCTTCAATTCTGCTTGCACCATCTCCATTGAAACATACTGACATGTTGATGTGTCAACAACCATGATCAGGTGGAAAATTTTCATGCTAGATTTTAGGTCCTTATATTCTGAATTTGAAGATGAGCTTTGTATTGGTGAGGTGGAAAAAATTGTGTGATGGTAGCCATGTCATCAATTTTCTAAGTGATTTTCATCAATAGGCGTCCCAATGACACTCCTCAACTCTTTTGATGACTCATCTGCTCTTTGAAATACATTAAACACTTCAAAAATACCAAAACTTCAGCCCATTGTAAAAGAATATTTTTTAGGCAAGTTCATAGTGAATTCTGATTATTTTACATTGATTTCGCTACGAACTTGTGTATAAGTGACAAATTTACATGAAATGGTAAATTTAACTTATGGACGAGATATTTTTTGGATTTTTATTTGACATTGACACTTATCACCTTAATCATGGCTTTTAAGACCCCCACATATGTACATTTTTTGAAAATTAATGAACTTCATGACCTTATTTCACCCTAATGACCTAACCTAACTTACCTAAAACCAACCTAGAAAAACCTAGTTGTTATCAAGGGAAAAAGTGGCTCCAATGGGGATGTTGTGCCCCTATGGTGCAGCAAAGAACTAATAGCTCTAGTGCCTTATTGAAATCTAAAATTTATGAACATGATAAAATATTCTTCAAGCTTTTATGGCCTTCTCCTCGGGCTCAAACTTGTTGAAAACTACAATCCAAGATGAAAACTAAATCTGTACAAGATGAAAATTTGCTCAGAATAGTTGAGCTTATTCACACACACACCTTCCTACATTACACTGCTGAAAAACTACTGAATCATATGACACAAAAATTCTAGTGAAGCTAATCAAGTAGCCCTTGAAATAAAAGGACTGGTTCACTATGCACCAACAAAATTGAAACTGGAAAATATAATGGAAAATGACAATGGATCTGTTTCTCACAGTGATGGCATGGCTGAAAACTCAGGCTAAAAAAATTCTCCATATAGTCTCGTACAAGATCAATAAAGATATGATCTTTTTGATGAATATTTTCAAAATCTTGAGCAAATAAATCCTCATAGCTGAACACTTCACACTTATTTTCCATGTCATCATATAATTTCAGCTATGTGTCATCATATCTATTTTTTAAAACAAATCATTTCTCCATATTGATGTCAAAAGACAATAATTCATCTTCTTGTTTTGGCTGGAAAAAAATTTCAACAGGCTGCATATGATTTTGAAAATGATAAGACTGAATTTGAGCTTCAACATTTGCAATATATTTTTCAAGTTCACGAGCCAATTCATCTAAAAATCTGATCTTATTTTCAATATTTCCTTTATGTGAATTTAAATAAAAAGATAGTGATGAGGAAAAGTTCTCACCAAATTCTAAATCAGAGCACCATCCTATGAACTCCTGAATGGAAAGAGAGCCTACCACAAACTCTATCTTCTCCATCCATGTTTCCAAGAAAATAAGCCAAAAAACTAAAAATGATTTAATAGATCTAACACGTAACCTTTCCACCCAGCTATTGGCTTGGGGGGTCCTGAACCAGGTTCAGATTTGAGGTTAAGCAACAAAACCCTCTTACTACTAGCCCTTTCGGCAGTGACCTGCTTGCACAAGTCAAAGTATCACCCAAAGTAGTATGGGGTGGGGGGGGGGGGGGTCCTGGAACTAGGTTTCCACACCCTCAGAGAGATTTGAATGATGCGGGTGCCCTAAAATCCAAAATAACCATGAATAGACCTTCATAACAAAAGCCCTAACTAGGGAACTCTTACAGACAGATTTAGGTCAATTATGCAGAATATCTTATGCACAGGTTAACACAGAATCAATAAGTCAAGTAATAACTCTTAACAAACAATATTAGAGCCCAATAACATTATATCCATCCATTAATCATTCATCTAAAACCAGAAGCAATTGCGCAAGAGATCTAAACGCAGACAATACAGGAATGAGAAATAATATGCAGAAATAATCATAACATAAACATTAGATGCATTTCAGACTCAGATATTTGCAACAAAAATTCTTTATTCATATCAATTCACATCCTTCATAAAAAACCCTTTAGTTCACCCTCACACAAAACTAGCGGGATCCACACACAACAAGACTAAGGTCTCCGCGCACACAGCCAATAGGAGCCTTCTACCTAGACAAATCCACACAAAATATCACAAAACAACTGAATCTGTAATTAAACGTTCAAACTTATCCAAAAATTGACTTCTTCGACTCGATCTAGACTCCTATTTTAGCCTGCGCTAATCTAGGGTCTGTAAATCGTGGTTTGCGACCCCTTGTTCTACCCTTTTTACCCATTACAACACTCTTGAGGGGCTTTGACCCACCCCAAATCCCCTTGAGTTGTGTTGCGCAAGACTAAACTCACAAAATCTATTACAAAAATATATCAAAATTGGTCTTCAAAGCTCAGACTTAGGGGACTCCACTCCAACAGGCCTCCAACACAATCTTGTGACTCGTACCGAGTCACACCAACACTGGGTTCTTCATCTTGTTATGGAGTTCCACGATAGAAGCAAAAAAGAGCGCCACGACACCCACACTCTGGTCCACTACGCTCTACACAGTCTCCACTAGCTTCTCTGAAGTTGGCCCTTCTGTGGCCAAGGTGACACTCTGCAAGGTCTGATTAAGATTTCTTACTGCAACATCCAGGTCCTAAGACAAATTCATTGCCTCGTCCACCCACGGCTTCATATGATCGGTGAAAATCTATTTCTTTCAGCAGAGCTCCTTGACCTCATATCGTAGTGCCTAACTGGTCTGAATGTGTGCCATGCACTGGGGAGGAATGAAGGTGGGCAAGGCCTCCTGCAGATCATCAAATTATTGCTCTTTAGCACGAAACTCTTGGTTCATATTTTTGACCAGTGGATATATCTTCACAGAGGTCCACAGTCCCATGTCGGTCTCTAGAATTTCTGATCCATTGTCAATGTTGGCGGAGATGCTTTCAAATGTTGTTTTAACTAGGGCAGCCCACTACGTGCACACCTTCGGAGGGGTCCCAGGCTACAGCTTAGCCTGCAATGCAACAATTTTGTACTCAAAGTCTGCCTTTACTATCTAGATCTCTGATCTGGAAGCCTTGAGCGCGATGACCTGGATTTCAATATTTTCCAGTGGCATGACAAAGGTCGGGATGACCACTTATGCAATTTTGCCACACAATCTATCAATGAGGTTTTCTAGCTTCGCAAGCTAAGCTACAACTACTTACTGCACTGTGCTCTTGCAGTCTGCTCGAATTCGCTTAGCTACTATTGGGCACGCGCCTTGCTACTCTACAACTCAACGAAAATAAATATGTGGAGAGTGTGTAGCTTTCCACTAGGTAGCTTCACGAGGTCAATGCCAACCTCAGGGTAGGTTTGCACCTGCACGCACAACTCTGTCTATTCCAAGGTCACGGTTGTCCTTGGGAAGGGGCATATTCTGCTTTTGGATGTTGTGATGATCGTGGTTTTTGGTAGCCTCACTTGCATTGGCCTCACTTGATCCACACTCATTTGTAGAGTATCCATAGTCAACTGTAAGACTTGCAGACCCAATTGCAAGGCCTCTACCGCGGCCTTGTATTGCGCTTCCATAGTATTCCATCTGTTGAGGTCCTCTCCTGTCAAAATGACCTCTTCCTCCCCTCTGGCCTTGGACCAATTTTTCTTGTTGCGTGAATGCTTTGAAGTTTATGCACCTCTCTTAGTGCCGCGTGGAAATTCAACACCATCCACATTAAGCTAATATAAACCTCCGAGGTCCACCTCCTGCTCACCTCCCAGATCATGTTCCTCATCTTTTTATGCTTCCAACTCATTCTCTGCTTCGGCCTCAGTATATTTTTCACTGGTATTCTCAGCGCCCATCTCAGTGTGTAGCTTGGTTGTGTCCTTCAGAGCCGTTTCTTTGCCTGAAGTGGACGACATAATGGGTTGGGTAGAGCGAAGCCTGATTTTCCATGCATTCGGCGAATTTTCCATGACCTGGTCAACTTATGCCTCCATTACCATATACGGCAAAGTATACCAGGTAGAGTATTTGTGCTCCTTGATCTGCAAATTGTGCATGGTTACTTGGAATTAAACAATGCTCTTATATTTATCGTACAAAACTATGAAAATATACTTGTTCTTCCACTCTTCAGTGGACAACTTCTTACTCCTATTTTCTTTTAGGGAAAATTCTTGAATTTGTTTTTAAAAGAGTCCTCTAGTTCAGGATTTAATGACTGCCACTGACCTTTTGGCATCACATAACCTCTCTCAAAATTATCTCAGTCCCAAAAAAGAAACCATTTATTGGCTTGGGGGGTCCTGACCCAGGTTCAAAGTCGAGGTTAACCAACAAAACCCTCTTACTACTGGCCCTTTCGGCAGTGACCTGCTTGTGCAAGTCAAAGTATCACTCTAAGCAGTATGGGAGGGTGCTGTAACCAGGTTTCCACACCCTAAGAGATATTTGAATGACGTGGGTTCCCTAAGATCCAAAATAACCATGAATATACCTTCACAACAGAAGCCCTAACCAAGGAACCCTTACAGACATATTTAGGTCAATTATGCAGAATATCTTGTGCGTAGGTTAACAAAAAATATATAAGTCAAGTAATAACTATTAAAAAACAATATCAAAGCCAAATAACATTAGATCCATCCATTAAGCACTCATCTAAAACTAGAAGCAGTTGCGCAAGGGATCTAAATACATACAATTCAAGAATAAAAAATAATATGCAGAAATAATAATAACATAAACAATAAATGCATTTCAGACTCAAATATCCACAACAACAATTATTTATTCATATCAAATCAAATCGTTCATACAAAACCCTTCATTTCACCCACACACACAGCCAGCGGGGTCCGCACACAACAGGACTAAGGTCTCTACGCACATAGCCAGTAGGAGCCTTCTACCCAAACAAATCCACATAGAATATCACAAAACAGTCGGATCTATCATTCAACGTTCAAAATTATCCAAAAACTGACTTCTTCGACTCAATCTAGACTCCTATTTATACTTTTAGCTTGCACTAATATAGGGTCTGCAAACCGTGGTTTGCGGCCCCTTGTTCTATCCTTTTTACCCATTACAACTCCTAAGGGGATTTGACCCACCCCAAAGCCCATTGACTTGTGTTGCGCACGACTCAACTTAAAAAATATATTACAAAAATATATCAAAATTGTTCTCCAAAGCTCAGACTTAGGGGATGCCGCTCCAACACCAACTTTTACACTTTCCTTGGAATGAATCATATAAAATACTAATGAACACATCTTATTGTTTGACTCTAAAGAGCTCAATCAATTCATGAAACTTTGATACATGATATAAATTCAAGCATAAATCTTCTCCATCAAACTTAGGGCCAATACTTAAAAGATATGCATCTTTGGGAAAAAGATCTGGAAATCCATAAATTTTTGAAAAGTCCACACATGCATACCTTGAAGAAATTGTAGCTACATCTAAGTCTCTCATTTCCTAGTATTTTTACCATGAAGCTATTAATTTTTGAATTCTTAAATAATGGAGTCGTCAAGGTAGAATTACAACCTTCGAATTTTCTGATCTCCTGCTACCTTCAAGAGCTCATTTCCTTTGACAAGAATCACCCAGGATGATATGACTTTTAGTCTCTTGGTAGACACACCAAAATTTTATCACCAAACTGAGACTAATTAGGTTTTTCAACAGTCAATTAAATGTAACTATTTCAAACCACTTAGGGTTAGAAGTTAGCCCTTCCAACCAGAGAGGGATCTCTCCAGAAAAGATATAATATTGAATAAGTAAGCTTAAAAAAGAAGATGGATAGCTCTTAGATGTTCTTTGGATGATTTTTATAGGTGGAAGATGAGTGAGGGCTACCATTGGGCATGGGGTTAGCATGAAAACTCAATTACAAAAAAGCATCATTCATGGAAGTTGAGGCACATGAGCAATTACACAAATAATTCTGACAACAAACATAATGCATAAAGGAAGTTGGAACATAAGATTTATGAATTCCAAGTAATTATGTATGAGTAAGCTTAATTAACATTGAAAAGATAAAGGGGAAAAACACATAAGAGGCCAATAATAATCTCAGGTCTGAACAAAGTCTTCTGCAACTGTGTATTAGCTGTGTGAAATAAAATTACATGATAGCATAGTCATCTACATCCATCAACCCCTCTCTAACTCTAAAAATCTGTCATTTATAGAGTGAGGACTCATAAAAAATGGTTTTCCACATTTCTATCTTTGAATTACCACCTCAGAGACCTATTTCAAATAGGATTACATCACTTGGAGACTTCCTAGGGATATTTTCTATTTGGAAAAGTTTGAATACAAAAAAGGACTCTTCTTTCATTAAATAGCTCAAAAAATCCCTTTAATAATCCTCATCAAATGAAACCAACTAATTTTCTGAGTGTACTAGATTGTTGATGCATCATTATGCTACGTGGATGCTGAGTTGGACCTCTTCCAAGTCGAATTCTAAAATTTTTACATAAATCTGGTTAGTGAAAATTCTGAAAAATAGGCCTCAAAGATGAGTACATATTTTCCCAACCCTGATGGCTTTGCAAAAACTGAGAGAGGTTTTGTAGATGGGCTTGCGTTGAATTAAAAACCTCCTTTATATTTCGAAAATGTTTTTTCATTTGGTCAGAAATTGAATTTTATGTTGACTGCTAAAAAAATAATGTACAAGAAAGTTTGTAGTGTAGTTTTTGTAGCATTTTCATTTCACCACCTTTTGCACTTTTTCTGACTTTGATGCCTATTGGAGGGTCTTAATTAGATAAAATAAGGTAAACACATGCCTTCATTCACCCCTGTCATGAGATTTTTTTGGAAATTTTACCTCAAAAAATTCTACAACGAGTTAGTAGCGAAAACTCAGCTTCAAGCCTGGTGCTCGCAACGAACTTGCCTAACTTTTCCAGATTTGCAATTTTTACTCTTTATCTCCAAAAAAAATTCTTACAGATCTGTAAATGATTTGATAGAGTATCCTAAGACAAAATTGGTCAAAAAATGTATCTTACCATATTTCAAGGGGTAACAGGGTCATCCACTACATTCATATTCAAACCCTTTTTCTTCAATTTTTCTTGCACCATCTCCATTGAACCATACTGACATGTTGAGGTGTCAACAACCATGATCAGGTGGAAAATAATCATGCTAGATTTCAGGTCCTTATATTTTGAATTTGAATATGAGCTGTGTATTGGTAAGGTGGAAAAAATGGTGTGCTGGCAGCCATGTCATCCATTTGCAAAGTGATTTTCATCAACAGGTGTCCCAATGACACTCCTCAACTCTTTTGATGACTCATGTGCTCTCTGAAGTACATTAAAGGCCTAAAAAATACCAAAACTTCAAATCCTATAAAAACATATTTTCTAGGCAAGTTCGTAGCGAATTATGATTGTTTTACACTGATTTCACTACAAACTTGTGTAGAAGTTCCAAATTTACATGAAATGGCCAATTTTACTTATGCACGAGATATTTTTGGGATTTTTATTTGACATTAACACCTATCACCTTAATGATGACCTTTAAGACCCCCACATATGTACATTTTTTGAAAATTAATGAACTTCATGACCTTATTTCACCCTATTGACCTAACCTAACTTACCTAAGACCAACCTAGACAAACCTAGTTGTTATCAAGGATAACACCTGGAGAATACCCTGCAATGCACTTAACCACATACCACTTATGGTACTAATCCAATTATTTCATGGATTATATGATCTAGTTGCATCTTTACCAATGGACCCTTATTAGTAGTGCCACCAATATTGATCTTGAAAGTGCCACTTACGATAACTTTATGTCTTGAGCATATGATTTTTTCAACCACTATTAGTTTCCTGTTAGGTGTGAAACTAGAACCGACATACTCACTAACTTCCATTAGGACACCTTCATCCACATATTAGATCACATCCATGAGTGGGGGTAGAGACAAAGTCTATTTAGAACCAAGTTTCATGATGAGTTAGTTCATGAGTGGTCCACCAAGTCCCTTCTTCCTAGGATCACTAAAGATGTAGGAAAGGTAGGAGCCCAAAATAAGGAGCAATAAATCATGTGTTCCCACCAATTGGAATTGATATATTCTCAAGCATGTACTTAATATGTAATCTTCCTTAATTCTCCTTGGTCATTGAATGAAATCTCGAAACAAAATATTATATCCCACGTCTTGGTGTAGGGTCCATATCTTTAGGAAAAATAGGGCAGGAAGTTAGCTAACTAAATTGGCCATGCAAAATTCTCTTCTAATGCCTCAAATTATAATCCTACCACTCAAACTCCTAGTGCTCCTGTTTAAAACTCAAAGGTGAATTATGTGGAATCCACACCTTCAAAAAACCATCAACAACGTGGATGCAAAAGGAAGAAAAACAAGTCAAATAAATCTTCAAACAATGAAAATGGGCACCTCAAATGCATAAGGCTGCTCGGGTGGAATGAAAAATAAAAATAAGAAGAACCATTTTCATTACAAGGATTGTGGGGAATACCATATTACTCACAAGTGTCCCCAAATGGATGAGATCCATTATTACTTTTCACAAAAAAACACTAATAAAATTTATATCTTAACGAACCATTTTCCAACCTAGCAAAAGCATATGGTTGGAAACCTTCCACCTCCTTAGAAAGGGATGGGGGGGTGGGGGTGGGGGGAATCATTTGAATAATGTATCGTGAACCACACAAGATATATTTATGCTAGAATAATTGATGCACATCACTAATAGAGCGGAAAATTATGAGAATCCTAAGGGTTGTACTTTCACATTGGAACCCATGATTCCTCCTCAACCCTATGGTCTTCTCGATTTTGAAAAACCATCATTGAGCACTGTTATGAAACTAGCTCCAAAAATAGAAGAAAATAGAGATCAACGCTTTAGAAATAAGCCATTTAATTTGAAACCTCCTTTACATCACATAAATGAACAATTATTGTATGATACAAATGAAAAAACCTCCTTCTATATATAGGAGTCCATGGGGTCACAATATAATCCTAACCAACCTAACAATAATAATGTAAGGGCACAATAATAACAATATTGGGGTTGTAGGGGTACAAAAATAAAAACAAGGGAGCTACACTAACAACAATAAGGGACTACACTAGTAATATAGGGACCTAGCATACCCCTCTCCTTCAAAAAAGTGTCATCCTCAACACTTGAGTAGCTCTAGGTGCTTTTGTATAAAATTCTCATCCTCCCATGTAGAATATTCAGTGGGTAAGTTCTTCCACTTGATGGGATACTCTGAAATTGATCGATTTCGTAGTTATCGAGTTCTTGTTTTTGTGACTACTTTAGGTTCCAATATGATTTTTCCTTCATCATCAAGTTCTGGAAATATTGTTTGAACTGTAATATTTTCACCTATAACCTTCTTTAAGCATGAAACATGGAAAACTGGATGCACTCATGATGAAGCAAGAAGCTCCAATTTGTATGCCATAGTACCAATATTTTGCAACACCTTGTAAGGACCATATTACTTTGGAGATAATTTATTATCCTTCTTAGCTTGCTTAAGGGACATTTGTTTCTATGATTGTAGGTGTAAAAATACCCAGTCTCCTACATCAAAACTTCTCTTGCTGCAATGTTGATCTGCCTATTGTTTCATTCGATTTTGTGCCAAATTTAGGTTATCCTTTAAGATTTGGAAAAATTCTTGTTGATGCTTGATGTGATCTTACACTGCTTGAACCTTATAATTTTCTCTTAAATATGATGTGATGGATGGTGGATGATATCCATAAAGTGACATAAATGGGGTCATTTTTGCTGCAGTATGGAAGGAAGTGTTATACTACCATTCAGCGAGAGGTAACCACTTGACCCATTGTGTTTGTTTATCAGATATAAAACAACGAGGATATTATTCCAAACATCTATTCACTATCCTAGTTGACCATCATATTGAGGATGATAATACAAGCTATGAGCTAGTTGAGTACCCAAACAAGAAAATAATTCTATCCAAAAATTTCCAGTAAAAATGGGATCTCTGTCCCTTACAATAATATTTGGGTTTCCATGTAGCTTTTGAGTTGTTTCCATAAATGTAGTAGCAACTGTACTTGCTTTAAATGGATGAGATAATGCACAAAAGTGTGCATACTTGGTAATTTTATCAACTACCACCATGATGACACTCTTTCCTTCAGACTTAGGTAAGCTTGTGATAAAATCCATTGAAATCTCCTCCCAACGTTGACTTGGAATAGATAAAGGCTGTAGAAGACCCAGAGTCTTTATTGGCTCAAATTTATTTTGCTGGCAAACCAAACATTCCACCACAAACTTTTGAATATCATATGTAAAGCCATCCCAAAAAAAATCTTTCTTGACCCTATGGAGAAGTGTGCAATTCCAAAATAATATTTTTTTTTAGTTGGGAATTCTTACAAATATATAAGCGATATTTGTACCATAAGGAATCATTTTTCCAACTAAATGTATCAGATGTACTAGGATCTTTCTACAAGTTTTGAATGAGTGTCCACACTTCTTCATCCTTCTTCCATTCATCCCTTGCTTCGGTTATCCAATCTGGTTGGATAGTAGAAATGGAACAAAGAAATGCTTCCACATATTTATTCTTTCTTGAGAGTGCATCGGCAATAAAATTTAACTTCCCTTTTTTGTAGATGATTTGAAAGTCATAACCCAACATCTTTGTGACCCATTTTTGATGCTCTTTTGAAGATAGTCTTTGTTCCAAAAAGTGTTTAAGACTATCATGATCAATTTTTACCTTGAAGTTTCTTCCCATTAGGTAAGGTCACCATTTATTTAGTGCATGTAGTATTGATAACATTTCTTTCTCATAAATATCTTTCTGTAAATACTTTCCTTTGATTGGACAACTTTCAAAGGAAATGGGTCTTCCTTATTGCATTAAAACAACACCAATTCCATTTCTTGAGGCATCAAATTCCAAAATAAAGGTTTTTGGAAGTCTGGCGTAGCTAAGGCCGGTGCTAGGCACATTTCCCCTTTAAGATGTTCAAAGGCCTTAGTTGCTTCAAGATTCCATGAAAATTCATCTTTCTTCAAAAATCTTGTTAGAGGTGCTGCTATTCTCCCATAATTCTTAACAAACGTGCGATAATATGTTAGGTCCCTATATTACTAGTATAGTCCCTTATTATTGTTAGTGTAACCCCCTTATTGTTATTTTTGTACCCCTATAAACCCCATATTTTTATTATTGTGCCCTTCAATTATTATTGTTAGGTCGGCTAGGATTACATTGTGGCCACATGGAATCTTATATATAGAAAGGAGGTCTTGTCATTTGTATCATCCAAGAATTTTTCATTCATGTAATGTATTGGAGGTTTCCCCCTCAAAGTGCTTATTTCTAAGGCGTTGATATCTCTTTTCTTCTATTTTTGGAGCTGGTTTCTCAACATTTGGTATCAGAGCTTTGGATTCTAGGGTTTCGCTCCTCCAAACAAGTCATCGTGGAATTTTCACTATAACATTTTTTCTACGAAGGTTCAGAAGCTAAAATTTTTACAGTGTGAAGCTGAAGTCCTGGGGAACATCGTCACAAAATTTAAGATATTGTTTCGCAATATTTTCAGAGATATGGTCTGTGGAAGTTAGGTCTTTTTCAGGCTCCCGAATTTCATCTCAAAGAGGTGATCGTGGGAAAATATTCATTACTCTCTCTCTGAGCATCAGATTGGAATTCTGTAAAATGTGACTGCAAGTACACAGACTGTAGTTTCCTTTATATCAATTTTAGAGCCTAAGGAGGAAACAATGACACGTGGAAAATCGTGCAAGTTTTCTATAATGAACTAGTCCATAATTAGGTCATCGTAGGAGATTGGGCACAACTTTTCCTTCAAGAATCCAAATCAGGTCAGACCTATGGCATTCAAAAGAGAATTAAGAGGGCCATATCAGTGCCAAATGTCAGATATTGAAGTTCTGAAATCACAGAGATAATTCAGTTTCAATATCGAGCACCTCAAAAGCAAGAAAAATGTGTGTATTTTTTTACGAATTGCATAAGTCTTGTGTAAAAAAAATAAGTTTGAAGTGATTCCCAAGGCCTATTAAACATATATTTTAGTATTGGGTTCTAAAATACCTCCTAAAAAGAATTCAACACCCATAAGCCCTTAGAGTACTCTACTATGACTCATGAAGATGAAGAATTACAACATGATCTATTAAAATTACAAGAACAAGTGCACCAAATTTCGCTCTTGCAAAGAGAAACAAAAAATGAAATGGAAGTTTTGAAGAAAGGCGTGGAAACTAAGATGGATGGCATGGAAGCTGGCATGGAAGCTAAGATGGATGACATGGAAGAAAAAATGAAAGACAACATGGAAAACATGAAGAATGATCTAAAAGAAGGCATGGAAGGTTTGACAAAGTTGATACAAAAAATGTTTCCTAATGGCGAAAAGATAGTAGAGGAAACTCATGATGAGAACAAAATAAATGTTAATCGTGATTTCATAAACTACAATGTTGCATGGAAGAACCACCATATTCCAAAGATGGATATGAGGAATTTTGAAGACAAGGATCCCGTAACATGGATACTATAGATGGAGCAATATTTTGATCTCAATAATGTGCAAAACACACAAAAGGTACACATTGCAAATTTACATTTAGAAAAAAATACATTTGTATGGTATCGATGGCTTTTCTCTCGTAAAAAAAATTTCACTTGGTCAATTTTTACGGAGGAAATGATAGCACATTATGAGGATACAAAGAGCGACACCTTCTTTAGCCAATTGATAAATCTCAAACAAAAGGGTTCAGTGCCGAAGCACATTGAGGAATTCCAAAAATTGAATATAATGGTAACAAATATTCCAGAGGAACACAGGATTGATGTCTTCATAGGGAATTTAAAGGATAACATCCAACATGAAGTCCGTGTTTGGGAACTTGATTCATTGGAGAAGGCATTCAGGTTGGCAAGAAAAATTTAATGTAAAATTATGGCGACAAGGAAGCCTACCACTCACATCTATAAAGATGGAAGTGTTGCTACTCCTAGACTTCCACAACCTACAAGGTTGACACCACAACAATTGGAAGAAAAAAGAGAAAAAGGGCTTTGCTACAGTTGTGATAAAAAATACACTAAATGTCATAAGTGCGCTGAGAAGAAATTATTTTACATAGATTGTGAAGAGGAGAAAGAAAATGAAGAAGAAACTTAAAAAGTAGAGAATATACACCAGGAAGAAACCCTAGAAGAAGAAGAAATGAGTCCGACCATATCATGTAATGCATTGGCATGAATTACCACTCCTCAAACTCTCAATATAGAAGGACATATCAAGAAGAAAAAGGTAATAGTGTTGATTGATTCGTGTAGTACCCATAAGTTTATTCATTGTAAGGTAGCCAAGGAATTGAATTGTTTCCTATACCCAGCACCAGAATGTCAAATGATGGTTGCGAATGGAGGAACTATAAATTGCTCTGGAAAATGCCATAATATCAAACTAGCCATGGGGGAATATGTATTGAATAGTCCAATGCTTTCCATCCCAATGGGAGGTGCTGATGTTGTACTAGGAGTACAATGGTTACAATATTTGGGGACGATAGCTTTTAATTTTCAAGAAATTTTCTTGAATTTTTTCAAAGGAAAGAAAATCAATTATGGGGTATCACAGTAGTTTTCAGAAAAATAATAAGCTATAATGTCAAGGAAAGCTTTTGAAGAAAAATACGTAATTGCACAATTATGCTCACTAGAAGTTCCAACATCAAAATCATCTATTTCTGCAGATCTCCAAAAAGTCTTGGACAATCATTCCAAGGTGTTTGACACTCCCAAAGGACTCCCACCTATTCGTGATCATGATCATGCTATTCATTTGATTCCAGGAAGTGTTCCTCCAAACATCAGGCCTTACAGATATCCTTATGTCCAAAAGAGCGAAATTGAACGTATGATTGCAGAAATGTTAGAGGCTAGTATAATTCAACCTAGTCAAAATTCTTTCTCTGCTCTAACAGTATTGGTGCACAAGAAAGATGGATCATGGCACATGTGTCCGAATTATAGAGAGCTCAATAAGCTCACTATTAAAGATAAATTTCTGATTCATGTGATTAATGAATTATTGGAAAAATTACATGGAGCCAATTATTTTACCAAGTTGGACCTTCGTTCAGGATATCATCAAATTAGAATAAAGACTGAAGATATTCCGAAAAAAACATTTCGAACTCATGAGGTTCATTATGAATTTTTGGTCATGCCTTTTGGCCTTACCAATGCACCTTCTACATTTCAAGGGTTGATGAATTCCATTTTCAAACCCTTCCTTGGAAAATTTATGCTAGTATTTTTTGATGATATACTAATCTACAACAGTTCTTGGAAGGATCATCATGTTCAACATGTTGGCAGGGTGCTCAAACTATTGGAGGAGAAATAATAATATGCAAAAACATCCAAGTGTTTCTTTAGAGTACAAGAGGTGGAATATCTGCGTCATATTTTATCTCATGAGGGTGTTAAGGTAGACCCTAACAAAATTAAAGCCATTAAGGAATGGAAAGTCCCCACAACCATAAAGAAGTTGCATGGATTTCTTGGGTTAATAGGGTATTATTGCAATTTTTTTAAGAATTATGGGAGAATAGCAGCACCTCTAACAACATTATTGAAGAAAGATGCATTTTCATGGACTCCTCAAGTAACTAAGGCCTTTGAACATATTAAAGAGGTAATTTTCCTAACACCAGTCTTAGCTACGCTAGACTTCACAAAAACCTTTATTGTGGAATGTGATGCCTCAGGAAATGGAATTTGTGATGTTTTAATGCAAGAAGAAAGACCCATTACTTTTGAAATTCATTCAATCAAAGGAAAGTATCTGCAAAAGGCTATTTATGAGAAGGAAATGTTGGCAATACTACATGCACTAAAGAAATGGAGACCTTACCTAATGGGAAGACACTTCAAGGTAAAAACTAATCATGATAGTCTTAAACACTTTTTGGAACAAAGACTATCTTCAGAGGAGCAACAAAAATGGGTCACAAAGATGTTGGGTTATTACTTTGAAATTGTCTACAAAAAAGGGAAGCTAAATGTTGTTGCAGATGCAATCTCAAGAAAGGATGAAGAGGTGGAAGCATTGCTTTCTGCCATTTCAATTATCCAACCATATTGGATAACCAAAGCAAGGGATGAAGGGAAGAAGGATGAAGAAGTGTTACCATGAAGATATTAATTTTTGAATTCTTAAAGAATGGAGTCGTCAAGGTAGAAGTACAACATTCAAATTTTCTGATCTCCTGCTACCTTCAAGAGCTCATTTCCATTGACAACAATCACCTAGGATGATATGAATTTCAGTCTCTTGGTGAACACACCAAAATGTTATAGATTATAGAGAGCTCAATAAGCTCACTATTAAAGATAAATTTCTGATTCCTGTGATTAATGAATTATTGGAAAAATTACATGGAGAAATTGTTTTTACCAAGTTGGATTTTCGTTCAAGATATTATCAAATTATAATGAAGACTGAAGATATTCCGAAAACAACATTTCGAACTGTTGGGGTTCCCATGTTTTGGCCAGATTGGAAAGACCAAAAGATGAGACAACATCAGAACCACTTTGGGGCCCTAGGATCTATCCCTCCTGGACCCGGAGAGGGATCTCTCCAATAAACAAAGAATGATTTATCTTTGAAGCTCAGAATGAGATGTTAGGCTAGTTATGAAGCACAGAAGGGGGGTTTTAAAATGATTTGGTTGAAGGGTTGTTGGGTTGGTTAGGAGATCACAGACCGAGAAAGCAATGGGAGGAGAGGAACAAACAACAGGCTGTTTCAGCAAAGGGGATAGGCCTAAACAGTGCCATCCATTAGGCTATGGAGCCATGAAAGGAGAATTACTTGCATCCACTAGCCAAGGCTTGGCAATGTTTATCTAGCACTGTAAAGGATCTTTAGATTGGGAGAGTGGAGTGAAACATTAGGAAGGAAAGGAAAGAAGAAGAACAAACGCGTATTTCTCACTATGACTGTGGCCGAGGTCATTTAACTCCGGGACTGCTTGGACATATTCTAGGCAACTCTCAAAGAGGATGAAGGGTCATGATCGATCGTACCCGCAGGTCATCTAACTCCAGGTCTCCGCTTTAGCAACTCCAAAAGAAAGACAAAGAGACAAGATTAGGAAAACATCGAAGAGGCAAACCCCACCCACATCACCAAATGTGCACAACATCCGATGCACTGTTAAACCCGTGGAATCTGCCTTACAGTAGCACATGAACATAGAACATAAGCAGTAGGGGAGACGTACAAGATAGGGCACCTAACAAGGGTGAATCCTATACCATTATTCTGATGCCTACCAGAAGAACATGAAACAATATGAAAATGTAAATAACAGAGTTAAGAAACACATCACCAATAGTAATAGACCAGGATCCTGTGAAAAGTGATTTGATTAATTGATGCAACACCAGTCATGTACAATAAGCTCAATGGCTATTACAGTCCAGACTTTCTCCTCCCAGCCTATTACATACAACTACTCTGCTACTCCCTCCCAAAACTATTCTAACAGTCAAATGAATCCCTCTAAAAGCAGATGCCCAGCAAGGCAACAACAACAAAACTTTACATTATGTTCTCGGGGATCTTTTGTAGGGGGAGAGGGAGGAGCAGTGGTCGGATATACAAATAAATGAAACTCATTAAGACATTAAGGTGGAAGCATTCACGCCCATACTGCTTAATGGCTTTCTGCAGCGCTGTAGGTACTCCGTAGGCCGGCTAGGGAAGCCTCTGTCAGGTCGATTGACCTTGGATATTTCTTTTGGCGTCCTTCGGCTGTCTGGAACTCTGTGCTGCCATTCTAAATAAATGAACTGGATGGAAGTCTGCAAGGCCCTCCATGCTTCTTTAATGCTGCCTGGCTATCTTTTAAGAAGCTTTGTCAGTGTTCTTGACTTTCCTGGGCTCGAGAAACATGGAGGACGCTGCGGGAAGGTGTACTTCTGGAGGAAACATGTCCTGCTGTTAGGTAGCGCAGTAATGGCGTTGATGGTGCACTCATTGGTCTTCAAACAGTGCCTTAAGCCTTTGAATGCGGGGTTAATCGTTTATTATGTCAATCAACAGTCATTAACCCCTTTGAATCCTTTCTGCTGATCTGCTGGCCGGCTGAAAAGGCCTCTCTGTACTACCTGCATGATGCAATAAACTGTCACAAGCCCGGGTAGTGGTGGCGGAGGAAT
The DNA here is from genome assembly GCA_034641835.2 of Pinus albicaulis. Lineage (NCBI taxonomy): Eukaryota > Viridiplantae > Streptophyta > Pinopsida > Pinales > Pinaceae > Pinus > Pinus albicaulis. The sequence continues at coordinate 766,751,106 of CM076582.1, read as the reverse complement.
TGCTGTGCGGGCGGAGGAACGGTGGCGGAATGGTGAAGAAACAGTGGAAACAACGGACACAGTGGTGCGGAGCCGTGGAAGCGGGACCCAGCCATGGTGGAGGGCGATTCACTGAACCTTAATGTAAAACACAAAGGTTTGAATAATGGAGGAAATACAAAGAAAATGCATGGAATGCAATGAAATGCAGTAGGAAGATCGTACGAGGTGGGACCCAACGGAGGCGGAGGGCGATTAAATGAGAACCGTCGGATCCGGGAGCAGACGGACGGCGGAGATGCAATCGCACCATTGCAATCAGAGGTCGGAGCGATCGTCAATCGCAACACACCTTTCGAAAGTTCCAATTGCGATTGAGAATGGGGCAGCGATCAAGCGATGACCGTCAGATCACGGGTCGAACGGACGGACAGGATTGAATCGGGAGACAGAGAGAAGAACTTGCGATCGGCGATCGGGGGGGGGGGGAATGCGATTGAGCGCTGGCCGTCTGATCGCGGGAAGGATGGACGGCTGTGATTGAATCGGAAGGCGGAGAGAAGGGGATGCGATCGCGATCGGGTGGGGGTGCGATTAGCGGAGGACCATTGATCTCGGGTCTAGATCAACGGCGGGGATGAAATCGGAGGGAGAAACGGGAGGTGCGAAGGAGATGAAGCGATTGCGCGATAGCCGTTGGATCGGCAGGACAGATCAACGGTGGAGAAGTGGATCGGAGGACCGCAATCGGGGCGGCATTGTTGAGACCTGCGATTGCGATCGGAGAGGGGTTGCGATTGGCGGCCCGCCGTTGGATCTTCAGGGTAGATCAACAGCCCGAAATTCGTCGCGGGACTTATATGTTTAAGACAAATGCATCGGGGGTTTTCGGCTGTAACAAAGGAAATGCACCTGCCTGGCACTCCGATTGCGATTGGCCCCCAAGGCTTAAGCACTTGGCTTTGGGGAAGGGTCACATGGGGAAGTGGTTAAGGGACTGGCGGAAAGGGGCTAGGCCTATAACAAGGTCAGAATATGGGTTTTTAGCCCTTTTAAATGGATTTTGAAGGTGGAAGAGGGAAACGATAGAGGGAGAAGGGGGAGAAAAGGGAAAAAAAAGGGTAGGGGAAGAAATTAAAGGGGATTTTGGGGGGAATTGAAGGGTAAGAAGGGAAATAGAAGGGGAGACAAGGGGGGATAAAAAGAGGCTTAAATGAGGTGAAATAAGAGGGAAAAAGGGGGCCTTTGGGCATTTCTTCACAGCAGAGAGGCTCTATAAGGGAGATCAGCAGAGGGAATACTATCAAAGGATAAAAGACACAAAGAGGCTTCAAGGAGACTGTGTTTTCAGGGGAAATGCATTCCTTGAAGACTCAACAATGATTTAGCCCCCTATTTGCTTGTCAAAAATTTCATAGGGAAGCACAAAGGGTTCCACATGGGATGGCTTCTTTCTGAAGGAGCCAAGAAACCCGAAGATGATCTCTTCAGGGTGTAGGCCGTATGCCCGTCATTGAACCATCCTTTTCTTTTCGATCTCGCCACAAGCTATGAAGACAACATATCAGTAACACGCCCCAAACAACTACCTACCCACACCATAGCCCCGACATTTTTTTTTTCTGGTGCATTTGACTCTGCGCACTTTTACATCACTTAATTTTTTTTTTCAAAATGAAAATAAACCTATTCTACTTCTACCCTTATTACTCCATGAGACCTGGGACAAATCATGGGTCTCATATGCTTCTCTACCTACACTACTACCTCAGGATTAAACCGTCTAGCAGTTTCTTCTTACATTCTAAGACAAAAATGCAAAACAACTAATCTACTTGCCTGCGACCGAGTCTTATTTGAGCTTCCATTCATCCCATCAGAATCGAAAAATATTTACAATCTAGCTTACAAACATTGTCTTCCAATGCAACCAGTCCATCAAATGATCCCATGACTGGTCCTTTCTGCTCAACTCCTTGAGCATGCTGGATAGGCAGGGCAGCTCCCACTCCTTTTGTTCAATAACAGCAGCCTTGAAAAAATTTCTTTGTGTCTGTAACATGCTGCTGATCCAGACCTTTGATCCTTCTTCAAATGTATGCAAAAAATGTGCATAAGGATCATGAAAAGATATCTGGCTACAAATGTCTAGCAGGCTGGCTTCAACCAGGATCTCTTCTTCTTCCACTGGATCGAGAATGAGACTCTCTTGGAGTAGAGTGTCTCCTTCATCTTCTGAACTGGAGGACTCATCGTATATTGGGGCTGAGTCCTCTCGGAGCTCCGATATGTTCTGCTCTGAGGTGCAGGGCTCCGTGAAAAGATCCATGTGTTCTTGAGCAGGGGCGTATTCCTTTGCTTCCTCTTCTTCAAGAGTAAGCTCCTTGCTTTCATCGTGCTCAAGAACCTCTTCTTTGCTTTACTCCTCATCTTCTGAAAGGAAAGACTGCTGGCGTCTGATCTCATGACACTCATCACTGATGCTTTCATAACTTTCCCCATCAGTGTCATAGATAGGCGGACCTGACCAAGTCCACCATTCTGGGCGCACAGCAAATCTTTCTTCGTTCTGATCCATAGAGGAGTCTTCTGATTCAGAATCATCAAACTCAACTAATGACTGAGCGGGAGCTTGTGTTCTATAGAAGATTTCTGGGGTGGACTGCTAGTTTAATATTCGATCGATCTCTTCTTCTGTCAAAAGAGGGGTTTCCCTTTCATCATGGACAGAAGAGCAGCAATCCTCCTACTCTCGTGTAGGCTGATTTGGAGGCGGGATGTTTCTTTGAGCCTCTTCTTCTTCATCAGATTCTTGAGCATCATATAGGTCCTGCTCATCTTCTAGATCTTGAGTTTTTTCTTGTTCTGAAGACGACATGGCCTGCTCTAAATAATCATCATCTGTATTCATATTGGCCATCTGCGTCTCCAGCATTTTGGTAAGCACTTCTGTTATTCTGCATGCTTTATTATACAAAGCATTATACTTTGCATCCCTGTCCATGCTTGGATTCATGCTTATGCAAAGAAGGCTACTATCTCTTCTCAACTAGTTCAGTGTTCCTCACCAGTGGAGTCATTTGGTCTTTGGATCATAGGGAGTGTGGAGTCGCCAGGTGGATGATTATGAATGTTTTAAGCAAGATGCTATCCACCATCAGCAATGAAAAGCCAATCTAAAGGCAAAGCAGTTCTTGACTCTCATATTTGTCCCCAGCGGTGTTGCCATTATGTTGGGGTTCCCATGTTTTGGCCATATTGGCAAGACCAAAAGATGAGACAACATCAGAACCACTTTGGGGCCCTAGGATCTAGCCCTCCTGGACCCGGAGAGGGATCTCTCCAATAAACAAAGAATGATTTATCTTTGAAGCTCAAAATGAGATGTTAGGCTAGTTATGAAGCGCAGAAGGGGGGTTTTTAAATGATTTGGTTGAAGGGTTGCTGGGTTGGTTAGGAGATCACAGACTGAGAAAGCAATGGGAGGAGAGGAACAAACAACATGCTGTTACAGCAAAGGGGATAGGCCTAAACAGTGCCATCCATTGGGCTATGGAGTCATGAAAGGAGAATTACTTGCATCCACTAGCCAAGGCTTTCAAAGGGCAAGTCATCTACACTAAAGGATCTTTAGATTAGAGAGTGGAGTGGAACATTAGGAAGGAAAGTGAAAGAAGGAGAACAACCAGATTTCTGTCTATAGATCAGGCCAGAGGTCATTTAACTCCAGACCTGCTTGGACATACTCAAAGGAAACTCTCAAAGAGACAAAGGGGCTGCTTATAGATCAGACCAGAGGTCATCTAACTCCAGGTCTACTTTAGCAACTCCAAGGGAAAGACAGAGATAAGATTACAGAGAAACATCTAAGAGGCAAACCCCCAAGTTCATACATCAGCCAGCAGGAAATAACATCCGCTGCACTGGTTAAACCCGTGAATCTGCTCTTAGATAGCACATGCAGCAGAAAACATAAAGGTAGGGAGAGCAGACAGCATAGGGCACCTAACAAGGGTGAATCCTATACCATTATTCTGATGCCTACCAGAAGAAAATGAAACAATATGAAAATGTAAATAACAGAGTTAAGAAACACATCACCAATAGTAATAGACCAGGATCCTGTGAAAAGTGCTTTGATTAATTGATGCAACACCAGTCATGTACAATAAGCTCAATGGCTGTTACAGTCCAGACTTTCTCCTCCCAGCCTATTACATACAACTACTCTGCTACTCCCTCCCAAAACTGTGCTAACAGTCAAATGAATCCCTCTAAAAGCAGATGCCCAGCAAGGCAACAACAACAAAACTTTACATTATGTTCTCGGGGATCTTTTATAGGGGGAGAGGGAGGAGCAGTGGTTGGATATAAAAATAAATGAAACTCATTAAGACAGTAAGGCGGAAGCATTCACGCCCATACTGCTTAATGGATTTCTGCAGCGCTGTAGGTACTCCGTAGGCCGGCTAGGGAAGCCTCTGTCAGGTCGATTGACCTTGGATATTTCTTTTGGCGTCCTTCGGCTGTCTGGAACTCTGTGCTGCCATTCTGAATAAATGAACTGGATGGAAGTCTGCAAGGCCCTCCATGCTTCTTTAATGCTGCCTGGCTATCTTTTAAGAAGCTTTGTCGGTGTTCTTGACTTTCCTGGGTTCGAGAAACATGGAGGACGCTGCGGGAAGGTGTACTTCTGGAGGAAACATGTCCTGCTGTTAGGTAGCGCAGTAATGGCGTTGATGGTGTGCTCATTGGTCTTCAAACAGTGCCTTAAGCCTTTGAATGCGGGGTTAATCGTTTATTATGTCAATCAACAGTCATTAACCCCTTTGAATCCTTTCTGCTGATCTGCTGGCCGGCTGAAAAGGCCTCTCTGTACTACCTGCATGATGCAATAAACTGTCACAAGCCCGGGTAGTGGTGGTGGAGGAATTGCTGCACGGGCGGAGGAACGGTGGCGGAATGGTGAAGAAACAGTGGAAACAACGGACATAGTGGTGCGGAGCCGTGGAAGCGGGACCCGGCCATGGTGGAGGGTGATTCACTGAACCTTAATGTAAAACACAAAGGTTTGAATAATGGAGGAAATACAAAGAAAATGCATGGAATGCAATGAAATGCGGTAGGAAGATCGTACGAGGTGGGACCCAACGGAGGCAGAGGGCGATTAAATGAGAACCGTCGGATCCGGGAGCAGACGGACAGCGGAGATGCAATCGCACCATCGCAACGGATACTAGAAGATTAATCGCAACACACCTTTTTGAAAGTTCTTGATTGCGATTGAGAATGGGGCAGCGCATCGTTTACGACCGCCGGACGACGGTCGAATCCACCAGGTCAGGATTGAATCGACATGGAGAGAAGAAACCTGCGAGCGGCCATCGGGGGGAATGCGATTGGAGGGCCCGTCGTCCCATCGCGGGAAGGATGGACGGTCGATTGAACGGAAGGTGGAGAGAAAGGGACGGACGCGATCGGGCAGGCGCACATGGAGACGACGCGATCTTGGGTCCGCACTTCAACGGCGGGCGTGGTCGAACGGAGGGAGAAACAGGAGGTGCGAAGGAGATGAAGCGATTGCGCGATAGCCGTTGGATCGGCGGGACAGATCAACGGTGGAGAAGTGGATCGGAGGACCGCAATCGGGGCGACATTGTTAAGACCTGCGATTGCGATCAGAGAGGGGTTGCGATTGGCGGCCCGCTGTTGGATCTTCAGGGTGGATCAACAGCTCGAAACTCGTCGCGGGACTTATATGTTTAAAACAAACGCATCGGGGTTTTCGGCTGTAACAAAGGAAATGCACCCGCCCGGCGCTCCGATTGCGATTGGCCCCCAAGGCTTAAGCACTTGGCTTTGGGGAAGGGTCATGTGGGGAAGTGGTTAAGGGACTGGCGGAAAGGGGCTAGGCCTATAACAAGGTCGGAATATGGGTTTTTAGCCCTTTTAAATGGATTTTGAAGGCGGAAGAGGGAAACGATAGAGGGAGAAGGGGGAGAAAAGGGAAAACAAAGGGTAGGGGAAGAAATTAAAGGGGATTTTGGGGGGAATTGAAGGGTAAGAAGGGAAATAGAAGGGGAGACAAGGGGGGATAAAAAGAGGCTTAAATGAGGGAAAATAAGAGGGAAAAAGGGGGCCTTTGGGCATTTCTTCACAGCAGAGAGGCTCTATAAGGGAGATCAGCAGAGGGAATAATATCAAAGGATAAAAGACACAAAGAGGCTTCAAGGAGACTGTGTTTTCAGGGGAAATGCATTCCTTGAAGACTCAACAACAATTTAGCCCCTTATTTGCTTGTCAAAAATTTCATAGGGGGGCTAACACGAACTCATGAGGGTCATTATGAATTTTTGGTCATGCATTTTGGCCTTATCTATGCACCTTCTACATTTCAAGGGTTGATGAATTCCATTTTCAAACCCTTCCTTGGAAAATTTGTGCTAGTAATTTTTGATGATATACTAATCTACAACAAGTCTTGGAAGGATCATGTTCAACATGTTGGCAGGGTGTTCAAACTATTGGAGGAGAAACAATTATATGCAAAAACATCCAAGTGTTTCTTTGGAGTACAAGAGGTGGAATATCTAGGTCATATAAAAATCATGAGGGTGTTAAGGTAGACCCTAACAAAATTAAAGCGTTTAAGGAATGGAAAGTCCCACAACCATAAAGTATTTGCATGGATTTCTTGGGTTAATAGGGTATTATCACAAGTTTTTTAAGAATTATGGGAGAATAGAAGCACCTCTAACAACATTATTGAAGAAATATGCATTTTCATGGACTCCTGAAACAACTAAGGCCTTTGAACATATTAAAGAGGTAATGTGCCTAACACCAGTCTTAGCTACGTTAGACTTCACAAAAACCTTTATTGTGGAATGTGATGCCTCAGGAAATGTAATTGGTGATGTTTTAATGCAAGAAGAAAGACCCATTACTTTTGAAAGTCGTTCAATCAAAGGAAAGTATTTACAAAAGGCTATTTATGAGAAGGAAATGTTGGCAATACTACATGCACTAAAGAAATGGTGACCTTACCTAATGGGAAGACACTTCAAGGTAAAAACTGATCATGATAGTCTTAAACACTTTTTGGAATAAAGACTATCTTTAAAAGAGCAGCAAAAATGGGTCACAAAGATGTTGGGTTATTACTTTGAAATTGTCTACAAAAAAGGGAAGCTAAATGTTGTTGCAGACACACTCTCAAGAAATGATGAAGAGGTGGAAGCATTGCTTTGTTCCATTTCAATTATCCAACCAGATTGGATAACCAAAGCAAGGGATGAAGGGAAGAAGGATGAAAAAGTGTGGACTCTCATTCAAAAGTTGCAGAAACATCCTAGTACATATGATACATTTAGTTGGAAAAATGATTCCTTATGGTACAAACATCGCTTATATATTTGCAAGAATTCCCAACTAAAGCAAAATATTCTTTTGGAATTGCACACTTCTCCTTTAGGAGGAAACTCGGGATTTTTAAAAACTTACCACAGGGTGAAGTAAGAATTTTTTTGGGATGGCCTTAAATCTGATATTCAAAAGTTTGTGGCAGAATTTTTGGTTTTCCAGCAAAATAAAGTTGAGACAATTAAGACCATGGATCTTCTAAAACCTTTATCCATTCCAAGTCAACGTTGGGAGGAGATTTCAATGGATGTTATCACAGGTTTACCTAAGTCTGAAGGAAGGAGCGTCATCATGGTGGTAGTTGATAGAATTACCAAGTATGCACACTTTTGTGCATTATCTCATCCATTTAAAGTGAGTACAGTTTCTACTGCATTTATGGAAACAATTCAAAAGCTACATGGAAACCCGAAGATTATTGTAAGTGACAGAGATCCCATTTTTACAGGAAACTTTTGGACAGAATTATTTTATTGTTTGGGTACTCAACTAGCTCATAGCTCATCTTATCTTCCTCAATCCGATGGTCAAATAGAGATATTGAATAAATGTTTCGAAGGATATCTTCGTTTTTTTGTATCTAATAAGCAAGCACAATGGGTCAAGTGGTTACCTCTCGCTGAATGGTGGTATAACACTTCCTTCCATACTGTAGCAAAAATGACCCCATTTATGGCACTTTATGGATATCATCCACCATCCATCACATCTTCTTTAAGGAAAAATTCTAGGGTTCAAGTAGTGGAGGATCACATCGAGCATCAACAAGAAGTTCTCCAACTCTTAAAGGATAACCTAAATTTGGCACAAAATCGAATGAAACAACAGACATATCAACATCGCAATGAGAGAATTTTTTATGTGGGAGACTGGGTATTTTTACAGCTACAACCATACAAACAAATGTCCCTCAAGCAAGCTAAGAAGGATAATAAATTATCACCAAATTAGTATGGTCCTTACAAGGTTTTGAAAAATATTGGTACTATGGCATACAAATTGGAGCTTCCTGCTTCTTCGCGAGTGCATCCAGTTTTCCACGTTTCATGCTTAAAAAAGGTTATAGGGGACAAACTTCTAGTTCAAACAATATTTCCAGAACTTGATGAGGAAGGAAAAACCATATTGTAACCTTAAGTAGTCACAGAAATAAGAACTCAACAACTATGAAATCGATCAATTTCAAAGTATCTCATCAAATGGAAGAACTTACCCACTGAAGATTCTACATGGGAGGATGAGAATTTCATACAAAAGCACCTAGAGCTACTCAAGCATTGGGGACAACACTTTTTTGAAGGAGAGGAGAATGTTAGGTCCTTATATTACTAGTATAGTCCCTTATTGTTGTTAGTGTAACCCCCTTATTGTTATTGTTGTACCCCTGTAACTTCCATATTGTTATTATTGTGCCCTTCAATTATTATTGTTAGATCGGCTAGGATTACATTGTGGCCCCATGGAATCCTATATATATAAAGGAGGTTTTGTCATTTGTATCATCCAAGAATTGTTCATTCATGTAATGTATTGGAGGTTGCCCCCTCAAAGTGGCTTATTTATAAGGCGTTGATATCTCTTTTCTTCTATTTTTGGAGCAGGTTTCTAAACATTATATCCTATTAACCCAAGAAATCCTCGCAACTGCTTTATGGTTGTGGGGACTTTCCATTCCTTAATGGATTTAATTTTGTTAGGGTCTACCTCAACACCCTCGTGAGATATAATATGACCCAGATATTGCACCTCTTGTACTCCAAATAAACATTTGGATTTTTTTTCATATAATTGTTTCTCCTCCAATAGTTTGATCACGTTATCAACATGTTGAACATGGTCCTTTCAAGACTTGTTGTAGATTAATATATCATCAAAAAATACTAGCACAAATTTTCTAAGGAAGGATTTGAAAATGGAATTCATCAACCCTTGAAATGTAGAAGGTGCATTGGTAAGGCCAAATGGCATTACCAAAAATTCATAATGACCCTCATGAGTGAAAAATGTTGTTTTCAGAATATCTTCAATCTTCATTCTAATTTGATGATATCCTGAACGAAGATCCAACTTGGTAAAACAAATTTCTCCATGTAATTCATCCAATAATTCATCAATCACATAAATGGGAAATTTATCTTTAATAGAGAGCTTATTGAACTCCTTATAGTCCAAACACATGTGCCATGATCCATCCTTCTTGTGCAACAATACTACTGGAGCAGAGAAAGAACTTCGACTAGTTTGAATTATACCAGCCTCTAACATTTCTACAATCATACATTCAATTTAACTCTTTTGGACATAAGGATATATATAAGGCCTAATGTTTGGAGGAACACTTCCCGGAATCAAATGAATAGATGATCATGATCATGAATAGGTGGGAGTCCTTTGAGAGTTTCAAACACCTTGGAATGATTGTCCAAGACTTTTTGGAGATCTGGAGAAATAGATGATTTTGATGTTGGAACTTCTAGTGAGCATAATTGTGCAATTACGCCTCATTGTTATTTCTTCAAAATATTTGTCATGACATTAGATATTATTATCTTTCTTGGCTTCCTTGCGGTACCCCATAATTTGACTTCCTTTCCTTCCGAAAAAAATTTCAAGAAAATTTCTTGAAAATTAAAAGCTACTATCCCCAAAGATTGTGACCATTGTACTCCTAGTACAACATCAACACCTCCCATTGGAATGGAAAGCATTGGAATATTCAATACATATTCTTCCATGGTTAGCTTGATATTATGGCATTTTCTAGAGTAATTTATAGTTCCTCCATTTAGAACCATCACTTGAAATTTTGGTGCTGGGTATAGGAAACAATTCAATTGCTTGGCTACCTCACAATGAATAAAAATATGGTTACTACCTGAATCAATCAGCACTATTACCTTTTTATTCTTGATGGTTACTACCTGAATCAATTGGCACTATTACCTTTTTATTCTTGATATGTCCTTCTATCTTGAGAGTTTGAGGACTGGTAATTCCTGCCAATGCATTACATAATATGGTTAGACTCTTTTCTTCTTATTCTAGGGTTGGTTCCTGGTGTATATCCTCTTCTTTTGAACTTTCCTGTTCAATTAATTCCTCCTCTTTATATGTAAAATAATTTCTTCTCAACACACTTATGACCTTTAGTGTATTTTCTATCACAACTGTAGGAAAGCCCTTTTGCTATTTTTTCTTCCAATTGTTGTGGTGTCAACCTTGTAGGTTGTGGAAGTCTAGGAGTAGCAACACTTCCATATTTATAGATGTGAGTGGTATGCTTCCTTGTCGCCATAATTTTACATTCAATTTTTCTTGCAAACCTAAATTCCTTCTCCAATGAATTAGGTTCCCAAATGCGAACCTCATGTTGGATGTTATCCTTTAAAGTCCCTATGAAGACATCAATACTTTTTTCCTCTGGAATATCAGTTACCCTTTGTTGAAGAGGTTAATTCCCTCTGCGGACAGAGGCAATCCCTACTAGCCCAGATAGGGTCTAGCAAAAATCAAACACGCTACACTGCAGGTTCCTAATTGCAAATAAACCGACTTGTGAGGAAGGCTTACCTGGAATCCAATGTTGTCGTTTGTAGAAGAGGTGGTGCTCCCGTTCCTTCACCCTGGCAGATCACAATCCTCACGATCTCCGTGATCGGACACCTACACATGCAAGAAACAACACAAACACAAGCATAAAATCCAGTACATACAACTATATGTCAGTCGAAGAGGACATAACTCATGAACATGATCAAGAAAAAGAGTGGAACCATAACCAATAGTCTCTTATCATTAAAGAGTCGAAAATAAGAATACAACCAAAGCTTCGACGCCAAATTCTCCTTTGGCGGGTCGTCAATAGAACATGTCTCGATAAAGCTTGTCAAGGATGGGACAAGCCTCTCTCTCCGGATACTTGGCAATAGTATCCTTGCTTGGATTTGGCCTTAGGGAATCAAGAAGGCTCTTGCAGCATAAGGATGTGAAAGCTCTTGGGAACTTGGAGATTAGCTTGCAATGGAGATGGGCAAGCTCTTATAGAAGGAGGAAGGGGAGTTGGGATCCCTATAATTATGGGATTGGCCCTATCATTAAGGAAGCTTCCATGAGAGGTGGCAAACCACTTCCTCTCTATGGAAACCGTGTAAACCTCCCAACTCAAGATATATGGAGTCCGGGGAATCTGTTAGGACGAAACTTCCACCATTTATTTTTAAAAAACACCTCTTGATATGGTTGGCGCAGGTGCGACTCTATGACAGAGTGCCAATTGGCGTGCCCTCTTTGGAGGATTTGCCCCCTTGGCGTGAGTGCTGAACTGTGGAACCGCGCCAATGGAAAAAGGGCTATTTTTAGGGTTTTTTGCAGGGAGATGTCTTCAGGGCAATGAAAGCTCATCTTCAGAGGGATGTAATGAAATTATCTTCAAGTCTTGTCTCTGCTCACAGGTCATGGAATGAGGCCTCCAATGTGTGGGATGGGGAATGGCAGGGACGGTGACAAATTGCTGTGTAACAGAAGCCCCCTAAAGCATGAGGCCCAAGAGAGAGAGAGAGAGGTGAAATGCTTTACGAGAACATGCCGACTAAAAACACTGCCATTGGAAAACCTGCGGAGCGAAGTACAACTGATGTCTTAGATACATGATATATATGTGTGGTATGGGTGCAACCATCCAAAACAGAGTATACAATAATCGAGATCCAAGGCATGGACGTAGCCATCCAAAGAGGATCGATAAATAGACTCAGGTATGGTCGCAGCCATCCAATCAGTGAGTCATGTAATAATCATAATAATCCACAATATACTTGCTAACTTGGCTTTGGATTACAACGGACACAATCCAGGGTCTTGCGCTCCATCTCGACCCGAACAAAGTACAAGTTCAAGCATGCGAATATGTGAGCTGAAGTCAAACATGAAAGAACATTGTCTGATTACCAGCCAATGATGAAAGTTGTTAACAGACGCTAAAGGAACCACCAATAATGACAATGGCCCTCAAGGTACTATAGGTACAATCTACGGCATGTGAATCAATGAGCTGGCGTAAAACACCCGTAGAATCACTCGATCGGAGGCCAGTGATGAAAACCTCACGTCGAATGCGACGAACCTGCCATTGAGGCATGCAGGCCCCAAGGCACCAAAAGGGAGTCTCTAAATCAGCTTCCTGGATAATGAGCTGAAGTCGACAGGAAGTGACCTTGATCGAAGGTGGGCCATAATGTTTCCCACATCATCGACACGAGACAGAGGAAAATAATGTTTTTGTGAATTAGGATCATATGTGAATCAAAGGAAGGTTGATACTTTGCAGAGGTCAACTTCTCTTGATCATACAACGGCACAATAGTGGATTTGAAAGTATTTGACATCAACGGATCATAGGTCATGGTGACGAAGCAGTGAGCAGATGAGAGGTCAAAAGGGATCACCCAAACCCATGGAGGCAAGTGAAAAACGAGATGAGATTTCCCCAACCCGACACGAATGCAGACAAGTGCCATGTTCAAGAGCGACATATTGCCGACATGACAACGATGTTGGTTCCATTTTTCCCCCACCATTTCTGGCGAGTACCTCTTTATTTTTACACAAGCTTGAAGAGGATACCATATGCTTGCTGTATAAGCCCGTCCTAGTACATTTAATGTACCCTAGCAAGGAGTGACTCGAGTAGCGTCATAATGACTGAATCCAATGTCATCGGGGTTTAACGAGTCTGAAAAAGGAAGAACTCAGCATCTTTTCATGTTTAGAGAGTTTGAAAAGACAGCTGAAAAGTAAACTCCAGCGGTCCCTTTTCATAAATAGTTCCTCAGATCCGAAAAGGTAGAAAAATATGTCTGAGAAAACCTCCTAGTCGCAATAGGCTAGGGTATTCCTTTTTCGTAAATAATCTATCCCAGCCCAAAAAAGGGGTAAACGTATACTGGGTAGATGTCGATTCGCAGCCACTTTAGCGAGATCGAAACGACAAGGGGATCGACAATATTTTCATTTTTAGAGAGTCAGAAAAGAGCTGAAAGATGACTCCTCCTGAAGGAACGAGTGGTATAAAGGGTAGCAACTGGTTCCAGTAATGGTGGAACTGCTCAGAACAAGTAAAGGTTAAGAGGCTGGCTAACAAGACCACTCATCGCAGCGGTTCCTCAGGAACAGGTAAAACAACCAAGTGAAGGCATATGATCGGCCAAGCAAATAGAGATGATGGAATGAGAAAACCAAGGTTCATCTAGCAAAAACAAGCTGATAAAATGGCAATCACAAGAGGTAAAGTGGGAATGGTTTCATTTTTACACAAGCTTGAAACAAAGATAAACTATGCTTGAAACCGGTTTCATTTTTACACAAGCTTGAAATGGAAACAAACTATGCTTGAAAAAGTAAGCATGCCCCCAGCATGGTGACTCAATTTGAGGTATATGCCCCCAAGCTTCAGTCCATATGGAAGGAAGATGGAGTGAAGGTTCAAATTACGAGATCAAAAGACTCGACTGGTATTTTACAAGAACTTATCAAAGACTCGAATTGAACAGGAACGTGTTTCATTATTTTAACGAGGTTGACACATTAAAAGAACTATCCTCAGGACACCTTGTTTCATGGTTTAAGGATCTTGGCACAAGACAAGGAACTCTGCTTCGACCAGCTTGTTTCATTTTCTAAGGAGCTTGACATAAGACAAGGAACTCTGCTCCAACAACCTTATTTCATTTTTTAAGGAGCTTGACACAAGAAGAGAAACATGCTCCGACCGACCTCATCATAATGAATAAGAAGTCATGCCATCCAAGAGTTCCACTCCTGATGGAAGGAAAACATCCTGGAAGTCAGGACCCAATGCCCCCAACAAACTATGCACAACGACATTATCACTGAGTACAGGCACGGGGTAGGTAGCCACATAATTGACCTGCGGTGGGGCAGATACAACAGGTGGATAAAAACTAGGAAGGGATGATGGCAGACCAGTTGCCACATCAGGACCAAATAACAAAAGATGATCAATGGTCACGATCTGTCCTTCATGTGGAAAAAAAACCACATGAAAGAGGGAGGAGACAAGCGCTCCCATGGCATAGGTGTAATCACGCCCCAAAAGCAGATTAAAATCCAAGGGGCCTGGAACAACCATCATGTCCATATGGACGGTTTTACCTCCCAAAGTAACAGGTAACCTTGGAAGGATCCCTAACGGTTGACTCGTTCTTCTGTTAAATTCCAACAGATTCTGCGTAACAGGCGCAAGTGGCGGCGAGCCAAAATTTTGCCAAGTAGTTGAGGATAGAACACTAACAGATGCACCTTTGTCTATAATGGTGCTGGGTACGACCAGACCAGAAGCCTGTACTGTGATCTTGAAAGGCACATAAGATGGAAGGCGATATCCTGCAAATCGATTCCAATCAAAGGAAGCGACCAAACTACTCGGAGGGGCTACCATCGAATCGAGATGGTCTTCCCCTGGTGTTACGAAAGAATAAGGAGCATCCTCCATGACCTCCATCTCGAAGGTGGGAGGGGTATCCTCCGGAACCTCCATCACGGGAGGCGGAGGAGTAGCTTCTTGAGGTATAGGGACAGGAGAATCTTTCTCCAAGTCTGAGGAATCTGAAGAAATAAGAAGAACCTGAGGGATGTGAGATCCACTCTCAACGGAAAAGACTTGGTGCACCGGAGACGGGGCCAGCTCAACCGATCCCATGACCAATGGTTGGTCGGGAATGGATTCCTGAATCTGAATTTCCGAGGGAGAGGGATCGACTAAGGATGACTCTTGACCAATCATAGGATCAACTGGTGGAGGACTCAAAGAAAGCCGATTATAACCAGCTGGAAGGCATGGCTTAGAAACAGCCGAGTTGTCCAAAACTCGCTTGGCTTTATCCATATACGGACAAAGGTGAATGGCATGGTGCCCTTAACACAAATTACAGGGATTGGTAATCTTACCCTGCTTGTTAAGAGTTTTACCAGCAGCAGCTGAAGATGTGCCTCCAACCTGACTCCCAGAAGCCAAGGGCAACGGTGGGCGACCGTTGGACCATACTTCGAGCACCTTGGGAATGCCAGGGTAGTCTCGAAGAAGATGGTCTCCCGTACACAACATGAAAGGGAACTTGAATTTCTGTGCAGGGTTGGAAGGTTTATCAAGAGGAGACTTCTTAGGTGCAATAGCCGCAGAGCTAGCCTCTCCTTTATCTAACTTCTTCTTCTTCTTCTTCTTAGCCACCTGGTTACTAGAATCCAGACTTTCACCAGGAAAAGTAGAAGAGAAGGACGTAGAAATAGGCGAAGAAGGGGAGAGGTCCACCTTAGAATCAACAAGATGTTGTTCAGGCGGAGGAACTGTTTGAATAGTAGTCGAGACATTTGGGACCACAAAGGTTGAAAACAACCAAACGGGCAACCCAAAAGTTAACCCAGGAAGGGACAACGTTGCCATATAAGGAGCACCAACATTTCCAAAAGGAGGAAAATGACCAGGATTCCCGTACCTGAGGATTCTCGTTGGTGAACTCGGAAAAGTTTCTACCAACGATCTTCAGAACAACACCCTAAGGAAACTAACTTTAACCAGGAATATTTCGTGGACAGTGAATTTTTAAAACATTGAAACAAAACTCTATTGTTTCATCTTTTAAGAGTCGAGAAACAGGCAAAAGGTGACTCCATCTCTTTCAGTTTGGAAACAAGCGTGAAAGGACAAGCGCTTGATGACCTTTTCAAATTTAATGAGTCGGAAAATATTGAAATGACTACTCTGGTAATCTAGGCAAAGGGTGTACCAGATATCCATGAACTGCAATATACACCTTGGTTTCAAATGAAAGAGAAATCAACCAAGGACCGTAATGTGTACGCAAGGTGCAACTTCCCATCGTCGTGTCCGTGTATCACCGTACGTGCGCGTACCTACCTTTCCCATGGACAAAGGAGAGAAACCCATAGTCTCCTTAGTTACGCGATACAGGGGGGACAAGTCCGTACTAGTGTCGTCTTCTGTGTGTCAAGAGGCGAACGACAGCTACTAGGTTTTAAGATGCCGGAACACATCTCTAGCCTAGACCTCTAAATGTGCTTCGTTAGATTTCAATGCTGCCTTAGTGTAAATTGAGTGAATTTTAAAGTTGATCTTCAATTACGTTTCAGTTTTCAGGCCCTAACGAATGTGCTGTCTCAAAAATTTCCTAAATGCAAAATTACATGCCACAGTATATCATTTCGTTTGATGAAAGCTAGCTATAGAAGAGTTGAGAGCTTTTTACACAAACAAAATGATCAGAAGACAATCAGTGATATCTCTAATGCAGCTAATGAAACTAAAATTTTTTCTTCAAAGTTACTAATTACTAATAACACTGAAAATATTTTAATTTTCACTAATCAACCAAAAGAAAAAGAGATTTTTCTTTTTTAGTTTCAATGTTTGATAGCTAGATACACTAAACAAACTGAAAACAAATGAGAAGAAATTTGAGAAATGATAATAAGAGACAAAAAACAAGCAAATTTCACTCAATGGCATAAACAATCAGATCTCAAATCGACCAAAAGTCTCTCAAAACCAAGAAAAGTCCCAAAGACACCAATGAGCCATGTGATCTAGGCCCAAAATGAAGTAAAGCGAAATTCGAATGAAAACAAAGTCAGTCACTCAAAAAGTGCAATAAGACGATAGACAACTGTCAAACGAATGCAAGGAAGCAATCCCAAAGTTGACCGAACGAACGAAAACCCAAAACTCCCAAGGGAGGATCGACTCACAAAAGCACCTAGATGCCCTAGGGCTCGTATGAAAAATTGAAAGAAATAGGCAAACAACCAAAGGATGGAGGTTACAATCAGTCAAACTAGGCTCCAGTGCACTCAAACAGCCGAAAAAACAAGATCAAAATCACAAGTCAGTCTCAGAAAGCATGAAACACAGCGAACCCTAATAGCTCATAGGATTGGCACAACTGTGAGATTGAAATTAGCGCCATAAAGGCAATGACGTGGGTGATACATAGGCAACCTGCGCCAATGGGCGCGACTGTCACGCTAAAAAGCGCGCCAACCGAGTTTACTATGGAAAAATAAAAAACAAGCAATCTCAGACATAGACAAGTGAAAACAAGGCTAAAACAAAGCCAAAAAAACAGGAAAAACCAGTCCAAAGAGCTGACCAAGCAAGCAAGACCAAGAAGTTGACCGGAAAGAGAAGACAAAACTCCAAGTTGTTCAGTCCGTAAACCACACCGGAGATTGACTGAAGCAGCGTTGATCTACTCTGCTAATGCCGAGCAAAAGCGTTTTGAAGGCTATCTTGCTATGCTTCAGACTCCATCTATAGTTTACAAATCAAACAATAAGCTGACTCCCTAGCGGAGTCACCAAATTGTTGAAGAGGTTAATCCCCTCTGCGGACAGAGGAGATCCCTACTAGCCCAGATCGGGTCTAGCAACAATCAAACACGCTACAGTGCAGGTTCCTAATTGCAAATAAATTGACTTGCGAGGAAGGCTTACCTGGAATCCAACGCTGTCGTTTGTAGAAGAGGTGGTGCTCCTGTTCCTTCACCTTGGCAGATCACAATCCTCATGATCTCCATGATCGGACACCTACACATGCAAGAAACAACACAAACGAAAGCATAAAATCCAGTACATACAACTATATGTCAGTCGAAGAGGACATAACTCATGAACATGATCAAGAACAAGAGTGGAACCATAACCGATAGTCGCTTATCATTAAAGAGTCAAAAGAATACAATTGTTAGTCACCAAGAAGATTTCTCATGGTCACGTTAGTCAACATGTCTCGATAAATCACACACTACAAGCTTTCCTGACATTTACAGAAGTCTCCTTGCTTGGATTTGGCCTTAAGGGAATCAAGAAGGCTCTTGCAGCATAAGGATGTAAAATCTCTAATACTCCACGATGACTTTTTTGGAGTTGCGAAACATTGGAATCCCAAAGCTCTAATACCAAATGTTATGAAACCAAATCCGAAAATAGAAGAAAAGAGAGATCAACAACTTATAAATAAGCCACTTAGAGGGGGAAACCTCCTTCACATTACATAAATGAACAATTATTGGATGATACAAATGAAAAAACCTCCTTCTATATATAGGAGTCCATGGGGTCACAATATAATCCTAGCCGACCTAACAATAATAATTGAAGGGCACAATAATAACAATATTGGGGTTACAGGGGTACAATAATAACAATAAGGGGGCTATGCTAACAAAAATAAGGGACTACACTAGTAATATAGGGACCTAAAAAGCACTATGCCACATACACATAAAAATACACTTCGTAATACTATGCATTGACCCAATGCAAGGGACACTACAACTACACCATTGTCGAGGATCTAGTCTAACCACCTACTGTTAAGTATACACTTGAAGTTTTTCAAAGTTGCCTCGCACAATGAAAATCACTTCTAATTTCCATTGATGGAGTATATCCCTAAAATTCAAATATCATCACCTTCAATCCCTCATGATAGAAACCTTGTCTTCCACATCATCCGACCTCCAAATAATGGTCCATGTACATGGGAAACATGTTCATCGAACAAAGTTGGATTAAGGGCCATCTATATGCATTATGTAATTGAAGTATTGGAAAGCACTTAGATCAATGACTTTGTCACCACCTAGGTTTGCATGGAGGCATTTCATGGGAATAACTTGCAGCCTCAAGGGGTTTTCCCTTATTTACTATCAATCTTGAGGGTAAAATGATATCAATCAAAGTTGAAGTCATCGATACCCCATTAGACTACAACCTCTTACTTGGGTGAGGGTGTTTCTATACCATGATTGCGATTGTCTCATCAATCTTCTCCCTCCTGATGTCCCCCCATCAGTGAAAAATAGTCACTATCCACCAGTTGACCTTTTGCACATCGAATTTATTTTCATGATAGTCCATTGGTTCCATTTATAGGAGAATCTCCTTCTACTGATGAAATAATTGGAACATGGATGTTCAAAGGCTCTTCGTTAATGGGAACTTTCCCGTGACTCCTCATAGAAAATCCACTAAATTTTGATATGCTAATATAAGAAATCTTAAATAAAATTTGTTCTCACATAAACACATAATTTCTCTATTAGATGAAATGGAACAGGAACAAAAAGAAAAATCACATAATTAAAAAACACATAATTGTCTAGGGAACCCAACTGGAAAATCCCTCTTCTTGATGAGAATTTTATTGATTGCAAAAACTAAGCAATTGATGTCTTAAAAAATACAACTGTTTCAATCTGAATGATACTTGTCTTTCCTACTTGATTTAATATTGAAAACTTTGCAAGATTTATGATATCTACTTCCCTCTACCAACTTGTGCATAAGCTTCTCTTGAACACTCTGACAAGCTCCACACACAAACTCATGCTTCCTATTGCTTGGTATCACCAATTCGTGCTCACCAAAACAATGATCAAACTTGTGCCTTCGTTCCTCATTTTAAAGGTAATTCAAATGGTTAAAATTTGTTAGTTTTCTAATTAAGGGATGATTTTGTGATTGATTGAGTTATCATGAGTTAAATTCTCACGCAACTCGTCCTATTTCAAGTCAAAGAATTGAAACTCAACCACTGGTGTTTTTCCTCAATCAAATCACACTATAAAATAAAGAACTCGACTTTCGATTTTAACACATCAGTTAACTACATCCTCACTCGTCCTAAATTTTAGGGATTGATTCTTAAAATATAGGAACCCATCCTAATTTATATGGAATATCCTAATTTTTATGAACTCGAGTCATGCACAAGAAGGAACTCGTTTTGGCTCCTATGATAAAGGCTCAAATCAAGGAACCTTTTCCTTGCTAATATTTTCAACACTCCTCCTAACACGTCGCAATCTACCAACACTATCAAGATGATAATGTTTGTCACCTATGACTCCAACAGGTTTGATGATCCTTTGATAATGGCTTCCCCCTCGAAAATTGACATGTATGGTAATCAGATTCTTTTGAGCCCCACTAAGTTGGTTTATCAAGCTATCCAAATGGAAACTACTGACCCTAAACCAAACCTCTCACATGATGTGGATCTTTATGTTTATTCCTCGATTGCATAGGATGTTTATCATTCAAGTCTCATGACTTCCTTGATACCGTTATTCCATTTGATGAGGCCATCTTGGAAGCCATGGCACTCTCCGATCCACCTTAGGAAACATATCACCATTATTCATATTTCCTACCTTTTTCAGAACATCTGAATGATAACTTACCCAACCTCGTTTCATCATGGAATGTCAATTGGGAATGCCTATAATGAAAGATGATGTTTTCTCTGAATGGAACGTAGCAAACCTATCTCACGTCATTCCCATCGATATTTCTATGAAAATTGGCGTCATGGAAAACATCATGATTGGAGTAGATTGCACTCTAGATGATATCGCTACCTATACCTCTCTCTTCAAAGAATTCTATGATGTATTTTCTTGGTCCTAAGAAGAAATTATTGCATCGATATTCAAATTTTAGAGCATGAAATAATCATTTATGAAGGAGCTAAGCTAGTAAGGAAATGACTCCAGCTATTCAACCCTTGCATAAGTGTTTCCATCAAGGCAGAAGTTGAAAAATTGCTTAAAGTTGAGTTCATATATCTGGTTCCCTTGAGAGAATGGTTTTATAACACCGTTCCTTGGCACCAAAAAATAGGGTACCATTCGTGTTTGTGTCGAATATAAGGACCTCAACCATGTGTGTCCAAAATATAACTAATAAACCCCTTTCATTGATTAGATTATCGATGAATGTGCTGACAATGAGATCATCTCCTTCATGGATGGTTTCTCTTGCTATAATAATATACTTATAAAACTAGAAGATCAACATAAAAATGATTTCATTTTTCCTCAGGATATGTTTGCATATAAGAACCTACCCTTTGGTATTAAAAATTTTAGGGCCACTTTCTAGTGGGCCATGTCTTATTATTTTCATGACATGAAGCGAATTATGGAGGCATATCTGGATGACCTCGCTGATCACTCTCATTGATGGGTCGATGATATGGCACATCTATAGGCCATATTCATGCACTAATGCTACTATAATATTTTTTTGAATCCTCACAAATGAAAATTTTGCATTATTTATGGATGATTTTTAGGCTTCATCGTGTCCAAGTATGGGATCATGTGTGATCCTCTCAAGGTCAGGCAATCATCAATATTCCTCCTTCATGCACTAGTAGTCAATTTCAAAATTTGCAAGTTAGAGTGAACTTTCTACATCAATTCATTTCCAATTATGTTGAGGTCACAAAGGGTTTCATGTGCCTCCTAAAAAAGGATACACCATTTGTATGGTATGAGAAAGCACAACAATATTTTGAGTCCTTGAAAAAGGCCTTGAAGTTAGCCCCACTATTTAAAATTCCTCTTGACTACAATTGGGCATTCATTTTATGTCTCGTAGCCTCTCATTTGATCCTAAATTTTTTCTTGTCTAAGAGGACGAGGACCACCATGTGCAAGTCATCTACTACCTTAACAAAGGATTAGTGGGGGAGTAAATTCCTATCCACACATTGAAAAATTGGCTCTAGTATTATCTTTGCTATCCAATTTCTTAGAAACTACATCCTCCCATGAAATAACATCATAGTCACTAACTCCAATACCATTTGCCATTTTCTTGGAAAAAAATTCATTGGGGGAAAGTATTCCAAATGGATCGTTATTTTGCACAAATTTAAACTGGAGTTTGTGGCCGAGAAATCCAAGAAACCATTAGTCTTCATAGAGATGTTATTTGGCCTTCCTCTTGCTAGTGATGGAAAAATGGTTACTCTTTTCCTAATGATTCTTTGTTCCTCATTAACTCATCCGATCCATGGTATTGGTATATACTGGTCTATCTCTATACTCATGATTTTAGCCTAAGTTTTCCTGTGATGACCATCAACCCATACACCACAACGCCAAAAAATACCTCATCATGGTTAATACCATTTATCAACACGAGGTCGACCTGGTGTAACTTTGATGTTTTAATCATGGAGAAGCCAAAACATTTCTTGAATAATTTCCATGCCAGTGCATATGACATTCATCTCTATGGGTTAGCCACTGCTTAGAAAATATTACACACTTGGAAATTTTAGCCGTCAAACTTCAAATATGGTATGAATACCATTTAGAGGTGTCATCCTTGTCAACTATGCACCCACAAAATGCATTCCTATCTTTCTCCCATTCATCTTGTGGTCACTGTTGGTCACTTTAGAAAATGGGGTATCAATTTCATGTAGTATAATCCTACCTCATCGAGTGGCCATAACTATATCATTGTGTATGTTGACTACTTCACCAAGTGGGTTGAGGCTATTCCTAGCTACTCAAATAATGGCACCATTGCAACTCATTTTGTATTTGACCACATCATTTCTAGGTTTGGTGTCTACAAAGAAATTGTGACTAATCATGGATCCCACTTTCGTAATCATATGATGACTGAATTAGATGCCCATATTGCTCCCATTCATCTTGTGGTCACTATTGGTCACTTCACAAAATGGGGTATCAATTTCATGTAGTGTAAGCCTACCTCATCGAGTGGCCATAACTATATCATTGGTGATGTTGACTACCTCACTAAGTGGGTTGAGGCTATGCCTACCTACTCAAAAAATGGCACCACTGCAACTCATTTTTTATTTGACCACATCATTGATAGGTTTGGTGTCTCCAAAGAGATTGTGATTAATTGTGGAACCCACTTTTGTAATTATATGATGAATTAATTGGAAGCCAAGTTGGGGTTTTGGCATGAAAATTCCTCTACCTACTATCCTCAAGATAACAGTCAAGTCGAGACAATTAATTGCATCCTGAAAACTATGATCCTATGCATGGTAGGGAACCATAAAATAAATTGAAACCTAATCCTATTCTCAACCCTTTTGTCTTATCGAACCTTGGCTATGACCTTTATGGGATTTTCTCCTTTCGAACTCGTAGGTGGTGTGGAAGTGGTGTTTCCAAATGAATGCAAAATCCCATCATTGAAATTTATTGTTGAAATTCTCCCTAACACTTCAGTCAAGAAAGAAAACCTCCTTTATTTGGCCCAACTCGATTAAAAATTCCTTGACTCTATGCTTGCCAATGATCCCATAAAAAATGAGTCAAAATTTAGTACGACAAGTTTGTTTGATCTTGCATGTTTTCTGAATGTGATTTAGTCCTGGTATATGATTATAAACATGAAAAAATAGGTGCAATAAAGTTAGAACCCCTATAGCACAATCCCTGCATGTGTTAAAGAAGGGGACATACATGTTAGTTAGCTATAATGGGAACACTCTCGTTGAGCCCTACAATGAGCTCTACTTGAAAAAGTACTATGTATAGATCACTGGGTGTGATACTTTGTACATATGTATTTAATGTATGATGTTTATCTTTTTTTCATATGTGTTATGTTTTTGTCTTGCTACTTATCATGTTAGGTACTTGGTTTGCAGATGTCCATACCCCCCTCGATCTACATAGGATATGCTGATGGTGCTAAATATAGTTCCTGAAACATTTCTCCCACTACTTGAGTACTCTTTTCACCTACATATTAAATTTTGAGTTTAGTGGGAATATTTCTAGGCCATACCACCAACAATTTTTCAAAATATAGTGCTATCATTGAACTATTAATTGAGGCCATAGCTCTAGGTGTTTGACGATTTTTGGTTAGTCTACACTCTCAACTCGTGGTATCATGATTGAATTGAATCTACTATGAAAAACGTCTTGTGTTATTTCATCACCATCCTAAGGTGTGTCTTCTTGCATTTTAATTTGAATATATCATTTATCAACATGTCACTAGGAGTTCTAATACATTGGTTGATTCATTGGCTAACTATGTGCTAGAATGGATTTTGTCACATTTATAAAATCATGTAAGATAAATATGCATGTACATAAAAATCATGGGACCATTTGCATCGTCATTGTAAACACCCATTAGTAACAATTGAAACACATATGTATATATATAGAAAATAGTTTGCATGCATCATCATAAAAAATTTAATCTAGTATAGTGCCAAAATTGGGCTCATAAGCCCAAGATCATAAGCCCACAACTACTATACTAATGTCTAAAATTTCCTCAAAGGGAGTACATATACTAAGAATATATTTCCTATAACTACTCATTATGTGAGTCTTGGTGAGCCCAGTAACATACAACCATACTAGCCACACAACAAAGAAGACTACCCATCCTAGTAGACACACCCACGATGTGGCACTTCATAAGCTGCGAAATATCCTCTAGTCACATAAGGGGTACACCCATCGTAAGGTTCTTTAGGTTTTTCTACACTTGCATTACCTTGTTGTGACTGTCCTCCTTGTCGTGGTTTGAAATTCCTCGTGCCACCAATGGCTCTATTGTAACTCCTAGAGACAGCCCCCAGGTTGTTAAAGGACTAATGCCTAGGACATCTTAAAACTAGAGGATTACGGTATCATTGTGCGATTTTATCTGTGTTATTTGATTGAGATGGTTCACAGAGTAATGGTTTAGGAATGATGAAGGTTATTGATACTGATCTCATGTAGACACAAGGGCTAAGAATGGGATTGAGGAAGTTGTATTTAACCGGAAGGCATCAACAGGGCCAAACAAAAAATAATGAACAAAACTTGATTTAAAAATGCGATGCAATGAAGAATTCAAGGAATAATTCCGATGAGATTGGGCTTAAGCAATATAAGAATCCAACTCTCCAAGAATTAGAAGAAATACGATAGAATATAAACATGTGAAGAAAACATTCCACGAAGCACGATTTAAGGTTGCATACAAGTTTAAAGCATGAGTGTTATCATTCCTCTATGAGAGCATAAAAAAAATTCATGAAATTAAACCAGTTATGTCCAACAAATTTTACACATGGAATTTGTGAAATAGCATATATCGAATGAATGATAACAAAAACTGAAGAAATACACATACATACTACTCATTAATTCAAGTGGAATCCGATTGACAACAAGTTTCATATTATAGTAGCCTCAAAATAGCTTCCAAAAATATACATTTCAGAGCACAAAATGATTATACATGGTGAGTAACAAATATGACCAAAAACTTAGACAAAATTTAGAACCTATTATTTGTCTCAATTTTTTATTCTTATAGAGTTTCTTACGAGATTTTATTCCAATATTCATTCTTTATATTACAGTACATTCATCATAATAAAAAATGGAGCGTGCTCTGTGTTATGTCTCCGTAGTTTGCAAGATTGGCAAGAAAAAACACTGCAGAGTCGACATCAAAAACACTTTGGAATCTTAGGATCTAGCCCTCCTAGATTCAGACAGGGATCTCTCTATATAAGTGTTTTCAAAAATATGATCTTTAAGGCTTATGATATGATTTTAGGCTAGTTATAAAGTACAAGGGTTTTGTTTGTTTTGGTTGGGATGGATATCATTAAAATGAAGGAAGTATTCTGAGGGGTAAAGGTGTAAGTAGGTAGAAAATGTTTCAGCTGATAAAATAGGTAAGAAACAGTATCAATCCATTGGGCTATGGAGTCACAAAAGGATTTAATTGCACAACAAGTCTCAAGTGTGGTCTATAGGGAAAGTCATATATGTCAAAATATCTCTTTAAGTTGATTTATGGTATGAAACATTAAAGTGTAGTGAAAGAAGCAAAGATATAAGAAAACAAAGGGCAGCTTAAGATCAAGTAAGGAATTTTAACCTAGCCTGCTTTCAACATACTCAAAGGAAAACAAAGAATAGCTTAAGATCAAGTAAGAAATTTCCATCTAGCCTACTTTCAGCATATTCCCAAAAGAAAACATTCAAGATAAACAAAAAATAGCTTAAGATCAAGTAAGGACTTTTAACCTAGCCTGCTTTTAGCATATTCAAAGGAAAACATTCAAGATAAACATAAAAAGTAGTCTAAGATCAAGTAAGGACTTTTAACATACCCTGTTTTGACATACTCTTAAGGGAACTTTTCAAAGCAACTGTTGGAGATAAACTAGAGGACGGGGTCAACTTTACTTAGAAGACTTTTCAAGAACATTCAAGAACATAATCTCAAGTTTTACTCAGAAAAACATGGGCTCACCAACATTCCTTGATTGATTACACTCTATTGAATTATCCTCAAATACAAAATTAGCAGAAAACATAAAGATAAAGCTTATCAGTGAGATTTAGGGTACTTTGCAGTAAATCCTAATCTATATTTGTTGTTATTTATCAGATAAAGTGGAAAGTATGGAAAACATGAGAAAAATAACAATTACAGTAAGAAAAACATCACCATTGACATAGACCAGGATCCCATAAATCAACTTTTGTATTTGATGTTCAAACCAATTACAATCTTCAAGTCCAGTGGGTCTTTACAGCTTCAAATCTCTCATCTCAACCTATCTTTCTTTATTACAAAACAGAGCTTCAGCAGCCTCAATAGCTATTTACATTCAATAAGTATTTAAAGACCAACCCTTACAATGTGCTCCTCCTGGAGTTTTTATAGAAGAATGAGGAGGTGAAGTGTAAGAAGGGTTCATTTGTTCAATTAGTGAAGAGTAAGTGCTTCTCGGCCTTTGAGAGGCCCAGTGGAGAAGAGCTGATATGCATTAACTCTTATTAATTGATTTTACATTAAATTTCATCAACCTTAGTCACCTTTGTTTACTTTGGGGGCTGTGGCAAGCTAGCAATTAATTCTGAGCTGTCTTTGGAAAAATATCTCTGACTGTGCATTTACTGTGTATTATTTTGAGGAAATAAGTTTGTAGGTGGCATTTCTAGCGTTAATTTCCTTACTGATGTTGCATTTGGAGACTTTCTTCGCTGTTTTGTGCTGATTTGGTACTTTGAACTTCAATTAGGCCTTTGATTTTGCTTTAGGGCCTTTATAATCATCTTTGAGCTTTAAACTTTATCTGCTGACTGCTTTCACCTTTAAAATGTGTTTTAACCTTAAAAATGTAGGATTTGAACCTGTTGTACGTTACACAACCACCTCATTTTTAACTTGATCCCTTTCTATAAAATTTTAGCTAAGTGCCTTTTAAGATTTTTATTAAGTTAATTACCTCATGATTTTATTGATTTTTCATCTTCTTCAGGTTTTTGTTTTGATTGCTTGGTTGAAATCGATTTTTTATAAGCTTCTTGTTGATGCTTGTTTCACCTCATTTGGTCAACCATTTTGTAAACGACACTCCTTTGAAGTCTAATCAATTATGTCACTTGGGTTAAAAATTGCGTAAAATATACAATATTCCATTTTTTTTTAATTAAATTAGTTTATCAATGCATTTAGTTTAAATATTAACCCCTAGTTAGTTATTACTAACAATTTTTATTTTTACTTATACGGCCAAATCATAAAGCATCGAGATTTCAGTCATTTATTCCAATTTTCCAATTTTCAAATAAATTACTAATCTCAAAAAAATCTAAAATGTCGAAGTGGTTGTAGTTCATTTTTATCAAAGTGGTTGTAGTTAAATAAGAAAAATTTATAACTTAACATCATTAAAAAAAAACAAAAAAAAACTAATATTCAATATTCAATTTTAATTAATTAAATTAATTATTATATTAAATATAATTAATTTAATTAAATTAAAATTTTATATAAAAAATACATATATAAAAAATAAAATAAAACTTAATCGGAACATCGCATCAAGAAAATTCAATAAGCACATATTTTTAAAAGCCTCGATGACCTTCACCTCCAATGCGATGAAGTATAAACTCATTTTCTTTATTGAAATGTGACGAGTTTGTTATATGCGATGCAATTAGACTCATTTGTATTTATGCGATGTGATGAACTCATATCTTATGCATGACGTGATGAGTTCATTTGATTTTATGCAATGCGATGAGTTTTTTATATGCGATGTGATTAGACTCATTTTTATTTATGCGATGCGCTTAACTCATGTCTTATCTCCGATGCGATGAGTTATTTAAGTTCATGGTAAGTAGTATTAACGATGGTGGAGCTTTAGTTTTGAAGTGTTAGTTTTAATTTAATGTAATGTTAGTTAGTTTTGAATAGGTGTAACGTTAGTTCAATTTGAATAGGTATAACATTAGTTTGAGTTAAGTTAGTATAGTTTTAAAGTAGGTGTAGTGTTATTGTAAGTTAGTAATATATTAGTTTTTAGGTTAGTTTAAGTAGTAGGATGGTAGGTTAGTTTTAATATTAAGTTAGTATATGTTAATGTTAGTATAAAGGTAAGTAGTGTTTGTTGTTAGTGATATGTTAGTTTTAAATTAATATAATGTTAATTTAGTTTTAGTTTAATAATTAATTTAATATTTAAATATTTAAAATATAATTAATTTAATTTAATTAATTATTAATTTAGATTAGTTAATTTATAAATAGTTAATTATATTTGTTAGTTAGATTAAATATTCATTAATAAATAGGTTATTAAATAATTAGAATCTAATTTATGATTAGATTTTTAATTAAAATTCTGATTTTTTTAAGCCTAGCAATAGAATTTCCAGATTTATATCAGATTTGACTTATCAACTTTGGAGGCTCATAAATTGAGTTTTACTTGGCCAAATGAGGCCCAGGACAACTCATTGGAAAGAGAAAATCAAGAAGAACATTTCTGAGGAGGTTTAACTAATATATTTGGTCATTTATTGAGTAAAAAATCAGACATAAAATCAAGCTCTGAATTTCTAAAACAAAATCATTTTCTGAGTTTTGTTTTCTTCATTTTTATTTGCCCAAGCCTCTTCTAATTGCAGATTTATGCATCAATAACATCCTTGGTTAATTAAAATCATTATGAGCATCAATAAGGAGCTCAAATTTCCTTTTTATTTATTTATTTAAATAGAATTTGATTGGATTTGTTTTAATGTTAGAGATAATATTTTGATTTTATTGTTGCATCTTAATTCATTTTAATTTCTTTTTGTAGGAAAAACAATAGAAGGGATATGGAGAAAAAGATCTCAATCAATGAGAAAGTTTCAACAATTAAAGATTGGAATTTTTGAGGAAATAAAATTGGATTGGGAAGATTTTTCTTCAACAAACTCTCCTCTCAAAATAATTTTGGAAGGATTATAAATTGCAGATTGCAAAATGTAAAAAAGGCTGCTCTCCTCTGCAATTCCAGACTTCTAAAAGCATTTATGTAATAGGAATTTAGAATTGTAGGAGAGAGGAGATGAAATTTCAGATCTAAACATTATTGAGGATTTTTTCTTTATATCTTGAATTATGTATAATAGACAGAGTTTGCATTTCTGCAGCTCTAGTTTTGAAAGCTGAAATTCCACTAATGTAAAGTACTGTTAGAGACCAGGATAAGAGAAGTGGATTCAATTAAATGGTATTTTTGGCATTTCTGTATCAATTACCAGTTTCATTTTTTATGTTAATAAAATTGTTGTTTCATTTTATTCATGTTTATGCATTTATGTTGATATGGATAATTTGTCTCAAATTGTTATGCATCTTTGCTCTTATGAATTGAACTCTGATTTCTGAGTAACTATTTACTCAGAAATCTGTCTTATAAAACTGATTTATTAATAGTAATGTGTTGTGAATTTCTTCCACATATTATTGTTTAATTATTGGCTTGACTGATTTGACAATCGATATCATTTTTGTGAATTTCTTTCAAAGTGTTGTTGATCTATTATTTCGGTTAAATAGTCTCAATAGGATGTGTTTTGGTATTCACAAAAGTGAGCTGAATTGAATTTCTTCGTTAGCTTGACATTAATTTAAAGCCAGACATATTTTAATCCTCATTATTTAATTATCTTGCTCTTAGTTGGGTTAAATCTATATCTACTTAATTGAGATAGGATTTAGATTAGCTTCTTTTGTTTGCATTATAGAATAAGTTTGCATTTAGATTAAGTTCTGCATTCTTTTAAGTCCTCTTCTCAAAGAGGCAAAATCTTAGTTGTGGTTTGGCTAAACCCAAATCAGGGTAAGGGTCATTCTCTTGCTTGATCAGCAAGAAGAAATGATCTGATATCCCTGTCTATTAGTAGTTAAAGATACATTTTAAACCAATAGCGATAGAAAAAAGGTAACTGGACCTAGTTAAACCAGTGGGAGCCACTATCATAAATGTAAAAGGAGCTCTATTAAGGTTCGGACCGGGTGGTTATCCCCCAATGTTGTTGCAGCGATTTTCGAGGCTTCAACATTTTTGGCACTAGAAGGAGGGCCTGAGACTTGTTTTAATTTGGAGTCTTTGAATTCTAACATTTAATTTTTATTACAATGGCTCCTCTTAAACTTCCAATTTGGAGTTGTATACATGGACGTGCATCTTCCAATACTCCACCCGAAGTGGTAAGACTCTTGTCTCAGGTAAAATTTAATGGTAAGAAATATTCTTCTGCTTTTAATCATGTCTTTCAATTTATTCAAAATGTTTCAAATTATAATTTTCAAGGAATTGATGAAGGAATTTTATGCATAATTTTTACTCTCACATTTGCGGCAAAAGCTAGAAACTGGCGTAGAACTCTTCCTGTTGCCTCAATTCACAGTTGGGATCAATTCGTTACAATTTTCATTTGTAAATTTGATGGATATGATTATGAACATGTATGCAATGAAATTGAATATCTACGAATATTTGAAAATGAGTCTGTTAGATATTTTAACATTCGATTTTATTTAAATTGTCTAAGATTTAAAGTTGAAG
This sequence comes from Pinus albicaulis, assembly GCA_034641835.2. NCBI lineage: Eukaryota > Viridiplantae > Streptophyta > Pinopsida > Pinales > Pinaceae > Pinus > Pinus albicaulis. The sequence continues at coordinate 766,719,935 of CM076582.1, read as the reverse complement.
ATAAACCTACGGAAGAAGAATCACTAGATTGGTTTGAATATATTTTCTCTCTTCCTCCCATTCCCAATCCATATGAAATTAGTTCAAGCTTTGTTCCATCCCCTTCTAACATAAATGATAATTCCAATATCGATGTGCAAATAAATTATGATGAAGTGGTCTCAAAAAGCTTGGAAAATATTTCTATTCAAATGCTGGAAAAAAAGCAGCAAAATAGCCTTCTTCAAGAAAGTATGAGTATACAAAGGAATGATCTAGAATCTGAAATTTATAATGAATAGAGTGCACAAGATTTCTCGAACAGAGAAAATTTTGAATTCATTATTTATGATTCTCATTTTTCCCTTTATCTTGATATTTTTAATGTTGGTAATTGCTCCCCTCTTAGTATTAATGATATTTTAGAAAATAAAGAGGACAATCTAAATGAATTACCAATAAATTTTTATCGAGATAGAGAAAAAATTATTGATCATTCTTTTTCCATTAATGAACATGAATTTGTTATTCTTCCTTGTTTTGATATATTGGACGAAATCAAAATGAATTTTAGAGAATATTGTGAAGTCATTTATGATAATTATTTTGACATCAAGGATGCTGACTTCTATTCTTCTCAAGAGAATCCTCATGATAAAATTCAAATAAAATATGTGAATGAGGAACATTTCAATTTAGAAATTACTCCAATCAATCCCCATTGTGGAACACCAAATTATCTTCATGATTTCACCATTCAAGAAAAAATTCCAATTTATGATTCATATCATGATCAAACTCCCATTCATGCTCATAATCATAATTCTCTTTCTAATTCACAAGTTGGAATTCGCAATGATTCAAATTCCATTATTCTGACCAATCCTTGTGAAAAATAAATTATTTCAAAACAATCCCAATTGTGTTGTAACATTAGTTGTACCAATAGTGATTTCACTTTATTTTTCCTTTCACACTTATTTTGTTCAAATTTAGATTTATTTTCAAATTTTATTTTTCAAATTTTTGGCACTCTACACTGGCATATTGAGCATTTCAATATTGAACACTCAATTGATGCATTGCCTTGAAATGGATAAATGAATATTAAAATTATAATAGTGAACATCAAGAATTATTAAACTTTCAATTTCAATTGATGTTCATTCCTTATCAATCACTTCTTTCTTCTCAAAAGCAGTATCAACAAGCGATTGTATTTTCACAATATGATCAGCAATCTAATTCAATTAATAATATTATGTTGGATTTATCGGACTCCCATCCATTTTTCATTGATCAGTTTGAAAGACATTTGGAAAGATTTCCTTCATGGAAGATCGTTAATAATTTAGCATTTAATCATAACACTAACAAAATCACATAGACCATTGTTGTTGAAAGATCATTTCTACAATCTGGCCTGCCATTTTCTCTTTTAAACCTTTCCCACTCAATAATGGAAATCCATCTAGATTTCTATGATCCAATTGAAATTCAGTTGGAAAGGGAATTTCAAGAGAAGGTAATGGTGATTAATCTACTAATATTAAAGATACATTTTGCTTTCAAATTTAGTTTTTGTAGTTTAATTATATTTACATTTTTACTAATGTTTGACATGTACATACATGCAGGAATTAAAATGCTTACATGGCTTTATTGGAAGTATGACTATACCTAGTCATGTTTCTTTCATTAAGTTAGAAATAGGAATAGATTAATTTTATTTTCCGTTTGCATTTATTTCATTATTTTAGATTTTCAATAAAACAAGTAATGAATCCAATTTATTTTTGGCATCCATTTCAATTATAGAGAAGCAACCTAGATCATTTGAAAAGCTCTTGAATTATCTGATCATACATATTTTTCAAGCCTTCAACTTTCTTATTTTTCAAAATTCATAACATTGATCATACATAAAGAAATTCCAAGAATTTTCTATCACTTGACAATTTTTTATTCACAAGTAATTTTAAGAACTCATTTTTACTACTCTAGTCCTCTGATGTAATTTTGGAAAGGATGCAATGATTACTTAGCATTTTAGATTAAAATAAGAAAATGATTTTGAATTTATAGAAAAATTGGGAGAACTTGAATCTTCAAAAAAGTAAAATTTACCGTAAATTTTCTTCCAAATACGCATTTACAAGTTCATTTTCATCTATTAATAGTTTCTCTTTTCCTTAGTTTATTTTTTACTCTTGTTTTGTTTTATTTGTAGGTTTTCATTTGTTTTCAAAACTTGAAGTAAGCATCAAACCCATTTTAAATTTGCAACAGGTTTAGGGACATTTTATTTGTGATTCATTAGAATTTGAAGAATTCTTTAACTCTGCTTTCATTAATTAATTTAGAAAACCCAATTGAAATTTAAAAAAGTATCGCAAGATTCATGTCTAAAATGTTTCAATTTGATTTCTGATGCAAGACCTCCGATGTGTTACCTCATTCAATCTTTCATAAAAACTTGATCGCAATTGCGAATTGGTAAATTCATATCACAATTGGTTAAAAGGTCAACTTTAGGAAGCTCTGATGTGATGAATTCTAATCGTAATTGCATTTCGGCAGAGTCCTATCACAATTGATTGTTCTTTTAAAAACCTCCGATGCAATAGGACCAATCGCAAATCGCAAATAGGGAGGAAAACTGAATACATCTTCGTGCATTCATTTTAAAAGTTGCGATGTGATAATTCATTTCCTATTGCTCAACACTTATCACTTTTCACTAATTATCAATTGCTCATCGCTTATCGCTCTTCGCTCATCATCGATTATTATATCCATCTCATTTCACATATTCTTTTCGCATTATCTCATATCAATATTTGCCATCAGAACTCCTGCATCAGATCCTCAAAGCATGCCTCTACATGCAATACTTAATCATCCGATAAGGTATTGGGTTAATATTTAAAGCAATTGGGTAACCACATATGATACTAAAGCAATTGATGACAAATTTGCAGCACATTCAAATCATTTTGATTTCTCATATATTTCAATTTTAAATAATTCCATAATTAAATATGAAATTCAAAGACCTCTCTATTTTTAAATTTCATTATCTTAAATTTGGTCTTAACTCTGAACAATTTATAAAACCATGAAATTTGTATAAAACTTATAGTATTTTAAGAACATTCATCACTGCAAATTCTCAATCTCATTTCTGATGCATTTGTTTTAATTTCGATTCCCTTAAACATAAAGCATTTCATTTTTATATTTTACTGCTTACTTTAGTTTAAATAAAATAAATAATGATTTTGGGTTATAGGATTTTGGTTAGTTTGTCTTCTTCATATTTTTAATGTCAACTAAAAGAAGAAGTCAACTAGTATTGGAGAAATTGATACCTTTAGGTAAGATCAAATGCAATTATCCAATGGTAGGATTCATGTACCCACTTTCATTAATTTCCATTTCATTACTTTAGTTTCAGTTTTGTTTTTATGTTGATATTTAAATCTGTTTACAGCTCTTCATAAAATCTTTCAATCATCTGCCAAATCATATTTTGGAAGCCCTATGCTCTTTTCCTTGTTTATTTTCAAGAAGCAGCCATTGTCTTCATTGAAACAGCTACACTAGGAAGTTTCAGAACCTTTAATCTGTTTCTTTAAAGAATTCATTTTATTACAAAATGATTAATATAATTCTTTGAAACAATAAGATTGACATCAGACATAAATTTTTCATTGTGGCTGAATTTTATGATCACTTCTATCTAAAGCCTAAAACACTTACAACCCTGCAAGGTATAAGTTTTCTGGATCTCAACATAAGAAGGAATGATTACATGATTATTTTCTTTTACTTTGTGTTGTTGAGACATTGGTATAAACATTCTTGTTAGAGTTTGTATTTCAAAACTTGGATTTTCCTTTCCACTTTTTAATTGCTTCATTTTTATTTTTATTTGCTGATTTCTTTTCTCACTTTAGCTTAAGAATTCTTTTCCTTTAGTTTTCAGTTTTGATTTTGGTGACTTTACCATGATTTATATGGAAGGCCTTCTTGTTACCTAACAATGGTTGGCATACATAGGAAAAAATGTTAATAGTCTCCTATTAGCTTTTTCTTAAATCTCTTAGAAAAATTTGTTTTTCTTATTATAAAGGTAGACATACTTAAGGAAGAGATTGCAAAACAAGATAAGTTGACGAAGTATCATGAAATATGAGAAATTTCTTTTTTCATCAAAATTGTAATTATTTTTAAATTTCAATATTTTATTAAGATCTTTCAAAATTCTATTATCAGTCAAGAAAATTTATTTTTAACCAAGTAAAGACACTTTACAGCAAAGCACTATTAACTCTGAAATTGTCATTCTGAATTCTTAAGGAGTTAATGATTCTCCCTATTTAAAAGAGTTTTATTTTTCTAGAGTGTAATCCAAAATATATTTAAAACTTAAAAGATAAGAGGTCTCATCACGAAACCGCTATCATGATCATAGGGAAAAATAGGCTAACATTACCAATCGCTAAACAAACCAGGGTAATGGCTATAGATTGCAAACAATTATAAGTCAATGGGGTTCTCATCAATGGTCAATGAGCCAAATTGTTCATACCACTATCACCAAATAATGGCATTGTGAACTATCTAGCTACCAAACTAGGGCAATGGCTTTTAATATATATATATATATATATATATATATATATATATATATATATATATATATATATGGATTTATCTCTAGGTCAATAATTCTTAAATAGATGGGATTCTAAAACATTCCTGATTAAAAGGTAACCCTGTCGAGACTATAGATATTTGCTGGCAGCAGTGGCTCTACCTATGACAAATGAGTACATTTTAAAAAGATAAGCTGTAAAGTGACCTCTGCTTTATCTCTACAACTAATTAAGGACTGATATAGAGTTATGAAATATTTTAATATATGAGGAATTTTAAGAAAATTATAGTAAGATGATTCTTGTTTTTATTCAGACTAACGAACCTAGTCAAGCATTCCAAAAATAATTTTTTCTTCTTTAATTATTTTTACTTTAATTTTGAGAAAGTTTCATTCATATCAAACAGAGATAACTTTTTATTCCAGTGAATCGCCAATTGTTGTATGGTACAACAACCCCCCCTTTTTTAACTTGATCATTTCAAATAATGGGGACCCTTTCTATAAAATTTTAGCTAAGTGCCTTTTAAGATTTTTATTAAGTTAATTACTTCATGATTTTATTGATTTTTCATCTTCTTTAGATTTTTGTTTTGATTACTTGGTTGAAATCATTTTTTTATAAGTTTTTTGTTGACGCTTGTTTCACCTCATTTGGTCAACCGGTTAGTAAACGACACTCTTTTGAAGTCTAATCAATTATGTCACCTGGGTTAAAAATTGCGTAAAATGTACAATATTCCATTTTTTTAATTAAATTAGTTTAATAATGCAATTAGTTTAAATATTGCTGTAGTTCATTTTTATCAAAGTGGTTGTAGTTTAGATAAGAAAATATACTTTAGACAAATTCATAATCTAATTTAACATCATTAAAATGAAAACAAAACAAAAATAAAAACTAATATTCAATATTCAATTTTAAATTAATTAAATTAATTAATATTTAAAATATGATTAATTAAATTAAATTAAAATTTTATATAAAAATATAAAAAATAGAAATAAAATTAATCAGAACATCGCATCGGGAACTTTCAATCGCCACATCCTTTTAAAAACCCCAATGCAATGAGTTTGTTATATCTCTGACACGATGAACTCATGTCTTATCCCCGATGTGATGATTCATTAACGTTAGTGGAGCTTTAGTTTTACAATGAAGTGTTAGTTTTGATTTAATGTAATGTTAATTCAATTTGAATAGGTATAATGTTAGTTTCAAAGTTAGTATTTGTTAGTATTAACTTAGTTTTAAATTAGTTTTAAAGTTAGCATTAGTATATACTAGTGTTACTATTAGGTTAGTTTTAAGTTAATACATATAAAAATAAAAAATAAAAAGCAAAAGATAAAACATTACATCGCATCAGAGGATTTAATAAACATTCCATCGCATCGGAAGTTTTGATTACACACCCCAATGACCTTCACTTGTTATATGCCGACGCGATGCATTATTTGTTTTATCCCCAATGTGATGAGTTAAAAACTCATATCGCATTGGAAGTATCCATCACAGCATCCTTTTAAAAACCCCGATGACCTTCATTTGTTTTATGTGATGCGATTAGGTTCATTTGTCTTATCCCTGATGCAATGAGTTATTAACATTAATGGTAAGTCTTATAAGTTAGTGGTAGGTATGTTAGTTTAATATTTGTTAATTTACGTTAGTGGTAAGGTAGGTTAGTTTTAAATTAATATACTATTAGTTTAGTTTTAGATTTAAATATTTAAAATAATTAATTTTAAATTAATTAAATTAATTAATATTTAAAATATAATTAATTTAATTAGATTTATTATTAATTAGATTAATTTGTTTATAAATAGTTAATTATATTAATTAGTTAGATTAATATTAATTTAAATAATTAGTTTAGTTTATGATTAATAATTAAATTAGGATTAACTATCAGATAATTAGAATCTAATTTAGGATTAGATTTTTAATTAAAATTCTAATATTTTGGCCGAGCAACAAAATTTCCAAATTTTTATCAGATTTGACTTATCAACTTTGGAGGCTCATAAATTGAGTTTTACTTGTCCAAATGAGGCCCAGGATGGCTCATTGGAAAGATAAAATCAAGGAGAACATTTTGAGGAGTTTCACTAATATATATGGTCATTTATTGGGTCAAAAATCAAGCAGAAAATCAAGCTCCGAATTTCTAATATAAAATCAATTTTCTGAATATTGTTTTCTTCATTTTCATTTGCTCAGCCTCTTCTAATTGCATATTCTTGCATCAATAATATCCTTGGTTAATTAAAATCATTATGAGCATCAATAAGAAGCTCAAATTTATTTTTTATTTGTTTATTTAAATAGAATTTGATTGGATTTGTTTTAATGTTAGAGATAATATTTTGATTTTATTGTTGCATATTAATTTACTTTAATTTCCTTTTGCAAGAAAAACAATAGAAGGGATATGGAGAAAAAGATCTCAATCAATGAGAAAGCTCCAGCAATTAAAGATTGGAATTTTTGAGAAAATAAATTGGATTGGGAAGATTTTTCTTCAACAAACTCTCTTCTCAAAATACTTTTGGAAGGATTATAAATTGCAGATTGCAAAATGTAAAAAGGGGGCTCTCCTCTACAATTCCAGACTTCTAAAAGCATTTTTGCAATAAGAATTTAGAGTTGTAGATGGGGAGGAGAGAAACTTTCAGATCTGAAAATTAATGAGATTTTTTTCTTTATATCTTGAATTATGCATGATGGGCAGAGTTTGCATTTCTGCACCTCTAGTTTTAAAAGTAGAAATTCAAGTAATGTAAAGTACCGTTAGAGACCATGATCAGAGAAGCAGATTCAATTAATTGATATTTTTGGCATTTCTGTATCAAATACCAGTTTCATTTTTATGTTAATAAAATTGTTGTTTCATTTTATTCATGTTTATGCATTTCTGTTGATATGGATCATTTGTCTCAAATTGTTATGTATCTCTGCTCTTATGAATTAAACTCTGATTTCTGAGTAAACATTACTCAGAAATATGTCTTATAAAACAGATTTATTAAATAGTAATGTGTTGTGAATTTCTTCCACATATTATTGTTTAATTATTGGCTTGACTGATTTGACAATCGATACCATTTTTGTGAATTTCTTCTGGACTGTTATTGATTTATTATTTCAGTTAAATGGTCTCAATAGAATTTGTTTTGATATTCTCAAATGTGAACTAATTGAATTTATTTGTTAGCTTGACATTAATTTAAAGTGAGACATATTTAAATTCTCATCAATTAATTATCTTGATCTTAGTTGGATTAGATCTATATCTACCTAATTGAGATAGGATTTAGATTAGTTTTTCTTGCTTGCATTATAGAATAAGTTTTCATTTATATGAAGTTTTACTTTCTTTTAAGTCCTCTTCCCTAAGAGGCAAAATCTTAGTTGTGGTTTCGCTGAACCGAAATCTACTTAAGGGTCATTCTCTTGCCTGATCAACAAGAAGAAATGATCTGATATCCCCGTCTATTGGTAGTTAAAGATACATTTTAAACCAATAATGATAGGAAAAGGTAGCTGGACCTAGTTAAACCGATCGAATACTACTCATAAATTGAAAAGGCTTGTAATGGAGTCAGATTTGGGTGGTTATTCCCAATGTTGTTGCAAGCAGTGATTTTGAGGCTTCATGGAGACAACACAAAAATCCTTCAATATTTACACATTAACCCTTTTCACTTTGATTATTCGCTAGCTTTCCCTTTAATCCACTGTTTTAGTCTTTAACCCCTTTGTTTTAACTGTGCTTTATTCAATATTTTCTTGGTTTTAGGCCTTTGAACCTTTGTTTTTACGTTTAAATTGTCCTTTTCCCTTTTTAAATTGATTTAGGCCTTGGTTTTGTGCTTTAGGCCCATTCCTTTAATCTTTACTGCCTTTTCCCTTTTCTGTTGTGGATGTATGGCTTTGGTACAGGGAGGGTTTCATAATATGACCAATGCTCATAAAAAATTGGTCAAATCGTGAAAATAAACCCTGGCAACTCCCTTTTGCGCAATTTGGCCTCTATTTGGACCATGAGGGTCCTCATATTTTGGCCCTGTCCCTTATGAATCAGGAGAAGGTATTTGGTCTTTAGAACTGCCATCGAAACCTGTAAAAAACCAATAAAATGTTAATAAAACCCTGCGAGATTTGGAAAAACTGCATGCAGAGGTTGGAGAAGGCAGAAGAGCATTGAGGTAGAGGGAATTCATGTATGGGGATGTTCCATGGATAAAACATGTGAAAATCGGAATTAAAACTGTATTTGGCATGAAAAAGGTTTGGTAGTTTTGCAAAAATCGTCGGCGGTTTTCGTGTGATGATTGAGTGGTAAATGGTTTTTCCTAGAGGAAATGCGATTCAATAAAAAATGGATGCGTGGCCTTTTCAAAACTGGCGGTCTCGCGTGATTTTGGATCATTAAACCCTTGTGGAAAAATCTACGCGAAATGTAATGTAGACCGTCGGATCTGGGGGGGAAGATCTAATGGCTACGGGGGAGCGCGATGGAGAGAGGTGCATAGCGAGAGTTTTAGTGGGAGACAGGTGGCAAGCGATGATTGGATGGGCATTTTAATAATGGGGGTAAGTGGATTTGGAGAGGTTGGGTGTAGGGATTAAACGAGAGCCGTTGGATTAAAATAAATCAACGGTGAGGATCAGTGCGGAGGATGAAATGATATATTTAAGTCGGGAGGATAGGGGAAGAAAGTGGAAACATGGTGGCCGTCAGATCAAGGCTTGAGGCCTATGATCTACAGCTAGTATTGCTCCATGGTTTGTTAAGTATGGCGGGGAAAAATATAACGGAATGCGGCTTAAGGAAAGAAAGGGATGGCGAGGGTGAATTATCATCGTCAGATCTCCCGGATCGATGGCAAAGATCTTTCGTTAGAGGGTAAATAAAAATAAGGGAGAAGGGGGCTACGGATAAGGTAGGGGCATGGTCTTGTGGAGAAAAGGTGACCTGAGGCGGGGTATAAAGAGAAAGGGAAAAAGGGCTAGGAGAAAAGGCGAGGAAAAAATGGGAAGGTGGGAAAAATGGAGGGAGGGCACCCGTTGATCTCGATAGATCAATAGTGCAGATTTCATCGGATGTGGAAACATTGGCAAAAGAGAAAGCATGGGTGATGAAGAAAATCAGTGAATTGCCGATGCGATGGGGGCTTAAAGAGGGGTGCGGGAGCAGTGGTCCCGTGGGGAGATAAGGTGACCAGGAGCGGAGGGAAACGGGTTAGTGGCTAGGCACTCGGTCATAACACCTTGGTTTTATGACGAAGAAGGAGTTGGGGGCTAAGCTAGAAGGGGCTAAAAACCAAAAGTTTTAATAAAAAGAGTGGAACAAGGTTTTAGTGAGTTTTTTGAGTTTTTTAGTGTTCCAATAGGTAAAATAAAGGTTTTTTAAACTAGAGAAAGAAGTTTTCATGGTTCAAAAGGCATTTTTGAAGTTTTTTAGGATAATTAAGGGAAAATGAGAAGGAGAAAAGGGAAAATTTCAGAGGAAAATGAAAGGTAAATGAGGACAAAAATGAGTGAAAATGAGTTTAGAAAAAGATGGAACATGGCCTAAAAACAGTCTTTTTGGATATCGACATGGTTTCTTGGTGGATTTTTTGAATGAAACAACAATGAAGATTATTTTTTAGTTTATAAAGCATCAGAAGGAATTAAGAATGAGCAATTTTCTATGAAAATAATCTCTTGAAGGCTCAGGACTTGTTTTAGGCATCATTTTCCATGACAAAAATTTACTGATGGCTAACAGTAGCTCCACTTGGGGATGACAGCTCCTTGGAGGTGTCAAGGACTTCAGAAATTGATCTCTAGGATGTAGACCTGTGCCTTAATCGAATGAAAATCTTTTTTCTTTGATCATGCTTCTTAGAAAAGATGATTAGTATTCCATATCAACAAACAAATTTCTCCCAAACATTCTACCTACACAACCTACTTTTCCTAGCATTTTTTCTTCATAAGGTGCACTTGGACTTGCAAACCTTTGACATCAACATTTTATTCTTTTATTGAAAGAAGAAAACTAATCTAAATATACCCTTATTTCTTCCATGAGTTCAGATTAAGCAGTTGAACTCATTAATTCTCTACCTAAGCTACTATCTGCCAGGATTAAACTGTCTGATAGATTTTATTCTCTACTTTTTAAAGTAGAAAATTTAAAACACAGCCAAGTCAGGATTAAACTGTTTGACTTGCTATGATGTCTATGGCTGTATGTACAAGCTGCACATAGACTTTATTTGCAGAAAATTTAAAACAAAACTTGAAGTTTTAAGATCTAAGATTTTAAAACATCCTTCATTCTTTCTTATGATTCAGATTTGGATCTGTTTTGAGTCATCTTTTTCTTTTCTCTTGGTTCAGGTTTTCAGTGTTTTTAGAACCATTCTTTTTCTTCTTCTTTGGCTCAGATTTTGTTCTTATTAGAGCCATTTATTTCTATCCTAATCTAGTCTACTGATAAGCCAAGATTTCATTGTTTGGAAAATCTGATTCATTAACCTATCAGTAGTAAATTGAAACCTATATAGTCATGATTAGGCTGTATGACTAAATAGTAGTGTCCTTTTTGGTAGTGACATTTAAGCTTGCACACTTTCAAAATTTTCCTTTCTTTTTTGGTATAGGGTTGTACCTTTCTTGCTTTATTTCTGCCCTCTTTTTCTCTTTTTCTATCTTTTTTGTATTTTTTCTTTTCTCAAATTTAAAAGTAGTGTTATATAAAATGAAAAAAAAACTTGGAAACTTAAGATATCAGCTAACAGAAATAACGTTTGAGAACCCTACCATTCACAGGACTTCCAAAAAATTCAGCTCCATCCAACTCTTGTAAAAAGAATTCATTGTTTCCAACAACAGATTGAATAAGATAAGGGCCTTGCCATAAATTATCAAATTTTCCATGTTTTCCCTTATCTTCACTCCTTGAATCCCATTTCAAAACTTTATCACCAATCTTAAAATCACTTTACTTGGTTACTTTTTCAAACGGCGTCTTGATGTTTTCTTGTAGTTGTTGTGCTCTGATGTATACTTCCTCCTTGGTTTGTTGTAGATGTATAATCTAATTTATTCTTCTTGTCATATCATCATCTTCAGACTGTACTTCTTGGATCAGCTTCATAATGGGCACTCCTAAATTGGTTGGAAATATTGCATCTGTTCCATAAACTAGCTAGTAAGGAGACATCCCAATCGAATTTTTAACTGTCAAACTATCTGCCCATAATGCATGTACTAGCTTATTGTGCCATGATTTTTTGTTATCTTCCAGAAACTTCTTGATTATGTTTACCAAACTTTTATTTGAGGATTCTTCCAAACCATTACCTTGAGGGTAATAGGCTATAGAATGACCCAAAATAATCTTATATTTATGACAAAATTCTACCATCTTTTTAGATCCAAATGCAATAGCATTGTCAGTTATGATCTTTCTAGGACAGCCAAATCTAGAAAATATATGGTTTCCAAGGAATGAAATGATGACTAAGTTTGTGGCATTCCTAGATAGGATGGCTTCTATCCACTTGGTAAAATAGTCTATTGCTGTGAGGATCCATCTATGTTGGGCAGATGAGGGAGGATGGATTTCCACAATGAAGTCTAGTCCCCACTGCTGAAAAAGAGCTTCAACAATGATTGGTGGTAGAGGTAAGGGAAGCAATTTTCTTTTGCCTTCAAAAATTTGGCATTTATGACAGGCAATAATCATTTTGTGGACATCTTGAAAGAGAGTGGGCCAATAGTAACCAACTCTAAGGATTTTGTTAGCAGTTGACTTCCAATAGAGGTGGCCTCCACACTCTCCTTCATGAAACTCATGCTTGATATTTTCTACATCATTTTCAGGAAAAAATTTAAGCAATAATCCACTAGCATTTTTCCAATATAAACATTTATCCAAAATGTAGTAATTTACAGCTTTTAACTTTAAAAATCTTGCCTTTGTTTTAGACAAACTAGGAAGTACATTTATATTGAGCAAAACATACAAAATATCAATATACCAAGATGAATTAAAAAAATGATCTTCAATAATTGGAGCTGTCAAATCCTCTTGTTCATCTAATGCATTAAACATGTTTATATTAAGAGCTTGAAAGTTGGATTCAGCCATAAGTTTTTCTAGTCCTTGACCTTTTATGAGCTTAGTGGGTTTGATTTCTAAATCATATTCTAAAATTACAACAATCCACTTTCCTCTTTTTCCATCTGGATCTTGGGTTAATATGTCTTTTATAACTGAATGAGGCACAAAAGCTATGATGTGGGAGTGTAAAATATAAACTCTGAAGTCTTTTAAGGCTTTGACCAAGGCAAAGGCTTGTTTTTCCATTATATTATACTTTAGTGGTACATCTCTTAATGCCTTGCTGAAAAATGCAATTGGCTGCTCTTTTCCATTCATGTTTTTCTGTAATAGGACAACAACTACCGTGTGTTCTGATGCAAATGAAAAAATGAATAAATCCTTTGTAAAATCAGGACTAATGAAAAATGGTGTTTTGGTAAGTGCTTGTTTTACCAGCTCAAATGATTTCTTTGCTTCTAAGGTCCATTTAACTCCTTGTTTTTAGGCATATTTGTCATGTTTCTAAGGAGTTCAGCTAGATTAAGTATGAACCTTCTCAAGAAATTAATCTTCCCAATGAAAGATTGAATTTCCTTGACGTTTCTAGGATGATTGATTTGCAATATACCATCAATCCTTTTTGGGTCTATCCTTATTCCCTTTTCTGATATGATATGTCCCAGAAGTTTACCTTCTTGGAGACCAAGCAATGTTTTCTTTGGATTTAAGGATAACCCAAATTTTCTGCATTTTTCAGAGACTTTTCTCAAGTTTATTAGTTGTTCTTCATCTGTTTTAGAATATATAGTAATGTCATCTAAGTAAATCACTATGACGTAACATATTTCTTCTGAAAATGCAATATCCATGGCTCTCTGAAATGTGGCACCAACATTCATTAAACTAAAGGGCATTTTCAAATACATGAAAGTACCCCTAGGAGTAGTAAAGGCTATTTTAAGTTGATCATCAGGATGTACCAATATTTGATTGTAACCTGAGAAGCCATCTAGAAAAGAAACTCTTCTAGAACCAACTACTCTTTGTAAGATATGATCCATTTTTGGTAAGGGATATTTTTCTTTCAATGAGGCTTTGTTTAAGTTTCTAAAATCAATGCAAAGCCTTATTTCTCCTGTTTTCTTCCTAACATATACAAGATTAGACACCCACTCTGAGTATCTAATAGGTACTGTAATTCCAGCATCATACATTTTTCTAATTTACTTCTCCACCAGAGATAATTGAACAGGGTTAATTATGCGCAATTTTTGTTTAAAATGCCTCTGGTTTTCTTTGAGGGGTATCTTATGCTAGATTATTTTTATATCATATGATTTTAGATCTTCATAAATCCATGCAAACACATCAGAAAATTCTTTAAAAAACTCAATGTATTTTAGTTTAATGTGAGCTGGCAGTGTTTTAGATAGTTTGATCATTCTAGGCTTTTCCTCACTGCTTATGTTGTACTCTTCCACTTCGGTTTCAATAGGTTCCAGTTTTGGATTTTTGGCAGCATCATTTAAGTCAAACAATTCCACTAATGGGACTAGTCCTCTTGGCAAGCTATGATATTTAGATTGCAGCACTTCTAAGCCTTCATTTTCTAAATCTGTGCTATTTTTTGCTATATATTTAGGTTGATAGGTCAACAGATTTATTTCAGCAATCTCAGGAGACTTTTCTTCTTCAAAAAGTGGGTTTTCTTCAATAAGACAGTCTTGTTCATAGTTTGAATTTGAGTTTGATGTTTCAAATTAATTTTTGGACTGTAGTAAGTATTCTATTTGTTTATCTCCATAAAAAACTTGCCAGTATTTTTCATTATCCCGAACAACGGGTCTATATTTGACTTGGGTGCTACATTGCTTGGTTTCATAAGGTGTTATACAAGTTCTAGCAGCAAAGGCTAATCCATTAGCAAGAATGTTTTGATTCCTTGGGACAAAGGTAAGTTTGAATTCAGAAAATGTTTTTAATAAGTCCATGGCATCATATCTATAGGCTCTAAGTCTAGGATGTTTGGCACTGTATTCCCCATTTACTTGCCTAATTATCAATTCTGCAGCTCCATGAACTTTTATTCTTTTGGCCCCTAATTTCTTCAATAAATGTAGGCCTAAAATGTGAGCCTCATACTCTGTTATGTTATTTGTACATTGGAAGTTTAATCTAAATGAATGTCCTTCAGCATGATTGGTTTCAGTGTTATGCACCCATATGCCTGCTCCTGTACCAGTTTTAGAGCAAGATCCATCAAAACTCATACTCCAAAGAGGACTGTTTTCAGATTTGTCATTTATTTCATTGTTGTCCTCTTTGTCTTGTTTGTCTAATCTGTCATTGTGCTGTTCTTGTAGGCCTGTACTATGCTGAATTTTGTATTGTTCCTCAATATTTTCAGTGTTTTGAAGATTTGTTTTTTTATGTTCATGATTGGTATTATTTTTATGACTATTTTGGACCTCAAGACCTGTGATCTATTTGTTGTAATTTTCTGAATTAGCAAACTGTCTTTTTGTTTTTTCCTTGTTTTCCTCTTCATTTATGGTTGCCCCTATGTTTGGATGTGGAGGAAACACTATATTAGTTGATGTTTCTTTGAACAACTCTTGCTCATTTGGAATCTCATAATTGTAAAGAATGAATGAGTCAAAGTTAGTGTGTATGGAATAAAGGGGAGAGTTTTCTGGTCTTTCTTGGTTACTCACCATGTATTTCATATCTATTTCCCTATAGAGTCTTCTAGGTTGACTGAAGACATGGATGGTAGCATAAGTCATATTCATTTGCATAGTACCTTGCAACTTAGCACCCCATGATCTTGAAAGAAGCATGTCATATTTGGGGGTTATATTAGCCACAACAATGTCTATCACTAAGCTTTTGGCTGGAATTTGAGCTAAGTTAACACATAGATATTTTATCAAGCCTAGGCATCTTACTCTACTTGAATCAAAGGATATAAATCTTTATAAGGTCTAGTTACCTCAAGGCCTAGTTTTTCCATGATTACTTTAGGAATGAGATTGTGTGATGCCCCTGAATCTAGCATGACATTGTGAAAAATATTATCATGGATGTTCAAACTGATGTAGAATGGAGGGGTTGTTCCTTCTTGAAATTTACCTTCAGTTTAGGACCAAATAGAAGCTCTTTTGTATCATCATTTAAGTTAACAGTATCATGAATTTCTTCTATGTTTAGAGCTTTTAAAACTTGACATCTATATACATTTTGAGTGACTAACTCAGTGAGTGGGACATGCATTTTAATTTTGGAAATTTCACTCTCTAGGCTGAAGGGAATCTAATTTTTCAAAATGTTTGATTCACCCTTCTTAGTCACCGATTCATTAGCAAAATCCTGTTGCTGATTTCTACTATTTATAGCAGTTAAAATGGTTTTTTCAGGAGCAATAGCTGAAATACTAGTGCTGCTAGGGTTACCACTATGTTTTTCATTGATCTGGGTGTCTTTTCCCCTGTTTGGATTAGAACTTTCAGCCACTGTTTTATGATTTTCTGCTGTCTTTTTAGAAGCATTTTCAGGGTTGTTTTTGGAAAAAATTTCAGAGGTTTTCTTCTTGAGAGTTTCTTTATTCTTTTTACTTCTTAGATCATATTTTTTAGGTGATCCTATGATGGCATTTTTAAATTTTGGTTCATAGTATTCATTTTTTGGTCTTCTACCATCATAGTGTGTATATAGACCTTGTTTTCTTTCATAAATGAAATCAGAACCCTCATTTCTTACTCCCAACATGTTCATGTGCTCATCCTCTATTTTTTCATTTGTTTCTTCATCCTCATTAACATAATTTTCTTGGAAAGGAGGTCTAATCTGTTGATCAACATCTCTTTATCTGTTTTGAGGTTGATTTCTCCCAAAGTTCTGATTTTGGTTTTGGGGTTGATTTATGTTTTGAGGAGCTGATTGATTTTCTCTAGATTGAGATCTCTCAAGCATGCTCATTCTCTCCATCATCTTCTCCATCATCTTTTATATTTTTGAGTCAGATGTGGAAGGTGCAATGTCTTCCCTATAGGATACCCTCTTCTCAGTTTTCATTCTGGCTTCTCAATCAGATTTGTTTCCACACTAAGAGTTCCCTTATGCATGTCTTCTAAATTTAAGGGATCCTTTTTCTCTTAGATGATAGGCCATTTTAGGATCAAATCCTTCAGGTAATTTGGCCAAAGCTAAGCCTTGTGGAGGTTTCAAATCTGGGGGTAGTGCGTTATAAACACTATTAGATCTAGTGAAATAATCTTGCACACTTTCCCCAACATTTCTCATGAGGTTGTTATAATCTGAAAGTATTTGGAGAGGGTTCTTCCTAACTTTCCACTTGTTTATGAATGTTTGATGGAAATCTTGGAGATCATTTAATACTATGAGGGGTTAAGCCTTTGAACCATTTTCTTGCTTCTCCCCCTAAAATTTGAGAAAACAATCTAAGTTTAATGGTCTCATCATCTATCTCATTTCTATCAAAATAATCATTCATCTTATCCACATGTATTTGAGCAGTGATGGAACCACTAGCATCATATAATGGGATCTTGGACTGATAGTCCTGTGGTAGATTAACTAAAGGTAAAGGAAGGACTAGAGGAGCATACCATGCTGCCATAATAGGAGGTTGTGGAAAAAATGGGGGGCTTACAAGTGGAGGGTTTATGAAAGGAGGAGGATGGTGGAATGGAGTAGTTTGAATAGTGGGTGTATGGATAACAAAGGTGCTTGGACTAGCAAGAGACTATTGAGCATATCTAGGATGAGAAAAACCAAAGTTATGAATGAAATGAAGGTCAGGTGGAGTGGTTTCTCTATTATCAGTATGTTCACCACTATGTAGGGGTGAGTGTGAAGGCTCAAAGTCTATCTGATCTATATCAATAAGTGACTTAGTTCTGGATGGGTTTCTTAAGTCAACTTATGTATTCTGCAGAGCTAAGAGGTTTTTAGGAACAGAATTAGCTCTATGAATTGGTATGATAATAGTTGAAGTCTTGGATTTAGGAGATTTCCTAAGGATACTTTTTGGATTATCAACTATCTCAGGAGGGTTTGGGTTAGGATAGGATTTAGTATAAACTCTTCTAGAAGCCACTATGAGGTGTTTTTAGACCCAATGATGAGAAAATTTCAGCCAAGTATGACAGTATTTTAAAGGCTAACTAATCTTTTCAAAGAAAACTCAATCTTCAAAGTCTTCTTAACTGAGTTGGTATGATGTTATGATAAAATTTTCCCAGTGGAGTCTTAGAAAAAACCAGTGGGGTTAGCAAGCCTACTGAATACCAATGGAGTCACCAGGTGAAGGAATTTTACTTGTTTTCAAGGTTTGGTTGTTGTTCACCATGAACAATCAATAATAACCAATCTTGGTGACACTTGTTTCATTTAGAAATAGGGGTTCTTTGAGTTGTGAAGTTATCTATTACTCAATACTCCCCAGTATGGTCGCCAATATGTTAGGTCTCCATAGTTTGCAAGATTAGCAAGAAAAAATGCTGCAAAGCCTACATCAAAACCACTTTGGAATCTTAGGATCTAGCCCTCCTAGATTCAGAGAGGGATCTCTCTATAAATGTTTCCAAAGATATGATCTTTAAGGCTTATGATATGATTTTAGGCTAGTTATAAAGTACAAGGGTTTTGTTTGTTTTGGTTGGGATGTATATCATTAAAATGAAGGAAGTCTTCTGAGGGGTAAAGGTGTAAGTAGGTAGAAAATGTTTCAGCTGATAAGATAGGTAAGAAACAATATCAATCCATTAGGCTATGGAGTCACAAAAAGATTTAATTGCACAACAAGTCTCAAGTGTGGTCTATGGGGAAAGTCATCTATATCAAAACATATCTTTAAGTTGATTTATGGTATGAAACATTAAATTGTAGTGAAAGAATAAAACATATAAGAAAGAAAATGGAAGCTTAAGATCAAGTAAGGACTTTTAACCTAGCCTACTTTCAGCATACTCAAAGGAAAACAAAGAATAGCTTAAGATCAAGTAAGAACTTTTAATCTAACCTGCTTTCAGCATATTCCCAAAAGAAAACATTCAAGATAAATAAAGAATAGCTTAAGATCAAGTAAGGACTTTTAACCTAGCCTACTTTCAGCATATTGAAAGGAAAACATTCAAGATAAACATAAAAATTAGTCTAAGATCAAGTAAGGACTTTTAACCTAGCCCGCTTTGACATACTTTTAAGGGAATTTTTCAAAGCAAATGTTGGAGATAAAATAGGGGACAGGGCTAGCCATAGACTTCCCTAGTTCAAGTTTACTTAGCAGAATTTTCAAGAACATTCAAGAACATAATCTTAAGTTTTAATCAGCAAGACATGGGCTCACCAACATTCATTGACTGATTACACTTTATTGAATTATCCTCAAGTACACAATTAGAATAAAACATAAAGATAAAGCTTATTAGTGAGATTTAGGGTACTTTGCAATAAATCCTAATATATATTTGCTGTTCTTTATCAGAGAAAGTGGACAGTATGGAAAACATGAGAAAAATAACAATTACAGTAAGAAAAACATCACCATTGACATAGACTAGGATCCCATAAAACAGCTTTTGTATTTGATTTTCAAACCAGTTACAATCTTCAAGTTCAGTGGGTATTTATAGCTTCAAATCTCTCATCTTAGCCTATCTTTATTCGATTACAAAATAGAGCTTCAGCAGCCTCAATAGCTATTTACATTCAATGAGTATTCAAAGACCAACCCTTACAATGTGCTCCTCTTGGATTTTTTTATAGAAGAATGAGGAGGTGAAGTGTAAGAAGGGCTCATTTGTTCAATTAATGAAGAGTAAGTGCTTCTCAGCCTTTGAGAGGCCCAGTGGAGAAGAAATGATATGTATTAACTCTTATTAATTTATTTTACATTAAATTTCATCAACTTTAGTCACCTTTGTTGACTTTGGGGGCTTTGGTAGGCTGGCAATTAATTTTGAGCTGTCTTTGGCAAAATATCTCTGAATGTGTATTTACTGTGTATTATTTTGAGGAAATAAGTCTGTAGGTGGCATTTATGGCTTTAATTGCCTTACTGATGTGGAATTTGGAGACTCTCTTCATTGATTTGTCCTGATTTGGCACTTTGAAACTCAATTAGGCGTTTGATTTTTCTTTAGGGCCTTTATAATCATCTTTGAGCTTTAAACTTTATCTTTTGACTGTTTTCACCTTTAAACTTTGTTTTAACCTTGAAACTATAGGATTTGAACCTTTAATCCTTCAATATTTACACATTAACCCTTTTCACTTTGATTATTCGCTAGCTTTCCCTTTAATCCACTGTTTTAGTCTTTAACCCCTTTGTTTTAACTGTGCTTTATTCAATATTTTCTTGGTTTTAGGCCTTTGAACCTTTGTTTTTACGTTTAAATTGTCCTTTTCCCTTTTTAAATTGATTTAGGCCTTGGTTTTGTGCTTTAGGCCCATTCCTTTAATCTTTACTGCCTTTTCCCTTTTCTGTTGTGGATGTATGGCTTTGGTACAGGGAGGGTTTCATAATATGACCAATGCTCATAAAAAATTGGTCAAATCGTGAAAATAAACCCTGGCAACTCCCTTTTGCGCAATTTGGCCTCTATTTGGACCATGAGGGTCCTCATATTTTGGCCCTGTCCCTTATGAATCAGGAGAAGGTATTTGGTCTTTAGAACTGCCATCGAAACCTGTAAAAAACCAATAAAATGTTAATAAAACCCTGCGAGATTTGGAAAAACTGCATGCAGAGGTTGGAGAAGGCAGAAGAGCATTGAGGTAGAGGGAATTCATGTATGGGGATGTTCCATGGATAAAACATGTGAAAATCGGAATTAAAACTGTATTTGGCATGAAAAAGGTTTGGTAGTTTTGCAAAAATCGTCGGCGGTTTTCGTGTGATGATTGAGTGGTAAATGGTTTTTCCTAGAGGAAATGCGATTCAATAAAAAATGGATGCGTGGCCTTTTCAAAACTGGCGGTCTCGCGTGATTTTGGATCATTAAACCCTTGTGGAAAAATCTACGCGAAATGTAATGTAGACCGTCGGATCTGGGGGGGAAGATCTAATGGCTACGGGGGAGCGCGATGGAGAGAGGTGCATAGCGAGAGTTTTAGTGGGAGACAGGTGGCAAGCGATGATTGGATGGGCATTTTAATAATGGGGGTAAGTGGATTTGGAGAGGTTGGGTGTAGGGATTAAACGAGAGCCGTTGGATTAAAATAAATCAACGGTGAGGATCAGTGCGGAGGATGAAATGATATATTTAAGTCGGGAGGATAGGGGAAGAAAGTGGAAACATGGTGGCCGTCAGATCAAGGCTTGAGGCCTATGATCTACAGCTAGTATTGCTCCATGGTTTGTTAAGTATGGCGGGGAAAAATATAACGGAATGCGGCTTAAGGAAAGAAAGGGATGGCGAGGGTGAATTATCATCGTCAGATCTCCCGGATCGATGGCAAAGATCTTTCGTTAGAGGGTAAATAAAAATAAGGGAGAAGGGGGCTACGGATAAGGTAGGGGCATGGTCTTGTGGAGAAAAGGTGACCTGAGGCGGGGTATAAAGAGAAAGGGAAAAAGGGCTAGGAGAAAAGGCGAGGAAAAAATGGGAAGGTGGGAAAAATGGAGGGAGGGCACCCGTTGATCTCGATAGATCAATAGTGCAGATTTCATCGGATGTGGAAACATTGGCAAAAGAGAAAGCATGGGTGATGAAGAAAATCAGTGAATTGCCGATGCGATGGGGGCTTAAAGAGGGGTGCGGGAGCAGTGGTCCCGTGGGGAGATAAGGTGACCAGGAGCGGAGGGAAAGGGGTTAGTGGCTAGGCGCTTAGTCACAAAACCTTGGTTTTATGATGAAGAAGGAGTTGGGGGCTAAGCCAGAAGGGGCTAAAAACCCAATGTTTTAATAAATAGAGTAGAACAAGTTTTTAGTGAGTTTTTTGAGTTTTTTAGTGTTTCGATAGGTAAAATAAAGGTTTTTTAAACCAGAGAAAGAGGTTTTCATGGTTCAAAAGGCATTTTTGAAGCTTTTTTAGGATAATGAAGGGAAAATGAGAAGGAGAAAAGGGAAAATTTCAGAGGAAAATGAAGGGTAAATGAGGACAAAAATGAGTGAAAATAGGTTTAGAAAATGATGGAACATTTCCTAAAAAAAATCTTTTTGGATATCGGCATGGTTTCTTGGTGGATTTATTCAATGAACCAACAGTGAAAATCACTTTTTGAGTTTAGGCAGCATCAGAAGGCTTCAAGAATGGGCAATTTTCTATGAAAATAATCTCTTGAAGGTTCAAGATCTGTTTTAGCCATCATTTGCCATGACAAAAATTTACTGATGGCTAACACTCCGAGCACCACTCTCTAACATAAAAAAAACTTAAAATATGAAGAGTGAAATCACGATTTCACTGTTCAAACAAAGTAATAGTAAAAGTATAAAAAAATATATATTTGAAGGCCACATGGGCGAAATCCTGAAACATATTTCTATTGCAACAAGGGGTTCATAGGGTCTTGTCATGGCCATAGTGGAGCGATCCTCATTTAATATTACACCTCACCATTTACCTTTCGAAAATTAGGCTGGTGGTCCCCACCATGATTTTCAGTGGGTCGGGAAATCCTTTGGAGAATTTGGCGATCCCCCTCAGATTGCCTCTGATTGGCTGGCCTGTCTGCTGATGTCAGCCACTCCAGGGGGTCTACTTCTTCCTCTTCCTTTGGCTTGGTAGCCAACGAAATGTGCCCTTACAGTCAAGTGTTTTCACTGTGTAGTGCCCACGCGCAACCCGTCGCCTCTGTGGTCAAGTGTTTGCACCGCGCAACTCGTCACCTCTTGTGCATCAATGTGTTGATGAGTGACCCCATTTGCTTCTTTTAGTGTCTTGAGGGATATTTAGATGCCCATACGTCAAAATTGGCTCCAATTGGGGACGACGTGCTGTACTCGGCGTGGTGAGAACCCGCAGACCAGATTCCTACATGCTTTTGGGAAATGGATTCATCTTATTCTGAAAGCACTTTGAACGGTATAAAAAGAAATAGCAGACAAAACTGAAAAGAGATTATTTAAAATGAGATGGTATATACAATGGACCAATGGTACCTTCTTTAGTGTTGGAAATAGAACTTGAAAAACTATCCATTGACATGCATCTTAAGTATGTCACCATCCAAATTATCGAGCAGGAAGGTGTTGTTTCCCTTGGCTTCCAAAACTATGAATGGCCCAAACCATAATGGGTCAAAATTTTCATGCTTCCCTTTGTCATATCTTCTAAAATCCCATCATAATACCAAGTCTCCCGTCTGAAAGCCTCTCTCCTTGGCCTTTTGGTTGAACAAGTCTTTCATTTTGTCCTGGAAACTTTCCATTTTGTGATTTACCTGCTCCCTGCTCTCATGAAGTTTGACCAACTGGTTCATTCTTCTTGTGAGGGAAGTTGGTTCCTCTTCAATATCTTGTAAGAGTCATGCTACTAGTAATGCCAACTATGTGGGAAACACTATCGCCCTTCCATATACCAATTCATAAGGATATTTTCCTGTGGATATTTTGGTTGTGATTCTGCTCGCCCATAGCACAAATTTCAATTGGGAATCTCAATTCTGCTAATTCTCACCGATCATATTTTTTAAGATTCTTACCAAGGTATTGTTACACGAATCATCCAGTCCATCCCCTTGGGGATAATAAGTGGTTGAGTGTCCCATAAAGATGTTGTATTTATCGCAGAAGCTTATGAACTTTGCAGATTTGAAGGCCTGGGCGTTGTCAGTTGTTAGCGCTGGAATTAGCACTTGGACTACATCAAGCGCTTGAACAAACATATCCTAAAATATAAGGAAATTTAATGATTTGATTTATAGTATTGGTAGGTGGTTTAAACTTTCATTCACTGAATAGAAATTTTAGTCAAATCCATTGTTCTACTAATGAGGGTATTGGATCCTAATGTGGTAGCAAGAGAGTGAGTTTGTAGCCTATGAGGAGAAGAAAATTTGAAATGGAAGGAACAATGGGTTTGCAAGGCAGAAATCCACTGCTTCTGGTAGGAAATAACACAAGTAGCAATTAAACAATATTTCAACAAGAGAAAGTTATGTCTAGTCTTACAATTTTCTCACTGAAATATTATGAAAACCGTTGTCATAAGTGATGCTCTTTACACCTTTATTATATATATTTTACCAATAAGGCTCACTGTGTGAGACTAGTAAAAATTGATAAAACACATGAACATGTCAAGAGACTGATAAAAACACATAACATCATGAGGGATTCCAAACTGCAACTAAAGATAATAAGATATGGAAACACAAGAGAAAATTAACAATACACACACCAGATTGATAATAAGTCCTTAGAAGTTTCTTTCAATTTCATTCACTAAAAAGTAATGATCATATGAGCCAAGATTATAAAACCACGAACCTTTACTTCATAGAATTTTGTCACATATATACAGAAACATAATACTGTGATCTCCACAAATGGAGTGAATCTATGCTAAAAAGTTATTAAAATATTGTGCAAGAGACGAGGCTTATCTCTAAACTTAAATACAAAGCGCTATATCATAAATGAAGTAAACATCATGAAGTATAGCAATTTGAAGTGGTTGTATGATGTGGAAGTATGTTGGAATACTACTCCTTTGTTATGGTGCAACCAACTTCACAAAAAGTGTAAAAAACAGTGAAAGTGACAGGTGTTTGTTCTCCTTAAAAAGTGAAAAACAGAACCCCGAAATTTTGGAGGAGGCTTGATACATGACACCTAGAAGCATCCATTATAACTGAAATCTCCTCCACTTCACCTACTTTGATGTCACCATTATGATAATAAAACAAAAAGCAACTCCTTTTCATCATATGTTAATATTCAGAAATAATTTCTACCTTCGTAGAAAAAGTAGCTATATCTAGAAGCATGGAAAATTAACCCCCAAAATGAAACGTTTCTCCAAAGGAAACTATGTTCCTTCAATCTTCTGAGGTCCAGAATAGAGGCAAAAATATCAATGGACTCAGCTTTAGTCACCTTCTTGTTTGACCTCTTTCTCTGTGTTTGACTCTTTGGCTGAGTCTTTTTCTTCTTCTTGATTTTGTCTTCTGGACTCTCCTCAATATTGATAAATTCATCTCTTAATGAAGGATTAGAAATAAGCTTAATGTTAGTCTGAGTTTATTTTTGGGCCTAGTATGAGGTCTCTAGATATAAGGATTTGGAATGAACTTAGACCTCTTACCTCCATGCATGAATCTACTAGATTCTTCTTCCTCATACTCTGATTATGTATACTCAGGGTCACTGCTATCTTCATAAGAGGAGAAGGAGTGCATCGCATTCTTCTTTCTCTTCTTGATCGAAAAGCTAATGGAGGAGACTAGTTGAGCCATAGTAGGATTTTCCTCTATAACAGTCTTTGACATTTTATGTTTTCCTTTCTTAAGAGATAGAAAAACCTCTGAGAGAGTGGATTCTGTGAGAGAAGTACCACTGCTTGGTTGTGCTTGATGAGATGTTTCAGGAACATGGTTTGATATTTTTACACCAGGATTGACTTACTCTGGAGACAAAGCAGGCTTAAATGTTAGAAGTCTAGGGTTGAATTCCACTGGTTCTTCTGCCATGAAGAGAATCTTCCTAGTTTTGCCTCTTGAAGATGAAGCTATTTTATCCTTGTCTTTTTACATAGACTTTTTAAGAGACAGCATTTTTCTGTTTCATTTTCTTCTTATATTCCTCCATGAATGCCTTTAGGGTCTGGGGTTCTCTAGGTGAACAATTGACATGGGCTTTATTAATTAGTGGCATTGTTGGCATAGGCATAGGGTCTCTAGCTTTCCTATTCGAGCTTCTAGTTGGCCCTTTGACTGAGACGGAGGAAGGGTTAACTTGGCAGAAAATTGATGAATGGACAGAAAACCAATGAATGAATGTTTGTTCATGGGTATATATTTTCTTGGGCCTCCCTACCCGTATCCTGGAGTTTATGCTACCAAACCCTTCCTCTCTCAGGAACTTATCCCAAGTGGTCTTCTTTTTTCTAAGATGGTAGACAATCACAATTTTAATTATACCCCTATGATATAAATTGTGAAAAGAGTAATTATGGATATTCTGCATTTTTAGGGATATCTTGAGCAAGGATTTCCATAGAAAATAGGGCAAGTTCAAGGTATATCTCTTAAAATATGAGCAAGAAATATTAACTGGTAATGGTGGACAGAGGAGAAACTACCCTCACATGTAATGTATTTTTGCACTGTGGTGATCACATGTTGCCATTCAGCCTTAAAGCAGGAAATACATGCATTTGGATTCCACTTAACATTGACATGTTTAGGCTTAAGATAGAGACTTACTTCTGTGGGCAACATTTTGTTTTTGAACCAACGTTCACCAATGCAGAGGCTTGAGTAGCATGAGCTATGATGGCCTTAGAGATGTTGAATGTCTTGCTTCCCAACTTGACCTTTTCACCATCAAATCTCTCAACAAAAGCCTGAGCTAAAGCCACATTCTCCCTAGAAAAATTTTGCAGAAATTTATACTAGCCAACAGATTTAAAATGAGGTTTGATCCTGGCATCAACAAACCTAGTGTTTGTTGGCTCAGACCTGTTGAAATTACCACCTTTCCCCATATAGTCCAACAGCTAGACTGATTACAAACACACAGTTGTTCGATTTTGGTTGCAAAACCCTACACGAAGCCCTAGTTTTCCTGCCTTGAAATACTAAAACTGTTTGTTGGAGAAATGACTTCTGTTAGCTGTAGCCTGCATAGAGAGCTTTGGTCAAGTGAACACCAAACTCACTCCTCTGATTTCACGCCTGTAATCATGGTATGGAGTAATGGCATTATTTGAAATAATTCAAAAACAAGCACCAAGTCATCCAATTATTCTTAACACTCCACAATATCATTAAATGACTGATACCTCGTACTATGATTTCCGCTTCACTTAAGTGGGGTAGCTATAGGTTAGTTGCATAGATAATGTAACCACTCACTTATAATAATCCTCTTAGGTGAAAAAATAATTAATATTTTTTAATAGAATAATCATGTTTATAGCATAGGAGGTCTTCAATGATATTCAAACATGAATGGTACTTGCTTTAAAAATATTCTTTGCTGCTCCTATATGCTTGAGAAATAGCTGTCTTTACCTCTGAATTGCAATAAAACAAATCTCAGCGAAATAACTGCACTTTTTCACCGAGTTACCACTATGAATAGGTCCATGAAGAAATAAAACTCTTTTCACTGTGTGAGTTATACGACCTTCAATTTAGGGAAATAGTTTCCTTCTATTACATCACTGTGTTAACAATGAAATTAAAATAGAGGTAGCTATCATCCTAGACAGAGTGGCTGTAACATTATTACCCAAATGAAAAATAGCCTTTGACACTAACTTAAATAAAAATCGTGATTTTAACTTATTTTATGAACCTAAGACACTAATAACACCTATACGCTTAAAAGTACTTTGATTTTGAGACTCTTTTATGATCTTTATTGAAAATGACTCAAAATTAGACATGGACTAGGACATTAGAATTTTTTTAAAACAATGATACAATGGTGATCGCACCATTAACATTTTCAGTACTAATAGCGGCTCCTATTGGTGATGAAGTCCTCCCTGTGAGGCTTCAAGGACTGTAGACTCAATGCCTTAAAAACTTTCAAAACTCAGAATACTTCTTGGAAATTATGACTAGGACTAACCTTTGACTAAGTAGACTCAAGACTGACCATATATACAAACACAAGTACCATTGGGCATGGAGTTTTATTGACACATCATACTAGATATTTACAATGGAATGACTCAACTAAATTACTAATTTTTTTTTTTTTAAGAAAATGACCATTAAGTGGACCTCCAGTCAGCTGATCATCATCCAAATGTTTGAGTAGAAAAGTATTGTTTTCCAAAACTTCAACAGTTCTAAATGGCCCAAACCACAGATTGTCAAACTTAACATGCTTTCCATGGTATTCTCTCCTGACATCCCAATGCAACACCAAATAATTCTCCTGAAATAACTCATGATTTCCTCTTTTGTCAAAAACAGATTTGACTTTAGTCTGATATTTCTGTACTTTATCCATCAACGATTCTATGAATTGATGTGACTCTATCAATTGCAACATTCTTCTTTGGATTGGATTTTCATCATCAACTTCATATTACAGGAACTTCATCACATGAAGATCTAATTACAAAGGCATTACAACATGAGTACCATATACAAGCTAAAAGGGAGACATTCCAATTGATTTTTTACCACTTACCCTATCTACCCAAAGAGCATGCACCAGCTGAGTGTCCGGATTTCTCTTATTTTCAGGCATCATTTTCTTAATAATCCTCACCAAAATGTTATTGGATGACTCAGTTAATCCATTACCTTGATGGTAATAAGGCGTGGAATGAGTCAATTCAATACCATATTGCTGACAAAAGCTGTGCATCTTAGTAGACTTAAAGACCATTGTATTATCAATTACTAATTTTTGTGGACAACCAAATCTAGACATAATGTTTTCCAATAGAAATTTGATAATTACCGTATCAGTAGTTTTCCTAGTTGGTACAACCTCAATCCATTTAGTAAAATAGTCTGTAGCTGTGAGGATCCATCTATGTTGTCCTGGTGAAGGTGGATGGATTTCGCTGATGAAGTATAACCTCCACTGCTGGAAAGGAACATCTGCTGAAATAGGAATAAGAGGTAATGGTAGCAATTTCTATTTAGCAACAAACTTCTGACATTCGACATAACTTCTGACTTTGGAAAAAACATCGTAGAAAAGAGTTGGCCAATAATAGACAACTCTTAAGATTTTGTTTGCACTGGATTTCTAATACAAATTTCCTCCACACACTCCTGCATGTATATTTTTCATAATCTCTTGGGATTTAATTTTATCTACACATCTTAATAAGACTCCCACAGGGTCCTTCTAGTAAATATGGTATTCCAAAATGCAATACTTCACAGCTCTCAATTTGAAATCTCTCCTTTTTGACTTCTCCATTTCAGGGGGACATTGAAATTTAAGAAAAAGTATACTATATCCTTGTAACAATTTGAATGAAAGATTTCAAGATAATTAGAAATACCTTCTCCATATTTTCCTTCAGCTTCCCCTATATTCAGATTTAGAGCCTTGTAGTTAGATTCAACCATTAAGTGAGCCAAACCTTGTCCTTTTATCAATTTAGTTGGTCTGATATCAATATCAAATTGCAGAATTTTTGTCAGCCATCGTTCCATCCTGCCATCTGTATCTAGCTACAACAACACATCTTTAACAATGATATTTGGCACAAAAGCAACAATTTTTTAATGTAGCACATAAACTCGAAAAGACTTCAAAGCCTTCACTAGTGGATATTCTTGTTTTTCAGTCAGGTTGTACTTTAATTCAACATCTCTTAAAGAATGATTGAAAAATGAAATAGGTTGCTCTAAACCTTCTTTGTTCTTCTGTAGCAAGACAAATATAACTGTTTCTTCTGAAGCATATGAACAAATCATAAAATATTTTTCAAAATCAGGACTAATCAAAACCGGAGCTTCAGTCAAGGCAGACTTGATTGTTGAAAAATAATTCTTTGCTTCATCTCACCATTTAAATTTTGCATATTTTTTCAGCAAGACATTTATGTGTTTGATCAGCTCTGCAAAGTTAGGAACAAAGCACCTCAGAAAATTGATTTTCCCTAAAAATGACTGCAATTAAAATTTATTCCTTGGAAAACCAATCTTTTGAATAACTTCTACTCTCCCAGATCAATAAAGATACCACTTTCTGTTACAATATGTCCCAGTAATTTTCCTTCTTGGACAACAAAGGATGATTTTTTTGGGTTCAGGGGCAAACCAAAATTTCTACATTTTTCAAAAACTTGTTTCAAATGTTTCAAGTGGTCTTCATCAAATTTTGAATAGAATGTAATGTCATCCAAATAGATGACTACAATTATGTCTTTTTCTCTTGCAAAGGCAATATCCATTGCCTACTGAAATGTTGCACCTGCATTCATTAGACCAAATGGCACTTTGTTGTACATGAAAGTACCTCAGGGTGTGGTAAATGTTGCCTTTTATTTGTCTTGTCTGTCAACTGAAATCTGATTATAGACCAAAAAGCCATCTATCATTGACAATATCTTAGATCCTACAACTTTCTACAAAATATAATCCATCTTAGGAAATGGATAGTTATCTTTCAATGAACACTAGTTCAGATTGCGAAAATTGACAAAATTCTTATCTCTCCATTCTTTTTCTGAACTGGGACTATATTAGCTACCGAGTTAGAAAATCTCAAAGGCAAAATTTTTTTTGCTTCCCATATTTTTCTGATTTCTTTCTCAATGATTGGGAGCAACATGGGATTGATATGCCTATTTTTTTGTGCTACAGGATTTTCATCTGCTTTCAAAGGAATCTTGTCCTCCATTATGCCTCTATCATAAGTTTTTAGCTCACTATAAGACCATGCAAAAATATCAGCAAATTTTTTGAGCAACTTGATATATTTTTTTCTAGTTTCAAGAGAAAGGAATTTGGACACTTTGACTAATTTTGGCTAATATTCTGTGCTAATGTTACATTCAATTTTACTCTCCCCATCAAATTTACTTTCAATCTTGAGAAAAACATCATTTTTTTCGAAAAATATTTCTAAAGGAACTAGGCCTTTAGGAATATAGTTAGTTTTCAGATCTATAATGTTCTTCCTAGCCATGGTTTTCTTAAAAGGCCTGCTATTTTGATTTTCAATAATGTTCTTCTCATCATCAATTTGTATGTCTGCAAACTCTTCAACACACTCTAAACATTTATGAATTTTTTTGTCATCCTCAAATACTTGCTAGTATTTGATGTTATCAAGAATTGAAGGTCTGCTTTTTATTTGAACATCATATGATGCCTTGATATCTAGAGGAACTTTGAAATTACTGGTAGCAATAGCTAGTGAATCAGCCATTTGATTTTACTCTCTAGTGACAAAATTTATATTGAATGCTGAAAAATAATGCTCAATCAAGTCCCAGACTTCATTCCTATAATTTTTTAACTTGGAAATTTTCACTTGGTAGTTGTTTCTCACCTGCCTTATCACTAACTCTGAATCACCAAAAGCAATTAGCTACTCCGCTCCCAAATATTTCATTGCCTTCATACCCAACACAAGCGTCTCATATTCATCAGTGTTATTAGTGGTAGAAAATTTCATTTTATATGATATAGTTACCCTTTGTTGAGTGGGAGAAATAAGGACTACGCCAGCTCCCGATCCTTCTCTAGATGAGTCTCCATCAAAGTACAATTTCCAGATCTGTCCTTCCTCTAAATGGTGCTCATTTGTACCTTGAAAGTGTTGTTTTCATTGATTTCAGGCTGGAAATTGTTATCATCAGTAGCAAGGTGTAGTATGGATGATCCCAATTCCTTCTCTTCAACATATATGGGATGGTTTGAAGGATTATGATGATCAATGATGATGTAGGCCATTTCGGTTTCCCTATACAGTCTTCTGAATTCGCCTCCAAACACTGGGATTGTGGCATATGACATATCCATCTAAAGGGTGCCTCCCAATTTTTTAGACCAAGATCTGGAAAGAAGCATCCCAAATCTAGAAGGAATGTCCAGAATTACAATGTCCATCACTAAGATTTTCATAGGTAATTGGGTAAGAGAAACAAATAAGTCCTTAATTACTCCTAGACACTTGAATTTTTTTGAATCAAAGGTGTAGAGGTCATGGTATTGCTTGGTGATCTCTAATCCTAATTCATCCATCACTTTCTTTGGCATTAGATTGCGAGAAGCCCGAAAATTTAACAGAAAATTATACAACATTTTTTCATGTATATTGAGTGAGAGGTAGAATGGTGGTGAATTATCATCATTTTGGTCTTGGACATGAAATCCTAGATAAATAGTGGGATGCTCATCCTCAAGGTTGACTGAATCAGGAGCGAGAGGTGGCTGTAGCAGAATTTTAAAGGACTCTTTATATGCTAGATTTTTCAACAATTCCAAAAGTGGGATCGAAATTTTGATTTTATTCAGTTAATATTTGAAGCTAAAATAAATTGGAACTAATTCTTTATTTTCTTCATTGATTTTGACAATTGGGGAAGAATTTTCAGGTGGAGGAACCTCATTGACTTTGGCCTTTTGTTTGGCATCTTATTTATCTGAACCTGATTTTTTTTGAGATCGCTGAACATGACCTTTAGACCTCAAAAGATAATTTCTGTTTTGAGCTTCTTGTTGTTTTTTATCATTTTTTGCATAATTTTGGACATTATCATCATCTGGAAACAAATAAATACTTGATTGGTCTTCATATTCTTGCAAATTCAAACAAGTTGACTGCTAGGTTTCTCCTACAAGGTTTATTTCTTCATTTTCTTCCTCATGTTCTTGCTACTCTTCTTCAACAAAATTATTCAAAGGAGGCTGAACATTTTGATCATCAACATTCCTCCTTGGGCGCTGTAGGATTTGTTAAGGTTGAAAAGGCCTCCTGAAGGGAGCCGGATTTATATTGGCCTCATTTTGATTGGCTCTAGTAGCTGATTTGTTTTCTAGCTCTAATTTTTTCATCTTAGAGGAAAGTTCCTTGATCAAATTGGACATTTGATCAATATTTTCCTTTGTTGTAAGAGACTTAGAAGAAGAAGGTGTTTATTCTTTCATCTTGTTTTTGTCTTTTCCTTCCTTTTCTTCCTCCATTTTCAATTTATTAGAAGCCATAAGATTATACTGCACTCCAATTGCAACCTCTTGCATATCCAAAAAAAATTGTGCTTTCTCAGCTACCATTTTTGCTGGACATCTGAACCTTTCAAGTATATTCTCCTCAAAAAATTTTATCTCTACTACATCTGTGGCACTTCTAGCTGGCACCGCCTTGACCCACTTCGTAAAATAATCGGTGGCGGTCAGGATCCACTGGTGATGGTTGCTGGAAGTAGGGTGAATTTCACTAATGAAGTCAATTCTCCATTGCTTTAATGGTTCTTCCACATGAACCAAAATGAGTTGGAAGTACATGACTTTTGCTTCTCAGCGAAATCTTGGCACTTCTCACAAGCTCTTACATGAGCTTGAACGTCGCTAAACATTTTAGGCCAAAATAAGTCGGCTCTAAGTATCTCGTGAGTCATCGCTTGCCAACTATAATTCCCATCGCACACTCCATTATGGAACCTCGACTATCACCTTCTCAGTTTCCTCCTATGTTATGAAAACCAACAATATTTCCACCGGGTCTCTCCAGTACAACCGTCCATTTTCCACTATGAATTTTTAGGACCTTAATATTAGGGTATAGTATTTCATCTTGTCAAACATAGGTGGTAACCTTTGTGACAACAAATATTACACTATGTATTTGTACCAGGGGGACACCAAGTACTTTCCATGTGTTTTTTGTGTCAAGGTCTCAATTCTAGATTGTATGTCCTTGCCTCCTTCCGGTTCACTGCTTACTGTTGATAGATTCATACCCAAGGCTTGACAATTCATCTTTGACATGATCTTTTCCAGAACCTCCCCTTGATCAACTTAGTGGGCTTAATTTCCATCTCATATTCTTGTATCTTAGCTATCCACTTGTCTCTTTTTCCTTCATTGTCACCCTATACCAATATGTACTTCACAACTGTAGTAGGTACGTAAGCCATAATAGTAGATTATAGAATATACACCCAAAACGCCTTCAGGGCCTTGACCAAGACATATGCCTGCTTCTCTAATATATTGTATTTCAGCTTTGTGTCTTTGAGCACTTGACTGAAGAACACGATGGGATTCTCATGTCTGTTGTCATTCTTTTGCAATAATACTGTAGGTACTATGTGAGGTCATGCAAAAGAGAAAATGAAGAATCGTTTCAGGTAATTTGGACCAACCAAGATTGGTGCTTTTTCAAAGGCCTGTTTGATTCTCACAAATGACTCCCTTGACAGGGAAATCCATTTTACTTCATTGTCATTTTTCAACTTTTCAACGTAGTTGGGTATAATCTGCCTTAATAAATTTATCCTCTCATAGAATATTTGTATCTCTTTCTTATTTCTTTGTAGTGAAATACCATTTATCACCTCGACTCGCTGAGGGTTGATTTTAACCGCTCCTCTAGTCACTATGTGCCCCAATAACTTTCCCTCTGTTAATGCGAACTGAGAATTTTTTGGGTTCATTGATAATCTGTACCTTCTACATATATTGCAGGTTTGCCTCAAGTGCTCAATGTGCTCTACATCCGACTTAGAGAAAACATTGATATCATTTAGGTAAACTACCATGAATTTATCCTGATCTCCAACAAAAGTGATATCCATGGCGCATTGAAATGTCACTCCGATGTTTATGAGACCAAAATTCATCCAGGCGTACATGAAGGTTCCCCAAGCCGTGGTGTCTGCTATTTTCTTTTGGTATGCCAGAAGCACAACTACCTAGTTATACCCTGAGAATCCATCCATCATGGACATGTGGGAAGAGCCTACAACCTTCTATAAAATTTGGTCCATTTTTGGCAAGGGGTAGTTGTATTTCAGTGATGCCTTGTTCAAATTCCGGAAGTCTACACACAACCCAATTTCACCACTTTTCTTCCTTACCAGTATCAGGTTTTCCACCCATTCAAAATACCTTAGAGGTGCAACGATTTTTTCTTACAGTAAATTTTTTACTTCTTTCTTAGTGGCAGGAAGCATGAGTGGTTTTATGTGCCTTAAATTTTGCTTATGAGGTTTGGCACCTTCCTTCAGGGGAATTTTATGATGTATGAAATTCACATCAAACATATTTAAATCCTGATAACACTAGGTGAAGACATATTTGTAAGATCTGAAAAGTTTCAGATATTGTTGTTTGAACTCCTCAAGAACTCATTTAGACAATTTTATAAACTTTGGTTCTTCCTCAGTCTTGATGCTGAAATCCTCCACCTATTCATCTAGTTCTAGCTTGTGAGGGTAAATAGGGACATTGTTTCTGTTGAAAAGACTCTCCAGGGGTACCAGACCCCAAGGGATGATGTTAGACCCTTTTAATTGGAGGAATTTATGACTAGCAATGGTCTCCTCTCATCTCGACTTCTGCTCTTCAACCTCCGACTCTTTCTCTGATTCGATTACCGAATTAGAGAATTCTCCCACCATCCCCATGCAATGCTTAATTTGATCCTTGTCTTCAAATACTTTCTAGTGTTTGACATTGTTAGGGATGGAGGGAAAATATCACACCTCAATTTCATATCTCAACAGTAGGTTTTGTGGAGGAAGTAAATTACTAGCTGCCACGGCTAGTGAGTCTACCATTCGATTTCTTTCGCGAGGCATAAAAGGAATATCGAAAGCTAAGAAAAACTTCTCAAACAAATCTCATACCTCGTTTATGTAAGCCCTGAGCCAAGGATGTTTGGATTGAAACTGATTCCTCCCTTGTTTCACCACCAGATTTGAATCTCCGAACACACTCTGAATATTCATGTTTTTTGCTGATTGTAACCACAACAATAATGCTTCATATTCAACTACATTATTTGTGGCTTTGAATTCTAGCTTGAACGAGAGGGGAATTAAGCAACCTTATGGTGATATTAACGTGACTTTGGCGTTTTTTCCATATTTAGGGTAAGCTCCATCAAATTGCAAAGTCCACGTTTCATTTTATTCTTCCTTCTGATGGTTTTCCTGCATTGAAGTCGGGGACTTGGTCTCCTCAAGAATTGACTCATCTTCTTCCAACATTAAGCAAGAGAAATCACCATATTTCTCGTAGATGGGAGAATTGGTGGAGCCATCAGATATGGTGACCATTTTCATGAATCTTGATTCTCTGTATAATCTTCTATCCTCTCCACCAAAAACAGGAATGATGGCATAGGTCAAGTTGATCTTTATCGAACCTACGATTTTTTATCCCCATGACCTAGACAACAAAATCCTGAACCTATCTGGTATGTCTGCCACCACGATGTCCATAACCACACTCTTTGCTGGAATTTGAGCCAGATTTACCACCAAATATTTTATCATCCCCAGAAATTTTACTCTTTTAGAGTCAAATGAGTACATGTCTTTATATGTCCTGGTAATTTGAAACCCTAGCTGTTCCATGACTGAAAATGATAGCAGGTTGTGATATGCTCCTGAGTCCAACATGAAATTATGTAACATGAGATCATGTATTACCAAAGTTACATAGAATGGGGGCATCGATGGATCTTTCTCTTCCACATGGGGTCCAAAAACGACCATGAGTTGCTCCTCTTGAAGATTGAGACTATCTGGAATGGGGGCCACACAAGGAGGACACATGAATTGGGACACCTAGGCTTTACATGATGGTTGCTTTAACAACTTAGTAAGGGGCACAAGGATCTTGAACTTTTAATTCCTTTTGGAGATTTAAAGTGGGAGAACATTTTTCAGCAAGGTGTGCTTCGGTAGGTTTCCTATCATGATCAACCATATTTGATGATGGTGTGGGATATTTTTCAATTTTAGGTGTTTGGAACTCTTGGAATATTGGTTTGGATGTAGTGGCCTTTTGGTAATTGGTTTGTTCTAGTGATTTATTTCCTTTATCTGGGGTACTAGAGGAGCTTTGGATTTTTGAAACTGACTTATCACTTTGATCTTGCACCCGCGTTATCTTTTGAGAGGACCTAAGTTCATAATTCTTATGCAGTTGAGTTTGCATAAAATCCACAAAATGCCTAGAATAGATGCCAATATCCTTTTCATCTCGAGGAGCATCTGACTCTTCCGCATCTTATTGCAATGTGAGATCACCTTCTTCATTATCAGAAAAAGGAAACAATTGATTCTCTTGGGTGTTTATGATCTCATCTACCTGCCCCTCCGCTTGTCCTTCTCGATACAATTGAGGTTGAATGTGATCCTGTTGGTCCTTTATATCTCTTTGTAACAAATGTAGGGGAGGCTTACAGTACTGTGGGTTGAAGCCTCGATTAGGAATCATTTTATTTGAACAAGGAGGGGAACCTTTGGTCTCTAATTCAAGCATGACCAGCTTTTTAGAAATATTTTTGATTAACTTGTTCATTTCCTCTATTCAATATTCCTGAGATTCTATTTCTTGATTAGAAGAGGCAAATTCCTCCTTATCTTTCCTTCTTTCCCCTTGATCCGATTTTCCGTTAAACTTCCCTGTAGAGGCGAAGTTGGCTTCTACCTCCAAGGCATCTGTCTGGATATATTCTAGGGATACAAGCTTCCTCTCTTTGAGGGTGAACCCGAATTTAGGCTCAAAATATCTGACAAATACTACCTTAGCAGCTGCTTGAGGATGTTTTCTCTGCAGGAAGATTAATTTATAACTTGTTGAATCTCTTTATAAACTTCGTGACATCCTCATTATGTTTCTTTTTCATAGAATTAAACTCAGTGAGGATGTATCCATGATCCATCTTCTCTCCCTATTTTTGTTTAAATACATTATCCATATCTTCCCAAGTCTAAATGGAGTGGTATGTCAAGGATTTGAACCACTTCTGAGCTTCACCATCCAAATATTGGACGAAGAGTCTCAACACCACATCCAAGTGTTCCACATTCAAGTTCTCTGCAAAAGCGCAAAATTTCTTAATATATCTCTGTGTTGCAATGTTATATTCTCTAGTGAATCAAGGAAGGATATTTAGATAATCTTGAGGCATATCATTCAGCAGCTGGGGAAGAGCCAAGGGGACATACGTTTTTAGCAGAAAACTAGGTACTGCCATATTGTGCATAGGAGGGGGAGGATTTATGATTTGAGTTTGCTGATGAAAAATTTGAGAGGTGACAGATGTATTCTTCTAGGATGGAGTGTTTTTTTAGAGGTGAAGGTAAGTTTCTGGGATGTCCTTTAACTTCTCAACCTTGGGTGTCGGGTGAAACCTAGGGAAGGGAAATCTAACTAAATTTGTTTCGTCCTTCACAAATGGGTTGAAAGGATGGAAAAATTTATGGGGGTTACTCCAAAACTCAGGCAGCGGAATCTAGGCCATGGGTTTCATCTCGCTGTGAGGAGGAAGATGCTTCAAGGGAGAAATGGGGTAAATCATACTAACTAAAGGCCTTTTCTTTCCAAATTATCTTGAAGATCAATTTCTTAGGGTCAGATACAGAGGGTGCTTTTTGTTGAGTGGTATCTAACTGGGTGCGAGGCTTGGTGAAATCCAGGGTTACCTATACTTTCAATTTTGTGACAGTGGAGTCGCCAAGGTGAGATATTTACAACCCCCAACCCTTCTTACTCACCTAACTGAAGGGTGGAAACTATATCGTATCCCAGGGAAAGATTTCCTAATTCGGTCCCTGACAATGATGCCAAAAATATGTTGTAACTCCTAGAGAAAACCCCTGGGTTGTTAAAGGAACAATTCCTACGAAATATTAAAATTAGAGGATTATGGTTTCACTGTGCGATTTTCTCTGGGTTATTTGATTGATATGGTTCACATAGTAATGTTTTAGGAATGACGAAGGTTCTTGATACTGATCTCATGTAGACATAAAGGCTAAGAATGGGCTTCATGAAGTTGTATTTAACTGGAAGGCATCAACAGGGCCAAATAAAAATTAATGAACATAACTTGATTTAAAAGTGCGATGCAGTGACGAATTCAAGGAATAATTCTGATGAGACTAGGCTTAAGCAATACAAGAATCCAACTCTCCAAGAATTAGAAGAAATATGATAGACTAGAAAAATTTGAAGACAACATTCCACGGAGCGCGATTTAAGGTTGTGTTATCACTTAGAAATTTACTTTGGGTTGTGTCAAAGTATTTCCCAAGGTAACCATTTCATACCAATCTTTAGGCTGAAAGTTGTCCCTTTCAACCATAGTGGGCTACCTCAGCAAGTCTGCTACCCAATAGCACTACAATAACAACTTGGATTTAAACATAGTGGCTAGATATGTAAATGAATAGAGTTTGATTTAAGAAGGTTGTTTGGACAAGATTTAAAAAGAAACCATTGGGAAATGGAGTCAAAACTTGAATCTCAATGGCTTACAACTAATAACTGGCTAGATTCTTTCTAAAATTTTGAGGCAAGGTAAGCATATGTTTAGCTAATAAAGATAATGAAATGATAGTTTGAAATAAAGGAAAGCCCACTACACAAGAGGCATCTATCAAGGATGGATCTCTTAACAATTTTTAGAAGAAAGTACAAAATGGAAACCTCTAGAATAGAGCATCAATAAGAGATGAATTATGTACTAGTAATTTGCAGATACATAATAGGTATAATCATAAAAAAATGAACATCTATAATGGATTAATTCCTTCACTAAAATACATAGTATACCAGCAGAAAAGCATAGTCATGAATGTTGAACACGTGACAACATACTAAAAAATAATGTCGTAATGAATCTCAGGTCCAGAAAAGAAACATTTCTATATTAACTTCAAAGAGAGAAGCAATTCTCAATATACAGTACCAAAGGCCTCCTTTAAAAGGATCCCCCCCACCATTTTTCAATATAATAACACTAATATATACAAAAGAGGCCCGCAACCCTTCCTCTTCTAATACAATTTAACAACTAAATCCTAATATGACAGCTAGCCTAACAACTATTACATGAGAGCCTTATGAGCTTGCTCCATCTAAAGACATTCTAGACTAATTAAGCATGTTTCTGAAATCTAGAAGATCTAGCGAAAGTTGAAGAAGAGTGAAAGTATTTGAATAGGTTGAAGTAGAAGACTTCTATTTTGCTTAGAATTCTATGTGTTATAGTTATCTCTGATGGAAATACCTTCCTCATGCTTTGAATATTGTTGAAATCATTACTGTAACCCAAATTTTCTACAACCACTCTAAATTGTTGTGCAGCCAACTATGTAAATGTTAATATTTTGACTGTTGAATTTTTTGTTGGAATGTGCTTCATGATTGAGTATCTAATATTCAGTTTGTTGATTTCATGCCTAGAAATTTGGAAGTATTATTCAACTTACCCTCTAGAAATGCGGGGAAGGATTTGACACCAATCATCTAATCTTGAAAAATAGAGGAGGGTTGTATGTTAGCTTCAGAGTATAAGTATAATTTGGTGAAGTGGGTATGATGGAGGTGGTGATGTTTCCATTAGGGGCGAGGGTCCATTAGAAGTGTGAATGGTTATCCTAGGAAGTCGTTTTAATATTGTACGCTTTTTTTCCTAATGACTCTGGGCCGAGATTTTGAGGGGAGCACGCCGAAGGGAGAGTGGTAAATGGTTGGTTTAAGTGATTTTCCAAGGGGAGGGGAGGGGGTAGGAGTGAAAAGAGGTTTGCAAGGGGAGGGGTGGCATTTTTTAAAGAGGCTCAGGAGGGTGTGGGGGAGTGGGGGTCAGAAATGATGAGAGTGGCCAATACATTGGACGGGGACTAGTGGGGAGGAAATCATTTTTTAGAACTCCCTTCCCCCTCGCCCAGGTTATTTGATGGATAGGGGGGTGTGAAAAAGGTTGTGGGTCGTCGATTTGGTGGAATGATTGATCAGACAGTTGGATGGAGAGCAGGACTTAACCACATGAGCCCAAGGTGACTTGTGACTCATCTCTTGGTCCTGTGGTTGGCCCTTGGGCCATTATTTTGATGAAAAAAGTATAATAAGCCTGCTATTGGAAATTATCGTCGAGGGTTCATTGCTGGTGTGAAAAGTAGCCCCCTGAGGGCTTATTTTTATAAAAATTTACAATAAGATAGTTGATAAAAACCCTCATTTCATCTTTTGTTGGTGCTGTGTTGTTGGTGCTTGGTCTGGAGATTAGCCCTAAGGGATAATAATTTTTTATAAATTTTGATGAAAAGGGCAAGGCGCCAAAATCAATCCAAATTAGTGAATTTAGCCAAAATTGGAAAAATGAAACCAATTTCACAACTTAAACCAAATGACAATTATATCATATAAGAGCCAAATTGATGACTTTTTTTACCACGTGATAACAGGTTGCATACAAGTTTAAAGCATGAGTTTTATCCTTCTTGTACAAGGACATAAACAAATTCATGAAATTAAACTAGTTAAGTCCAACGAATTTTACACATGGAATTAGAGAAATAGCATCGAATGACTGATAACAACAAACTGAAGAAATACACATACATACTGCTCATCAATTCAAGTGGAATCCATTTGAAAACAAGTTTCATATTATAGTAGCCTCAATATAGGTTCCCAAAGTATACATTTCAGAGCACAAAATGCTTATAGATGGCGAGTAATAGATATGACCAAAAACTTAGAAAAAGTTCAGAACCTGTTGTCTGTCTCTGATTTTTCTTCTTATAGAGTTTCTTACAGGATTTTCTCCAGATATTCCTTCTTGATGTTACAATACATTCTTTTATCACACATAAATTTTTAATTTTTGATTGATTGGGTCACTCACATAGGTTTCATTTTGTCTGATAAGGTTGGGTCATGAAATTGATGAGAAATTCATGAAATGGTCTTTACCCTAAGTCTAAAACACTCCATTAGTCATGTCATCTCAGTCATATCTATCAAGTTCCACCTTAGGATCACATGCATTGTTTCAAATTGAGGTAATGGCCACCTGCCTAATTTTCTCGATACCACAGTGAATATAACTGCAAACAGGAAAATTTCGCTACGGAATCACCTGACCATTTCGTAGCAAATCTGCCAGTTTTATACCTGAATACACTACGGAATCATGTTTTTCTACACCAAAATAGAGGATGATGAGCTGCCAGTTTTCTAATGGTTTAGGATAAAGGTGAGGTCATGTAATATGTTATCATAGTCATCCAAGCATGCAAAAGCGTAAATACCACCCATCATTACCTTTCACTCCCTCATTTGTCATCATTCTCTCCACATTTGAATTTCATTTTTAAACCTATCTCCAAAGCACCTCTCTATCATCTTCCCTTCGAGCTTTGCATGCAACCACCAATTATCATCTTTGAAGTGTCTAGTCCTACAACAAGCAACTTGTTGTTCAGTATTTTTCCTTGCAGGTGTCATAGTTCAAGAAGGAAACATGGTTATAAAAGAACATGGCTATGAAGAAGAAAACAAACAAAGAAGACTCCTGTGTAGGATATGAACTTATGGACCTAAAATTGGTCATGGAAGACCTTAGTGTTGTAAAGGACTTCATCAAAGCTGGTTGCATGAGTTTTTATAACAAGATACAAAGGCATTTCTCTGTTTTTTTACTGTTTGAGAAGTCAACTTCAAGAGAAGTTTTTGGGCACAAAAAGGAGAATTATAAAAAATTTAGAGAGTTTATTGTCAAGCATGGATCAAATAATATTAACCTCTTTCAATTTTCTCACCGGTGCTAAAAATTTTGAGATTCGAAGATGTCTTTGGGCTCTATTTTCAAAATGCATTTTTTTCTTTCTTTCTGTTTTAGACATGTTTTTAAAATATAGATTCCAGACACCTGGAGATGTTTTTCAAATAAAAAAGAGATTTTTTTCTTCAGAACGAACTGAGTTAAAAAAACATCCTCCCGTTTTGCAACAACTATTAAGGATTCAAAGATAAGATATATTTTTTGAGCCCTAATTTTCAGAAAAAAAAACAACTCCGTTTTATATGTAGATGAACTTGCTGAAGATGAAAATGCTACTTCTTAAGGACGGTAAGAAGTATTTTGAATCAATTTTTCCTTATCATACTTCATCTTATAATATTACACATCCATAGGCAAAATTTTGAAGAAAAAAGACAAATTTTCAGTTTTCTGCCAATTAGGCCATTTCGTAGCGAATCTGAGGCTTGAAGCCCAACTTTCACTATGAAATTGTTGTAGGTGACTTTTTGCTTAAAATCATGGATAAAGTCAAAAGGAAGGTGGGAAAAAAATTGTATTTAGCTCATTTGGCTCAAAAAAAATCTCCAAATCAGAAAATAGGGCTAACATATGGCATAGGTGGTTGAAGTGAATTTGCTACAAAATCACGCTACAAAATTTCTTGTTTTGCCTTGTTTCTATAGCGAGCAATGTTTGGTAGCATTTTGGTGTTTTGAAGGTTCAGTGAAGGTTAGAAAACCACGTGGATAGTTTAAAGAGTATCAGTGGAACATTCCAGCAAAGGTTTGATCTTCGACAAAGTTGTATTTTTCACCAGCTCAGCATATAGACAGTCAACAAATATCATGACACCACTTTCCTTAAAAGAAGGATAATTGTTTTCCTAATTTAATGGAAGAACTATGGTCTTAATTAAGGTTAGTGCCACTTAAGAAAATAACCATCCTCGATGTAAATATCTTGTATTTCCAGTTAGTAGATGTAATAAATGAGATGAAGAGTCCTAATAGGTCTCTAAGTGATAAAGTTATTAGGTGTCTTTTTCATTCACTAGTATCTAGCTTCTTGTTAATATAGGTGCCAACACAAATGGTTCGATGATCTAGCCACGTGGGAAGATCCAGTGTAAGTGACTAAAGCCTATTAATTGGCAGAACTTCAAAGAATACAAGTTTGGAGAATGTTACTTGACACTGCCACTTTGTAAATTTTTTTGATGATTAGTAATATACAATGATTGTGTTTTTCTTCTTCACCTGCGATTCTTTTTGTGTTTTAATGAGATTTTGTCGTATGTGTCTTAATATTTGTCTTTCAATATATTGATGTTTAATTACTTAGAATTCGTGTTTCTCATGCTCTAACTTCCTTTGAACATTAAGCTATTGAGTACTTTTATATGTATGTTGTCCCATCATTGAAGCATTACAAGCGTCAGCTTCCATAAGGAGAGCCATTGTCATTGAATTTCCTAACATTGACTCCATAAGCCCAATGGTAGTGAACCCTACAAATTTTTCACCTGCAATTAATCACATCCAAGATAATATCACAGAGTTAGCCATCTGATTAAATCATAATTGAAAAATCATAATTACTTTGAGAGAGCCTTCTCAGGCTGAAGAGGCTAATTTTTAGTCAAAAGCTGGTTTGAAACAGTTACTCTAGGTTGTATGGTGGAGCAACCCATATGTACCAATTTAGAGATAACACATTCATCATAATAAAAAATGGAGCGTTCTTCGAGCACTGCTCTCTAACAGAAAAACAAACTTAAAATATCGACAGTGAAATCATGATTTCACTGTTCAAACAAAGTAAATGAGACAAAGTAATTGTGCATCACTGTGTTGATGAGAGGCCCCATTTTCTTCTTTTTGTGCCTTGAGGGATATTTAAATGTCCATATGTCAACATACCCAACCTCTCTAATTTTTTTTCTGGCATATATATAGAGAATTTTCCTCAAGTCTATGTGGCGCAACATTTATGTAAAGAAACATGTTAATGATTAGTGCACTGTACCACCAAAACTAAGTCGAGATCTTGGAAAACATTAGTCCCCACATATGCATAATCATTGATCAAGATGAATAACTCATCAAACCAATCAAATTATTCTATATCATATGCCCACATATGTGCCCCACCCCCTAGCCTAGCCATCAACCTAGTCCACCTATTCATTTAGGGCTTTGTCCTCCCCGACCATGGTGTTGAAATCTGTGGTTGCAGTATTAGCACTCATTCAAAAAAAATTATACAATGATGTTTTCATACCCAAAAAAGCTCTATTTTCCCATCCTACACTTGGTCAACTTCTCTTTTAGGTTTTCTAGTAGGCCCTCACACCAGTTAAAAATCATTGGGGCCATGCACCTAACCATAATTTCAACTTGATTTTTCGAA
Organism: Pinus albicaulis; assembly: GCA_034641835.2. Taxonomy (NCBI): domain Eukaryota; kingdom Viridiplantae; phylum Streptophyta; class Pinopsida; order Pinales; family Pinaceae; genus Pinus; species Pinus albicaulis. The sequence continues at coordinate 766,675,374 of CM076582.1, read as the reverse complement.
GCCGAGTGGGGACTTGGCGAACCTACCACTAGGGTCATAGTGAATATTATGGTACGAAGAGGGAGGTCAACTATATCACTAATTGGGATTTTTCCACTTTCCTTCCACATAATAGGAAAACAATACTTTGCAATAAAATTCTCCACTAACCTCTCACCAAAAAATTTTCCTCGGCCAAACACTAACATAGGGGCCCCTCACCTCTACTGATATATGGTGAAATATATATCTTCTACATATATTTCTAACATGAGACCTTGTAATTTGAAGAATTTCTCCATAAGATCCCACCATTGGATAATCCTTTGCAACAATCCAAGTTGACCACTCATATTATTTGAGGAGACCACAATTGTGCAAGGAAAATAGTGTCCTTTGGCCTGCCATAGAAACAACAAAATAAACCTCATGTTATATTTCCTTCTAATCAATCATTTAAAAAAATTTACAAAACCAACACAGAAAACATCAATGCCTATCCATACACCAAAACCTAGGATCACCCCTGCTTCCATTGGGCTAGATATGCAAAAAATGGGTTTGAATGCTCTGCTAGTGGTTAAGGGAGAGTTGCAAAAATTTTTTCCCTTGACAAGGGAGTGTTGAAGCCTTGAACAACTATCCATTTTCTTTATGAAAGAGTGTTGGAGTGCATTTTATTTGGAAAGAGTCCTTCCAGTAGTGAATTTTTAGGGTAAACCAAGAAAAAATACATATAAAGTGAAAGAGGAGGTTAAGAGATTTAACCTTGTGATAAAATTAAATCATTTTGTGGCATAATGATCCTAGGATTTGGAAAAAAAAAAATGATATCAAGAAGGTTTATTCACAATTTGTACCAATTTGGATAACAAATGACCACATTGGTCAAAATTTCCTCTTTTTGTATGGGGTAAATGGTTTAAAAATATCTCTTTTCACATTGAACATGCCTCTTTTTGTTAGATATTTCATTCTTGGTGGAATTTTTAATGAATTTTTACTATATTATCATGCTACTAATGATTTTCTAAGGAGGTTTTGATTCTCTATTGGGAAGGAACATGGAGTTTGTAATACATCTCATGGTGACTTGAGGTATACTTTCAAAACTAGAATATAGGTTTAAGATCCATATCAATCTTGCCACTGTATTTTTTACATTCCACATACTATTTCATTGTTCCTTAGGTCCCACCCCATTAGGTTTCGAAATTCAACATTCCTGTTTGTGCATCGTAACTTGTGTGGTAGTGGCTACCCTTCATGGGAACCCTAGAATAGCAGTCGGTTTTCATTTTGGTGCCCTGACTATGTTCATTTGTAGTTTTGGAGACCCTCTTTAGATCCCTCCATGACATAAAAAATGACACCTTTCATTTTCAATTAATTCTGGTCCTTTATTGCCCTTGAAGGGGGGTCCCCTCTCATTTTTTTTCCCTTTTTGGTCGCCTATGCCTATGGTCTTATTGACACGAGTGTTGGCACACCTGGTCAACAAAGGAGAAATGACCCAGACCAAGGGCTTTCACATAGCCCCAACTATTTGGAATGGTTTTTCTCGACAATTTTTAAGGCTTTGTTAGCCTTTGGCATCCTCCTATTGCAAAGAAAAATGTCGGGAGAAAACAATAGCCTAAACTAAACTACACTTAAAATTATCCTAAAATATAGGTCATGTAAACTAATACTTGAATATGAGTCAAGATATTCTAAAAATCATTACATATAAATAATTCTAATTTATGTATTCTATTTATAAATTAGCATTAAAATTTATGATGGAATAACTATTGTTAAAAAGTTAGAATATTTTACAAAAAATTAAAATGTTATAGTACAATCAATGAACTCAGTTAGAAAAAAAATGAAATTAGTTGAGGAGAAAGAAAACGATATTTTGAAAGGATAAAAAAATCCCCTTAAAGAAGAATAAAGTATCCTAATAAAAGAAAAAAAATAAATATTTATCTCTTTCCTTAATGAAACTAAAGGTAGAACAGTAAATTGTAATAATGCAAGAGATTCATCCTAGAGGTTGAACACAATATAACTTTGTTTTCCTTTGCAGATTTATTTCAAAAAAAGAAAAGAAACAAATAAAACTATCTTTCCTATTTTTAATCTATGCTTGGAGAAGACTCTTTTCCTTTCTATTTTAGATGGAAGAGGCACATAAATGAATGATAGCTTATAAAATAATTCACATACTTTCATCAACAATTGATGAATCAAACCAATAAAAAATTGAATTAGTATTAAGATAAAAGAAGAGTTATCGTTCACTAAAACTAACACCGCATTCATGTAAAGGACTGATAATAGATTAACTTGATCATAATCCAAGTAATTCAAAATCAAAAATCAAGATACTCCTCCTATAATTCAAATTACTAAAGAAAATTAATTGATATTTAAAAAAAAATGGAAGTACGAAGATGAATAAGTTCAAAAATATAAAAAAATTGATGAAATTAAGACAATTGTGTACATGGGAATAAAATCACTGAGCAATCAAACATCTTAACTAGGCTCCTATACAAGAAATAAGGAAAATTCAACTTAAACCCTAGGAAAACCATTAATAGTCGTATGTGGTAGAGAAACACCAAACTAAAATGACCTCCATAGGTAACATATCTTTGCATAAACTACAAGATGTTCTACCACTAGGGTTTCAGATAGGAAACATGTATACCTTTGATGTGATACAAATACCCTTTCTTTTCCAACAAATTTATCCATGGGATATTTGAAACCTTACTATTTTTGGGCAAAATTTCACCTTCAATAGGAAGATGGGTGGCTTCGTCAATGAAATTGACATCATTTATCACGTCCACATCTCCTACTCTGGATTTTTGACCATCAAAATGATGCATCAAAGGATTCAAACACACTCTGGTTGAAACCCTTAAAGAGTTGCAAGGCCTCATACCAACCCACAGTTCGAAAGAGTTCCACACCTTTCTCATAAGCCTCAAGCAAGTCTGTACCAAAAGTCTCTATTTAGTTAACCCGTGACATAACTGGGATATGGGAGAACTAAAGAGTCAAAACTAGCAAAGATACATGTGGCTAGATGAAACCCTATAATCCCTAACCAACAATCTTGACAAGGAAGAACCTAGAAGATAATGAAAAAGTTGAGATAGATCAAATCAGGGAAAATCCATAATCGTTTGTCTCAAGGCATGAATGATGATGAGAAATCATTGTGGAGTACCATAAGGACAAGCCTGAACAATACTACTGTTATATCAAGACAAATGGAGGAAACCAGGATAGTAAGTCCATTTCACATATTATCACAATGATACTCTAGGCCTACCCTTCCTATGAATGCTTAAGTCGAGGATCAAGAGTTTTCAGTGTGAATTATCTATATTCTAAGGCCACAGACTTAGGTTTCAAAATTATATCATGGTTGAAATACCTGAGTGGATAAATAGAGTCTCAACATTAGATCAACAATCAATAACCATGATTCACCAATGATATTATACATAGGGATGATTTAAATATAAATTCATTTAAATTAAACATATCTCTTCAGTGTCAAAATAATTAAATAAGCTTTGAAGTTAAGTCTGCTACAAAATTTCATATTTTGTAGTGGCCTTTTCTTTGCAAATATTCAAATGAAAATTTATAATTATATCCCTTTGGTTTCTATTTGTGTTGTCATGACAATTGTCAAGTTTCTCTTGAACTCCATGCAAAGAAACATAGGTGAGTGAACAATCATCAAAGAATAAAATCCACAACTTTAGAAACTAAAGGTGATAATGAACACTATACATATATATACAATCAAGCCAAACCAAATTTAGAAAGTAAAAGAGGAAGAAGATAAAAGAGGGGCCCATTTCATCAAGAAATGAATGAAAGGGGAGATAGTACTAGTTGGCATGCCAACAATTGGCAGCTCAGTAGGTCGGACTAGTTTTCCCTGTCTGAAATTCATAAAGAGAGTCAACTGGAATCAAAAGTTACATGTCAGACACTGAAGGTCCACTTATTTTAGTTTTATCTACTGTTGAACATGAGAAACAATCAATTACAGGATATGAGTAAAATAAATAAAAATAAAAAAATATCTATATTCGGAAGGAGTCCAAAATGAAACAAATAGAAATGATGAACAAAATCTAAGATAAAAACTAGTAAAAGAGTTTACTTCAATACCACTAGTAGAGCCACTACTTCCAACAAGAATCCATAGCCTTAGCAGGGTTACCATTTAACTTCGGATTCACGATTATCCCATCATATCACAATTAATTCAGAGTGAAAATATTTTAAACACATAGAAAGTACATATTTCATTTTTTGTGCTCTTTTTTTTTTGAATCATTAATTGAAAGCTAAAGTTGAGGCTTGGCGAACTAAAAATGAAAACACCCTTCACAAGACCTAATAGGTGTGAACAGGTTGGCTTGTGATGAGACCTCTTATCTTATAATTTTGCTACTAGAAGCCATTACCTTGGCTTGGTGACCATATATGGTAATGACACACTAGTTAAGACCTATGATCATGGTAGTTCAAATCGTAATGAGACCTCCTCTATTTCAATTAATAACTCTATATTTTTGAATTACACTGAAAAATTATTAACAACATTCAACATATGGGGTGGCATATCTACTTCCTTAAGAAAAGGGATGGTGTAAGAATTTGTTTTGTTTGCATTTTACACAGATAGAGTTGTTCAAAGAAAATATGTAGATCTTGAGACATAACCCTCCTATGAAAAAATTAAAACCTTAAAGAAATATTCCTACAATTGGATTGATGCAAATTAAATAAATTACAGATAAACAGAGATGAAAGAAATATTTCAATGGCTAGTACATGTAACAATGATTTTTTTTTTCGAGGAAAAATCACAAATTTCTATTAACAAAAATAATAAGTTACATAGAGAAGATGCACAAGTGCATTCATGTATTTCCCGTGGGAACCAGTGTATGTGATTTAAGCACTCATGGTAGCTAGGCTACAAAAAATAAAAATAAAAATTACATTTTTCTAGATAAACTGGTTTTTTATTTTTTGCCGTTTTTCTTTTGAACTTTTTGCCAAACCCCAAGTGATGGAGTAGTCAAAACAATTGCCAACTCATTATTTTTTGAAAATTTTGGGGATTATTTATCTGAATATGAGTTCTCAGAAACATGATATCACTTTGTTCCACATGAGCCTTGATTTTTTCTCTTTTCCTCATGCTAGTTTACATGAATCGAAACCACTTTGAGTTATTGGGATTCTCTGCCTATTTGTCCTAATCCTTCTGCATCTCTTCTCCATCCTTTTGAGAACCATGTTGATATTGTGTCCATAAATGTTGTTGGGTCTCATCCATTTCTTCATCCTCATCACATGAAGGAGGATCTGGGAATTTCCATCCTTTTTTCTTTTTCGGTCTTTTCTTTGTCCTTTTCTTTGCTTGTTTGCATGTGTCTGGCAAGTGCCCTGTTTGATGGTAGATCCAACAACTAAATGTGGTATTTTCAAGATATAACCACTTTTTCCACTTGAAGTCCTGATGTATTAGGTAAATATGATCAGGAAGGCCTTTTATTAAATCCATATGCACACATATGCTTGCAAAAATGAAGATAACTTTGTCCATTCTTTCTCGATCTATATTTAGGAACCTCCCCAAAGAGTTCCCAATGTCTTCTACGACCCAGTGGTGCCAAAATGGGAACGAAATATTATGTAGCCTTACCCATACCAACATTTTTGTAACCAACATTGAGTTGGCATCAAAACCGGGAAACCATGGGGTTACAAAGAGACCTTCCCTTCCCCAAAACCATGGTACTTCATTTATGACATAATAAAAGTGTTTCTAATTATCGAACTAAAACACAAAAAAACATTTTGCACACAGATAATGTCACAATATTTGGTGAAATTGAGGTATATAAATTCATTTAGATATTCATATTTGGTCTAGAAACCAATAAATCAAAATATGATAGTTTTTTCTTGCAAAATAGTGAAAATACCGCTTTCTTCTGGCAATTCTATGGATAAATATGGATCTTTCTCCATCTTCTCTACGAGGTACAAACCTGAGATTGTAATATTTGGATTTTTTTGTCCTGTGTGGAAACATTCCCTCTCAATGCATCCTTAAATGAGGCCAGACTATTGCTAGCTGAAGATGATCTAGGTGGAATGCTCACTCCTGGGGCACCACCTTGTAGTATGAAATTTAGGATAATGGTAGAATTCCTTTGAATACCATAGTATTTCAAATGGACCACATCCTGCAACATTTTCCCTAAAAACGTCAAACTTTGTAATGAAGTAGGAATACCTGTGATATTTTGGGCACTCTACTTTAGATATGTCACTAGATCCATTCCCCGAACCCTTAGCAGGATCGATTTTCCAATAATGGTTTTAATAAAACCCTGAAACAACTCCTCTGAATCTAGATTTCCGCCCTTTGATATCCCTTCTACTTTCCTCTCATTTGGATCTATACCTAAGCAATAGATCTAGGTTTTTTTATGAGAGGATGGGGCACTCCACCATGCAAAATGATTTGGATCCTTGATGCATGTAGGCTTCCAGCTAGAAATCACCGTGGGTAGGGGAGACAACTGTAAAGGGTTGTCACAGAATCCTTCATTTTCTAAAAATGTGATCCAATGCCAAATCCCCATCAATCTAGTGATACCCACTTGCATGAGTTCTTCAATGGAAGCATCAAGAGTCTATCGATCTGCCTTCTCGGCCAAGAGCTTTCCCTCTTTCACAATGTGGATGCCCCAACCGGCATCAATATCCCAACCTCATTCGTTTCTACACAAATTTGGACCATTATCGGATGCTTTTGAGAGCTCTCGATCTGTCCCTAGAGACTTTAAGCTCAATACAGTGTCGTGGGAGTCGAAAATGTAAGTACCTTTGCATAATTTATCTGCTCGAATGCCCAAGATTGAAATAGCTTCGATTTTTGCAGAGATATCTATATTGTAACAATTCCCACATCTCTTCAGTACATGTAACAATGTTGCAACTAAAAATTAAGAAATTTCCAAGACAGATTGACTGTGGAATGAAGAAAGAAAACAAAAATGCACACTAAAATAAAAATTGCTAAAAAAAAAAATAGTATGTACAAATGTATTTTACCGAGACTATGCGAAGATTTTTTTCAAAATCAGACCATTGATAGGGAGTAATTCAGATTGAACCACCAAGTTTTGGAGCCGAAATGTGTTGGTTCCTAACTTTTATGTAATAGTGAACGGATTTAGCCACAACTTCTCGAACTTGGAATGCTATCGCTTATCTTTTGTGCCTTATCCCACTTTAACACCATATCACCAACCTCAAAGTTTCTATTAGAATATGATTTATTGTCAAACCAACATTTGACCAATTTTTGATGCTTATCAAACTTAGTTTTGGCCTTATTTCTCTCTTCTTTGAGCCTTAATAATTCGTTAATCCTATTTTCTATGGTTGATGATTTGATTTCTTGTACACTTCGGGATAACTGAAGAGATGGAAAAAAGATATGGGGTGGTAAAATAACTTCTCTTCCATAAACCAAAAAGAAAGGAGAGTTTCCAATGGTGGCTTTTGGGGTAGCCCTATCAACCCACAATGCATTGAATAATGTAGTATTCCAATTCCTCTGATTTTATGATACACTTATTTTCAGGATTTTGAGAAAATTATTATTTGAGAATTCAAAAAGACCATTCCCTTATGGGTACTATTTTGATAAATATTTAATATTTATTCCTTTTTCAATGACATATGCATCTAGTTCATGCGATGAAAAATATGATGCATTGTCAAAGACCAGAGAATGAGGGACATGAAAACATTTAATGATATGAGTTTCACGAAAAAATGACTACCTAATTAGCCTTCAGTACATGCAGAGGTGTTGCTTCAACCCACCTTGTAAAATAGTCAGTTTTTGTTATGATATATTTTTGTTTATGGGCCGAAGGCAGATTAACAGATTCGATGACGTCCAAGCCAAATTGTTGGAAGGGGGCTTCAACAGAAACATGTTGTAAGGGAAAAACATATTTACTTAACCTGCCAACAAACTTTTTTCAAGTCACACACTTCCCCACTAAGGAATGGGAATCTATAAACAAGGTTGGCCAACAATAACATGCCCTTAATACCTTGTGAGAAGTGGTAACACCACTAAAGTGTCCTCCAATAGATCTTGAGTGAAGTTCATGGAGAATTTTAGAAGCATCCTCCTACTCAAGACAACGAAGCAAACCCCATCACAATATCTCCTAAAAAGAACATTATATATAAAATTGATAAGGAGAATATTTTAGTCATAATTCTCTTCATTGGGTAGAATTAAGATGAGAAGGGGCTAGACCAATTTTTAGATAAAACCTAATGTTTGAGTACTAAGAATCAACGTTATGGTCATTATTCAAGGCTTCATTCTAAAACAATGATACTTTATTGTCAATATAGGAGTTATCATGATTTATGGGATGATCATTAGTGGAAGAAAAAAACTAAGAAAAAAGCTTGCAGAGACCATGACCTTTTATTACCTGAGCAGGTTTGATTTCAAGGTCGAAATCCTGAAAGATGGTCATATAGTGAGCCCTTTTTTTTCCTATATCCTTTTGAACAAACAAGATCCTAACTATAGGGTATGGTACAAGTACTTTTGTCCTAGACTTCAATAGGTAAAAACCTAAATTCTTAACTGCTTTATAATATAAAAATGCTTTTTTTTTTTAACCGACTGGTGCATAATTTAATTCCGCCACTATAAAAGAGGAGCTCATAAATGCAACATTAATTTGAGTATTTTTATTAGTGTTTTGTTTCAGCACAACAACATAGGATGAGTCCGAAGAAAAAGTATACAAAATGAACTATCTAGAGAAGTCAGGGATGATAAGAGAAAGTGATTATGCAATAACCTATTTAATGGTGTTGAAATCCTATTTTTGAGGTTCTCCCCATTTGAAGGCAACAATGTTCTTAGCCAAATCTTGAAAAGGTTTAATAATATCTAAAAATCTTGGGATGAAATGTCTTACAAAGTTAATTTTTCCCATAAAATATTATATATAATATTTAGAATTAGAAGGATTCAAATATGTTATACTTTGTGTCCTTTTAGGATCAATCATAATACCATCCTTTGATACTATAAATCCTAAAATTTTACCTTCAATGACTGCAAAAATGGATTTTTTTGGGTTCAAGGAGATTCCTAATTTCCTACATATTTCAAAAACACCCTTTAAATGGTGTAGGTGGTTTGACCTTCGTTTAGAAAATATAGTGACATCATCCAAGTATATGACTACATATTCATTAATAATCCCTCTAAAAGTTTCGTCCATTTCCCTATGGAAGGTTTCCCTAGTGTTAATGAGTCTAAAGGGCATATTCCTATATGTGAAAGTACCCCAAGGAGTCCTAAAGGTAGTTTTCAACTGATCAATAATATTAATCGAGATTTCATTATATCCTGTGAAGCCATTTAGAAAGGACAACACCTTGGAACATAAGATGCGCTGAAGGATATGTTCCATTGGAAGAACTGGATAATGGTATTTTTCAAAGGATTGATTTAAATTTCTAAATTCTACACAAAGTCAGATATCACCATTCTTCTTCCTAATAGGGACTAGATTAGTGCCCCACTATGTGTGTCGCACCAGAAAAATAATCTTAGCTGCTAGGAGTTTATTGAGATTTTTTTTTAGCATTGACTCAAGATTTGGATGAATTTTTCTAAGATTCTATTGGAAAGGATTAGCTTGGGACTTGATAGGAAGAGTGTGTTTCATAGTGTTTGGGTCAAAATTTTTGATATAATCATATGTCCAGGCAAAAATATCCTTGTATTGCTTGAACATGCTGATGAAATCAACTCTTTCTTTAGGTGAATAATTGAATCCTAGATTGACACACTGAGTGTTTTCCTTGGTTCCCAGGTTTATGATTTCAGTTGAAATGAAAAAAATATTAGTTTTTCAGTTTACTTTCTTGAATCTATCATGTAAATCATAAAGATTCTCTAGCCTTACAAAAGATTTGGGAATTGTTTTTACCATATTAATCAACTCAACAAATGACCACTGCTTATTTTTCTGTAGGAAGTATTGTAGGTTCTATTAATGTGTGACCTCATAAATAATTGAGTATTTAAAAGTTCCCTCCATGTGGAGAAACTCAATTATTTTCCTGTCATCAACAAAGACACACTGATTAATATGAGCATATGGTATAGAAGGTATAAAGAGTAATTCAACATAAAACACATTAGGTGATAAATTATTCATAGGAACTAATATTGAAGCGACATTAGCCAATAAATCATTTTCTTGATTAGAAACTCTAGGTAAAAATTCAATATTACAAGCTACAAATTTTGACAGAAGATCTTGTTAGTCATCAATATTTTTCACTTGTTTTGATGACTATATGCCTTGTCTAGGTTTTCTAGAAACCAATTTCAAATAGTCAATTTGTCCTCTAGAAAACCCATCAGAGAAATTTTTATCTTTTTCCCTCTCTTGCAGACTATGTTAGAAGTGGTCATCAAGTTTCAATCTTGATAAAACTCCCCTTTCCATAATTGTCATAAGCCTTGTATCTTTGAATATTCAAAGTCCCATGTTTTCACACAGCTCACTGTCAAGCATAGGACAAGTTGTCTCCTCCCCTGTTTAAATTCCCATATGATGACCTGACTATGCCCAAGAATTCCTTCAGAAATTATGACAAACTGTCCAGGTCTAAGTGATGGTGTTTAGGGTAAGTATCTTGAGAAGAATATCTCTAGTCAAAAACCCTATTTTCAATATCAGTCAGCCATATTTTCTTCTTATCTGGCAAAAAAATACCCTTGTTTACCCATAGGTCACACACCATCAAAATGGTCACTGTGTTTTGTTTGAACAAAGCTTATAAGGTTCAATTCAGGAAGAAACAGAGTAATAAGGTCCTATGTCCGAAGAAAAGTGATCGAGTGAAATTTTCAAGAATTATCATCATGATACATCAGAAAAGGCCTCCAATGATCAAAGTCATTTTATCAGAGCATCTCTGCAGGGGTGCTAGGATAGATGGCATTAATCAGTCCTAAACAAGGGGACACTTCAAGGAAAGTTTTCAAAGCTAGAACAATTGACTGTTTGGAAACAAAGAAAATGTAGATTTCAAAGAGAAAGGAGACCTACAGGATTCATCCCTGCAAACTCAAAACACCAAGAAAGTCAAAGAATCATCCATCATGGAAAAATGAGTACAAAGGTTGGGAAGTTACTGCATCTAGCACTTCATGTCAACTCACAATGGCATTTTCACATTCTTCCCAAAAATATGGGAACAACTCTGAAAAACAGTCTTATAAGGCTAGGTATGGAATTTTTTTGGCAAAAGAACCTCTAGCAGACTAGGCATCAAAGTAAAAAGTATAGAAATGAACAACTGACCTTTTTCTATAGCCTAGACTCTGAAACATCAAGGTACTATCAGCACCAATAAAGCTACAGTTACTGTAAAGAAGATTTATTCCTAAGACAAACACAACAGACATTTATCATTTGGAAATACATTACCTACCCATGGGTTTCATAGTGAGACTCTATAAGAACATGTCTCATAAGAAAATTGGACTAAAGACAAAGTTGGTTGTAAAAAAGGCCTCCTTCAATCATAAGTAGAGAGCCTAAACAGTTGTGTTTGCATTGCCTCCTTCAATCATAAGTAGAGGGCAAAGACACAGTTTTAAAGGGTCTTCTTCAATAATGAACAGAGATAGGGAAAAAACATAGGTTGTTTAAAGAGCCTAGATTTTGTTTGAAGTACCTTCCTTCAAGCATAAACAGAGCGCCCACACAGTTTTAAAGAAGCCTCCTTCAATAACAAGTAGAGGGAAAAGACTTAAGTTTAAATAAGCCTCCTTCAATGACAAGTAGAGGTCAAAGACTTAAGTTTAAAGAACCTCCTTCATGACAAGTAGAGGGCATAGTTGCTTTTAAAAGGCCTCCTTCATTTGATAAATAGAGATAGGAAAATTTTTTGTTTGAAATACATCCTTAAAAGATAAGCAGAGGGTACACACAGTTTGTAAAATGGGCCTCTTTCAATTACAATCAGAGGGAATAAATAGTTCTGTTTGCATTACCTAATTCAGTGATAAGTAGACACAGAGCACAAAGTTCAGTTTTCAAGAGGGGCCTCATTCAAAAGATAAGAAGAGGGCCTAAACAGTTTGTGTTTAACAAGCCTCCTTCAAATATAAACACAGTAATTTTAAAGGGCCTCCTTCATAAACAAGCAGAGGACAAACACTTAAGTTTGAAAAAGCCTCGTTCAATGAAGATAAGGTATTACACAAAGGGCAGTCATAGACTTGACTTAAAGAATGTGGAGGCAAACATAGTTGTTAAATTTGACTTGCAAATGAAAAAATGCCATCATAAGCCTAATCATGTGTTTGAATGATAAAGGTAGTGGTGAAGGGAAACAAAAAAGGGACAAAAAAAACTATCAGATAAGCCATAAGGTGAAGGTAAACTACATTTCTGCACTAGAATTCACCACTTTTTAACAGTGTTGGGAGAATCCGTTTTTGGATAGAAAAATGGAGACCAAATGAAAAAAATAAAATATATTTGGAAATTATACATCCATAGCTTTCCAACGAGCCATCTTGGGCCCAATTTCGACATCGGGAAGGCCTCCAAAACAATGCTGCAAAAATTCCTATTTCTGCGCTACACGCCTACAGTCTGCTCCTGTGTTATTTTGTTAAGGACACTACGCACCTGTAGGAAAAGCACAACACCGTCCAGAAAGATGCAGAAAGGGATAGAATTAGCCAAATTTTACCCAGAAGCTACATTTTGCTATGAGAATCAGTTTTAAGAGGTCTTCTTCATCAATTGACATCCCCTCATCATTTTTTAAGTCATAAAAGTGCCAATTAGTCCTCACACCCCTTGCTTTGCCCTCCACTGATCATGTTCCACTTTCCTCCTATGAGTCACCCTCCCAAGAAAACATTATTCAGATAGTTTCCTCTAGTAAAGGTGATCATGAAGAAAACAAAGTTGGACTAGAAGAAAGCAGTAGTGGCCTTGAAAGTAATGCTGAGCCTGAGAAAAGCACTACTGATACCAAAGAAAATAGTCAGGAGGAAAATGATGATGACAAAGAACAAACTGAAGAAGAAGAGAGGAACATTGAGAAAGAAGAATGCAGTAAAAGTAAACAAGGAAGTGATGGTGACGAAGAACAAGGAAGTGATGGTGACAAAGAACAAGAAAGTGATGAAAGAAATAGTAGAGGGAAAAGTAAGAATGATGAGGCAAATAGCCCATATCTTAGTGGAAGCAACAAATCTGATAAAGATAGAGGCAGCCCAAAGAGAGGCAATGAAAACAATAAAAGAGTAGAGGAAAAAAGTGAAGAAGGCAGCTATGAAAAAAAAAGTAAAGATAGTGGCAGCTTACATGAAAAATATGAAAACAGTGAGCATGAAAGAGGTAGCCCACAAGATGAGGAAACCAAAAACAGTGACAGTGAAAGAAGCAACAAATTGGGTAATGAAGAAGGCAACAATCTAAAGGATCAAACTGAAAAGGTGCTATTGTTAAATCCTCCTCTCACTTCTCCTCAACATAGTCAATAAAATGTGCTTACTGCCTCTCCAAGGCAAGGGGAAAAAGGCTAAAAACACCAAAACAACAAAGAAGAAAACCACTCAGACAATGACTAGCAATATCACTAGGGCACTAAGGAGTAGAGGAAAATTTCCAAAGCAGAGCAATGTAGAATTGCCCAAGAAAACCAGAGGAAATAAAATAATTAAAGGCAAGGGAAAAGAGAAGATTGAATAGTAATAGAGCAGCCATGAGCATGAGAAGGAATTTGACATAATACAATTAGACAGTGATGATGAAGATGATGAGGCCAAAATTCTTAGATCTCTTTTGCAAAACTGGGAGGCTCAGATTAAAGACTTGGAAAATGACCTAGAAAGGTCAAAAGACCTTATCCACTTTTTGCAAATGCAAAACAGACAGATGAGTGGATATATGGCTATTTATGAAGCCCGGGCAATCAGATATAAAAGAGAAGTGCAAAATTCACAAGAAAAACTTGAAGAATACATGGGTGAGTATTCAGATAATGATGAAGACAAAGAACCAGCAAGAAAGAGGCCTAGGACCATTGGTCTTAGAAAAGCATTGGAAAAGCAGAAAGAAGAGGAATCAACCCATGCACAGCAATACCCTCTTATGGAGCTACTTGCTCTAGAAATTGAGAATGACAAAGAGTCTTGGCTTGAGAGGGAAAATCAGCATTTGGAAACCAAATTGGAGAAAGCTAACAAGGATTTGGGCCTACAAAGGAGAATGACTGAGCACTACAAGAAATTGAATCAGTTTGCCTAAAGGAAACTCAAAGCTACCCAAAGGAGGCACCCAGTGGAAAAACGTGAAAAAGGCCAATCCTAGCTTGGAATTATTACTCAAGCTTCATTACATATTTCTAAAAACCCTTAAGGGGTTTACTCACCAAAATTGGGGAATTTTGGACACATTCTTGTTTTTTGTGAATTTTAGGCCTAAAAGAATAAAATCATGGGTGCCTTAATTTTTTCTTGAAGAATCCTCAGATAAAGAAAATTATATTTTTGGATTCCTTGATATCAAAGGAACATGCTCAAAAATTTTTAGATCAAATGAAGTTGTTTTGGTCTCTCAAAAAGGCCAAAAACAACCACTTTTTACCTTTCTTCCCCTAATATCAGCAGGTGCTACATTCCTAGGTTTTTTCACTGTTTCTACCTTTTGGATGACTTCTAGGCATCATATTGGAAAAAATCAAGTATTTTTTGAAGGTAGACATTCGTAGCTTTCCAACGAGCCATCACGAGACTCATTTCGACATCGGGAAGTCCGTTAAAACTACACTACAAAATAAAACTTTTTCTGGTGCTATGCTCCTGTAGATTTTGCTGAAAAGCAATTTTCTGAGTGATGACTGGGCCAAATGTGCGTTAAGAAAGTTTATCTTATGTGTCAGGACTTAAAAGTGATTCTTTTTTTTCTATTTTGGTCTGAAAATATATTTTTGAAGGATGTTTTGTGCCTTGGACCTTGTTAGGCCTCAAGGAAAGTTTTAGATATTTATTTTTGGCCAATGGCCTTCTAGTTGCTCTAGGTGGGTTTCCTCCTCTTTGGTTTATATAAACCAAGAAGATTCATTGTAACAAAGAGGTAGAACTTGATATATTGAGAGCAATACATAGCATTATCATCTTGGAAGAAATACTTGTTTTATGAAGTGGATGATGTCTTCCTTGGCTTGATGGTGGAGGAGCATTGTGTGCAGGATTCCATGGCTTGGTGAAAGGTGATTTTTCTCTGATTTGATTATGTTTTCTTGTTTTCATTGATGTTCCATCAACAAATTGTTATTTATTTCATTTATGGTTTGTATTTTTTTCTATCTTGTATGATATAAGGTACGCCTTGCTTACTTATAGTTTCTCAAAACTCCATTTCTGAAATCTTTTCTATGAAATATTGGTTGTTTTAGTTAAGTCAAAGAGGTCTCGTTCGATATTTCCCTTTTTCCATGCTTGAAAACTTATTTCTTAGTTCTCGATAGCTCAAAATATATTGTTTAGGAGTTCCCTCTCTATATATTGAGTTATTTTTTTATCTTATTTGTTTTCCCAACAGCTGAAGGTGAAATTCTAGAGTTAGGAGTTATTATGCTTCTATGTATCACCGGATTGTTTATCTTTCATGTTTATCAATTTTAGTTTTATTAATATAGATTTATGGTTTGCCCTACCTCATGAGTATCTTCTTTAAAACTGTATATGTTTAAATATCTCTTTGTCTTTCACAAAATTAATGTTCATTTCACTTCACTTTCACCAAGGAATCCATTTACCTTGACTAAATCAATCTTGTAGTACACCTTGTCCATCATTTAGACAACATTGACTTTATATGACCCCATAGCCCTGTTGATTTGATGAACTCTCATTCTATTTGTCCTTTCTGATCATTTTACCTCACAAAACCTAAAACAAACCAAAATATATTTAACAGCTAACCTAAAATCAAACATACAAAGTGAACAAGTTCACATCCTTCGCATAATAGAGAGAGCCCTCTCTGAGTCCAGGAAGGCTAGGTCCTTGGACTCCAAATATTGGTCTGATGTTACCCTGTCATTTGGTTTACCAATTTTCTAAATTACGGGACTCCAACAGATCCCATATCTCATGTTGATAAGCCTTCAAATGAGGTGAAAGGCAATGCATTGAGTTTTTTACTTATCTGACGATAATCTCAGACTATCCAAAAACATTTATACCCTTAACTTGCAAGTAAAGAGATTTACACAATCCTTGAATCAACACTTCGTATTCTACAATGTTATTAGCCTACATGCAATGAAAATCTTGTTACCTTTTGGATCAACAAAAACATAACATGTACCAACTCTTTCCTTTGATTTAGAGCCAACAAAATAATGTGACTAGACCTGAGACTCACCAGGATTAGACACGTTACTGATATCAACAATTTCATAAGAAGAAACAACTGTTTTGACCTTTTCTATTTTTGATTGATGTTCCAACTATGAAATTGTAGAAAAATCAATAGTAAAGTTACTGAAGAAAGAATCAACAACTAAAAAATCTCTTGGTTTTACTGTTTCATTAATGCAATTTGAGATCAGTAATTATGTTTTTATATAAGGTTCCATGTTAATTCCAATTTGATTAGGTTCCGATTTCCAGGGAAACCATAATTGAATCAAATCGGTGTCCATGAATCCTTTCAAATGGTGCAACAAATCTCTGCTAAGAAATAAAAAATATCTGCTATCACAATGCCAATTATTTGATGAACTCTACTATCAGTAAAAAAATATAACTAAAACATCAATTAATTCACCAAAAACCTTGAAAAAAGTATTGATTCAATTGTACGATCTTTATGTCTGATGGTTTGAGTGTTTCAAGTCCTTTAGTTGTGAAAGATACTTGCTGATAAAGTGCATCTAACACAGGCGTCAAGCACAAGCATCCAATGGCCTGCCGCTAACTTGAAACAAGCATCCAATGGTATGCTTTGTAGTTATTTCTATGTGATCCATCGAGTGGTTTCTCCGCTAACTAAGTTCCTAGAAAGCGGTTAAGAGATTAAGCTACAAACAACAGAGTCAAAACAATACATAGGTAGGAAGAGACAAAGCAATATGCGTAGACATGACAATAACTGCACATAAGCGTAGTCATCACAGAGTGGTCGCATACCAAGCTATTGTACTCCTTTCCCAAATGGATAATTATACTATATAGTCATAAGCTCGGCCTCTTTTCTTCAAACCCGCTAATTCCTACCTCTTCTTTTTACAGATATATAATGAAATTACATTTGAGGATGCTTCTATGTCAATCATATAATTATGAATTTTTTTATTAAAATATTGCAAGGTCAGCATAAATGGAGGTTTATTTTTCCATAAAGGAGGACCATCTTCATGAAATTTCATAATTCTCACATTTTCCAGAACAAATTTATCATAAGCACACATATCCTTAGTTGTATGGGATTTTAAATCAACAATATGTTTTCGGATTTTTTTTTGAATTGTGGAAATCTTCCAAAATTCGTACAAGTATATGTTAGCCTTGATATTTTTGAGATTTTCTACCGAATAATACTCTATTCTTGGAAGTGTACTTTCCTAGATGTTGGGTGTCTATTTTTCTGTGTCTTCATTGGGTGGAGGTTGGGTTTATTTTTCAACTAAGGCTTTGCTCTGTGTGTATGCATAGATAAAACCAAAATATTCCTCATAAACATTAAGTGAAAAATAAATAGGTTGGAATTCTTCCTTATTGCCAAGGTTAGATTCTTCCTACTTCTCTTCATGATTATCAGGATTTGAATCATATTCAGATGTTAAGGCTTGAAAAATGTTCTCCAATCCTTCAGTATTCAAGCCTTCATTTAGGGGAGGGGGTTTGTTTGTGGGTGGTATCCTAAAATACTGTTTGAACTTTCCCCTATAAGATGAAATTTCATTTTTACTTTCTTAAGAGCAATTAATTCATTCAATAAATTATTAATGACCTTCTGAAGGCTTTCTAAATCCAAGGAAGATTGGTCTTTCTTGCTGGAAGACTACTTCGAAGTTTCTTCTTTCTTACCAGAGGTGGAAGAAAATTAAGATTGTTTATCAAATTTTAAATTTAGGTTGAGGATGTCCTTTTCTATAGATAAGGCTTCTTCAAAGGATACTTGCAAAGTGGCCTTTTGAGCCCTTTTTACCCATACAACTATGTCATGATGGATAACCTTAATGTAGTATGCAAGAATAAGGTTTTGTGGAGGTAGAGACTCAACATGAATTTTATTTTTCAAAAATGAAAACCTAACATTAAAATATTTAACTTTATCCTTATTTTGCATCTTCATGTTGGGAAACTCATCAACCAATACTTCAGGTGTTTAATCATCTCTGAATTTTTCTAGGAAATATGTTTCAAATTGAGCCCAAAAAGTTATGCTCCGAGGGAGCTGGGAAAAGTACCATGTAGTGGCCTTGTCATTAAAGGTGTATGAGAATAATCAGAAAACAACATCCTCATGTCATACACTTTTATGCCGAATATAAATCATAAAGGATTTTATATGATCTTCAATAGAAAACTTGAAATCAAGATCATATTTGGGCAAAAATTTCCACGAATTTATCGGTAGGGGATGTACACTTGGTACAAACACTAACGTCTCGATTTAGCTAGGGCTCCGCGGGATCATTCTGGTCATTCTAATTATCATCGTGATTATCAATCATCCTTGGCGAATATTTTAATTTATATGAAATTCCTTCACATTATCTCCTAAGGATGAGGGGGAGCTAGGTGGAGATGGTGGAGAATAAGATCCTCCAAATAAGGTTGGTTTGCTGCGAGGTATTTCAGACAAGTCAACTAGTCTTATAGTAAGGATATCGCATAACCTATCATTACATGAACTAGTTGTTTGAGTGGAAGGAACATGTCGTTCTTTTTTTTTTCCACAGAAAAAAATCGAACTTTCTATTATATATAGATAGTCACATAGCATATGCAGAGCATTTCAGATAAGCTCCATTCACCTTTTATCCAAAGGATAATGGTGGTCTCAACTACTTTACAACACCCAAAGGTATTGTCAAAGCAACCTGTACACAAAAAATAAAAAACAGAGGCACCTCCAATTATTTGTCATCCCCTGGTGAAAAAAACACTGAAACAGAGATGAGAACAAGAGAGGGTAGTGCCTTTAGAAGCACAAGCTTCCATTCCAAAAAAGGAAATACCGACAGTAAGAACTATCCTGGTCTCTTGAAATTTAGAAACAGTTTTTCAGATGAGGACCCAGAACCTCCTTACATAAGGAAAGCAGTTCTGAGTCATCAATAGTTAAGAGACAGTTTGTAGTTTATGAGCAGCAGATTATGTACCAAAGAGAAACAAAACATAATTTTTAATCAAAGACAGGCTGTTCCAGGGAATGAACAGCCCCATTTTCCATATCTGTTACTGTCCAGGTCCACATATATTGCTAAGCACCTACTTTAGATAGGCAGTCTGCATCCTGGTTCCTTTCCCTGTAAATGTGACGGACATATATCTCAGTGAAATAGCATTTGATCCGAAGAATCTCTTTAAGAAAAGGTAACAAAATATAATTTATGCACTGTTGAGTCCTGTTAAACCAATTCACTATGTTCTTAGAGTCACCAAAGATCTGAATCTTCCTCAATTGTCTCGAGATCAACCAGCAAAGAAGAAAATGAAGGGCTTTAAGTTCAGAAAAATTGTTTGACCCTTGCCCAAGACCCACTGAAGCACGTAAGGACTTTTCAGAAGATAAGTGAATAACTAGACCAACACCACACTTCCCATTCAAAGCTCAGGCACCATCAAAAAAATCCCATGGAATCAAATCCCTAATAACTTCAGGCTGAATGCGGCGAGGGGGACCTAGACCAAGTGGATTTGGAAAGCTATCATAGATGGCAACACCTTCCGCAACCAATCTTCTGATTGGGAAAGACTGGTCTTGAAAGATTTCCCTGTTCCGAACAATCCAAGTACCCCACGCAATCATGAGGGGAATTGATCTAACTTTATCGTCATGAGCCTCTTGCCACCATCGGGTCCATGCTTGCAGAAGGTCTTCTCCTTCCCACTTGGAGGGTATATTGATAAGCCTTAGAGATTATGCCTAAAGACTAACATTGAAAGGGAATTGAAGAAATATGTGGGAAGATGTTTCCTCATTATTCTTACAAAGGGAGCACCACCCCGGACCTGATTTTCCCCTCTTTTGAAGGAAATCAAAAGTAGGCACTTTTTTCTGAAGGATACACCAGAAGAAAATTCTAGTCTTGGCTGGACATTTCAATTTCCAAATCGGTTTGTACCACCAGGCCAGGGCCTCCCACCCTTACTGAGACATCATCCATTTATACCCCAGCTTTGGAGAATAGACTCCAGTCTGAGCATGAACCCAGTGCAGTTCACCCCTTAAGTCAGAGATCTAGACAGAAGAATTTTGCAAGTCTAAAACATATAGTCTCCATCCCTCCTTCCATCTTTCTTCAAGTTGCAGATCTATCCCTGAGAGCCATCCTTGTTTCAGTAGGGAGGAAGACCGCTGATCAGCCACTTGAATAAGGTTGTGAAAACCTCTGCCATTTAGGAAGGTTACGAAATCCTGTGAAAGAGAAAACTAGGCTGAACATCTGACCCAGGGGTCACAGCCAAGCTGGACCTAGGTTCCATTGCCCACACTCCATGCTAGACCTTTCACAATGGTTTGCACTGATGCTACGACAGATTTCCAGACAACTGATGTGTTTTTTGAAGACTTTAGGGGAGAGCGGACCAATCAAGGACTGATCCTTGAGCAATGTATTTTATTTTAATGACAGACGACCAGAGCGATTATGTCGAAATCAGTCTCCAAGCAAGTTTGGCTGCAAGGGATTTGGAAAAGGAGAATAAGTTTTTTAAACCCCAACCTCCCCACTCCTTAGGTCTGATGATTTTATCCCATGCTACCCATGGACTGACATGATACACTTTAGAAATCTACTGCATAGTTTATCAATAGAGGCCAGAATACCTTTTGGTACCCATGAGAGACTAGCCCAATACACCGGAATTTCCATCAATACTGACTTGATTAAAACCAGCCTTCCTGCCCTTGAAAGCCATTTGAGACTCCAGTGATTGAGTTTTTATTTTATTTTAGCAAGGAGCCACTTCCAATCATGGATTCGATAATTATCAGGCTTGAGGTGGAAACCCAAATACTTGAAGTTATCCTGAATGGATTTAACTTCAAAATGCACCAAAGCTTCAACCCTTCTCACTTCTTCAATGGACAGATCAAAGGTAGTAAGAGTCAATTTTTGTTCATTGATTTGGAGGCTTGTAGCCTTCAGAAAAAGGTCCAATATACTTTTCAGAGATCGAAAATCCTCCGAACTCCCATTACAAAACAACAGAATATCGTCTACAAAGAGCACGTGGGTGATCCAGAGGTTTACCGCAGCTTCTATTCCTTCAAGCTAACCCTGTCTTTTTTCTTTGTGAATCATTAAGCTAATCCCCTCAGCAACCAATAGGAACAGAAGGGGCGAAAGAGGGCATCCTTGTCTTAAGCCTCGCTCAGGATTGAAAAAAGCTCCATTTATCAGAATAAAAATAGAGGAAGAAGTTACACAACTCATTACCAATCTAACAAAATCAAATCTGAAACCAAGATGAGTTAGCAGGAAGCACAGATACATCCAACTTATTCTATCATAAGCTTTTGACAAGTCAATTTTGATAATAGCCCCTTTCTTCCCACTTCTCTTCAGACTATGAAGAGTTTCTTGGGAAACTCCCATAGCTTCATGAATCTATCTACCATCTATAAAACCAAATTGTTTAGGGGAGATATGTCTGGATAAGAAAGGCTTTAATCTTGAGGCAATGACTTTTGTAATGATTTTGTAAACACAGGTACACAATGATATGGGCCGAAAGTCAGCAAAGGAGTCAGGATGGTCGGCTTTAGGAATCAAGGCTAGGAAGGTTGAGTTAAAGGGCTGGTAGATAAACCCAGAACTCCGAGACTCCTCCACAACAGCTACCATCTCATCCCCTAAAGTTTCAAAAAAATGCTAAAAAAATTCGACAGTCTAGCCATCCGGTCCAGGGCTTTTGTCCTTCTGCATTGCTTTAAGGATATCCTCCACTTCTTGCTTCGAGATTGGTGCCATGATGGCCTCATTTCCTTCTTCGTCAATGTAGCCAGGAAAGAATTGGGTGACTCTGATTACCTCAGCTATGGAGATCTCTGTAGGAGCTGTAACAAAGACTTGAAGTGATTGATTCCCAGAGACGCCAAATCCTCAAAATATTTTGCCAATTCACCATCCTCCTTGGTAATTTCCCAGATAGTGTTTTAGTTTTTCTGGCCTTTTGCAAAATTCTGGAAGAAATTTTCATTCTCATATCCTGCTTGTAGCCAGATCGCTCGGCTTTTCAACCGCCAAATCTCTTTCCTGAGCTAGATAATTTTCCTCCTAGAGGCCTCCAACTCCTTGATTCTGGCCCTGGATTCATCAGAAGCATAGCCTCCGCCTTAAGGGTCTTCCAACAATTCTAATTCAGAGTTGAAATTTTTGAGTTCCTCCTCTTCCAAGGATTTCTTCTGGGAAGCCCAATGTTTGGAGGAAGCTTTCAATCTCTTGAGGTTGTTCTTAAAGAAAGAGCTCCTGGAGGCTTCAATACTAAAACTATCTTTCTCCCAAGCTGCATGAAACAGTTCATTATAAGAATCATCCTTTAGCTAGGAGGTATTGAATTTAAAGGGGATTCCTGGTTTTTTACCATCACCTTTGATTTCCAAAAATATTTGCAAGTGGTCAGAGACACCCCCCTCCCCAACCCAGTGTCTGTAGATCAGGAGATTTTCCACCAAAGCTTCACACAAAAAAAAACGATCTAACTTTTTGCCCACCAATCAGGCCCAACTCTCTAGTTCCTCCATGTAGAGAGAAATTTGAGAAGGGGGAAATCCATCAGATGAGCCATAGCCAATTTTTTCCTAAAGAAGTCTGTAATAGGGTCTTCTCTGGCTGATGCTCCCCAAGACACAGCTTCCCCCAGGGAGAAATTCAGGTCTCCTCCAATAATTAAGTTTGGGTGGGTAAGCCAAGAGGATTTGAAGAACGAGGTCCAGAAGCGCTCCCTATCCACACAAGGCCCATATATGTTCAGGGAAAGAAACAAGAGGTTCAAATCATTTGAATAGAGTTCCAGAGCCAAACAGTTTTCTGAACCCCAAGAAGAAATGTATCTTAACTTCTTTGAATTATAACTTGAGACTACTCCCCTAGATTTGCCCATTGCATCGAGGGCATGAAAGACCCATCCAAACAACAATTTAGAGAATTTACTGATCACTTCATCCCCTTTCCCCAACATTTCTCGAAGCAAGATAATATCCAGGTTTTGTGACTGCACAAGTTCTCTGAAGGCTAGCTTTTTCGGCTGGCTAGGTAAGCCTCTGCAATTGAAAGATAGGAATATCATAGGACACCTTCGGGGGGTGGACGCTCTGCTCTAAGCACCCCAGTGATTCAAAATTTTCCTCTTGTCAGCTATATCAACAGTGACTTTCAATTGGGCCTTGGAGAGGTTAGATTTCCTTCCTCTCATCTTCCTAGGTCCAAATGCCACAGGGTCTGAAGCAAGCCCTCCCATAACTAGCCCTTTCCCAACATGATTAGCTCAAGGTCTGAGGTTATAAGGGGGGATGTCAAAAGAATATTCTAAGGGCTAGAAGGGATAGGGTCACAAACAACTGGGGGGAGATTAGGTTCGGGAGGGTCCGAGACTGAAAGAATCACACTGTCTAAAGACGAACAAGAAATATTTAAAGCCGAAAGATCATTGAGAATCTGCCTAGAAGGACCAGGCTCAGAAAAATCAGACATAGAATAAAAAAAAGAGGATTGGATGGAGAAAGGAAGGGAAGTGGACATACCCGCCTGAGACGCCCCAACAAGTTCTGTAACTGAAAGGGGAACCAGGGAGGTCACCATGTCAGCTAGAGAAGGAGAGAGAGGGACTGCTTCCACTGCCTGGTCTTGCACCCTGACCTCCTCAATAATTGGGGACTTCTCTTGCTCAGAGGGGCGAGGTGTTGTTGCCTATGCAAGACCTTCCACATCATGAAGAGAGACTCCCTCCTTCTTGCACTATTTTTTCTGCCTGCGGTGATGTCGGTGACCAAGAGAGAAATCCTTTGCCAGATGCCCATACTTATGAAAATGGTTGCATCAAAAGGGGAGATGCTCATAATCGAGGGTTTGAAAAAATTCCAGGTCCCTGTAATGGAGAGTCATTGTGTCCGCCAACCCTTCTCTGGGGTTTAAACTAACCAAAATTCGTGCCACACTCCGATCCCTGGTTTGGATGTACAATTTGTCTGCTTCCAGAAAACTGCCCAGCGTGTTTCCTATGGAAACGGAAACAGAGTCTGTTCAGAACTGCAAAGGGAGGCCTGGGAGTTTGACCCATACTGGGGACTCTGCCATTTTTTATTTCTAAGCATCGAATAAGGGAGTTCATTGACGAAAAAGGATTGGTCTCTTACCGAAGAACCAATTTCTTCCTAGCACCCAGACGACTTGGTCTTTCCTGTCAAATTTGATACTGAACCAGCCCCTTGCCAAAACTAAGATCTCCGAAGGCTGACCCGGGGCATCTTTCCATTCAGTGAGGGCCTAATCAGAGATGTACTCGGTCAAGTACTTCCTTCCTCTCACTCTTCCAACTAGCATGGTCTTTAACGCTTCCATCGCTTGTTCTATACTTATGTCCACTCCCAAGATGCATTTGGGCCTGTCATCTTTCTTCTTAATGGGATTTGGCTTTTTGCTCTTGCCTCTCGCTACTTCCTTGATACCCTCCCCTTATTCAGTAGATTTTGAGATGGGAACATCCGTCCCCATAGGCTCAGGCAGACCCTTCAATCCTTCTTCAGAGACCTTGGGAGGTTCTCCTACCTCCCTCTTATCAGGCCGAGCACTGGGTCCCGAGGCGGCCCCTTTACAAAGGTAGGGTCCCTGGTTTTCAGAGGCCAAAGAATGCAAGGGTCTGTCAACTGCCTTTTTAGAGGAAACTATAGAATGAAAAAGAAGGGGAACCTCCCCTTGCGGCATGGAGTGAACCTGCCTGCACCCACCCTAAGAGACAAGATGTCATGTCCCTCCATTTCATACACACATTTTTTATATTTTTTTTTCATGTGAAATTGCCTTACCCAATGTTTGACCTGTTTAGAATATCTTATTTAGTTTAGCCACTTATGATTTCAATTAAGCCTTAGATATTTTATTATATAAGTGAGGTTTGTTATTTTAACTACAAGCCCCCAACATAATACTTGGGCTAATCCACCAAAATAATACCATGGATAAAATCATTGGGTTTAATTAGTGGTTCTATACTACTAAGTATATTATGAAGATCACATGGATGTTATGGATTGCTTGGTTGATTTCTTTCCACTTATGATTGAGATAATAAACCCTCAGGTATTGATATTATATATATCACTATGGTTTCGACTGCACTTCCCATACGAGGTTACACATATATATCTACTTGTCATGCGATGTTGATAGACGTTGTAATATGGTGACCGGTAAACATTACCTCTTCTCAGGCTTTAAATGGTTACAAATGCGGGCTCGATTGCGTATATGCACAGGGCTACAGCTTTAGCTATTTCTCGCTATTATTTAATCACTGGTGTAATGGTCATGTATAGATAGATGGGCCTTTGTACAATCCTCTTAATGCTTCCTTTGTACGTCGATGATTTTCGATTTGAAAGAATTTAATTTAGCGTGGTCTTTCCTGCTTCGAAATTTTCCCTTGTTCAGAATCGCGTACGATGGATCGTTTTTAAATCGGATCACTCGTGTTTTCTCCATTCTTGAAGTTTTCAAGGTTCTTATTTTGCTATGGTCGTATCCAGGGGTGGGCATCGCCCTCCACGTGGACGGCTGAAATCCTGAATAACTTAGGGTTTGGCTGTATGATAAGTTCAATTTTATTTTTCAACCTACAACTTTCCATTTTTCCCTGTGACCATTTCTCTCATAGAGAGCCGAATATCACGGGTTCCCTTCTCCGTTTGGTTATACAAATGGCGTCAATTTTCTCATCGCCAAGAGATTTATCATTCAGGTAAAATTTATCTTTTATCATTCCCTCTCTTTTATTTCTTTTCCTTTTATTATCGGTTAAATTCTTCTTTGAGATTGAGAAGTGACATAGCTTTACGTGTAAGCGTTCAAAGTGTGGTTTCGCTGAACGTTAAAGTCTTCATTTGCTAGCGTTCTTGTTTTTGTTGAAGTGTTCAGGGTTCTTGTTTCATGCTAGATTCATCATTGCGCTTGAGACTCTATGGGGATTGGTATCGCATTCTCTATTTAATAGGTATTATGTGTTTATTTCATTGCATCCCTTATGGCGTCTCGCCCAAGTCGACGCATTTGTAACATTGTTTCCTTCGTCTAATTTTACCCTGGTCTTCTCTGGCGAAGTTATAAGTTGCTCTCACTAGAGATACTGTATTCAGTTTACACTTCAAGTCCAGTATTGTTTGATGCTTGGTTTAGTCCCGTCTATGCGCCTATAACCAATATTGGTTACTGTATGCAGAGGCTTCAGGATCTATACCGATTTTCCTCCTGCACAGCGTTAAGTCCACTTTGGAGGTAATACTCTGCAACCTATTTAATTCTCGAATGTTTGCATTTATACCCTATAGATATACGGTTAACTAATTTGTCTTGATATCTCACAGACCATTCTAAGCAAGGTCCGATTTCTTCTTATCACTTGTGGGTAAGTAGAATACTAATTTGTTATCATAATTTCTTGTAGACGTCTTTCATCCTAATAGTTCTCATATCCTAACTTGTGGCTCGCCTTGCTATTGCAGGTACGCTATCGACCTTACGCCTAGGTTTTGTGAAGATCTCATGCTTATCCTTG
Organism: Pinus albicaulis; assembly: GCA_034641835.2. NCBI lineage: Eukaryota > Viridiplantae > Streptophyta > Pinopsida > Pinales > Pinaceae > Pinus > Pinus albicaulis. The sequence continues at coordinate 766,648,241 of CM076582.1, read as the reverse complement.
CGATAGGTGGATTATAACTAATGTATTTGCATGCTCACAGGTCGGCAAGGATGTTTGTCTCCGACTCTCATTTTATTGGGTTCCAGTTTTTTTTTTTCACCAGAATGGTTTACCATCTAGTTATCTATACACTATTTGTTTTGTATCTCTATTTTCGGCCAGATGGTCGGGACTGTTACCATTTCTCTGATGGTAGAATTTTTTTCTAACGATTAAATTCGAAAATTGTTATTACGGCTAGGAAAACCCATTTTATAGGTGGCATCAGTCGTATATATATATGTATAGATATAATGACTTTTCTCCTTTAACTCTATTTTTTTTTTATCGCTGTCACCTCCCTAATAAAATTTTCTCTTGCCTGAGGATTTACTTAAATATAGAGAAGAAGGAATAAGCTTACTAGCCTTGTTTTTATTTTCTCGTTTCCTCATCCGGATAGTAAGTAATTTAAATATGAGTTTCTCGTCATGTAATTTGTTAAATGTAAAGTTGTTTCATATCTGAAAATTTTCGGGTTTTACCGAGTTATAATTTCAGTGATATTCTATACAGTCACTAGAATAACCATTATACTGGTTTCATAAAATTATAATAGTTTTATTTTTCATCACTTCAATATATGTATTGTTCTCTTATAATTAGAACCATTCATAATTATGTTAGATAAAATGTATATTAACTTTCACAGCCATAATTATTTATCTTCCGGTTGCCGGCATTTTGTACAGATTTACATCTTATTCTGGTAAAATTATTCTTCTTGGGCCACTTCTATACACGAATGTTGGTCACTCCTTAGATAGGTGTATATTTCTCATACTACCATTATCGATAGCTTGAATAGCTACAGTTAGCTAGATCTTCTCATTTTTCTGAATTTAGATAAGCAGTAAAGTCTATGTGCTTTCAGTCTATCATTTTTGTAGCATGCAGTGTCTAAATAGCTATGTATGGTTGTTCTGGAAGTTTATAGTTCTATAATTCACTAAGAAATTTTAATAATTCCCGTACTACCAACAAAATTCCATTTTCCTGTTTGAGGTCTTAAATTGAACAAAAGCAGATTAAAGTTACAAAATTATGAATTTATGAGGTACTATAAATCTCCAGATTTGGACCAAAGCTGGTTTAGAAATTCTGGGTGATTTTTCTTCATTTTTCTAGTTCCTACAACCATGCAGAACTGGAAGAGTTTGACCACTCTACTAATCTGTAAATGTATGGAACATTTTCACACACAGCATGCACAAATAATACTTCCAAAGTCCATTCAGTATAAAATTTACACCTACACATTATAGCCGAACATAAATATAACTAAACTATGCATACCACTTAATTATATGACCAATCCACCCAACCGTAGAATTCGTTTATCTCCAGAATTCACCCCCGAGCTGAGATTCCTCCTAGAACAGATCAACCTATAATCTATTTAGGAGCAGCTTATTCAAGATGTTGTTCCCCAAAGCCTGTTTCTAATTCTGCGTCCAGAATATCAGGATGTTTTTCTTCCTGTTTGCCTAGGCCTCCCATTTTAGGGATTATTTAAAGATGCTTTATGCTTTTCCCAGTTTTTCCAGCTTTTTACCTCTTCCCAACTATTTTCCTCATCATTGGGGAATTTAGATTTTTCCTCAAAAATCTAAATTAGAAATAATTTCTTTCAAGGATTTTTGAAAGATTGTGGGGAAAGTATTTGCCTTATCCATCCTCATGGATTTAGCAAGTGATCCCATAAATGTCATTTTGGTCAATCTGCACAAAATCATTTTATTCATTTTCTCAAATTAAATATTTAATTACATCCACAAAATACTTGTCCTTTGGGGTCCACTCCCCTTAGGATTAAAGTTCAAATGTCTAGTTTTTGAATTTCAAACACATAAACTGGGGGGTGTTACACAAGAGCACGAGCATCAACCGGCACAGGGGCCCCAGAAGGCAATAAACCTTGACCTACTCTAGGAAAGTGTAGACCCATCAAATATTCCTTTAAAAAGCCTCAAAGGGGGGTTCTTCCAATAGGAAGACCTTCACCAAGGGTTTTGTGACCAGTAAAACCTTGTAGATCACATCTGCCAACTATATCCTCTAAACCCCCAATAAAAACGTGAAAAGGAGGATTACCTTGAGGTGTAGTCATAGGAAGGGACCAAGGAATTTGCAGTAGTTCTCTGACATTGTCTTCAAAAGTAGAATGATGCTCACAGACCAATTCAGGGAGGAGCCCGGCCTTCCGGCACCCACTCCAAGTACTGTGCAAGCTTTCACCTAGCAGCCCTGCCCCATTCGAAAGTCCCCCATAAGCCGCATCGGCTTCGAAATCTTGAGATACAACATTGTTAGGGAAGTAAAGCTCAAGATTCTTCTCAGAAATCTCGTGCCCCCAACACGTAAGAAGGTCTTCAGGTGTAGGCTCTAGTTCTGGAACATGTCGTTCTATCACCAAAGGATATTGTAAATTCAAATCAAGAGGTGTAACAAGGCTTGGGGAGAGGCTCATGCACTAAGCAGAATTGTGGTCAATCCTTTCTTGTGCTTTGGGATAATTTCATGATATATTTGTAGAAATTTCTCAATTTCCATTTGGGAATAAGATCTAACTAGAGTGTTTATTTCAACGTTTATTTTTTTAGCTAATGGCTGAGAACCTTGAGAAGTATCACCAGGGGCAAAAGTGTTATGAATCCTAGTGACAATTGGGGTCCTAAATTTTTTAATTTTAGTACTATCCTTTTCCATATAAGCCAAATTAGCACCATTTTTTTGACGTGGGCATTGGCACTCCTGGTCAACAAAGGAGAAACAACCTAGACCATGACTCTTCACACAACTCCAACTGTTAAGAATGGTCATTTGCAAAGGGTTTTAATGCTATGTTATCCTTTGGCCTCCTCTTCTTGTCAAGAAGAATGTCAGGAGAAAGGAAACTAGCCTAAACTAAACTACACTTAAATTTATCATGAACTATAGGTCATGTAAACTAATACTTGAGTATGAGTCAAGATATTCTAAAAGTAGTAATGCATACACAATTTTAATTTATATATTTTATTTATAAATTAGAAGTAAAATTTATGATACAATAACTAATGTTACAAAGTAAGAATATTTTATAACAATTTAAAATTTTATAGTACAATCAATTAACTGAGCTAGAAAAAAAATGAAAGTAGCCGAGGAGAAAGAAACTGATCATTTGAAAAGATAAAAAATTCCCCTTATAGAAGAATAAAGTAATACTCCTAATAAAATAGACTGATAAATATTTATCTCTTTACTTAATGAATCTAAAAGAAGAACAATAAACTCTAATAATGAAAGGGACTCATCCCTGAGGTTTAAAACTGTATAAATTTGTTTTCCTTTGCAAATTTTTATCAGAAGAAGAAAATAAACAGACACAACTATCTTTCCTATTTTCTAATCTACGGTTGGTCAAGACTCTTTTCCTTTATATTTTAGATGGAAGAGGGAAGAAGAAAAGAAACAAATACAACTATCTTTCCGATTTTCTAATCTACAGTTGGTTAAGACTCTTTCCCTTTCTATTTTAGATGGAAGAGGAAAAAATCAATGATGGCTTATAAATAATTCTCATACTTTCATCAACAATTGATGAATCAAAGCAATAAAAAATTGAGACAGTATTAAGATAAAAGAAGAACTATCGTTCACTGAAACTAACACTACATCAGATTCATATAAAGGACTGATATTAGATTAACTTTATCATAATCCAAGTAATTCAAAATAAAAAACCAAACTACTCCTCCTAGAATTCAAATTACTAAAGAAAATTAATTGATCTTTTTTAAAATGGAAGTATCAATTTGAATAAGTGCAAAAACATCAACAAAGTAATGAAATGAAGACAATTGTTTACTTGAGAATTAAATCGCAGAGGAAACACCATAATATTTCGTTAACCACAAGATATAATGAAATTGAATCATGACCATGGAAGCATAATAAAACAAGAAGTAGATGGAATCAAACCACATCAATGACACTTGCAATTAAAATTAAGTCCACATTCAGAGATAACAACATCACTATGTTCAGAAAGTATATTCTTCTTTCACCCTCCCAGGGAATCCCTCCTCTATTCAAAATATGGAGTTTATATAATCATTGTTTTTTCCTAAATAGTAACAAATTATAATTATAAACTTTGTATTTTACAAAAATAGTAATAAATCTCCTCTTTCGGCCTCATGGACAATCAACAGATATTATAAATCAGATAAATAACTGAGTAAATATCCTTGCTAACATCTCCACGGACTGAAGGCATGCTAGTAAATCTATCCCAATATCATGGGGATAACATGTTTAGCCGACAAAAAGCACCTGTAACCAATTATATAAAAAATAGTTACAACAAGAATTAATCGAAAAACAAGGTCATTACAAAATCTTTAATTATGTAATGTCCTCATTAAATTTAGAAAAGGAGACATAAAATGAAATTGTACCTCAATCAATGGAAATATATTAACATAAACCTTTATTTGGTACCTTGAGTTTTTGGAGAAATTATGAGATTAATCTTTGATGCTTTTATTACAATTTTAGAATTAGAGACCTGTGAATTTTTTACTAAACTGGAATAATTATGTTTCCTAATCGTTTCATTTAACATACAAGTATCCTTGAGTTTCTCATTTTCTCTAACAAGTTCAATTTTACCTTTTAACCAAGACAATGTGAAAAGGAATTGCTTTTTCTAGTAAATATTTTCCAAAGTTTCAGAAGGAAGTTTGTCAGCTTTACCATCTAGTTATGGTGGGGTGTTGACACCATCAGGAAAACCATGACTGTTTTTAGCTTCTAACTTAGCCCTTTTAGGTTGAGTGTCATCAAAATTAACAAAGTTTTGATCAGAAGGTAGTTTCTGTTTGTTTCATAGATATCTATAGAGACTTGTGTTTAATTTTTTATCTCTAATATGTGCATCATTCTCTAAGCTATAATGCTTATCTACTTGTTCACTTGCTGGTTCTAAGGAGGTAACTTTGACTAAGATTCCTCCTTATAAAACCTTGTTTTACCCTTTTTATTAGGTTTATTCTCATTCTCATGCATGAGGGAGTTTTCATCAGTATATTTTCTCTGGAAGACTCATTCTGTATCAGGTTTTAGAGCTCCATCATCTACTGAAAGAGATGGAATAAGATTCTGATGAGTCTTAGAGTCATTTAAATGTGTTGTATCGTGCACAAGGGAATATGGAGTATTATCACAGGGAATTCAAGGATCAATTTCCCCAGAACCGAGGGTTTTAACAAAGCCATTTCGTTCAAGAAATGTTTTCAAATATTGTCCCAATAATTGAATAAAATGGAAATTAGACTATGGTGAATAAGGGACTGCTCAGAATTTATCTGTCTCTTCTGATAAATTGAAAACATCTTAACCAAACTCTTCTACAAGAAATGAGGCAAATTCAACTTAAACCCTAAACCATCAATAATTGTATGTGGTAGAGAAACACCAGACTAAAACGACCTTCATAGGAAACATATCTTCAAAAAAGAAACATGTTTTTCCACTGAGGTTTCCAATAGGAAATATGCATACCTTTGATTTGATACAAATACCCTTTCTTTTTCAACAACTTCCTCCACGAGATATTGGAGACCTTACAATTTTTGGAGAAAATTTCACCTTCAAGAGGAAGATGGGTGGCTTCGAAAATGAAATTGACATCAATTATCATGTCCAAATCTCCTACTATATATTTGTGACCATCAAATGATGCAGCGAAGGATTCAACCACACTCTAGTTGAAACCCTGAAATATTTGTAAGAACTCATACCAAACCATAGTTCGAAAGAGTTCCGCACCTTCCTCATAAGCCTCAAGCAAGTCTGTGCCCATAGTCTCTATTCAAGTAACTCATGACATAGATGGGAGATGGGAGAATTGAAAAGGTCAAAACCAACAAAGATACATATGGCCATATGAAACCTTTGAAACCTTGACCAACAATTCCGATAGGGAATAATCAAGAAGAGAATGACAAAGTTGAGATAGATCGAATCAGGGAAAATCCCTAATCGTTTGTCTTGAGGCAGAAATAATGATGAAAAATCATTGCAGAGTACCATGGGGACATGCCTAAACATGACTACTATTAGATCAAATTATATGGAGGAAATTAGGACTGTAAGTACTTTTCATAGATGATCACAATGATACTCTAGATCTACCCTGCCTACAAATGATTAAGTCAAGGATCAAGAATTTTTGGTGTGAATTATACATAAACTAAGGCCATAGACTTAGGTTTCAAATACCTCAGTGGACAAATAAAGTCTCAAAATTATATCAACAAATAATAAACATGATTCATCAATGATATTATACATAGGGATGATTTAAATATAAATGCATTCGAACTAAACATATGTATTGAGTACTACAAGAATTAAATAAGCTTTGAAGTTAAGGCTACTACAAAATTTCATATTCTGTAGCGACCTTTTCGTTGAAAATATTCAAATGAAAAATTATAATTATAGCCCTTCAGTTTCTATTTTCATTGTCATGACAATTTTCAAGGGTCGCTTGAGGTCCATTCAAAGAAAAATAGGTGAGTGAAATAATCATCAAAGAAAATATATAAAGAATAAACTCCACAAATTTAGAAACTAAAGGTGAGAATGAACACTATTCATATATATAAAATCAAGCCAAACCAAATATATAAATTATAAGACAAATCATATAAGAGAGGGACCCATGTCATGAAGAAATGAATGAGAGGAGAGGTAGTTGGCCTACCAACAAGTCTTCAATGTGCTCCTAGAATTTGCCATAATGTTGATTTCCTTCATCATGCTTTCTAAAATTACAACCATGATTTAACTCTTTCCTTTACATCAATATTTCTTCCATATTTCAACCCATCTCACCCTTTCAGAGAGATCACCACGATGAGTGGATTTCCATTACCAAATGATTTTCCACTACCTCTTTCTTTGCTTAGGTCGGTTATCTTAGCATCGAAACTAGATGCATACCATTATCCAAATTCTCTCTATAAAATGTGCTTCCTTTTGGTCTTCTTTTCATTCTCATTAAACAATGAAAATCCTAAGCCTCTTTTACTATCTTTTCATGCTCATTAAACCACTTAAAGATGTCAAATTATTTCCATGTTTTCCTATTCATTACTCAAGATGAAAGTTAGTGAGAAAAATCTTCTCCATTCTCATGTTAATTAAGCCATGATAAATAATCAAGTTTACCTTTATCTCCATTTCAACTTCTCTATCAAACTCACAAAATACACAATTCCAAGTACTATTTTAACTCTCATCTAGGCTTGTTAAAATTGAATGAAAAAGACACTATCATGTTCACTTGTTTTCTTCTTCATGCTCATTAAACTATGAAGGGATCCTCTATAAAAAAATGGAAAATGTAGAAGGTTATTATGTTCTTCATTCTATCATGGAAGTTATCAGCCTCCCTTGAACATGGAACTTGTTTAAGTCATCCTCTTACAGTTGGTATTTTCCCATCTTTAGAGCAACACCATCAACATGAGTAAAATCACTTTATTATTGAGACAATATCTCACCCAATTGTTTACCCTTATAGTCCTTGAGTTGGGATGATGCCTCCTATTTCATCATCGAGTCTGCATGGTATTATTTAATCCGAGATTCCAAGTTCACATTTGTGTTGTGCCATTATATGTTCAAGGGAATTTCTAGTGAGTGTTGACCAACTGCAGTATCATTCCACCTTTTGTGTCATTCATCCCTATATTAAATGTGCATCAATTATTCTTCTAATATCATCACTGAACTCATATTGGTATCATTTTCATGTCAAATGATGGGGGATATATCAAGGCCCTCCTTCGAAAAATCTCTTCCCATCGATGACAACACCTTATAATCTAGGATATAGATCTAGAAATAGTCTAGTACCTTGGAGCTTGTAGTCCTTAGTAGCATGATTCATCACAATTGATCATGGGCTCTCCTCATCGGCCCATGTTGACTAATTATACGAGTGCTAAAAATTTAGTCATCCATTTTATCTCATTATATTGTGCTAAGTACCTTGGGAACCATCTTAATCATTGGTGGTCTCCCTCACCTCTATTAACGCGATTCATCAATTCTTGGCAATCAGGCAGTCTCCTTGCATGCTTTATACTAACCCATTCATTTTCATGTAGTCAAATTGTACCATTGGGACGCGTAAAATACCTTGGGGCTTGAGGCTATCTCAATCAAGCATGTTTCCTTCCCCAAGATGTGTTGGAGAATGCATTATTTTCTTTGTGGGCTGCACTTGGGCACTGTCATTAGTGCATGTATTCCTTCTAATATCTACTATGACAAAGATCTAATTTGTATAATGACCAATCCTTTATTACATGAGACCACGATATGTTGTGTGGGTGGACATACTATATTATTTCAATACTGAGTATGGGTATCCCTAATTTGAGGATGCATCTTATATGTATATGACTATGAATTTTGTAGCCCTTTGCAAGTTTTGCATCCTTGGCTCCACTCATCTAATTCGTTCAATGAGATTATTATAATGTATTTCAACAATAAAATTTCATTCTAGCCTCATACATTAGGGGGAAACAATTACAAATAAAAATGTCACCATCACGGTCTATCATAGCTCAAAGTGACACCCCCTTAGGTCTACCAAGGAAACACCTCAAAATGGATGCAAGAACACAAAACAAGGTCCATGGAAACCATACCAAATTTTTTTCCTATTCAATGCCTCTAGAAAATTAGCAAGGAGAGTTGAAATTATCCCATTGGCTTTCCATGGAGGGTTGCAATTCTCTAGTTACATATCAAAAGAGAGTTGAGGCAACTAGGGTTGGTAGAGCGAATGAATAAGGAAAAATAAGGTCAAAATTGATTAGCTCTAGAAGATAAAGATGAAAGGATCATATGAAACATGGTTAACAAAGTGTTTAGATACATCTAATCACTTATATAAATCCTTTTATATAAGAAATGATCCCCATGGAACAAAGGGAGAAAAGAGAATGTAATGAAATGCTATCATATTAAGACCCCGATTTCTACTTGCGATAAGCTACACAACACCATGAGCTATAAAATTATCTTTGGTGATAAAAGAAGCCAAGAACAAGGACTATGAAAAGGGAAAAACATTGTAACTATTATGGTATAATTAAAACATATTACTTTCCTCTCTCCCTCCCCCCTTACAAACACGGTTTTCATTTGTATTGTTTGTGTTTATTTTTGGGTATTGATGGTACTAATGCTAACATAATTTTTCAAGGATATAGAGTAGATGGTTTTCTATTGTTTATGTGTAGGTCATAGGTGAAGGGAACCAAGAAGACATGTTCTTGAGTACCCCATATTTTTTGGGCTAAGTAGGCACTACACACATCACCTATCATAGGTCTTAGGAATCCCTATGGGTTAAGAGCACTTACTCACTATTGAGGAAGTTCCTTAAAACATGGAGGGTGAACTACGAGATGCCTCTCATGGAGGAGGAACATGCATGGTTAGAGGATGAACACCAATAGGAGGAGGAGGAGAAGTAGTAGGAGGAGGATAAAGAGGAGAATGTTGTATCATTGATACCACATATTCATATATTGATGAACATATCAGTATTTGTTAAACATTTGGTGTAGGGCCATGGCCTTCTACTATTAGGGTGGGCTTAGCAAATAACCCATGTAATTTTCCCATAAAATGGGGAGAGCACATTGATATCAAATAGTTAGCTTCAAGTTTTGTATCTTTTTTCATTGCACATCCACCTCATGATGATGAGATACATTCATATATGCGATGTCATTTCGTATTGGTTCTCCACTTTTAAGTCCTTGTTTGGACAACTATTAGGTTTTAGTATTTATTTTTGAATTTGATGTCTCATTTTTTATTTGGTATCCACTACATCGTATATATCAGTGCTTTCTCCATTTTATGTGACAATGTGTTTATCTAATTTTTATTTTGCATTATATGATTAATTTTTTTTGCAAAAATGAGTATATCATTACCGCGATTTGCCTTATTTTTGGCCATTTTTCGCCAATAAATATAAGAAGTTTTTTTGGACCCTTTTTGATATTTTTTTGATGCCAATGTTATCAACACTATGATTAACACTACGAATATTGAACTTTTAGCATTTTCTTCAACCAAATTGGCCATGGAACTATCATGCATAAATATCTAGAGAATGATAATGTAGTTAAGGGATATGAAGGTAAGATATCCCTTCTTGAAAATCAAGTATGATACTATAGAGCTAAAAAATGAATAATATTAGACTTAATTGAGTATGTGTTGTGTTAGTGTCAATATGTCCAGTGATAAAATATGCTCTTTCATTTTACTTTTAGTAGTTTTAGGTCAAAATTTTGTCTTTTCAAACACATTTTAGTAATTGCATATGGTCTAGGTCTAAAATGCTACTCCCCTCATCCCATTCCTGGCCATCATCATCTCAAAGGTCATGTAATTCATTGTCATCTAGGGTCATAGATTATTCACTCCATATCCATCTAGGTCTATGTCTAAGTGTCCTTGTTTCTCAACTAAAAAGTCCAATTATGTCATCAAACATGGAAAACAAGACTTCATTTTCATCATACAAGTTATTTAAAGGAAGTTAGCATAGGTAGGGAAATAATGTAAGACAATTTGTCTTATTTCAAAGCTTGTTACATTGTCAAATCGTTTCAAAAAGGAAAAACTTTCCTCAAAGTTTTTGGTTTCACTAAAAGACAAAAAGGTCATTTCAAAATGTTATATAGGTAAAAGAAGGCTTATTCAACTCATTTTATATTTTTATTTTTGATAGAGCTCCTGTCTTACCTTCAAATTGCTCCATAATTGTCAAGGGTTGGAATAAAATCAAGAAAATTTCTCTAAAGAGACCTATGCTACGCATCTAGAAGGCTATGCTACGCTTATGGAATGCGCTGCTACGCATCTGGACACCTACGTTACGCATTTTGGAGTGTGCTACACTTTTGAAATTTGGCTCCTAAATCACTCATCCAAGCTCCAAGATCACTGAAATAAGTTTCTAAAGCTTCTTCAACAACAATTCAACACCTCACATCCTCCTTAAGTCAATTTTTTAGGCAGGGTATTGATTTTCTTTCTTACCTCCTCTCCCATTGCGTTTTCACATTTTCCTATAATTGATTTATTTTAGTGGACTAAACCCTAACCCTATCATCTAATACCCTCATACACCTTCCCTAGACCATACTCTATCATTCCATACCATTCAAAGCTTCCCTAAACATCATTCCCATCAAAACCCTAATTTACTACTATTTTTCTATTGGAAAACTAGGAAATCCATGTGTATTCCTAATTTGATCACCTTCCTTACATCCATTTCACCAAATTTCACCTATACTTTGAAGCCAACATATAACCCTACCTCCTGAATTTTTTTGGGAATTTTTCTTGGGTTCATTACCCTTCATATCACCCTCCAAACATACCCTATCCATGTCCTCTATTTTTTCCAAATTAACTTCCCATACCCACTACATCTAAACACCTAGGGTTTCATCCTTTTGATAGACATTATGGAAAGTCAAAATAAAATCCACAAAGGATGCTGCCACTTCAGATTTGAGCCATCCACCTTGCAATAAGTCAATGCCTCACCTTTTTCCAAGAGATACTTTGAGAGGACTAGATGTTTTAGGTTCTGTGAAAGAATTATGGAAGAAGGCTGCCATATCCAATTAACAAGCCTATTTCCCACTAGTTTCAACATGGGAAAGACCATAATTTTAGGTGTAGAGTTAAACATATCAGAAGAGGTGATTTATTCAAAAAAAAGTGTTGCTATTTTCATGGAGAAAATTGGTTCAAGGGCATGAACATAGACCTTGAAGATTACAAATTGTTCCTCAAGCCTCATGCCAAAGAAAACCCTGAGTATATTTTCCCTTTCAAGCACCTACTTGAAAAATATGCTCCTTTAATGAGGTTAATTATGAGATATTTCACATGTGAAGGGAGATTCTATAGGTTGTACAGGTACCGTGCTAGATTGTTGATGGAATTCACCTCTACTAAACCACTTGACTTGCCAAATTATTTGTACAAAAGTCTGCTTAAAATGACTGAAAATGTTCAAAGAAAAAAAAAATATCACTATCCAAGTCTATTCCACCATGGCCTAGTCAAACTCATTGTTTTGCATATTCTTCCAGGCATCAACATGACTTGGGAAACCTTCATGGAGAAAGTAGCAGCAACCCCCCCTACTAGTCATCATATCCTTCTTAGCATACCATCACCATTAGTATCAAAAAAACCAACGGAGGTTGGCTCTTCCAGTAAGCAAGCTCAGATTTGAAAGATTCATAGGGTTGTTGAGGTCACTCACACCTGTTATCACTCTGTAATTAGCAAGCTTGGCAAAGTCCAACTGCAGAGGTAACATCAAACCGCTTTGGGATTCAAGGATCTAGCCCTCCTGAATCCAGAGAGGGATCTCTCTATAAATGAGTTCAAAGATGTGATCTTTAAAGACTGGAATTATGATATTAGGCTAGTTATGAAGAGCATGGGTTTGTTTTGTTTGTTTTTGGTTGGGCGAAGACATGGTGAAGGTGAAAGAAGTTCAAAATAAAGGGTGAAGAGCCTGCAAAAGAAGGAATGTTTCAGCTGATAGCAAAGGACAAAGACAGCTTCAACCCATTGGGCTATGGAGTCATAGGAGGATTTAATTGGATAGAAAATTCAAGAAGGATCCATGGAGCAAGTCATGTACATCAAAGGATCTCTTAAGGTGATTAATGGAGTGAAACAAATAGGCAGTGAAAGATTTCAACAAGTGAAAAAAACAAAGCACAGTCTAAGATCAAGTAAGTACTTTTAAACTAGCTTTCTTTCAACATGTACTTAAGGAGAAACATAAAAGTATTTCTGTTGATCAGGTAAGTGCTTTTAAACTAGCCTGCATTGAAGTACTTTCCATCAGAAATATTAAAAAAAAACAGTTCAAACAGCTTAAGATCAGGTAAGTGCTTTTAAACCAGCCTGCTTCAGCATATTCGATAAGGGAACACAGATGATAATCACAAAGAGCAATCTAGATCAGCTAAGTACTTTTAAACTACACCGCATTGATAAAATCCAAGGATAACATAGAAAACATTCATCTCAAAGAGCTATCTAGATCAGGGAAGTACTTTTAAACTAATCTGCATTAATAAACTCTTCAAAGAGGACATTCAAATGAAGAAAACATAGAAGATAAAGCTTTTAGTAAGAGTAGGGTACCATGGAGAGTATATCCTAACTCTGTGTTTGCTGCTCTTTATTAGAGAAAGTGAACAGAGTGAAAACATTATGTAAAATGACAATTGACAGTAAGGAACACATCACCATTGACATAGTTTCAGAATTCCATGAATCAGCAGCTTGTATTGATGTTCAAACCAGTTACAATCAGCAAGCCCGGTGGGTCTCTACAGCTTTGAAATTCTCATATCAGCTTATGCATCTTTCAATTACAGAACAGGGCATCAGTGGCTCCAGAATGACTATTACATGCGTTCAGATGTCCCGAGACCAACCCTTTTCTCATCTTCTACAGAGGTATTTATAGAAGAATGAGGCGGTGGTCCACTATGAAAAGATCTGTTTGGATAAATTAATACAGAATATGACTCTTCGGTGCTTTGAGGGCCTCGATCAAGAAATCTACAGGTGTTAACCTGCATTAATTGAGTTACACTTAAGATTAAAATCAGTGGGAAGTATGCTATCCTTTGAAGCTCAGTGTCATGCTGGAGTGACTTTATTTCTACTTCCCGAGATGAAATGATCTAAATATCTACTTCTGAACTGTTCTTTAATCTTCTCGAATGTTTCTGCCGACAATTAGAGATAAGATAGCTCAATTAGTATTAATTGTTCGGCGGTCTTTGATCTCAACGAGACTGCAGGTGTCTTTTGGAGCTGTAGAGGGTTCAATTAGCCTCTTCTTATAGCGGTGGAGGATTTCTCAGCTCGACAGATGTCTTCGTCGTTTCCTAAAACACTTTAAGTTACTTGAGATCTGTGTTTTTGGGTCTTCAATCTCTGGTTCTGATAAATTTTGTCTTTGGCACTGATACTATTTAATAAATGATGATTTTTGCTTGTCTTCTGGTGCGCAGGGCAGTAGCAGGGTCGAATGGCATCAATGGGTCATGAAATCACTGATAAAACGTAAATCTAACACCCCTCGAATGATTCTTTATGAACTCAGAAGACAGAGGATCGTCACCCTCGGCCTTTGTGGTTTCTTCAAAAATGGTGGAAGAATTCATTCGAAAACCTGCAAAATACAAACAATTTGTTATAAAATCCTGCGTATTTGGTTTTACTGCTTCAAAGGCGTAGGAAGAGAGTAGGACCGTTGGATGGCATCATCCAACAGTGGAGATTAACTGAGAGGAATTTTAAATGACGCGGGAGGAAGAATAAAACAGAACCTTCGATCGCGCGATGAGCAACGGTGGGGGTGATCTGGGACCGTCCGATCTGGACACGTGGACGGCCCAGATTTAATCGGAGGATCGCAATTGGCAGGTCAAAACAAAACATGCGATTGAAACATTGCGATGCAATTGAACGCTGTCCGTCCGATCAACAGGGGGGTGGACGACCTAGATTTAATCGGAGGATCGTAATCAGGGAGGGCAGAAAAGGGGATGCGATTGAAACATTGCGATGCGATTGAGCACTGTTCGTCCGATCATCAGGGAGATGGACGGCTAGGATTTGATCAGAGGATCGAAGTCGGGGTGCGCAGAAGAGGGGATGCGATTGAAACATTGCGATGTGATTGAGCGTTGTCCGTCCGATCATCAGGGGGATGGACGGCTAGGATTTGATTGGAGGATCGCAATCGGGGTGCGCGGAAGAGGGGATGCGATTGAAACATTGCGATGCGATTGAGCACTGTCTGTCCGATCATCAGGGGGATGGACGGCTAGGATTTGATTGGAGGATTGAAATCGGGGTTCGCGGAAGAGGGGATGCGATTGAAACATTGCGATGCGATTGAGCGTTGTCCGTCCGATCATCAGGGGGATGGACGGCTAAGATTTGATCGGAGGATCGCAATCGGGGTGTGCGGAAGAGGGGATGCGATTGAAACATTGCGATTCTGCATAGGTTGTTAGATCGGGTCTAGATCAACAGTCTAGATCCTTTGTTTTCTTGCACCGGCGGGACCCTTATACTTCATAAGAAACCCACAAATTTCAATAAAAACCAAGGTTTTGAGTGGGATCGGGCGGAATATATATGATAGGCTGGCGCCCGATTGCGGGGCCACTGGGTGTATGGAGTACCATGGGCCCAGGGCTTTATATAAATAGGGCCAATCGCAATCGGAACATTCGGGCCCGGTCTTTCAATCAACGCATTTGTAACTTCTCCAACGTGATTGCGCATCGGTATTTTTGATCTACCCATTGTGAATTCTCCGATCGCGATTGCGCGATCGGTCTTTTTGATCAACCCATTTTATTTAAACACGTGATTTTGGCATTTTAAAACAAACTTTGGAAAAAATGGGTTTTCAAGTTTTACAAAGAAAAAAGTCCATCGGATACGATTTTCACAGAATCTTAGCGCCCGATTGCGGGCTTATGGGGTAGATGAAATGATAATATGATCTTCGGTTTATGACAAAGGGGCTGATCGCAATCGGCATTTTGAAATGGCTCACAAACATGCACCCTTGAATCTTTCCGATGCGATTAGCGCTTGGTTTTTATGATGAGGGCGTATTGGGGAAGTGGTTTGGAAACTCAGGCCAAGGGGCTTAAACCCTTAAGAGATAAAAGGGTTTTTTTACACAGATTTTCAATGATTTTCAAAGGTTTCTGAGGGTTTCGACTGAGTTCAAAAGAAGTTTGGAACTCTGCAAGGCAATTTTCATGAAAGAAAGGTAAGGAAAATGGACAACAAAGGAAAATGATGAAAAACATGAAGGTTAGTCTCTGAGAGGAAAAAGGGGAAAAGAAGGAGGATATTGCAGCAGTCTTCTCATGTAATTTTTAGCAGAATTTTGAGTTTCTGAGAAATAATAGTGAAAACCTTGAGACATGAGCATGAAATCATCTACAGGCTTCAAGAGATAACATTTTGGCCAGGAAAGTGTTTCTTGAAGGCTGAAAACATGTTTTGGCCACCTTTGATAGACCAAAATTTACAGGTGGCCAACAGTGGCTCCACTTGGGGATGGTGCCTTCTTGAAGGCACCAAGAACTTCAGAACTGCATTCTCTAGGAGGCTGATCAATGCTTCATTCTTTGGGCTGTTGTCTTTGCTGAAATGATCTTATTCTGGCTGAAAAAAGGTTATCAGCATTGAAAAACAATGAATCTTCATCAACACAAGCTTTCTACCTACCCAATCATATTGATCTAACATTTTTTCTTCATTTAGAGTGCACTTGGACTGGCAAACTCTTTTTCAACATTTTATTCTTTTGAAAACAGGAAATCTAATCTAATTCTACCCCTTATTTCTCCTTGAACTCAGATTAAACAGTTGAGCTCAGATGTTTCTCTACCTAATCTACTATCTGTTGGGATTAAACTGTCCAACAGATTTCATTCTCTAGATTCTAAGACAGAAATTCAAAAACATTCAAGTCAAGATTGAACTGTTTGACTTGCTGTGATCTATGGCATAAAAACAAGCTGCACATAGACTATTAAAAATAAAAAATTGAAGGTTTGAAATATGAAATTTTTTTGAAGCATCCTTCTTCTTATTTGTGGCTCAAGTTTTGAGCTTGTTAGAGCTACTTTCTTTCCTTGATTTCAGCTCTGGTTCGAATTTGTTTGAGTTGTTATTTCTTTCTTTCTGGTTCAGATTTTGAGTTGATTAGAACCAGATTTACAACTTTATGACTCAGAAAAATAAAACAGATTTGAGTCATCTCTTGCTTGGAAACTTTAGGTTCAGGTTTTGGGCTTGTTTGAACCTTTCTTTTCTAGCCTAATCTATCTACTGATAAGCCAAGTTTAAACAATTTGGAAAATCCAATTCACTATCCTATCAGCAGAAAAATTTAAAGCTAATTAGTCAAGATTAAACAGTTTGACTAACTAGAAGCGTGTTTTTTGAGGAGTGGCATTTGAGCTTGCACACTTTCAGATTTATTTCTCTTTTTTGGCATGGGGCTTTGCCTTTCTTTTTTTATTTCTGCCCTCTTTTCTATCTTTTATTGTTTTTGTATTTTTTATTTTTGTTTTTATGAACCTAATGAAGCAATGATATTTACAATGGAAATGAAACTTGAAAATTGAACTCAGCAGTAGTAATGCTTAAGGACCCTGCCATTGACAGGACCCCCAAACAGATCTGTGCCATCTAACTCTTGCAGAAAAAAGGAATTTGGACCAATGGTGGACTGAATGATATAAGGGCCTTGCCACAAACTGTCAAATTTGCCATGTTTACCTTTTTCCTCTCTTCTAGAATCCCATTTGAGTACCTTATCTCCAATGTTGAAGTCACAAGCCTTAGCTCTCTTGTCAAACAACTTCTTGATGTTTTCTTGCACTTTTTGAGCTCTGTTGTAAACTTCTTCCCTCATCCGCTGGAGATGTATTGTCTCATTAATCCTTCTTAGCATATTGTCTTCTTTTGACTGAATTTCTTGGACTAATTTTATTACTGGTACACCCAGGCTGGTAGGAAACATTGCATCTGCTCCATAAACAAGTTGGTAGGGGGAGGTTCCAATGGATTTCTTTGTGGTCAACCTATCTGCCCATAATGCATGCACCAGCTTGTTATGCCATGACTTTTTATTCTCTTCAAGTAGCTTCTTGATGATGGTCACCAAGCTTTTATTTGATGATTCAGCTAGCCCAGTACCTTGAGGGTAATAAGCAGTAGAATGACCCAATGTAATCTGATACTTGTGACAAAAATCAATCATCTTTTTGGAACCAAAAGCAGCAGCATTATCAGTAATGATTTTCCTAGGGCATCCAAATCTAGAAAGGATATGGTCTTCAAGAAATTTTGTAATGACAGAATCTGTGGCATTCCTGGTAGGGATGGCCTCTATCCACTTTGTGAAGTAGTCAGTGGCTGTAAGAATCCATTTATGTTGGGCAGATGAAGCAGGATGGATTTCTCCTATGAAATCTAGGCCCCATTGTTGAAAATGAGCTTCAACAATGATAGGTTTTAATGGTAAGGGAAGGAGTTTTCTTTTTCCCTCAAAAATTTGGCACTTGTGACAGGCAATTATCATTTTATGGACATCTTGGAAGAGGGTGGGCCAATAATAGCCAGCTCTAAGGATTTTGTTGGCTGTGGTTTTCCAGTAGAGATGACCTCCACACTCTCCTTCATGGAATTCATGCTTGATCTTCTCTACATCAACTTCAGGCAAACATTTTAGCAATAAACCATTAGCATTTTTCCAGTATAAACATTCATTCAAAATGCAATAATTCTTAGCTTTCAACTTTAAAAACCTTGCCTTAGTTTTTGATAAATCAGGAGGGGCATTAAGATTTGTAAGTACATACAAGATGTTGGCGTACCAAGGTGAGTTTTGGAACTGCTCTTCCATAGTGGGAGGGGGTAATTCTTCCTGCTCATCCAAGGCATCTATCATGTTAATGTCTAGGGCTTGTAGATTAGATTTAGCCATTAATTGAGCCAAGCCCTGACCTTTGATGAGTTTGGTGGGTTTGATCTCCAAATCATATTCTAATATTACAGCTATCCATTTTCCTCTCTTTCTATCAGGGTCTTGTGACAAGATGTCTTTTACCACAATGCTGGGTACATAGGCAATGGTGTGCGAATGAAGAATATACACCCTGAAATTCTTTAAGGCCTTTAATAAAGCATAGGCTTGTTTTTCCATTATGTTATATTTCAAGGGTGCATCCCTTAAAGCCTTACTAAAAAAAGCAATAGGCTGTTCCTATCCTTCTGATTTTTTTTGCAACAGAACTGCAGCTATTGTATGTTCTGAGGCAAAGGAAAAAATAAGAAAATCTTTTGAAAAGTCCAGGCTGATCAAGACTAGTGCTTGGGTGAGTGCATGTTTTACTAATTCAAAGGATTTTCTGGCCTCTACAGTCCATTTCACTCCTACTTCCTTTTTGAGCATATTATTCATGTTTCTAAGGAGCTCTACTAAATTGGGAATAAACCTCCTTAAGAAATTAATCTTTCCAATAAAGGACTGCAGTTCTTTTATGTTCCTAGGGTGGCTAATCTGTAGTATTCCCTCAACTCTTTTTGGATCTATTTTAATCCCCTTTTCTAATATAATGTGGCCAAGGAGATTACCCTCTTGCAAGCCAAACACTGTCTTTTTGGGATTTAAAGATAGCCCAAATCTCCTGCATTTCTCAAAGACCTTTCTTAGATGTTTGAGGTGCTCTTCATCGGTTTTGGAATAAACTGTTATATCATCAAGGTAAATTACAATGAAGTGTCCTATTTCCTCTGAAAATGCGATGTCCATGGCCCTTTGAAAAGTGGCCCCAGCATTCATTAGTCCAAAAGGCATTTTCACATACATGAAGGTGCCCCAAGGAGTGGTAAAGGCTATCTTGAGTTGATCTTCTGGGAGTACTAAAAGTTGGTTATATCCTGAGAAACCATCTAACAGAGAAATCCTCTTTGAACCAACTACCTTTTGTAGGATGTGCTCCATTTTGGGTAAAGGGTAATTGTCTTTTAGGGAAGCTCTGTTAAGGTTTCTGAAATCAATGTACAGTCTGATTTCTCTTGTCTTTTTCCTCACAGCTACAAGGTTAGAAACCCAATCTGAAAACCTTACAGGCACAATGATTCCTGCCTCGTACATTTTCTTAATTTCCTTTTTGACTAGAGGCAGTTGTATTGGGTTGATTCAACGCAGTTTCTGCTTAAAAGGTTTTTGTTTTTCTCTCAAAGGGATCTTGTGCTGGATGATTTCTGTATCGTAAGCTTTTAAATCTTCATAGCTCCAGGAAAACACATCGGCAAACTCTTTAAACAAGTCAATGTATTTCTTTTTCATGTTTGGTGGCAAGGACCTAGCTAATTTAATCATTTTAGGTTGATCCTTTGTGCCTATGTTGCATTCTTCAACGTCAGACTCTGTATATTCTACTGCAGGTTTCTTAGCCACGTCATTAAAATCAAACAGGTCTTCTAACGGTGCTAGCCCCCTGGGTATATTCTTGTCTCTCGGTGTTAATACCTCAATGTCTTCGTTTTCTGAGTCTTCATACTCTTCAGCATGAGTTTCGAGTTTTTGAGTTAACATGTTGATATCTGTAGGACTAGATGGTTGTTCTTGTTCAGGGGGTTCTTCGTTTAGACAGTTTTCATCAGATGTAGAATTTGAATTGGATGATTCAAACTCATTCTTACCGAGCAAGAAATCCTCTATCTGTTTATCATTCTCAAAGACCTGCCAATATTTTTGATTATCGGGTATGGCTGGCCTAAATTTTACCTGAACGGTGCTGTCCTCATTTTCATATGGTGCTAAACACGTTCTAGCTGTAAAATCTAAATTGTGAGCGGCAATATTCTGTTTTCTTGGGACAAAAATCAATTTTGGATCCTCGAAAATGTTTAACAGATCCAGGACGTCATTTCGGTAGGCTCTAAGTCTGGGATGATTAGCAGTGTATTCCCTATTAACTTGCCTAATGATTAATTCCGAATCACCATATACGTGGATTCTTTTGGCTCCTAGCTTTTCTAACATATGCAAGCCCAAAATGAGAGCTTCATACTCGGCAATGTTATTAGAGCATCGAAAATTAAATTTGCACGAAACACTTTCTGTATGGTCGTTTTCGATGTTTGTTAACCAAACACTGGCGCCAGCACTATTCTTAGTACATGACCCATCGAAGAACATGGTCCATAGAGGATTATTTTTGGTTTCGCCTTGGTTGGTAATCTTGCTAACTAACATGCTATCTGATTGTGGTGGTATGTCAGCACTTAGTCGAATTTGTGTCTCATTTTCAAGTTCCTCGCCATATTGAAGGTTGTTTTCCTGAGTTTCAAGTTTCGAGAGCCGTGGGCACATGACTTGTGGGTCGAGACTTTCATTTGTTTCATTAATATCTTCAAATGCATCAAACTGTTTTGATACTTGTGAGTTAGGTGTTTCTTGAGCTTCATCGGCGATTAATCTTGTTGTATTGACTTGCTCGCCAACTGTTTCAGCGTCATGTTCTGTTTTAAGGTCAACAAGTTGTTGTACTGGGCCTCGTTCCTCAGGACCTTCATGGAGATGAACTCGATGGGGCGTTTGTTGTTGGCCATCTTGGCCATATTCATTTTGGTTTGTCATTTCAATGCATTGTTCGAAAGTTTCCCTTTCGTTTTCATCTATGTCTAGAACTGCATTCATTTCTAGATTTGGGGCCTCTAACAGGTTATCTGTGTTACTGTCTTTTGGTTCTGACTTATTCAAAGGTTCATCATGGTAAAGGATAAAAGAGTTCAGGTCAGTATGGATAGAGTAGATGGGACAGTTTTCAGGTTTTTCTGGGCTACTGACCATGAATTTCATGTGTGCCTCTCTGTATAGTCTTCTAGGCTAGTTAAAAACAGGAATAGTGGCATATGTCCCGTCCATTTGCATTGTACCTTGCAGCTTGGTACCCCACGATCTAGACAACAACATGCCATACTTAGGAGGGACATCGGCCACCACTACATCCATAACTAGGCACTTGGCTAGGATTTGAGTCAAATTCACACAGAGGTCCTTAATTAGGCCAAGACATTTGACCCTGCTTGAATCAAAGGAATATAAATCCTTGTAAGGTCTGGTTATTTCTAGTCCTAGCCTTTCCATTATCACCTTTGGCATAAGATTATGTGAGGCTCCGGAATCATGCATAGCATTGTGTAGAATTTTGTCATGAACATTCAGACTGGCGTAGAATGGAGGTACTATTCCTTCTTGAAATTTCCCTTTAGCTTTAGGACCAAAAATGAGCTCTGGCTGGTCATCATTATAATTTATTGTGTCATTCTGGTCCTCTATGTTTAAAGCCTTCAAAATTTGGGTCCTGTACACATTATGGGAAGCTAACTCAGTAAGGGGAACATAGATTTTAATCTTTGAAAGTTCTTGTTCTAGGCTGAAAGGAATTTGGTTTTTTGAAGAACTTGCCTCAGCCTTACTAGCTGCTAGTCTTTCAGCAACATCACCTTGCTGATTTGTTCTATTTACATCTGATAACATGGTTTTGACAGGAGTACTAGCTGAGGTGTTAGTACTGCTAAGATCTGCATCCTGCTTTTCAAAATTTGGATTGCCTTTCTCTTTACCTTTACCAGAATCAACCGCCACTTTTTTATCCTTTTGATTGACATTTTTACATTTCGTTGTGGTGCTATTTTGTGAAGATTTATAAGAGGTTTTAGTGTTGGGATTTTTTTGACTGGCTTTGCTTCTAAGGTCATATTCTCTGTGAGGCTCTATGATGACATTTTCCATATCTTGATAACAATGTCGATCATCATCCCTGTTGTCATCATAAGGTGTGTATAGACCTCGTTTCTTTTCATAATGAATCTCAAAGCCATCGTTATCTACCCCTAGCATGTTGATATCATTTTCCTCTGCTATCTACCCTGTTTCCTCTGTCTCACTTATAAAGTTTTGATGAAAGGGAGGAATGATCTGCTGATCATCTTCTCTAGGTCTATTTGGAAGTTGGTTTCTTCTTAAATTTTGATTCTGGTTCTGGTTTCTATTCTGAGAAGCAGTTTGGTTTAGGCTTGCTTGTGTTCTCTTAATTATGCTCATCTCTTTCATCATCTCTTCCATCATTCTTTCCATCTTTGAGTTTGAAGTGGAAGGTGTGGATTCCTCTCTAAAAGATACTCTCTTTTTAGCTTTCATTCTTGCTCTCTTCTCTATTAGATTGACTTTGACAGAAAGAGCACCCCTTTGCATATCTTCAAGAGTTGAAAAGTCTCTCTCTCTTAGCGAATAGGTCATGTCAGAGTCAAAACCTTCAGGAAATTTGTTCAAAGCTGAGCCTTGCAGAGGTTTTAGTTCTGGGGGAAGTGCATTATAGATACTGTTAAATCTAGTACAATAAGCCTGTACACTTTCCCCTGGGTTCCTGTGGAGATTGCTGTAGTCAGCCAAGATTTGGAGAGGATTCTTCCTCACTTCCCATTTGTTTAAGAAAGATTGATGGAAACCTTGAAGGTCATTAATACTATGAGGGGCTAAGATTTTGAACCATTTTCTTACTTCTCCTCCCAAACTTTGAGCAAATAATCTCATTTTGACAGAATCATCAGCAATCTCATTTCTGTCAAAGCAGTCATTCATCTTATCCACATGTTGTGATGCAGTAGTGGCACCACTATCATCATATAATGGAATTTTGGACAGATAGTCCTGTGGCAGATTGACTAAAGGTACAGGAAGAACTAAGGTGGCATACCATGCAGCCATGGCAGGAGGTGGAGGTGGATTAACAAGAGTGAAAGTGGGTTGGAGGGGAGTGGTTGGAACAGTGGATACAGGGTGAGCAGAAATGGATGGACTAGGGATAGATTGCTGAGCGGATCTTGGATGAGAGACACCTAGATTGTGGAGGAAGTGTAAATTAGGTGGTGTAGTCTCTCTACTACCAAGAAGTGTACTTGTCTCAGGAGAATAAGGCAAAGACTCAGAATCTGACTGATCTAAATCACCAAGAGACCTAGTTCTAAAAGGATTTACTAAGTCTTCTTGTGATTGTTGTAGAGCTTAAATATTTTCTGGGACAGAATTAGCTCTCAAGGGTGATATGAAAACAGTTGATAATTTAATCCTAGGAGACTTCCAAAGGATGCTTTCTGGGTCATCAACTATTTCAGGTGGATCCGGGTCAGGATGGGCTCTAGTGTGAATCTTTCTAGGAGCCACTATGTTGTAATTTTTTAGACCCAAATAACAAGAAAAGTTCAACCAGGTATGACAATCTTTGAGAGGTTAACTAATCTGTTTTACACAAATTTCAATCCTACAGTCCTCTGACTGAGTTTGAAGGATAGTATAGTAATGAGGGTTCTTCCCAGTGGATTCTTAAGGTCTGTTCAGGATTGTGGAGTCGCCAAGTGGAAGTTTTTAGCTCCTTTTCAGAGGTAAGAGGTGTTATGGTCCACTACCATGTTTATTAAATACCAATCTGAAATATTTTTGGGTTTTTCTGAGTTAATTTTCAGTTAGCAAGGGATATCTGGTATCCTATGATTGTCTTCTAATCGAAGAAATACTCAGGAGATATCCCCAGTGGAGTCGACATTATGTTATCACTCTGTAATTAGCAAGATTGGAAAAGTCCAACTGCAGAGGTAACATCAAACCACTTTGGGATTCAAGGATCTAGCCCTCCTGAATCCAGAGAGGGATCTCTCTATAAATGAGTTCAAAGATGTGATCTTTAAAGACTGGAATTATGATATTAGGCTAGTTATGAAGAGCATGGGTTTGTTTTGTTTGTTTTTGGTTGGGCGAAGACATGGTGAAGGTGAAAGCAGTTCAAAATAAAGGGTGAAGAGCCTGCAAAAGAAGGAATGTTTCAGCTGATAGCAAAGGACAAATACAGCTTCAACCCATTGGGCTATGGAGTCATAGGAGGATTTAATTGGATAGAAAATTCAAGAAGGATCCATGGAGCAAGTCATGTACATCAAAGGATCTCTTAAGGTGATTAATGGAGTGAAACAAATAGGCAGTGAAAGATTTCAACAAGTGAAAAAAACAAAGCATAGTCTAAGATCAAGTAAGTACTTTAAACTAGCTTGCTTTCAACATGTACTTAAGGAGAAACATAAAATTATTTCTGTTGATCAGGTAAGTGCTTTTAAACTAGCCTGCATTGAAGTACTTTCCATCAGAAACATTAAAAAAAACAGGTCAAACAGCTTAAGATCAGGTAAGTGCTTTTAAACCAGCCTGCTTCAGCATATTCGATAAGGGAACACAGATGATAATCACAAAGAGCAATCTAGATCAGATAAGTACTTTTAAACTACGCTGCATTGATAAACTCTAAGGATAACATAGAAAACATTCATCTCAAAGAGCTATCTAGGTCAGGGAAGTACTTTTAAACTAACCTGCATTAATAAACTCTTCAAAGAGGACATTCAAATGAAGAAAACATAGAAGATAAAGCTTTCAGTAAGAGTAGGGTACCGTGGAGAGTATATCCTAACTCTATGTTTGCTGCTCTTTATCAGAGAAAGTGAACAGAGTGAAAACATTAAGTAAAATGACAATTGACAGTAAGGAACACATCACCATTGACATAGTTTCAGAATTCCATGAATCAGCAGCTTGTATTGATGTTCAAACCAGTTACAATCAGCAAGCCCGGTGGGTCTCTACGGCTTTGAACTTCTCATATCAGCTTATGTATCTTTCAATTACAGAACAGGGCATCAGTGGCTTCAGAATGACTATTACATGCGTTCAGATGTCCCGAGACCAACCCTTTGCTCATCTTCTATAGAGGTATTTATAGAAGAATGAGGCGGTGGTCAACTATGAAAAGATCTGTTTGGATCAATTAATACAGAAGATGACTCTTCGGTGCTTTGAGGGCCTCGATCAAGAAATCTATAGGTGTTAACCTGCATTAATTGAGTTACACTTAAGATTAAAATCAGTGGGAAGTATGCTATCCTTTGAAGCTCAGTGTCATGCTGGAGTGACTTTATTTCTACTTCCCAAGATGAAATGATCTAAATATCTGCTTTTGAACTGTTCTTTAATCTTCTCGAATGTTTCTGCCGACAATTAGAGATAAGATAGCTCACTTAGTATTAATTGTTCGACAGTCTTTGATCTCAACGAGACTGCAGGTGTCTTTTGGAGCTGTAGAGGGTTCAATTAGCCTCTTCTTATAGCGGTGGAGGATTTCTCAACTCGACAGATGTCTTCGTCATTTCCTAAAACACTTTAAGTTACTTGAGATCTGTGTTTTTGGGTCTTCAATCTCCGGTTCTGATAAATTTTGTCTTTGGCACTGATACTCTTTAATAAATGATGATTTTTGCTTGTCTTCTGGTGCGCAGGGCAGTAGTGGGGTTGAATGGCATCAATGGGTCATGAAATCACTGATAAAATGTAAATCTAACACCCCTCAAATGATTCTTTATGAACTCAGAAGACAGAGGATCGTCACCCTCGGCCTTTGTGGTTTCTTCAAAAATGGCGGAAGAATTCATTTGAAAACCTACAAAACACAAACAATTTGTTATAAAATCCTACGTATTTGGTTTTACTGCTTCATAGGCGTAGGAAGAGAGTAGGACCGTTGGATGGCATCATCCAACGGTGGAGATTAACTGAGAGGAATTTTAAATGACGCGGGAGGAAGAATAAAACAGAACCGTCGATCGCGCGATGAGCAACGGTGGGGGTGATCTGGGACAATCCGATCTGGACACGTGGACAACCTAGATTTAATCGGAGGATTGCAATCGGCAGGTCACAAAAAAACATGCGATTGAAACATTGAGATGCGATTGAGCGCTGTCCGTCCGATCAAGAGGGGGATGGACGGCCCAGATTTAATCGGAGGATCGTAATCGGGGAAGGCAGAAAAGGGGATGCGATTGAAACATTGCGATGCGATTGAGCGCTGTCCGTCTGATCATCAGGGAGATGGACAGCTAGGATTTGATCGGAGGATTGCAATCGAGGTGCGCGGAAGAGGGGATGCGATTGAAACATTGCGATGCGATTGAGTGCTGTCCGTCCGATCATCAGGGGGATGGACAGCTAGGATTTGATCGGAGCATCGCAATCGGGGTGCGCGGAAGAGGGGATGCGATTGAAACATTGCGATGCGATTGAGTGCTATCCGTCCGATCATCAGGGGGATGGATGGCTAGGATTTGATCGGAGGATCGCAATCGGGGTGCGCGGAAGAGGGGATGCAATTGAAACATTGCGATGTGATTGAGCGCTGTCCGTCCGATCATCAGGGGGATGGACGGCTAGGATGTGATTGGAGGATCACAATCAGGGTGCGCGGAAGAGGGGATGCGATTGAAACATTGCGATTCTACGCGGGTCGTTAGATCGGGTCTAGATCAACGGTCTAGATCCTTTGTTTTCTTGCACCGGAAGGACCCTTATACTTCGTAAGAAACCCACAAATTTCAATAAAAACCAAGGTTTTGAGTGGGATCGGGCGGAATATATATGATAGGCTGGCGCCCGATTGCGGGGCCACTGGGTGTATGGAGTACCATGGGCCCGGGGCTTTATATAACTAGGGCTAATCGCAATCGGAACATTCGGGCTCGGTCTTTCAATCAACCCATTTGTAACTTCTCCGACGCGATTGCGCATCGGTCTTTTTGATCTACCCATTGTGAATTCTCTGATCGCGATTGCGCGATCGGTCTTTTTGATCAACCCATCTTATTTAAACACGTGATTTTGGAATTTTAAAACAAACTTTGGAAAAAATGGGTTTTCAAGTTTTACAAAGAAAAACATCCATCGGATACGATTTTCACAGAAGCTTAGCGCCCAATTGCGGGCTTATGGGGTAGATGAAATGATAATACGATCTTCGGTTTATGACAAAGGGGCTGATCGCAATCGGCATTTTGAAATGGCTCACAAACATGCACCCTTGAATCTTTCCGATGTGATTAGCGCTTCATGGGTTTGGCGCTTGGTTTTTATGATGAGGGCGTATTGGGGAAGTGGTTTGGAAACTCAGGCCAAGGGGCTTAAACCCTTAAGAGAGAAAAGGGCTTTTTTACACAGATTTTCAATGATTTTCAAAGGTTTCTGAGGGTTTCGACAGAGTTCGAAAGAATTTTGGAACTCTACGAGGCAATTTTCATGAAAGAAAGGTAAGGAAAATGGACAACAAAGGAAAATGATGAAAAATATGAAGGTTAGTCTTTGAGAGGAAAAAGGGGAAAAGAAGGAGGATATTGCAGCAGTCTTCTCATGGAATTTTTAGCAGAATTTTGAGTTTCTGAGAAATAACAGTGAAAACCTTGAGACATGAGCATGAGATCGTCTACAGGCTTCAAGAGATAACATTTTGGCTAGGAAAGTGTTTCTTGAAGGCTGAAAACATGTTTTTGCCACCTTTGATAGACCAAAATTTACAGGTGGCCAACAACACCTATGATAAGGGAAAGAGATACGTTTTTTCTCCCAAATCCATCAAAAATGTACCTACACTTGATACTATAGCTAAGAAAATAGAAATAGAGGAGAAACCACTCAGGCATCAGATTGAGTCACCATTGAAACACCATGATGAACAAGTGCCCTTAGATGTTGAGGTGGAAGAGAAGGTGAAGGATAAGTCATTTGAGGAGATCATAAAGGATAAGGATGAAGAAATAACAAAGTTGAGGGAGATTTTCTCAATTGTAAATTCTCAAATTACTTTCCTACAACACGAAAATATTTAGCTAAAGCTGAAATTGTTCCTCCAAGATAAACCTAAGGTACATGTTGATGCAGATAAAGGCAAGGGAAAAGAGATTACAGATGATTATCAGCTGGAGAATGTAGAGGTTGGAACAAAAAGAATAAGACCAAGAACAATAGGCCTCAAGAAAACGGTTCAGAGAGAAAGATATCCAACATCTCCTAAACGAGTTGACAAAATTTTGATGAGATGATTCTTGATGAGATCAATCAAGACAAAGAGTATTGGCTTGATAGGGTCAATGGGAAACTTGAGAAGCTTCCTAGGAAAGCTAAAAATAATAATAATCTCCAGATACATATGGCCAATCATTATTTCCCCAGGAACACAATTTCACAAATCAGGCTCAAACAACTGAAAAAGAAGCTCAAAGAGGCTCAAATGAAGCTTAAGGAGAAAGAAAAATTAATCCTCCTCGCTGATGCATCCATGGATTTTTATCCCATCATACACAAGTCTTATAGAAAAAATTTTGGTCAATTTTGAGCAACTTGGGTATTTTTGGTGATTTTTGCACTAATCTGGATATTCTGCCTTCATAGACAAGGCGCTATGATTTTTATCAGGACACCTAAATGAAGATTGGATTATATGGTTGGATGCATTTTGATTAGTAAATTCCATATCTGTAACTATTTTTACATGAAAAGCTCTAATTTTGAGGAAAAATCCAAAAAAACCACCATTTTTCTATGCCTCTGCTGGTGTTTTTGTCCAGGAGCTACGCTTATGGAGTAAGGTTGGGAGAATCAACTTTTGGAGGCCTTCTTGTGGGTGTTGTCTCAAAATTCCAGATGTTCTGGAAAGTATAAACATAGGGCTTATTGACCTATCTTTCATATTTGGATTTGGAGCCCTAAAATTCGCTCACAATCACCTCCAAAGTGGCACTACACTTCCGTAAAATGGTGCTATGTTTTGGTCAACAGGTGCTACACTTCTGCATTGGATTCCCTCAGGACACTTGTCAAGCTAGAAAAAGTCAAAATTTCAAGGTTTAGCTGTCATTGGAGCGACTGAGTTTTTTTTTTCTTCTTATCATGAGGAGACATGTAATTTAATGTGAGAGACACACAATGCTAGTCTTTAGCTGAATTTGAGGGAATGGTTTCTAACTTCCCTATATTCTAGGAAGTGACTCATATCATGTAATTATGATGCATTTTGGATGGGATTTCGACCCTATGAGGTTTCATTGTTCATATTTTCTATAAGTAGACCCACTTTAGTCTTTTGTTGGGTTGGATGGTTGTTTTTTGTAGTGGAGCTATTGTACAAACTTATGGAATGAAATCAAAGACAATGTTGCACAATTTGTGTTGAGACTCCTGTGGTATGCCTTGGAGCATTTGTTATTACTCTGTATGTTTATCTTATCAAGTTCAATGATATACTATGCTCTTTCACATATATGCTTCTATGTGTTTATCTCATTAGTTTATAAGCATAAATCATGCCTTTTCATGCTTTGTTTTAACAAGGTTTACATTATATGTCTCTGTTCTTCTAAATGAATGAATTCACCTAAATGCTCATTCAGATTATCCATCATTTCATCCTATAAAAAATGACAAAATAAGCATGCTTTCAACCTACCTACTTGGTCTCATCCATATGTCTGCAACTTGACCTTGAATTTTGACCTAAACCTTAGACCTAGTCTCCTAACTGTCATTTCCTATCCAGAACAAGAAACATTAAAAAAAAACGTTATTTATTGAGCTTATATACCTAGCATAAGATCATTAGATATTCAGTCATTTCAATTATTGTGAAGTGAAATTGAGAGAGCCCACTCTAGTCCTGGTAGGGCTACCTATGTGACCTAAAGCTTCGTATGTGGTTGCCTTCCTTAAATTCCATTATCAACCTTGGAAAGTTGGGGGGACTGATAAAATTTTTGGTGTCGTTCCCTGGGAGAGAAGGATAAATATTCCTTGGGAAATAAAGACAAATATTAGCTCTAATTTCTAATGGTGAATAGTGGTCAGACACAAGATGGTTGTGCATCTTTCACCTGGAAAATCTAGTGTCGAAGAATCCAAAAGTTCATAATTTTCATGGTGACTACACTGTTCAAAGATCAATATCTTGAAGAAGTTCTTGGTGACTTCAATATTTTCAAGATGGGTTCAATTTCAAGAAGGAATTCCGAGTATGCTCCTATGGATCGGTCTCATATCCTTGGCTTTCCAAATCCTATGCCTCGTGTTGATTGGTTATCTTATCTTCCCATGTTCAAAGATGAAAAGAGAGATGTTGTTGCCTTACACTTGATCAAGTTTAACATGCATGTTCGTAGACTTAAAGTTAAGTTTCCTAAGGATTTCTTAATGAATATATTTATGCTTACTCTAGAAGACAAAGCAAGAACATGGTATGAATGGTTAAGACTAGCTAGCATATTTTCCTTAAAGGATTTTCATACAATATTTTTGGAGAATTACAAAGAATATTATCCATCTTTGTTGCTGATAGAAAATTTTTGTGATAATTTTGAGGGTTTCATTCAGTATCTTGAAAGTATTGATGAGGATCTAGAATTTATGGATGATCATAATATGTTAGAGGCACTTTATGAATTCTCTTCTCAAGTCAGTTGTCATGATGATCAAGAGGATTTACAACATTTAGAGAACTTAAAACCATCAACATTTTTTCTCTTAGATGAAGATGAAATCAATCAAGAACTTGATGTTGATATTCATGTCCATTCTCTTGAGATAGGTGAAGTTTTGCAGCCAGTTTTTTAGTTTTTGTTTAACCAAGGTGGAAGCAGTGAACTAGTTCATATTGACAAAGCCCCACAAATGCAAGAATATCAGCTATCATAAATAGTCTCCCATCATGAAAATCAAGATGATAGTCTTCAAATAGAGTTATCTAATGAGATAAAAACAAAATTGCTTGATCAACAAAAGGATAGTCTCGATACACATGATATGGCTATCATATTCGAGGATGTTAAAGAAAATTTGGACATTTTTATAGACAAACATGTTGATCTCTTTTTCTTTGAAGTTGAACTTGATCGTGACAGGATTGAAAAAGGACTAATTATGAATGAAAATTGTCCCTTGGAACGTTAAGACATGACAATATTCCATATTCTCAAGGATCCTTTTGCTGATTTGATCCAGTCATCAAAAGAGGCGATTTTTCATGGATTCAAGGATCTGATGGTAATTTTGTTACATGTTCTTCATGATCCTTTGGTCATTTTGTTGCAGCCATCAAGGAAGATGAATATTATTTTATTTATGAATCATGAGCACATGGTTAGTGGACATTTTGAGTTTCCTATATTTTGTTCATTTTGCCTGCATGAGGAAAGTGTGAGTGAGATTCAAGTAAGTAGCCATTTGCTGGATTGTTTACACTGGAGGGATCATATTGCATGATTGTATCAAATGCTAAACAAGTTCACTATTTGGAACATGTATCTGATTCCATGGATTGATTACCTGCTAGAACAACTCGAGGGGGAAAAATATTTTAGTAAGATTGACTTGAAGTCTAGTTATCACCAAGTACCAATCAAACCTTCCGATGTGTGGAAGACTGCCTTCAAATCCAAGGAGGGACTTTTTGAATGGTTGGTCATGTCTTTTGGTAAGACAAATGCCCTCACAACCTTCATGAGGCTGATGGATTAAATTTTGTGACCTTTCACCAAGTCATTCATGGTGGTGTATCTGGATGACATCCTGATCTTCATTCAGAGTTGTGAAAAGCACCTCCACCACATTAGACAGGTCCTCCAA
Source organism: Pinus albicaulis (assembly GCA_034641835.2). NCBI lineage: Eukaryota > Viridiplantae > Streptophyta > Pinopsida > Pinales > Pinaceae > Pinus > Pinus albicaulis. The sequence goes on along the minus strand of CM076582.1, from coordinate 766,615,954 downwards.
ACACCGCGACAACATAAATTGTGTGATAATTTGGAGAAATGCACTTTTTTCATGACCCAAGTTCAATATATAGAGTACATCATCGATGCGTGGGGTGTGCATGTGGACCAAACCAAGATATAGGTCATCCGGGATTAGCCAACTCTAAAATATCTCCACATATTTCTGGGTCTTCCCAATTTCTACTGCAAGTTTGTGTTGGGTTTCTCTCATATCACTTGGCCTTTTATTCAAGTGGATGGATGAAAGAAAATTTATTTTGGTATGAATCCCAACAAAAGGCGTTAATCGAGTTGAAAGCATCAACCCTGCTCTACACCAGTGCTCACATTACCATATCTGCAACAACCATTTGAGATCGAGACAGATTCCTCCGACTATGCTATTGGTGCAGTTCTTACTCAGTAGGGGCATCCAATGGCATATCATAGTGAGACACTTTCAGACACAGTTTGAAAATATCCTACCTCTGAAAAAGAGATGTATTCCATTGTGCAGTCTTGCCAAAAATTGAAGCATTACATTATGGGGAAGGAAACAATCATCCACACAGACCATTAACCCATGCAGATCATACATATACAAGGGAAGTTGTAAAATGATATCAATAAGAAATGGTCCACATACCTACAACAGTTTCATATGAACATTAAGTATAAGAAGGGCAACAGCAACAATGTTGAAGTCTGCCTCATTTGACCGCTGGTCATGGCGTTGACCACTGTGCTTGACTCTTGAAGGCACGAGACTTCAGGTTGGGCATCCCTTACATAACAGACACTCCTAGAAGGAAATAAATCTCCAATTATCACCTCCAGGATGCATTTTTATGTTGCCTGTGACACCTCTATGTTCCTTCAAGCGAGCATTCCAAGATGATTTAGGAAGAACACTACAAAGAGGTTGCTGGACATTTCGAGTAGAGAAAATAGTGGCAGTATTATTGTTGGGCCTTGAAATTGTCATTTACTTCCATTACATTTTCACTTATATTTCCATATTATCACCCTCACTCCACCTCCATTTCATTACATTTACCTTACCATTACCACTATTGGGTTACATTTATTTTTTTCCAAACTTTATTAATTCTTAGCATTTTTAAGTGAATTTGTGGTTAAAAATTAGAAAATAATGTGCATATGCTTATACCTAACAAGTGGGATGAGATTTTTGCCATGTGTAGGTCAAAAGGAAGCTTCTAAAAGACCTTTATGTAGCCTCCCAAAACCAAATTCGAATTTAAGTGGAGAAGATCATGGGATCATGAGGATATGTGTCTCATTTCCTATTTTGATTGTAACTCTAGAAATATAGGGAGAGATTCATGGACTCTCATTAATCAGATAACTTCTCATATTTTTGTATAAATAGGGGAATATTTCTCCTATCAAATCATGTGAAAAATAGGAGAAGAAGAGAAAGAGTTATAGAATGTTTTGTAACAAGGTTGAGATGGAATGGGATGTAAAGTGAAGAGCTATTGATATAATGAGATTAGGAGTGTAGATTTCCATTATGTAAGTTGTGATTTTATCAATAAAGAAAGTCATTCTCTATTATTGAGTTTCAGAATGTGAAGTTTTGTGAGTTGGAATGTTATTGGACAATGGAAGGCCCCCCCATCAACCATGTGCATCCCTTTATAAATTTGTAAGATTAATTAGTTTTTTTTACTTGGATTCATGCAAATAGATTAGTTTTCCATTGAAATTGTTATTTTATTTTCAAATGTAGATATACTTCATTGTGTAATCTTATGTTTCCTAATAGGAATCTCAAGAAAGTAGTGTCTTATCTATTTTCCAAAATTGGATTGCTTTGGAGCAATAAGAATTCACAGTTATCTAGTTTTCTTTATTGTTCTGCCATTTATTTTCTTCGATTAGAACTATCAATTAATTTTATTAATGGATGTTCCTAAAAGCAATTTCAAGATGATGATGATCCTAAATTGAATGGTTGAATGTCTAATTCATACAGTGATTGAATTTACTCTACACATTGTTATTTGCTTTCTAGGAATTTAGAAACTAAGGTGTAATTGACTTCTTATACAACACTTCAAGAGGGTAATACTTCATATTGAATGTTGAAGAAAATCAAATATACATCAATTGTTTATGCTTTTAATTTTTATTTCAGACCCTCACTTAGTTGCATCACTGATATTCCCAAAGATCATTCTAAGGAGATTGATTAATCATATTTCATAAATTGGATGATTGAATGTTGAATGAGTGCAATTAATGAGTTACCTTCTGCATGACTTATTTGATTTCCTAGATCATCAAGTATAGAAAGTTGCTTAATACATCATTTCAATAAGTCACACTTCATAATTGAATGTTGGAGTAACTAGAAGTACATTAGTTGATTTCACTTTATGTCTTTACTTTCAAGCACTGCAATTTCATTCTTCGCTTTAAGACTTAAATCCATGGAATAGGACTAATAATAATATAAAATAGATGCTTTTTTTTCGAAATTAGATCCTAACTAGCCAACAGATTTTGGTTTATTTTTATGAAAACTAGATTAACTTAGGAACACTTCCTTTTCTTCCTTCTTAAAATTCATTAGATTCATTTAAATATTTTCATAGTTTTAGACTAAAATTCTTAGACATCAAAGATCAAAACCCCCCCAAAACAATATAAAATACAAAACAACAAAGTAAGAGAAAGGTTAGCTAAGCACATACAGTGCACCACACTTCATCAGTTTACTAACCCCGATCGATAATTTATGTTAGCAATTTAAGACATTAAATTGACTCAACAACTACAAAATTATTTTGTTTGATCGAACCTTCGACAAGATGTTGGGAAGTACATTAGATCCTGCACTACATGCCCCATTTCCAGATTGACCATCAAGAAGAAAGGCCTATATACTCCTCTTCCTACTCCTAGCCAACCTCGGGAATCCATCTCCATGGATTACATTTCTGGCCTTCCTTTTACTAAGCATGGAAATGACTATTTTTTTGTGGTCATCGACAGATTCTCTAGGATGGCCATTCTGACGGCCTGCAAGAAGATTATCACAATAGAAGCCATTGCTAAACTAAACATTGAACGAGTGTGGGTGCACTTTGGGATCCTAAAGTCAATTATCTCATCTTGGGATAAAATGTTCCTAAGTACATTTGGTCAAGTTTTTTTTTCTATGTTGGATACCAAGCTCACTAATTCCATGGATTTCCACTCCCAAACTGATGGCCAAAGAGAGGTCCTCAATAGGATGATCATGCACATTCTGCACATGTATAACTATAGGCATCCTTGTAAATGGGATGAACCTTCCATATGTCTAGCACAACTACAACTAAGCTATCCATAGCCCAACTGGCCATAACCCCTTTTAGGTGGGATTCATATTCTAACCACTATGCCCCCTTGATGTGGCCATACCATTTGCAGCTACACAGGTAGATTCGGCTCATGTCCAATTCGAAGCTAACATGGAAAACACCTTATTTGGGTGCATTCATCACATCCACCAGCAAGTCCATGACATATTGGATAGAGTCAATGTGAAGTAAAAGCAATGACATGAACAACATCAGGTGCCATAGAAGTTCTAGGTGGGTGACAAATTTTGGCTACATTTACAGAAGGAGAGCTTCACTGGACCCCATAGTGAGCTTTGCCCACTTTGATATAGGCCATACACCATAACCAAGGTGGTAGGATACAATGCCTTTGAGCTCAAAATTCCATCGTTCCTTGGCTTTCACCTAGTGTTCAATGTGGACCACCTTCAGCCATACTTTCCACCATTACTGGACACATCTGACATTGCAGAACAACTCACACCAACAAAGCTAAACCTTGATTGCATGGAACATGCCACATAGATCAAGAACAATTTCCCACATAATATCCAACTGTATTGGGTTGTTAAAGCCGAACAACTCCTGCACCAAGGAAAGTGGCTCACAAGGGACCAAGTTCAAAAAAGTTTCCCCATCTTATGGAGGCACTAAACACAATGGGGACCATTTCTTCCTAAGGGGAGAGGTCTTATCCAGGTGGATCATGGTGGCCACCCACCTATTCCACTTGGACACCCACTATTATTTCTTTCAGTTTTTCAGTTTCTGTAATTGTAGCATAATTTACTATTTTTGGCAATTCTTTTGGTCCTAAAATTTTGAAGTTGTTTTGAGGGACTAAAAAATTATTTTAGGAAAAACAAAGAGACCAAAAAAGTTCCAAACTAGGTTCCCTCTTTCCATTCATCATCCTCTTCAATATCTTCAAAACTAGGTATTATAATAACGAAGCAAAGATCGTATGCCAAAGTTACGACCTTAGGAAGTTGATGTTCCAACTTACCCCAACAAGGTCCCCAAGCTTTTGTTGCTTCATCTCCTAGGGTTAGGTTTTTGGATGTTAAGGGCTTCTCATTGTTTCTCAATGATAAAAATGCCATCGAGCCTCATTGTAACGTAGTTCAGAGGCATGTAGCTGCCACATCTCTTCTCAAAGATAAGCTATCATTTCCTGAGCCAGTTTATTTCCATTTTGTATGTAAGAATATTTCAATTCTTTGATATTAATGAAATGAAGTTTTATTCTTGTCGCACTTATTTATTTATGTTTATATATGTATTATGTTTCATTCTTGAATAATTTTGGATCATTGGTATCAGAGCAGTATGCTCTTTCTCGATTTTTATTTTCATGTCCCCAACGAGGTCAGAGTATAAGGAGTTAGGGCTTGATCTAGTTGAACCTTTGCAAGATCAGCCTCGCAAACCCTGATGACCTCCCATGGTGGAAGAAATGAAAGAGAGGGGAGAAAGATATTCTTTCAAAATATTTCTCTAGGAGGCCGTCGAGAAACAAAGGAATGTGATGATGGATAAATTTTCCCAAATTCTTTGATGACTACTCACAGGCGACGCATCTTCATTCGAAAGCCACTCTGAAGGTGCCACACATTTTAAGGTACAAGTTAAATTTGACATTACCATATTTGAAGGCCAAATAGATGAGGATGTTGTAGATAAATGGTTAGATCTACTGGAAGGATATTTTTCAGTTCATGACTTTTCCAACTGAGAAAATATTACTTTTTCACTCTTGAATGCTTCCCCCCATGTCAAGGAATGGTGGGAAACCTACTGCGAGAAAAAGGACGAGGCAGAACCCTCACTTTTCTCAGCTGCACCCACTTCGAATTATTTCTGAGACACCATCAAGGAACAATATCACCCTGTCGGTATATATGAAGAAAAATACATAAAGTGGACCATGCTACTATAGGGAAGGGACCAATATGTGTTTGAGCTCATAAATGGTTTTCATACCCTTCACACGAAAGTGGGCATCAATGATTCTGAGCAGAATTTGGCACTAAAGCACTATGAATTCTTACATAAGTACATCCAGGATGAAATGGAGTTCTTATACATCTCCTCTCTCAGTGTCACCTATCGATATGCTATCAAGATCGAGTAGAAGTTTAAATAGAAGAAGCGGGACTTTGGATCTGTGAATCTGAAGTAAGGGAAAGGCATCCCCAAACCGCAAAACAAAGGGAAATGCCAAGACGGGGTGACCTAGGACAACCCATCGAAGCTACAAGAAATGAACAACACCACGAAGACAAAAATGACACGGGAAAGTTGCACATCAATGTCATGGTGCTGACCATTGTGCTCGACTCTTATGGGCAAGGTGGTCGACTCTTTACCAGAGTGACCCAAAAGTTGGAAACACATACTAGACGCTCCTGGAAGGAAATAAAGTTCCAAATTATTACCTCCAGGATGCATTTTTATGCCTCCTGGGACAACTTTGTGTTCATTTAATTGAGCATGGAAATATTGTTGGCAATATGATGCAGAGTGTTGTCCTTGATGGCAACCCACTGAATGAAGATGAAGACATGAGATTGTTGACATGTGTTGTCCTTGATGGAAAACCACCTGATGAAGTTATTCTTGACTTGATGGACTTGGTAAATTATGTAAATATGATGTGATATGATGTCTGTTGGCAATATGATGCTGAGTGTTGTCCTTGAATGGCAACCCACTTGATGAAGATGATGACAACTTACTTGATGAAGTTGTGCTTGATAGAATATGTTCTTGATGAAGTAAATCTGATGTATCTACAGTGAGTACAGAAGGGAATGAAGAAAGAAATTCAGTTTATGATAGATATATGATGAAAAGAGTATGTCTCAAGGCATACGCGGATTTGCCTAGGAGAAGTCGCGTATGGGAAAAAGCACTCATAAAGTGCAAAACCAGGGGTAACCACCATGGTATTGACCCATTGTATTGGGTAATGATTCATCTAAATGACCCCGTCCAGGAATACCATCGGAAGTAATGTGGTTTTGGCTCATGGTATTGAAAAAGGGTAAACCTATATAAGGAGAAGAAATTCATTGTGCAAATAATGAGTGTGGGAGCAAGATGTCTGAGCTTGAATGAATACTTCTCTGTGAAGTATATCTGTATGGAAAGGGTAAAGGTTTGATGATAGATCTGAATCTATGATGCACCTATGAAGAAATGATGAAGCGGGATATCTAGATCTGAAATGTATCTGTATTTGCTAGATCTATTTATGGAATGATTAGATCTGAGATAAGGCGAACATCTGTCTGAAGTAAAGGGTTAAATCTGTGTGATGTATCTGTTCTGAAGAATTGCAATGACCTAAATTTCTGAAGAACCATACGCTAGTTCGCCGCAGAGGAAGCGTGTATATACGCGGCTTAACTGAAGAGAAAGTGCATATGCGCAGTGAAATTAGCTCTGTAATATGTACAGAAGTATACGTGGGTTTGTATGGTAGAAGACACGTATATACGCGGGAACAGTGAAAGGAAAGTGCGTATGAAAAGCTAGGGTTTGCTGAAGTCTAAAGTATAAAATGTTTGATCTGATTTGATGTGTTACTGCTATCTGATGATGATAAATTCTTCTGATCTGGGTTGTCTGAATTGTTAAGTTTGAGCTTAAATGTGTGGAGTGGGTCCAGTCTAAAAATATGATGAAACGAGGCCTGCAAGTTGTGCTCTATTGAAGTTGTTTGGATCCAGTGTGAAAATTGATGAAACGTGGTCCATGGTGGTGCTGAGGGTTGTAGCCTTCAGTCAGGGGGTTGTAGCTCCCTTCCAGGTGAGGCTGGTAAACGAGATCAGGGGGTCGTAGCTCCCTTCCAGGAGAGGCTAGTAAACGAGTCAGGGGGTTGGAGCTCCCTTCCAGGAGAGGCTGGTAAACGAGCGCAGGTGGGTGCCTGCGTGCTGGTAGGAGTCTGCGCCAGCACATATGTTGTAAGATGTTTTCTATATAATAAAATATTGAAGGCTGAGCAACTGCAGCGGTGGTTTTCTCCCGACTTGGGTTTCCACCTAAAATCCTGGTGTTCATGTGTGATGCTTATGTGTGATGGTTTATTCTGTTCTTACTGCACATGTTTAATATTTATAGAACATCAATTAATGAATGATAGAATGATATAAGTGAAGATTTAATGGCATAATTAGATCTCTGTGTATACGCGAGTTTCATGAAGGATATCCGCGTGTATACGCTAGTTGTATTCAAAAAAGTCACGTATGGGTTTTAGAGCATGGAAAAGTAAAAATTTTTAGTTTTCCTAAATACTGATTCACCCCCCCCCCCTCTTAGTATTTTTCCCAACAATTGGTATCAGAGCAGGTTCTTCTGCAGAAGCTTGATCGCTTGAAGGAGATCCGTTGCAATGGGAAAGAAGCAAAAGAAGAAAGTTACTCAAGGAAAGGAGATGCCTCAGAAATCATGTATAGCAGAAATTGAAGGAGATGAAACAGGTATTGATTTTTGTTCTTGTATTTCACTTACCTGTATATGCAAAGGTAATGATAATGAAAGTGACAGTATAGATCTAGAAGAAGCTGTCAAGATTAAAGATGAAGAAGATTCTGACCAAGCTCTACAAGTGCTCATGGCAAAGAAGCAAAAGAAGAAGGCTACTCGAAGCAAGGAGATGTCTCAGAAAACCTGTATAGAAGAAATTGAAGAAGATGAATCAGGAAGTGATTGGGGCTCTTGTGATAATCTTCTTTGTGCAAACAATGGTGAAGATAGTGAAAATTATGCTATGGAATTAGAAGAAGTTATCAAAAATCAACAAAGAATATTCAATGAGAAGGAATCTGCCTCCAAATATTTGATCTTTAGACTGAAAAGGATGTTCGATGATGTATCCAATCGAATTAAAGGACTTGAAGCAGATCTGGAAAAATCAAATAAGAAGAATGAAAGACTTGAAGCTGAAATCATCTCTCTTAGGGAAGATCTGAAAATATCAAAGAAGAAGATTGCAGGACTTGAAGCAGAAAACACTTCTCTAAAAACAGATCTAGAAAAATCAAATAAGAAGAATGAAGAACTTAAAGAAAAAATCATTTCCCTCAAAGAAGATCTGAATAAAACAAATAAGAAGAATGCAGGACTTGAAGAAGAAATCATATCTCTGAAAGTAAATCTTGAAGCATCGAAGAGGAAGAATGAAGAACTCTTGCAAACTTTTGAAGAACAAGGAAATGGGTTGAAAGAAGAGATTCTAAATCTGAATTACCAAGTAGAAGATGGAAGAAGGAAAGAAGAAAGCATGACGAAGCAATGTCAAGCCTTGGAGGTTGAGGTAAACATTCTCAAAGGTAAATTAGAAGAAAAGTTTAAACTTTTGAGGTTTCAAGATAGTACTAAGATTTTGGACAATATTCTGAGTAATCAAAGGTCTCCCGCTATCAAACTTGGTCTTGGTTTTCATGAAACTATTAAAGGAGAATCTAGTTCTCAAGGAAGTGCTAAAGATTCAAAGGAAGTCATTGCAAAACCTGAAGAGTTGAAAGAAACAAAAGGTCAACCAACGATCATGAATTCTCAAAGGATATCATTCAAGAATGTTGAATGTTTTAAATGTCATAATTATGGGCATGTTGCAGCAAATTGCAGAAGCAGAATATTTCAGCCTCAAGCTAACAGATCCTACATAGAAAGGTACTATGGTTTCTTCAAGGGATATTGTTTTTCATGTAACAAATATGGACATAAAGCAGCTGATTGTAAAAGGAGGAAGATTAGAAATACTCATTATGATTCTTATGCTTATTTCTCTGGGAACATGAGATGTTATTCTTGTAACAAGTATGGACATGTGGAAAAGGAATGCAGGATGAACAGATATGAGAAATTGGATAACTTTCAGCACACAAATAGAAAGTTCAAACAAATCTGGAAAAAGATGGAAGACCGATCAGAAATGTAGGGAATATTGACCCTACTGCAGCCATGCGCTTCTGAAGCTTACTTCTCTTATTGACTGCAGGAATGATGTGGGATACATTATGAGATTAGTAATGTATTGTCACAGGGGGAGCGATGTATGATGATTATCATGGTTGTCTTGATTATTCTGGTTATATGTATTTCTGATAGAGCATCTGATATGAAGAAGACAGGTACAGGAAGGACAAGTTCAGGGGGAGATGAAGGAATGTGAAAAAAATTTATGCCTCACTTTCCATACGCACGTTAGATGAACAAAAGTCGCGTATACATGCGAGTTCCAGCAGACACAGTTGCGTATGCTCTGATGATAAGAGAATTTATATGATAGCTGAAGATCTGGAGCAGAGGTTCAGGGGGAGCATCAGTTTGACTGTTAATAACTGTATTATTGACTCTGTATCATCTTAGTTTCTCAGTTCTAAATAATGATGATATGATACATGGTTTCTTATGTTGAAGATTATGGATGAGTCCTGTTTGCTTTTGATGAAGAGTATTCGTTGCTGAGATGAAAGTCTTATAATTCGGAGATAAGGACAGTTCATGCAAAGATTGTTGCTAATGACTTGCTGATGAACGTATTCAGGTTGCACAAGTTAAGGAGGAGCACTGGTTCAGGGGGAGCAGCTGGTTGAATACTAATAATTGCATTGTTAGCACTATGACTGCTTATTCTTTGATACTCATGCTCAAATGATGATAACTTGGTATATGGTTTATTATGATGATATTTTGAGCCTTGTTTGCTGAAAAGTATCTGTTGTGCTCACACATGGATGAATTGGAAGTCTTATGATTCATAGATAAGAATAGATCATGCAGAGTTTGTTACTATGGTTGAAACCTTTTTCCTACATATGTTACATCATGTTAAATCTTGAAGATCTTGATGATATTGGACCACATGGATGATTGCTTGACACATATTTGAAGATGTTGTTCTGGTATAATAATTTCTCTTGGAAAGAATGTATTGATGCTGCAAAGAATATGAAGACTTGGTCACTAATGTACTTATGCTACAACCATTGGATGACGCTTGAAGACACAACTACTCTGTTCTATCTATCTGTATTCCAGGGAAGCATTCAAATATCTCAGAAAGAAGCTGAACACTGTCTTTTTCTCACAGAGGATCAGATCTGGTTAAAGTATAGAAGATGGTATTGGATACGCGGATTTCCTGAAACACAGTCGCGTATATACGCGAGTTCATGCACAGAAAACTGCGTATGTCTGATTGCTGACAAATTTCTGTTTGGGGTCAGCTCTCTTCAGCACAGCTGCAGTGCTGTTTGGTATCTCTGGTATCTCTGGTGATGTTCCAGCTCTTATAATACTGTTTCAATCTCTGATAAGATGCCTTGATGATTGGTTGAAAGTGTTCAGGATGCACAAACTAAGGGGGAGCCTTAGTCATATGGAAAGGATGTTCGGATGCACATTTTCAGGGGGAGCCCTAGTCTTGCTGAGTATAATGCATTGTTGGCATTATGGTGGTTCTGATATATGATCTCTCTTGAGGTTTTTCTGGTCTTGGTCATAAATGGTCATATTTGTATTTTGATGAAAAGTTCTTGTTGAGACCCATGATGTAAAATTGTAATTTTCAGTCATGTAAGGACTTGACAAATTTTGTAAACCCACTTGGTTGGGTAGCTGAGTCAAATTTGTAAACCCACTTGGTTGGGTATTTAGGTCTCATATGTAAATCCACTTGGTTGGATATTTGATGTAAGTATGAGTCTTATGTGATATGAAGTTCATAGAGTCATGTACCTCGTTGAAAAATATGTTTGAAGATTCAGCATGAACTCAGGGGGAGCTTGGTCACTTCAGTATACATCAGATCTGCAGAACGCTTCTTCCACATGAGGAGAAAAGGGGGAGAGTATGTTGGTTTTGATCCGCCCTTTTCCCTTGATGTCAAAGGGGGAGAGTGACATGGTGTTTGAAATGAAGAGAAAGAATGGTGTCAAAAATGGGGAGAGTGACATGGTGTCATTGTATTCTTAATGTAACTATCTGTTGTGGTAACCAAACACCATCGTGGTTGCCATCAAGTCCAAAGGGGGAGATTGTTGGCAATATGATGCAGAGTGTTGTCCTTGATGGCAACCCATTGAATGAAGATGAAGACATGATAATGTTGACATGTGTTGTCCTTGATGGCAAACCACCTGATGAAGTTATTCTTGACCTGATGGACTTGGTAAATGATGTAAATCTGATATGATGTTTGCTAGCAATATGATGCTGAGTGTTGTCCTTGATTGGCAACCCACTTGATGAAGATGATGGCAACTTACTAGCCAAAATAAGGTTTATAGAAATATGTTCTCACGAAGTAAATCAAGGTATCTCTGTTGAGTGTTGCAGATAACAAGAAAGAAATTCAGTTTGTGATAGATATATGATGAAAAGAGTATGTCTCAAGGCATACGCGGATTTTCCTAGGAGAAGTCGCGTATGCACGCGGGAAACAACGTGCCAAGTCGCGTATGGGAAAAAGCGCTCATAAAGTGCAAAACCAGGGGTAACCACCATGGTATTGACCCATTGTATTGGGTAATGATTCGCCTAAATGACCCCGTCCAGGAATACTACCTAGTTTCCAATGTTTTGCTCATGGTATTGAAAAAGGGTAAACCTATATAAAGAGAAGAAATTCATTGTGCAAATCATGAGTGTGGGAGCAAGATGTCTGAGCTTGAATGAATACTTCTCTCTGAAGTATATCTGAATGGAAATGGTTACAGTTGAATGATAGATCTGAATGCATGATGCACCAATGATGAAGAAGGGTATCTAGATCTGAAATGTACTTGTATTTGCTAGATCTGTTTATGGAATGATTAGATCTAAGATGAGGCGAACATCTGTCTGAAGTAAAGGGTAAAATCTGTGTGATGTATCTGTTCTGAAGAATTGGAATGACCTAAATGTCTGAAGAACCATATGCTAGTTCGCCGAAGAGGAAGCGCGTATATACGCAGATTCGCTGAAGAGAAAGCGCGTATGCGCAATAAAATTGGCTCTGTAATTTGTACAGAAGTATACGCTGGTTTATGTGAACGGAAGCGCGTATATACGCGACATCAGTGAAAGGAAAGCGCGTATGCAAACTGGCTCACTTGCACATGGGGTATGAAATGTCTCGACTATTCTCACGTGCTGCTGCTTCAGTTTGCTGTATGAAGGGAGCTAACAGTGTGGAGGTCCAACAAAATATGATGAAACGTGGCTCCAAGTTGTGTTCTCGAAAGGGAAGCTGGATCCACAGAAACGTGATGGAATGTGGTCCATAGAGGTGTCGAGGGTTGTAGTCAACAGTGGGGCTGGGTGCTCCCTTTCCAAGTGAGGCTGTTAACCGAGTCGGGGGGTCGTAGCCCCTTCCAGGAGGGTACTGCAAACTAGTTTGTGTGTTGAGTCTCTCTGTGTGTGGGTCAAACGAGTGCAGGTGGGTGCCTGCGTGCTGGTAGGAGTCTGCGCCGGCACATATGTTGTAAGAAGTTTTCTCTATACAGCACATTGAAGGTCGATAACCCAATGTGTTTTCCTGACTTGGCTTCCACCCACTATCCTGTCTGGTGTGTGATGCTTATGTGTGATGGTTTATTCTGTTCTTACTGCACATGTTTACTATTTATAGAACATCAATGAATGAATGATAAAATGATATAAGTGAAGATTTAATGGCATAATTAGATCTCTGTGTATACGCGAGTTTAATGAAGGATATCCGTGTGTATACACTAGTTGTATTCAGAAAAGTCACGTATGGGTTTTAGAGCATGGAAAAGTAAAAAGTTTTAGTTTCCCCTAAATACTGATTCACCCCCCACCCCCCTCTCAGTATTTTTCCCAACAAATATTATTTTGGAAGTGCACTGCAGCTGAGTTGATGGAAATTTTAGGGTAGAGAAAACATTGGAAGTACTGAAAATGTATTTTTATTGGCCAAACCTTTGACAAGATGTTTGGAAGTACATTAGATCCTACACTCCGTGCATCATTGCCAAAATGACCATCAAGAAGCAAGCCCTATATACTCCTCTTCCTACCCCTAGTCAACCTTGGGATCCATCTCCATGGATTACATGTGAGGCCTTCCTTCTACTAAGCATGGAAACGACTATGTTTTCATGGTCATCGGCAGATTCTCTAAGATGACCATTCTGGTGGCCTACAAGAAGAGTATCACAATAAAAGCCACTGTTAAAATATTCTTTGAAAGAGTGTGGATGCACTTTGGGATCCCACAGTCCATTATCTTAGACTAGGACAAGAGGCTCCTAAGGACATTTTTTTCAAGTCTCTGGTCTATGTTAGATACCAAACTCACTAATTCCATGGTTTTTAACCCCCAAATTTATGGCAAAGTAGAGGTCGTCAATAGGATCATCGTGCACATTCCGCGCATGTACAACTCAAAGAATACTTGTACATGGGATGAAATCATTCCCTATGTCCAACATAGCTACAAAAAAACTCTCCATAGCTCAATTGGCCACAACCCCTTTCAGGTGGGAAAGGCATTCCATCCACTATTGCCCAGTGATGTGGCCATACCCTTTATAGCTACTTAGGTAGATTTGTCTCACTTCCAATATGAAGATGAAAGGGAAAACAACTTCATTGAGTGCATTCAACATGTCCGCCAGTAGGTCCATGAAATATTGGGCAGAGCCAATGATAAGTACAAGTAGTGACATGACCAACATTGAGTTCCACACAAGTTCCAGGTGGAAAAAAAAATTTGGCTACATTTGTAGAAGGAGTGCCTCACTAGACCCCACTGAAAGCTTCGCTCGATCTGATATGGACCATATACCATCACCAAGGATGTAGGAGAAAATTAATTCGAGCTCAAAATTCCACCATTCCTTGGCTTGCACCCAATGTTCAATGTGGACTGTCTTTAGCCATAATTTACATCATTACTGGACACATCTGACATTGCAAAACAACTCGCAACAACAGAGCTAAACCATGATTGTATGGAACAAGCCACAACTGATCGGATCATGGACATAGATTAAGAACACTCACCAGCAAAAGATCTAACTGTATTGGGTTGTCAAAGCCGGCAAACTCCTGCACCAAGGAAAATGGCTCACTAGGGACCAAGTTCAACACAAGTTTCCACATCTCATGGAGGCACTCAAAAAAATGGGGAGAATTTTTTCCTAAGGGGGAGGACTGATCCAAGTGGATATTGGTGGCCAGCAACCTATTCCACTTTGACGCCCACCATTTTTTATTTAATTTTTCAGTTTCCTTAATTGTAGCACAATTTACTATTTTTGGCAGTTTTTCAGGTCCTGAACTTCTAGAGTTGTTTTGAGGGACTAAAATATGATTTTAGGAAGAATGGAGAGACCAAAAAAGTCCCAATCAAGCTTACCTATTTTTTTTCTTCCTCCTCTTCAAGATATTCGAAACAAGGTATTATGATTTCCAAACCGAGATTGTATGCCAAAGTTATGACCTCAGGAAGTCAACATTCCAACTTAACCCAACGAAACCCACAAGATCTTGGTGCTTCATCTCCTAGGGTTAGGTTTTTGGATGTTTATGGTTTATCATTGTTTCTCAATGATAAAAATGCCATTGAGCCTCATTGTAACAAATTTTAGAGGCATGTAGTCGCCACATCTCTTCCTAGAGATAAGCTACCATCGCCCGAGATATTTTATTTCCATTCAATTTGTACGCATATTTCAGTTCTTTGATATTAATGAAATGAATATTTATTCCTGCTGCACTTCTGTGTTTATGTTTATATATTTATTCTATTTCATTCCTGCATATGTTTGGATCAATAGTATAAAAGAGGTCTTCTCTTTCTCAGTTTTTCTTTGCATGTCCCCAATGAGGTTAGGGTATAAGGAGTTAGGGCTCGATCTGGTTGAAAATTTGCAAGATAAATATCACAAACCTTGATGGCCTCCCATAGAAGAAGATAATGAATGTGAGGGAGTAGGATATCCTTTCAAAATATTTCTCGAAGAGACCCTCGAGAAACAAAGTAACGCGGTGATGGATAATGTTATCTCTAAATTGGTACTGATGGGCTGTTCCACCAAACAACTTAGAGTAACTCTTTCAAACCATATTTTGACTGAGAATTATCCTCTTCAGCCTGAGAGGGCTCTCTCAAACTAACTTGTGATTTGTTTAAATAGAATTCAATCTGATGGATAAATCTGTGATATTTATTTAAATGTGTTTGATTGCAGGTGAAAAATGTGTAGGGTTCACTACCATTGGGATTATGGAGTCATTGTTAGGAAATTCAATGACAATGGATCTCCTTGTGGAAGCTGAGGCATGTAAGGTTTCAATGAAAGGACAACAGACCCAGAAATATTCACAGGCTTGATATTCAAAGGAATTCAGAGCATGAGAACATGAATTCTGAGTAATTAAACATCAAGATATTGAAAGAAAAATATTAAGATACATAAGACATAATCTCATTGAAACACCAAAAGAATCTCAGGTGAAGAAGAAAACACAGTCATTGTATATTACTGATGATCAAAAATGTACAAAGTGGTAGTGTCAAATAACATTCTCCAACTCCTTCTCATTCGAAGTTATGCCTATTAATAGGCTTTTGTTAATTACATTGGAGAATCTACCAATATGGCTAGATCATCGAACCATCATCTTTGACACCTATATTAACCATAAACTATATTCCTGGAACTGAAACAAACACCTAATAACTTTAGACTTATAAGCCTATTAGGACTCTACCTTCCATTTATTACATTCACTTATATGTAGAATTTGATAATCACATCGACGATAACCAAGTTCTTGAGTGGAACTAACTATAACCTAAACATAAATACACCCACTAGATTTAGGAACTGATCACCCTACTTTTAAGGAGAAGATAATCATGACATTTGATCACAGTCTTTATGCTGATCTGGAAAATATGACATATTTGTCGAGGAGAAAATCCCTGTTGCAGTGTCCCATTGGATACCCTTTAATGTCTCCACATGGTTGGATAACCTTTAATACACCTTCAAAACACTAAAATACTACCAAATGATGCTCGTTGAAAAAATAGAGTGAAACAAGTAGTTTCGTAGCGTGGTTTGGTAGCAAATCTATTTCATCCATCTAGGTCAATATTTAGCCTTCCTCTTTGATTTGGAATTTTTTTTAGACAAAATAAGCTAAATAAAAAATTCATCCTCCTTTGATTTCCACCCAAACTGTGATTTTTTACAGAAGGTAATCTACAGGGGTTTCATAGAGAAATCTGGCCTTTAAGCCCGAGCTTTGCTGTAAAATTTCCTAATTGGCAGAAAAATACAAAATTTCCCTTTTTCCTCGAAATTTCACCTTCAAAACTGGAAATGATGGTTCTTGAATGCTGCAAAAATGTCAAAAATATTTAGGCAAACTCTTCAAACTTTGGGAACTCCATCTTTAGAAGTAGAAGGATGCATCTCCTCAGGCTCATTTATCACTTTGATTTTCAACCCTCTTTTCTTCAATTCTACCTGAATTCTTTAACCTGTCCCTTGAGCTTCTTCCTTTTAGACTGTAACCATAGGTTTCTCTTTCTAGTGTGTTTCATTACTCTTCTCAAAGGAAGTGTTTTTTTCAGCAACTTTTTGGCATTTGTGAGTGATTCATCATATTGGTTCAGTTGATAATTTACTTCTTCATTGAAATATTCTAGTAGCTTTTTTCCACCTTTGCCTCCTGTAATTCTAACTTGATTTCAATGATCTCCTCTCTGGCCTCTCTTAATTGTTCCTGCAATACCTACACTTCAATATTTTCCACCATATTCTCCTTTCCTTTATTTTTCACAATAACTTCTTCTGTTGCTGAAGACAAGTCTATAATGTTTTCCATGATAGACTTCTTTCCTTTCTCAACATATTTTGTCTTCTTGTTTTCCATGACACCCTTTGCAAGTTGAAACCTTGTAAGTGGTTTCCTTGGCTGGAATAAGAAACCTGCATCTTCTCCTGCAAAATCAAGCTTTTTAACAATCTTACCTTTATGTTTCTTCTGATTGTCACATTCAATATCTTGAGCTTTGACAACTGGAGTCTCTTCAATATCTATTGCTTGGAGGATGTCTTCAAGATTTCCCTTTCCAATTGTTTGACTTCTAGTTATCCTCCTCCTACCATGCTTACCAATCTTCTATTTGTTGCTTGTAGGTGAAGGCTGTAGGATATCTGCCTCTAGTATAGGTTATGTTTCAACATCCATTGGCTCCAAGATAGGCTCCACCTCTTCTTCATTTACACCTTCTGTCACAAATGGAGATGAAGTAGCTTTTGGCTTTGGATTTTTCTTAGTTGTCACTGAATGAACTTCATAACCACTAAGGAAAAGGAAATATGCCCAATCTCTATTTAATTTCTTCAATTCCTCCAGAACTAAGAGTTTATTCAAACCATGGTGAAAGATTGATGTCCGCCTGCCTTTAGCTCTGGCTTGAACCTTATCAAACATCTTCCCTAAGCTCCTAAACAAAAAGAAAGGAAGATCAAGGGACTGTTTACTAGTGAAATGTAATAGGAGCCTAAAATGGTATAGGTAACCCATATGAAATCTCCCCTCACAAGCAAAGTACTTATGGATTAAAAAAACAGATTAGAATAATTTTCCTTCATATAACTCCTTGGAATCCCAGATGCCATGTCAGCTCCAATGTGTTCTGGTTTGACAAATTCCTCAAAACCCTACATTCTGAATTTAGTGGCTTTGAACCACTCTTCACCTTATCTTGGTATCTTTGTGGCCTAAGAAATGTTATTAGGTGACATTGTGAAATTTAAAACCCCCACCTTAAAAGTTGTGCCTATAAAGTTCACTATAAAATCCTTTGATATTTGAGCATGAAATAATTGAAGCTTTTGAAATAATTGCAAGCATCCGACATTTATGAATGCATCCACAAAACTGGGGTCTTCATTTAATAACTTGAGTTCCATAGGCTCGTATCTCACACAAGAGCCTCCCTTGTCCACCTTCTTATTCATAGCCATTCTCCTTTATAACCATGCCATCTCCTAACTATGACACCTGTAGAGAAAAACACTAGACAACTAGTTGCTTGTGGTGGGAGTCATCTCCTCAAATATGATAGTGGATTGTTGCATGCAAGACTTGAACAACAGATGACAAAGAGGTGATTTGAGATGAGTTTAAAAAATGGAATTTTAAAGTGGGAAAATGATGTCAAATGTGGGAATAAAAGGTAATGATGAGGGTAATTACGATTTTTCATTCTTGGGTGATCATGATAACTAATTGGATGACCTCAATTTTACCCCTAGCCATCAGAATTTTGAAAACTCATCGTCCTCTATTTTTCTGCAGAAAAACATGATTATGCAGTGAAGACAATTATAAACCCGACAGATTCGCTATGGAATTGTCAGGTTATTCTGTAGCGAAATCTGCCATTCTGCAGTTATATTCACTACCAAACGATGAAAAAAACAAACAGGTGGCATTTGTTTGATTTGAATCCATGCATATGAAACTAAAGTGGAATTGGGTGGATATGACTAACATGGCATGAATACTGGGGGGGTTTAGACTTAGGGTAAAGGTTTATTCCATGTGTTTTTTCATAAATTTCATAAACCAACCTATTAAGACAAAATGAGACCTAGGTGAGTGACCCTATCAATACAAAGTTGAAAATTGATTTGTGATAATATATAACTTTGAAAAAATTGTTCGACGGCTACCCACAAGTGAAGCATATTCATCCGACAGCCACTCTAGAGCACCACGCCTTTTAAGTTACAATTTAACTTTGACATTACCATATTTCAAGTCCAGATAGATGTGGATGTCGTAGAGAAATGGTTAAATATGCTGGAAGGATTATTTTTAGTTCATGACCATTCCAACTGGGAAAATATTACTTTTTCACTCCTGAAGGCCTCCCACCATGTCAAGGACTGGTGGGAAATCTATTGTGAGAAAAACGATGCTCAATTTTCTGATCTGCACCCACTTGGAATTGTTTTTGAGACACCATCAAGGAACAATATTACCATGTCAGTAGCTATGAATAAAAATACATAAAGTGGAACACTAGGGAAGGGAACAAGACATGCCGAAGTTCAAAAATGGTTTTCATGCCCTTTGCATGAAGTTGGGCATCAAGGATTTCAAGTGGAATTTGGTACTCATGTACTGAGGTTTTTTGCATAAGTACATCTAGGACGAAATGGAGTTCCTGGCATCTCCTTTCTCAGTGTCACCTATCGATATGCTGTCAAGATCAAGTAGAAGTATAAAAGGAAGAATAAATTATTTGGATCTGTGAATCTAAAGTAAGGGAAAGGCGCCGCCAAACCAAAGAAAAAAGTGAAAAGCCAAGGTGGGGCGACTGAGGAAAATCCATCGAAGTCGTAGGCAAATAAAAACACCACAAAGATAAATAAGGAGGGGGAGTGCCTCTTCCACTCACATATGTCAGTGAAGGGTTCTCCGTTGCAGTTCATTGTTGACAATAGGAGCCAAAAGAACTACATTTCAACAGAGGTTGTGAAGAAACTAGGCCTACCGACCACAACACACCCACAGAGGTTGTGATGTTTCTCCTATCGAAGTTTGTGATGTATTATTAGGCCAACCATACTTGTGGAAGTGACATGCTATGTATAAATCTAGGCCTCACACTGTTATTATTACTTTGGGCTATAAATTGTATAGGATACCAGAGGTAGCATCACCTACCACCATCTCTCTGATCACTACGAAGCAATGTAGTAATATCATCTCTCAGACTAATAAATTTGTTTTTTGTATGATTCTCCCTCAAGGCCAAAATAATATTGTGGCCATAGCCTCCAAACAGGGCCCCCCCACATGGAAAAAATAGATGGAAAAGTTTGTGGATGATTACAAGGATATTTTCACCTCTCTCACAGGGGTACCTCTACACTGTCAGGTCAAGCACTCCATTGATTTGCCCCCAGGTGCACCGCTACCCTATAGGATAATTTATCGAAATTCTATTCTGGAGAATGATGAGATCAAAAGTCAGATTAAGGAACTGCTATAGAAGGGGCACATTAGGCCAAGTTCATCTCCTTGTGGGAGCTCGATCATGTTGGTACAGAAGAAGGATGGGACCTAAGGACTCTCTTTTGACTATCGAGAGCTGAACAAGGTCATTGTCGAGAACATGTATCTGATTCCATAGATTGATGACCTGTTGGAACAACTCAAGGGGGAAAAATATTTTAGCAATATTGAGTTGATGCCTAGTTATCACCAAGTACCAATTGAACCCTACGATGTGTGGAATATTGTCTTCAAATCCAAGGAGGTCCTTTTTGTATGTTTGGTTATGCCTTTCGTGTTGATGAATGCCCCTGCAAGCTTCATGAGGCTAATAGATGACATTTTGTGAATTTTCACCAACTCATTCATGGTGTTTTATTTGGATGAAATCCTGATATTCAACAAAAGTTGAGAAGAGCACCTCCATCACATTCGACAGGTCCTTCAAACACTACGTCAACACAATTTGTGTACTAATTTGGAGAAATGTAGTTTTGGCATGACCCAGGTTAAATATATTGGTTACATCATTAATGAGTGGGGTGTGTATATGGACCCAACAGGGATAAAATTAATCTGGGATTGGCCATCCCCAACCACTCTAACAAAGCTCTGCAGCTTTCTGGGTATTTCCAACTTCTACTGCAGGTTCGTGTTGGGCTTCTCTCATATCACTTGGCCTTTAAGCCAAGTCACCAAGGGAGGGGTGGAAGAAAAGTTATTTTGGTCTGAAACCTAACAGAAGGCATTCGCTGAGTTGAAGCATCAACTTTTCTCTGCACCAGTGCTCACATTACCAGACCTGCAACAAAAATTTGAGATCGAGATAAATGCCTCCAACTATGCTATTGGTGTAGTTCTTACTCAGCAGAGGCATCAAATGGCATATCATAGTTAGACACTTTCAGAAATAGTCCAAAAGTATCCCACCTATGAAAAATATATTTATTCCATTATGGAGGCTTGCCGAAAATGGAAGCATTACATTCCAGGGAAGGAAATGATCATCCACACAAACCACTGACCCCTGAAATTCATAAAGACACAAGGGAAGTTGTAGAATAGTCACCATCAGAAATGGTCCACAT
Source organism: Pinus albicaulis (assembly GCA_034641835.2). Lineage (NCBI taxonomy): Eukaryota > Viridiplantae > Streptophyta > Pinopsida > Pinales > Pinaceae > Pinus > Pinus albicaulis. Next base: position 766,594,477 of record CM076582.1, on the reverse strand, counting down.
ACTTGCAACACTTTTGTATGAACATTAAGTATAAGAAGTTTAGAACCAACAATGTTGCAGACTGCCTGAGCCGACCACTGGTCATGGCATTGACCACTGTGCTCAAATATTTTAGGCAGGAGACTTCAGGGTGGCCAAATGTTTACAAGAGTCATCCAAAAATTTTCAACACATATAGAATTATCCTGGAAGGAAAGCAAGTTCCAAATTATCACCTCCAGGATGCATTGTTATGCCTCCTGGGACACCTCTGTGTTCCTTCAAGCGAGCACTCCAAGATGATTTGTGAAGCGCACTACAACTGCGTTTTTGGACATTTTTGGGTAGAGAAAACAGTGGCAGTACTGCAAAATTATTTTTATTGGCTCAACCTTCGACATTATGTTGGTAAGTATATCAGATCCTACACTGTCTGCGCCATTCTCAAAATGACCATCAAGAATCAAGGCCTATATACTCCTCTTCCTACTCCTAATTGAAATTTGGAATCCATATCCATGGATTACATGTCGAGCATTCCTTCTACGAAGTAGGGGAATGACTGTGTTTCTATGCTAGTCAACCAATTATCTAAGATGGCCATTCTGGTAGCCTGCAAGAAGAGTATCACAGCAGAAGCCACTACTAAACTCTTTTTTGAACAAGTGTGGGTGCACTTTGGAATCCAACATTCCATATTCTAGATCGGAATATCAGGTTCCTAAGTACATTTTGGTCAAGTCTCTGGTCTATGTTAGATACCAAGGTCACTAATTCCATGAATTTCCAACCCCAAACTGATGGCCAAGCAAAGGTCGTCAACTGGATGATCATGCAAATTCTACACATGTACAACTATAAGCATCCTCGTACATGGGATGAAAGCCATCCCTATGTCTAGCACAACTATAACACAGATTTCAATAACTCAACTGGCCATAACCCCTTTCAGGCGAGATTGGGATTCCAACCACTATGCCCCATTGATGTTGCCATAACATTTGCAACTACTTAGGAAGATTCGTCTCATGTCCAATCAAAATATCACAGGGAAAAAAACTTCATTGAGCACATTTAGAATGCCCGCTAGCAATTCCATGACATATCAGATAGAACCAATTCTAAGTACAAGTAGTGACATGACCAACATCAGGTGCCACAAAAGTTCCAAGTGGGTGACAAAGTTTGGCTACATTTTCAAAAGGAGCGCCTCACAGGACCCCACCACAAGCTTCGCTCACTCCGATATGGGCCATACACCATCAACAAGGATGTAGGAGACCATGCCTTTGAGATCAACATTCCACCGTTCCTAGGCTTTCACCCAATGTTTAGTGTGGACCACCTTCAACCATACTTTCCACCATTACTAGACACATCTGACATTGCAGAACAACTCACACCAACTGAGCTAAATCCCAACTACATGGAACATGCCACAACTGATCGGATCATGGACACATAGATCAAGAATAATCACCACCAGAAGATCCAACTGTATCGGGTTGTCAAATATGGCCAACTCATGCGCCAAGGAAAATGGCTCACTAGGGACCAAGTTCAATAGAAGTTTACCTATCTCATGGAGGCAGTCAATGCAATGGGGACCATTTCTTCCTAAGGGGGGAGGAATCATCAAGGTGTATATTGGTGGCCACTCACCTATTCCACTTGGACACCCACCATCATTTCTTTCAGTTTTTCAGTTTCCTTAATTGTAGCACAAATTACTATTTTTGGTAGTTTTTCGGGTCCTAAACTTCTAGAACCATATTGAGGGAATAAAATAATTTTTATGAAAAATGGGTAGATTGGAAAACTTTGAAACCAATGATTCCATCTGTTTATAGTATCCTCTTTGATATCTTTGAAACGAGGTATTATGATACCCAAACGGAGATAATATGCCAAAGTTTCGACCCCGAGAAGTTGACGTTCGAACTTATCCCATCATGGCCCTCAAAATTTTGGTGCTTCATATCCTAGGGTTAGGTTTTTGGATGTTTAGGATTTGTCATTGTTTCTCAATGATAAAAATGTCACCTAGCTTCATTGTAACATATTTCATAGGCATGTAGCCGCCACATCTCTTCTCAGAGATCGCCTGAGCTAGTTCATTTCCATTTTGTGTAAGCATATTTTAGTTCTTTTGATATTAATGAAATGAAGTTTTATTCCTACTACATTTATGTGTTTATGTTTATATATGTATTCTATTGTGTTCTTGAATAAATTCAGATTAGTGGTATCATAGTAGTCTTCTCTTTCCTGGTTTTTCTTTTCATGTCCCTAATGAGGTCATGGTATAAGGAGTTAGGGCTCAATCTAGTTGAACCTTTGCAAGATTAGCCTAGAAAACCCTGATGACCTCCCATGGTAGAAGAAAAGAAATAAAAGTGAGTAGGAGATCCTTTCAAAATATTTCTTGAGGAGGCGATCGAGAAACACAGGAATGCGATGATGGATAACTTTTCCCAAATCCTTCGATGTCTACCTAAAGGCAATGCATCTTCATTTAGAAGCCACTCTCATGACGCTGCACCTTTTAAGGTAAAATTTGACTTTGAAATTCCATATTTGAAGTCCAAATAGATGTGGAAGTCATAGATAAATAGTTAGATATATTGGAAGTATATTTTTTAGTTCATGAATTTTCCAACCGGGAAACTATTTCTTTCCACTCTTGAAGGCCTTCCCCCATGTGAAGGAGTGGTGGGAAACATATTGTGAAAAAAAGGATGAAGGGGAACCCTCACTATTCTTAGTCACACCCACTTTAAATTATTTCTAAGATGTCATAAAGGGACAATATTACCATGTCGGTAGATATGAAGACAAATACATAAAGTGGACCACACTACGGCAGGGAAGGGACAAAGATGTGTCAGAGTTAAAAAATGATTTCCCTTCACATGAAGTTGGGTATCAAGGATTCCAAGTAGAATTTGGTACTCAAGTACCACGGTTTTTTGCATAAGTACATCCTGGAAAAAATGGATTTCTTGGAAATATCATCGCTCGGTTCCGCCTATCAATATGCTATAAATATCTAGTAGAAGTTTAAACAAAAGAAGCAAGACTTTGGATTTGTGAATTTGAAGCAAGGGGAAGGCAACCCCAAACCATGAAACAAAGGGAAAATCCAAGGCGGGGCTATCTAGAAAAAACCATCGAATCCATAAGAAAAGAAAAACACTACGAAGACAAAGAAGGACTTGGGAAATTGGTGTGAGTTCCATAAGGTCTCCACTCACAACGCGAGTGAGTGCCAAGCCAAGAAGTCACTAGTGGTCGAGCTAAAGGATTTCGAATAAGAAGCATGCTCTGAATCTGAGTTAGAACTCGATAAGGTGAATGAAAAATGGAAGAATATTATTGATGTGGAGCCCAATGCCACTGTTTCCACCACCAAGATATAGAATGATGAGCCCGAAGATCCAGAGGAGGGGGAGCACATGTTCCACTCATAGATGTGGGTAAAGGATTCTCCGTTGTAGTTCATTTTCGATAGCGGGAGCCAAAAGAACCTCATTTTAGTAGAGGTTGTGAAGTGGCTAGGCCTACTAACCACAACGCATCCGTAGTCGTACACCATCAAGTGGCTTCACCAAGGATGATATCTTCGAGTGATCCAGCAATGTCGCCTTCCCTACAACATCAAGCCCTTCAAGGATGAGGTACTGTGTGATGTTTCTCCTCTCAAATTTTGTCATGTATTATTAGGCCAACCATACTTATGGAAGCGACATGATGTGTATGAATCTAGGCCTCATACTATTATTATTACTTTTGGGAATAATTTGTACAAGATACCAGAGGTAGCATCACCTACTGCCATCTCTCTAATCACTGCGAAGCAATGTAGTAAAATCATATACTGGATCAGGAAATTTGTTTTCCTTATGATTCACCATCAGGGCCAGAAGAATATTGTGGCCAAAACCTCTAGATAGGGCTCCCCCACATGGAAAAAACATATGGACAAGGTCGTGGAGGAGTACAATGACATTTTCACCTCTGTTGTAGGGGTACCTCTACACTGTTAGGTCAAGCACTCCATCGATATGATTATTTTCATGCTGCTACCTAAATTTTCAATCTATCAACGCTCTATTCTAAAGAACAATGAGATCAAGAGGTAGATTCAGGAGTTCCTGTAGAACAGGAAAATTAGGCGAATTTCATCACCCTCTGGGATCCCGAACATGTTGGAACAAAAGAAGGACAAGACCTAGAGACTTTGTATTAACTATTGGGTGCTGAACAAGATCACTGTCCAAAATAGGTATCCAATTTCATGGATTGATGACCTGCCTGAACAACTCAAGGGTGCCAAATATTTTAGCAATATTGACTTGAAGTCTAGTTATCAATAGGTACCAATCAAACCCTTTGATGTGTGGAAGATTGCCTTCAAATCCAAGGAGGAGAATTTTGAATGGTTGGTCATGCCTTTCCAGTTGAAGAATGCCCCCGCAACCTTCATGAGGTTGATGAATGACATTTTGTGACCTTTCACCAACTCATTTGTGGTGGTCTATTTGGATTACATCCTGAACTTTAGCTAGAGTTGGAAAGAGAATCTCCACCGCATTTGACAGGTCCTCCAAACAATGCGACAACACAAGTTGTGTGTTAATTTGGACAAATGAATTTTTTGCATGACCTAGGTTCAATATATTGGGTACATCATTGATTATCAGGATGTGCATGTGGAACTAGCCAAGATACAGGTCATCCAGGATTGGCCAGCCCAAACCACGCTAACTTATCTCTCCAACTTTATGGGTCTTTCCAACTTCTACCGTAGCTTTGTGTTGAAATTCTCCCATATCACTTAGCGTTTGAGTCAAGTCACTAAGGGAGGGATGAAAGAAATTTTATTTTGGTATGAATCCCAAGAGAAGGCATTTTCCTATTTGAAGCATCAATTTTTCTATGCACCAGTGCTCACATTTCGATACCTACAACAACCATTTGAAATCGAGACAGATGCCTCCAACCATGATATTGTGCAGTTATTACTCAGTAGGGGCATCCAGTGGCATATCATAGTGAGACACTTTCAGAAACAATGCGAAATTATCTTGACTATGAAAAAGAGATGTATTCCATTCTGCAAGCCTTTCGACAATGGGAGCATTACATTCTAGGGAAGGAAACAGTCATCCACACAGACCACCGACCCTTGCAGTTCATATAGACACAAGGGAAGTTGCAGAATGATCACTATCAGAAATGGTCCACATACCTACAACAGTTCCATATGAACATTAATTAAAATAAGGGAAACACCAACAAATTTTCAAACTACCTCAGCCGACTGCTATTCATGGCGTTGGAAACTATGCTCGAATCTTGTGGGAACGAGACTTCGAGGTGGAAAACTCTTTACAAGAGTGATCCAAAATTTTGCAACCATACTGGACGCTCCTGGAAGGAAAGCAAGTTTCAAAATATCACCTCCAGGATGCACTGTTATGCCACCTGGGACACCTTTGTGTGCCTTCAAGCGAGAGTGCCAAGATGACTTTGGAAGCGCACTATATCTGGGTCGCTAGACATTTCAGGGTAGAGAATATAGTGGCAGTACTGCAAAAAAAAAATTATTGGCCGAACCTTCGACAAGATGTTGGGAAGTACATCAGATCATGAATTACATATGCCATTTCCAAATTTACCATTAATAAGCAAGGCCTATATACTCCTCTTCCTACTCCTAGTCGACCTTGGGAATCGATCTCCATGGATTACATGTCAGTCATTCCTTCTACTAAGTAAGAAAATGACTATGTTTTCATGGTCATCGACATATTCTCTAAGATGGCCATTTTGGCAGTCTGCAAGAACAATATCACAGGAGAAGCCATTTCTAAACTGTTCTTTGAATGAGTGTGGGTACATTTTGGGATCCCACAGTCTATTGTCTCAGATTAGGACATCAAGTTCCTAAGTACATTTTGGTCAAGTCTCTGGTCTATGTCGGATACCGAGCTCACTAAGTCCACGGATTTCCACCCCCAAACATATGGCAAAACAAAAGTCTTCAACACGATGAACGTGCACATTTTGTGCATGTACAACTTGATATTATTAGTTTATTTCCATTATGTATGTAAGCATATTTCAATTCTTTGATATTAATGAAATGAAGTTTCATTCTTATTGCACTTCTATGTTTATGTTTATATATATATTCTATTGTGTTCCTGCATAAGTTCAGATCAGTGGTATTAGAACGGCTTGCTCCTTCTCGGTTTTTCTTTGCATGTCCCCAACGAGGTAAGGGTATAAGGCATTAGGTCTTGAACTAGTTAAACCTTTGCAAGATCAGCCTAGACGACTTCCCATGGTGAAATAAAAGAAAGCGAGGGAGTAGGATATCCTTTCAAAATATTGCTCGAGGAGGCCCTCGAGAAAAAGAGGAACGCGATGATGGATAAATTTTTCCAAATCCTTCGACGACTACCCAAATTCAACACATCTTCATTCAGTAGCCACTCTAGAGGTTCCATGTGTTTTAAGGCATAAGTTAACTTTTAAATTCCCATATTTGAAGACCAGATAGATGTGGATGTCATAGATAAATGAGTAAATCTGTTAGAAGGATATTTTTCAGTTCATGAATTTTCCAACCGGGAAAATATTACTTTTGCAATACTGAAGGCCACCCACCATGTCAAGGACTAGTGGGAAACCTATTGTGAGAATAAGGATGAGGGGGAACCCTCACTATTCTTAGCCACACCCAATTAGAATTCTTTCTGAGATGCCATCAAGGAATAGTGTTACCCTGTCGATAGCTATGAGGAAAAATACATAAAGTGGACCACGTTGCGGCAAGGAAGGGACCAATATGTGTCGGAGTTCACAAAAGGTTTTCATGCCCTTCGTACGAAGTTGGGCATCAAGGCTTTCAGGTGGAATTTGGTTCTCAAGTACCGCATTTGTTTTCATAAGTACATATAGGAAAAAATGGAGTTCCTTTACATCTCCTAGCTCAGTACCACCTATCGATATGTTGTCAAGATCAAGTATAAGTTTAAAAAGAAGAAGAGATAATTTGGATTTTTGAATCCAAAGAAAGGGAAAGGTACCCCCAAACCGTAGAACAAAGGGAAATGCCAAGGCATGGTTACCAAGGACAACCCATCGATGCCGCAAGAAAAGAAAAAAACCATGAAAAAAAGGACATGGGAAAGTGGTGCGAGTTGCATAAGAGTTACACTCACAACATGGGTGAGTGCAAAGCAAAGCAGTCACTAGTGGCTAAGTTGAAGGCTTCCGAATCAATGCATGCTGTGAATTTGAGTCAGAACATGATAAGGGGAATTACAAAGTGAAGAGATTATTGTTGCAGTCCCAATTCTATTGTTACCACTACCAAGATCCAAAAGAATGAGCTTAAAGATCCAGAGGGAGAGTGCCTTTTTCGCTCACAGATGCGGGTCAAGGGCTCTTCGTTCCAGTTCATTGTTGACATCGAGAGATAAAAGAACCTCATTTCAATATATTTTGTGAAGCGGATAGTCCTACTGACCACAAACACACCCGCAACCATACACCATCGAGTGGCTTCACCATGGACTAGATCTTCATGTCAGCTAGTAGTTTTGCCTTCCCTACAACATCAAGCCCTTCACGGATGAGTTAATGTGTGATGTTTCTCCTCTCAAAGTTTGGGATATATTATTAGGCCAACCATACTTGTGGAAGCGACAAGTTGTGTATGAATCTAGGCCTCACACTGTTATTATTACTTTGGACCAATAAGTTGTACAAGTGTTGGCTTGAGGGGTTCTGACCCAGGTTTGGAGTTAGGCCTAACCAAAAAAACCCTCTTACTCCTAGCCCTTTTGACAGTGACTTGCTTGTGCAGGTTAAAGTCTCAACTGAAGTAGTATGGGGGTGATGGAACCAGGTTTCCACACCTTGAGAGAGAATTAAATGATGTGGGTGTCTTCAGATATATAATGATAGTAGTCTGGCCTACAAAACATAAACCCTAACCAGAAAACCATAACCATGTAGATCTAAGTCAATTTATGCAGGTTACTTTGCACGCACATAGATAAAGTCTTCACAATCCCTTCATTAGTATTAGTAAGGTGATATTTAGTTATTACAGTATCATATCTATGCATTTAACATTCATATAAGACATAAAATCAGGTATGCTACCAATCCAAACATAGATAATGCAGTAAACAAAAATAACACACAGAAATAGATCATAAAGAGAAAAACTGATGCATTTGATACTTATAATTATCCAAACACTTCTTTATTCATTCACAATTCGTAATCCTTTTACAAACTTCAGTTCCACCCGCGCACACAACCAATGGGTTCTGTACACAACAGGACTAAGGTCTCTACACACATAGCTAGCAAGAGCCTTCTATACCCAGATAAAATATTCTTTACAGCTCAGAACATCATAATATTCTCTAAACTTACTTCCAACTTATGTATCTGACTTGATCTAGACTTATATTTATATCTTTAGACTGCGCTCATCTAATGTCCGCAAATTGCAGTTTGCGAGCCCTAGTTCTTCCCTTTTTCCCATTACAACTCATGAAGGGGCTTTCACCAACCCCAAAGCCCCTTGACCTATGCATTTCTTAACATGCATGACTCAAAAATACAAAAATACTATATTTTTATCAAAATTTCCATCCTAAGGGACCCCGCTCCAGCATGCCCCCAACAAAATCTTGTGACTCGTCCTGAGTCACAGCAGTGCTGGGGTATTCATCTTGTTCTGCAGCTCCTCAATGACATCAATGAAGGGATCCAGGATGCCTACTCTCTGATCAGCTACACTCTACGTTGGGTCCACCAGTTTCTAGGAGTCAACCCTTTTGCGGCGAGATTTTTGCTCTAATAATTTTTGTTGAAATTCTTCACGGTGACATCCAGATCCTGCGACAAATTCATCACTTCATCAGCCCATGGCTTCATGTGGTAAATCAAAATATGATTCTTTATTCGTAGCTCATCCAATTCATCACCTAAGATCTATCTTGTTTGTAATCAAGCCACGTGCTGAGCAGGTAAAAAAGTAGGTAGGGCCTCCTGAAGGTCGTCGAGCTCTTGCTCCTTGGCACACAATTCCCATGAAATCTTCTTGATTAGTGGATCCGTTTGCACGGATGTCCACAACCCCATAACTATCTCTAGTAGCGTGGTGCCCTTGTCGACTGTGGCAACAATACTTGTTGAAGCTTCCTTGACTAGGGTCGCCTCGTGCACACGCAATTCTAGGGGAGTTTCTGGTTGCATCTTGGCCTGCAATTCTACGATCTGTTGTTCAAAATATGCCTTCACTGCCTGCACTTATGAACTGGAGGCCTTCATGTTAGAAAATTAAATATTACAGAGCAATGCAACACATAAAATATGAAGAAAATAAAAGCACACAAAACACATAAAACTATAGAGACACAGATATACATGGTTCACCCAGTTTGGGCTACATCCACCCTGAACAGCCAGTCCTTCCTTTCTATTATCCAGCAAAAATGAAGAGACAAAACCTACAGCAGATCCGTTGTAATATCCTCTGTTCTCTCTCACGGTCTCTCTCTCTGTTTCTCACTCTGAGAATACACACATAATACACAGCCACAATACAATACCCTCATATATACAAGGGGGTTTCCTTCTAGGTAAAAAAACCCTAATCTAAACATAACTTCTACCGTCAGATCATTTTCCTAATGAACGGCCTATATTGACTAGAAATTACTATACTTTTACAAGGAAATTTTACATCTGTTTTTAGCTTCAGGGGCACTGCCCCCGAAAACCCCCGCCAGGGGGGGGGGCTCCGAAAAGTGCTACCACCCCCCTCTGGACCCCCCACAGCAGCGATTAATTACGGGCGGTGTTGCCGCCCCTTTGAAGGTATAGGGGTCCAATGCTGTGATACAAAGTAAACAAGATAATCAGGCTCCACACCCAACAATCTCCCACTTGGAGACTGATTGTAGTAACTCCATCACTGCTTCATTTGTTGGACAGTGACTCCTCTTTAGACCTAGATATTCCTCATCTTCATCGTCATCCTTGAAGACCAATTGAAACTAAGCACATTCTCAGTTTCTCCGTGGTTACAACTTTTGTTAACATATCTGTAGGATTCCGGCTAGTGTGTATATTTTCCAGCTTCAACTCTCCATCTTACAATACTAACCGTATCAAATGGTACTTGAGATGTATGTGTTTAGTCCTAGAATGAAATGATGAGTTATTTGCAAGATGAATAGCACTTTGGCTATCACTGTATAATGTGCCCATATCATGATTCTTACCCAATTCACCCATAAACCTTTGTAACCAAATCCTTTCTTTACTAGCCTCTGTAGCAGCAACATACTCTGCTTCTGTTGTTGAAAGTGCAAAAACACTTTGGAATTTTGAAACCCAACTGACAGTTGTTCCACCTACAGTAAATACATATCCTGTAGTGCTCCTCCTGTTATCTCTATCACCTGCCATATCTTCATCAACATATCCCTGTAGAGAAATGTTTGAACCACCAAAGCATAATGATTGATTTGTGGTACCTCTCAAATATCTGAGAATCCATTTTACTACCATCCAATGTTCTTTTCCTGGATTATTCATGTACCTGCTTACAACTCCCACTGCATGTGCAATATTAGGCCTTGTGCAAACCATTGCTTACATTAAGCTTCCAACTGCAGATGCATATGGAACTTTAGACATATATTCCATTTCTTCGTGGGTCTTGGGGCACATCTCCTTACTAAGTTTGAAATGGCTAGAAAAAGGTGTACTAACTGGTTTTGCATTCTGCATATTAAATATTTTCAACACCTTTTCTATGTACTCATTCTAAAACAGTGTTAATTTGCGATTTTTCCTGTCTCTAGTTATCCTCATACCAAGGATTTGTTTTGCAGCTCCCAAATCCTTCATTGCAAAGGAATTTTCCAATTTTCTTTTGAGCACATTTATTTCCTGCATGTTAGATCCTGCAACATGCATGTCACCTACATACAATAACAATATAATATAGCTGCCATCATTTTGCCTTTTTAGATAAATGCAATGATAAAAGTGACATCTAGTATAACCTTGTTCAGACATAAACTTGTCAAATTTTAGATACCACTGCCTTGGAGCCTGTTTTAAGCCATACAAGCTCTTCTTTAACCTGCACACCAATTTTTCTTTCCCTTTTACCTCATATCCTTCTGGTTTCTGCATGTATATATCTTCCTCCAAATATCCATGGAGAAATGTTGTCTTTACATCTAACTGTTCAAGATGTAAATCTTCTGCTGCTACAAGACTTAAGATAGTTCTTATAGAATTCATCTTAACAACATGAGAAAATATTTCATCAAAATCAATACCTTTCTTTTGTGCAAACCCCTTCACCACAAGTCTAGCTTTGTACCTCTGTTTTCCTCCATCTTCATCCTTCAGCCTCTAAACCCATTTATTCTACAATGTTGTTTTACCTGCAGGAAACCTGACTAAGTCCCAAGTTTGGTTATGCATTAAGGAGTCCATCTCTTCTTCCATGGATAGCTCTCACTTCTTCCTGCTTTCAACCTGCATTGCTTCTTCATAACATTCAGGTTCACCAGAATCAGTCAACAATAAATAATATAATGAAGGAGAGTATCGTTCAGGGGGTCTACTTATCCTAGTAGATCTTCTAACACCACTTTTAGGTGTTTGAGGTGCCTGTTGCTATTGTGGTGGTTGATGCTGCTATGACTGTTCATTATTATTATTTTCAGGCACCTTTACTTTTTTAGTTATCTCATCAAGAACCAGGTATTCCTTGCTTTCTTTTTCCTGCTTCTTTTCCTGCAACTGATTCTTATACAAGACCTTTTCATTGAATATTACATCTCTTCTCCTAATGATTTTGTGATTTTAATAATCATATAAGCAATAACCAAAATCATTAGCACTATATCCAATAAAGGTACATTTCTTTGATTTTTCCTCAAGCTTTGTTATGTTTTCTTTATTAATATGGACAAAGGCCTCACAACAAAATGGCTTTAAAAAAGAGTAGTTTACCTTTTTACCTGTCCATGCTTCCTCTGGAATACCACCATCCAAGGAACTTGAAGGCCCTCTGTTTATTAGATAAATAGAAATATCTATAACATCTGCCCAAAATTGTAAAGGCAATCCTGCATGCAATCTCATGCACCTTGCACGCTCCATGATTGTTCTGTTCATCCTTTCTGACACACCATTTTCTTGTGTTGTCCTTGGAACTGTCTTCTCTCTACGAATTCCATGCTCTGGACATTACCTATCAAACTATTTGCTGCAATACTCACCTCCATTGTCTGATCTGAGACACTTCAACTTCTTTCCTTTCTCAATCTCAACCAAAGCTTTCCATTTCTTGAAAGCATCAAATACCCCAGATTTATTCTGAATACAATAAATCCATTTTTTTCTAGTAGCATCATCAATAAAATTAACATAATAACTAGAGCCATCAAGAGATGATACCTCAGCAGGTCCCCATACATCTGTATGCACAAGCTCCAATTTTTCGCTCTTCTTTTCTTTCCCAAATCTGAGAAATATGACTCTCTTTTGTTTTCCATAAATGCAATTCTCACAGAAATCCAAATCAACATTCTTCAATCCTGGCAACAAATTTCTTGAGTGAAGAATCTTCATTCCCTTCTCACTCATGTGTCCGAGCCTATGATGCAATAATGCTGCATCTACTACTTTGGAAGTTAAAGCATTAACATTGTTAGAAATACCATTGCATAAATACAATGTACCAACCTTTTCACCTTTTTCTATTACCAGCGCTCCTTTTGATCCAGATTTATGCAGGAATGCAACAGAATAAACACATAACCATAAATACAGAGATGCAGCGGAAGTAACACTTCATTTCATTAATATCAAAGAACTGAAATTTGCTTACAGACAATGGAAATAAAACTAGCTAGGGTACTGGTAGTTATCTCTGAGAAGAGATGTGGTGGCTACAGACCTCTGAACTGCTTTACAATGAGGCGCGAGGGCCTATTTATTATTGAGAAACAATGGAGAACCCTAAACATCCCAAAAACTAACCCTAGGAGATGAAGCGCCAAAACTATGGGCCCCGTTTGGGTAAATTGGTGTTTCAACTTCCCAGGGACGTAACTTTGGCATACTATCTCCGTTTGACGCATACGATACATCATTAGAAAGCTCTATCCGAGGACTACAGCTGTCGGGACGAATTTTATTAGAAAATTCGCTGGCGCTTTCATACCCAAAAAACGTCGTTTAGGGCCTCAAAACGGCTCCGAAAGTTCAGGACCCGAAAAACTGCTAAAAATAGTAAGTTATGCAAAAACGGAAAAACTGAAAGAGACAATGGTGGGGGCCCAAGTGGAATAGGCGGGTGGCCACCAATATCCACCTGGATCATTCCTCCCCCCTTAGGAAGCAATGGTCCCCATTGCGTTAAGTTCCTCCATGAGATGAGGAAATTTCTATTGAACTTGGTCCCTGGTGAACCACTTTCCTTGGTGCAGGAGTTGGCCAGCTTTGACAACCCGATACAGTTGGATCTTCTGTTGGCGAGTGTTCTTGATTTGCATGTCCATGATACAATCTGTGGTGGCCTGTTCCATGCAGTCTGGGTTTAACTCTGTTGGTGTGATTTGTTCTGCAATGTCCGAGGTGTCCAGTAGAGGTGGAAAGTAAGGACGAAGGCGATCCACATTGAAGACTGGGTGCAGACCAAGGAATGGTGGAATACTAAGCTCGAAGGCATTGTTACCTACAGCCTTGGTGATGGTGTACGGCCCGTATCGGAGCGGGTGAAGCTTGCGGTGAGGTCCAGTGAGGCGCTCCTTCTGCAAATGCAGCCATACTTTGTCGCCCACCTGGAAGTTGTGTGGCACCCGGTGTTGATCATGGCGCTGCTTGTACTTTGCATTGGCTCTGTCCAATATATCATGAACCTGTTGGCATATGTGTTGAATGTGCTCGATGAAGCTACTTGCTTTGTCAACTTCAGACTGGACGTGCGATGAATTGGCCTGAGCAGCTGCAAATGGCATGGCTACGTCAATGGGACATAGTGGCTGTAATCCCAAGCCCACCTGAAAGGGGCTATGGCCAATTGAACTGTGGAGAGCCCGGTTATAACTATGTAGTACATATGGGAGGCTCTCGTCCCATGTGCGTGGATGCTTTGAATTGTACATGTGCAGAATGTGTACAATCATTCTGTTGACGACCTCTGTCTGGCCATCTGTTTGGGGATGGAAAGCTGTGGACTTGGTGAGCTTTGTGTCCAACATTGACAAGAGGCTGGACCAAAATGTGCTGAGGAACCTGCTATCTCGATCTGATATGATAGACTGTGGGATCCCAAAGTGCACCCACACTCGTTCAAAGAAGAGTTTAGCAGTGGCTTCTGCTATGATATTCTTCTTACAGGCCGCCATGATGGCCATCTTCGAGAATCTGTCAACGACCACGAAAACACAGTCATTTCCATTCTTAGTAGAAGGCATGCCCGACATGTAATCCATGGAGATGGATTCCCACGGTCGACTAGGGGTAGGTAGTGGAGTATATAGGCCTTGCTTCTTGATGGTCGGTTTGGCAATGGCACAAGTAGTGCAGGATCTGATGTGCTTCTCGACATCCTTTCGAAGGTTCGGCCAATAGAAATACTTCTGTAGTATTGCTACTGTTTTCTCGACCACGAAATGCCCAGCGACTCGACTGTAGTGTGCTTCCCATATCATCTTGGCACGCTCGCTTGAAGGAACAAAAAGGTGTCCCAGGTGACATAAAAGTGCATCTTGGAGGTGAAAATTTGGAACTTACGTGCCCCCCAAGAGTGCCTTGTAAGTGTGGCCGAATTTTGGGTCACTCTCATAGAGAAGCGGCCAATCAGAAGTCTCGTGCCCACAAGAGTTGAGCACGATGGTGAGCGCCACGATCGGTAGTTGGCTGAGGCAGTCTGCAGCATTATTGGTGCTACCCTTCTTGTACTTGATGTTCAAATGAAACTGTTGCAGATATGTGGACCACTTCTGATGGCGATCATTCTGCAACTTCCCTTGTGTCTGTATGAACTGCAGGGGCCGGTGGTCGGTGTGGATGATTGTTTCCTTCCCCAAAATGTAATGCTTCCATTGTCGACATGCTTGCACAATGGAATACATTTCTTTGTCATAGGTGGGATACTTGCGAACTGTCTCAGACAATGTCTCACTGTGATATGCCACTGGATGTCCTTGTTGAGTAAGAACTGCCCCAATAGCATAGTCAGAGGCATCTGTCTCGATCTCAAATGGCTGTTGCAAGTCTGGTAAAGTGAGCACTGGGGCAGAACAAAGGCGGTTTTTCAGTTCTGTGAACGCCTTCTGTTGAGGTTCCGACCAAAAAAATTTTGCTCTCGCTCCTCCCTTGGTGACTTGACTCAGGGGCCAAGTGATATGAGAGAATCCCAACACGAACCTCCGATAGAAATTAGCAAGACCCAGAAAGCTGCGAAGCTCTGTTATAGTGGTTGGGGCTGGCCAATCCCGAATGACTTGGATCTTGGCTGGATCCACATGCACCCCCTTTCATCAATAATGTATCCCAGATATTGAACCTAGGTCATGCCAAACGTGCACTTCTCCAAATTGGCACACAACTTGTGTTGCCGCAGTGTTTGGAGGACTTGTCGGATGTGATGAAGGTGCTCTTCCCAAGTCTTGCTGAAGATCAGAATGTCATCCAAGTACACCACTACGAATGAGTTTGTGAATGGCCGCAAGATGTCGTCCATCATCCTCATGAAGGTTGCGGGAGCATTCGTCAACCCGAAAGGCATGACCAGCCATTCAAAAAGGCCTTCCTTAGCTTTGAAGGCGGTCTTCCACACATCAGAGGGTTCAATTGGTACCTGGTGATACCCAGACTTCAGGTCGATCTTACTGAAATATTTTGCACCTTGGAGTTGGTCCAGAAGGTCATCAATCCGTGGGATTGGGTACCTATTTCGGACAGTGATCTTGTTCAGCGCCCGATAGTCAATACAGAGTCTCCACGTCCCATCCTTCTTCTATACCAACACGATCGGGCTCCCACAGGGCGATGAACTTGGTCTGATGTGACCTTTCTATAACAGCTCCTGAATCTACCTCTTGATTTCATCATTCTCCAGAACAGAGCGCCGATAGATCGGTCCATTAGGTAGCGGCGCACCGGGGGTCAGATCAATCGGGTGCTTGACCTGACAGTGCAGAGGAACCCCTGTGGGTGAGGTGAATATGTCCCCGTAATCCTCCACAACCTTATCCATTTGTTGTTGTTGTGCAGAGGAGCCCTGTCTGGAGGTCGTGGCCACAGTCTTCTTCTTGCCCTGGGGGCGGATCATCAGGAAAACGAATTTCCTGGTTTGGGAAATGAGCTTACTGCATTGTTTTGCAGTAACCAAAGAGATATCCGTAGGAGGTGGTACCTCTGGTATCCTGTACAACTTATTTCCCAAAGTAATAATAACAGCACGAGGTCGAGACTCATACACAGCATGACGCTTCCACAAGTATGGTTGTCCTAATAATACATCAGAAACATCAGTAGGAGCAACATCACATAATACCTCATCGGTGAAGGGCTTAATGCTATAGGGAAGGCGACACTGCTAGCTAACGCGGAGATCTCGTCCTTGGTGAAGCCACCCGATGGTGTATGGATGTGGGTGAGCTGTGGTCGGCAAGCCCAACCGCTTCACGGCGTCTGCTGAAATGAGGTTCTTTTGGCTCCCATTGTCGACAATGAACTGTACCGGGGAGCCCTTTACCCACATCTAGGAGTGGAAGAGACATTCCTCCTCCTCTGGATCTTCCGGTTCCTCCTTTTGGATCTTTGTAGTGGCAACAGTGGCATTGGGCTCCGCATCAATAATCTGTTTCCCTTTTTCATTCCCCTTTTCAGGTTCTGATTCGGATTCGGAGCATGCATCTGACTCAGAAGCCCTCATCTCGGCCACTAGTGACTGCTTGGCCCGACACTCACTTGTGTTGTGAGTGGAGCTCTTATGGAACTCACACCACTTTCCCGTGTCCTTCTTTGGCTTTGCGGTCTTGTTATTTTCTTGTGGCTTTGACGGGTTGTCTTTAGCCGCCATGCCTTGGCTCTGTCCTTTGTTCTACGGTTTGGAAGCACCTTTCCCTTGCTTTTGATTCGTAGATCCAAATTCTCGCTTCTTCTGTTTGAATTTCTGCTCAATCTTGGCAGCATACTGGTATGCCGTACCAAGCGAGGAGATGTCGAGGAACTCCATTTCCTCCTGAATGTATCTGTGCAGACAGCTGCGATACTTTAGCACCAAATGTTTCTCTGAATCTTTGATACCCAACTTTGTGTGCAGGGTATGGAACAGATTCGTCAGCTCATGCACATCTTGATCCCTTTGTTGTCGCAGCGTGGTCCATTGTATGTACTTGTCCTCATAGCTCCCCACGGGATAGTACTGTTCCTTGACGGCGTCTCGGAAAGAATTCCAAGTTGGTACGGCCGAGAACAGAGAGGGTTCTGTCTGGTCCTTGTTCTCACGGTAGGTTTCCCACCAGTCCTTAACATGGGGGGTAGCTTTGAGGAGTGCAAAAATAATCTTCTCCCGGTCTGAAAAGTCATGAACAGAGAAATATCCTTCTAATAGATTCAGCCATCTATCTACGGCATCTGTGTCTATTTGACCCTCAAATATGGGAATGTCAAAATTTACTTGTACCTTAAAAGGAGTCGCAACTCCAGAGTGGCTACTGGATGCAGATGCGCTGCCGATGGGTAGCCGTTGAAGGATCTAAGCAAAGTTATCCATCATCGCGTTCCTTTGTTTTTCGATGGCCTCCTCGAGCAATATTTTGATAGGATCTCCTGCTCCCTCATCTTTCTTTTCGTCCCCCATGGGCGTCCGTCGAGGTTTGCGAGGCTGATCTTGCAAAGGTTCCACCAGATCAAGCCCTAGCTCCTTATACCCCGACCTCGTTAGGGACATGCAAAGAAGGATCGAGAAAAAGCAGACCGCTCTGATACCACTGATCCGGATTTATGCAGGAACGCAACAGAATAAACACATAACCATAAATACAGAGATGCGGCGGAAATAACACTTCATTTCATTAATATCAAAGAACTGAAATTTGCTTACAGACAGAATGGAAATAAAACTAGCTAGGGCACTGGTAGCTATCTCTGAGAAGAGATGTGGCGGCTACAGGCCTCTGAACTGAGTTACAATGAGGCTCGAGGGCCTATTTATTATTGAGAAACAATGGAGAACCCTAAACATCCCAAAAACTTAACCCTAGGAGATGAAGCGCCAAAACTATGGGCCTCGTTTGGGTAAATTGGTGTTTCAACTTCCCAGGGACGTAACTTTGGCATACTATCTCTGTTTGACGCACATGATACATCATTAGAAAGCTCTATCCGAGGACTAAAACTTTCGAGACGAATTTGATCATCAAATTCGTTCGTAAAATGATACCCAAAAAACGTCGTTTAGGGCCTCAAAACGGCTCCGGAAGTTCAGGACCTGAAAAACTGCTAAAAATAGTAAGTTATGCCGAAACTGAAAAACCGAAAGAGACAATGGTGGGGGCCCAAGTGGAATAGGCGGGTGGCCACCAATATCCACCTGGATCACCTTTGGTGACCTTCCAAGTTTTATCTGTGAAATTTGTCACACAACCTTCACTGCCTAACTGCCCTGTTGAAATCAGATTTTTCTTCAGATCTGGAACATGCCTTACCTCCTTTAGTAGCCATTGGTTTCCATTCTATTGTTTTACAAGAACTTTACCCATTCCAATAATTTTACAGAGTTTATCATCACCCAAACGAACTTGTCCAAAATCTCCTTGAACATAGTAATGAAAATATTTCTTATCAGGTGTGGCATGGAATGAAGCCCCTAAATCTACAACCCAAGAATCAGTAACATTTTTGAAAGAAAGAATCAAAGCATCTTGTAACACATCACCTGTCACATTTGCTTCATGATTTTTTTCTTGTTGTGTGTTTCCTTCTTTTCCCTTCCGAGATCTACAGTCTTTCTTTAGGTGTCCTTTCTTTCCACATTTCCAGCACACTATCCCTGATCTGGACTTGGATCTGCCTTTCCTTGATTTACTGCGATATCCCGAGCTCTTTCCTCTTTCCATTCTTCTTCCCCTAGACTCTGCACTCAAAGCATTACCTGATGTCTCACCAGAGCTTTTTCGTCGCATTTCCTCGCTAAGGATAGCACCAACAACATCATCAAACTTTAAAGTACTAGATCCAGAGACAGAGTTACTAATGGCCATTACTAAACCATTCCAACTCTCTGGCAATGAGCACAAGAATAACAGAGCTCTAACTTCATCATCAAAGTTTACCCCTAAAGAACTTAACTGACTGGTAATTGTATTAAATTCATTTAAATGGTCTACAACAGATCCACCTTCCGACATCTTCATATTAAATAGTCGTTTCATAAGAAATACCTTGTTTGAGGCTGAGGGTTTTTCATATAGTTTCGCCAACGTCTGCATCAAACCCTCTGTTGTTGTTTCCTTCGAAATATTGAAGGCGACTGACGCCGCAAGGCACAACCGTACTGTTCCGAGTGCCTTTCTATCGAGAATGTTCCATTCCGCGTCTGTCATGGCCGCCGGCTTCTTTGTTTTTCCGCTCAATGGTAGGTATAGATCTTTCTGATACAGATAATCTTCCATCTGCATCTTCCACAATGGGAAGTTTTGGCCATTAAATTTCTCGACCCTAAACTTACCATCGTCCGCCATTGCTCCCACTCAAACCAGGAACCCTTCTTTCCTGCGAGTTTATCAGCCAAATATACCTTCGGCTCTGATACCAGTTGTTAGAAAATTATATATTATGGAGCAATGCAACACATAAAATATGCGAAAATACAAGCACACAAAACACATAAAACCAGAGAGACACAGATATACGTGGTTCACCCAGTTTGGGCTACGTCCACCCCGAACAGCCAGTCCTTCCTTTCTATTATCTAGCAAAAATGAAGAGACAAAACCTACAGCAGATCCGTTGTAATATCCTTTGTTCTCTCTCACAGTCTCCCTCTTTGTTTCTCGCTCCGAGAATACACACATAATGCATAGCCACAATACAATGCCCTCATATATACAAGGGGGTTGCCTTCTAGGGAAAAAACCCTAATCTAAACATAACTTCTACCGTCAGATCATTTGCCTAATGAACGGCCCAGATTGACTAGAAATTACTATACTTTTACAAGGCAATTTTACATCTGTTTTTAGCTTCGGGGGCGCTACCCCCGAAAACCCCCGCCAGGGGGGTGGCTCCAAAAGTGCTGCCACCCCCACCCTAGACCCCCCACAACAACGATTAATTACGGGCGGCGTTGCCGCCCCTTTGAAGGTATAGGGGTCCAATGCTATGATACAAAGTAAACAAGATAATCAGGCTCCACACCCAACAATCTCCCACTTGGAGAATGATTGTAGCAACTCCATCGCTGCTTCATTTGCTGGACATTGACTCCTCTTTGGACCTGTCTATTCCTCATATTCATCGTCATCCTTGAAGATCAATTGAAACTAAGAACATTCTCAGCTCCTCCCTGGTTACAACTTTTGTTAGCATATCTGCAGGATTCTGGCTAGTGTGTATCTTTTCCAGCTTCAACTCTCCATCTTCCAATACTGACCATATGAAATGGTACTTGAGATGTATGTGTTTAGTCATGGAATGAAATGCTGAGTTCTTTGCAAGATGAATAGCACTTTGGCTATCACTGTATAGTGTGCCCATATCATGCTTCTTACCCAATTCATCCATAAACCTTTGTAACCAAATCATTTCTTTACTAGCCTCTGTAGTAGCAACATACTCGGCTTCTGTTGTTGAAAGTGCAACAACACTTTGGATTTTTGAAACCCAACTGACAGTTGTTCCACCTATAGTAAATACATATCCTGTAGTGCTCCTCCTGTTATCTCTGTCACCTACCATATCTGCATCAACATATCCCCGTAGAGCAATGTTTGAACCACCAAAGCATAATGCTTGATTTGTGGTACCTCTCAAATATCTGAGAATCCATTTTACTGCCATCCAATGTTCTTTTCCTGGATTATTCATGTACTTGCTTACAACTCCCACTGCATGTGCAATATGAGGCCTTGTGCAAACCATTGCATACATTAAGCTTCCAACTGCAGATGCATATGGAACTTTAGACATATATTCCATTTCTTCGTGGGTCTTGGGGCACATCTCCTTACTAAGTTTGAAATGGCTAGCAAAAGGTGTACTAACTGGTTTTGCATTCTGCATATTAAATATTTTCAACACCTTGTCTATGTACTCATTCTGAGACAGTGTTAATTTTTTATTTTCCCTGTCTCTAGTTATCTTCATACCAAGGATTTGTTTTGCAGCTCCCAAATCCTTCATTGCAAAGGAATTTGCCAATTTTCTTTTGAGCACATATATTTCCTGCATGTTAGATCCTCCAACAAGCATGTCATCTACATACAATAAAAATATAATATAGCTGCCATCATTTTGCCTTTTTAGATAAACACAATGATCAAAGTGACATCTAGTATAACCTTGTTCAGACATAAACTTGTCAAATTTTAGATACCACTACCTTGGAGCCTGTTTTAAGCCATACAAGCTCTTCTTTAACCTGCACACCAATTTTTCTTTCCCTTTTACCTCATATCCTTCTGGTTGCTGCATGTATATATCTTCCTCCAAATCTCCATGGAGAAATGTTTTCTTTACATCTAACTGTTCAAGATGTAAATCTTCCACTGCTACAAGACTTAAGATAGTTCTTATTGAATTCATCTTAACAACAGGAGAAAATATTTCATCAAAATCAATACCTTTCTTCTGTGCAAACCCCTTCACCACAAGTCTAGCTTTGTACATCTGTTTTCCTCCATCTTCTTCCTTCAGCCTGCAAACCCATTTATTCTGCAATGTTGTTTTACCTGCAGGCAACCTGACTAAGTCCCAAGTCTGGTTATGCATTAAGGAGTCCATCTCTTCCTCCATGGCTAGCTCCCATTTCTTCCCGCTTTCAACCTGCATTTCTTCTTCAAAACATTCAGGTTCACCAGAATCGGTCAAAAATAAATAATATAATGAAGGAGAGTATCGTTCAGGGGGTCTACTTATCTTGGTAGATCTTCTAACACCACTTTTAGGTGTCTGAGGTGCTTGTTGCTGTTGTGGTGGTTGCTGCCGCTGTGAATGTTGATTATTATTATTTTCAGGCACCTTTACTTTTTCAGTTATCTCATCAAGAACCATGTATTCCTTGCTTTATTTTTCCTGTTTATTTTCCTGCAACTGATTCTTATACAATACCTTTTCATTGAATATTACATCTTTGCTCCAAATGATTTTGTGATTTTCATAATCATATAAGCGATAACCAAATCATTAGCACCATATCCAATAAAATTACATTTCTTTGATTTTGCCTCAAGCTTTGTTATGTTTTCTTTATTAATATGGACAAAGGCCTCACAACCAAAAGGCTTTAAAAAAGAGTAGTATACCTTTTTACCTGTCCATGCTTCCTCTGGAATACCACCATCCAAGGAACTTGAAGGCCCTCTGTTTATTATATAAACAACAGTATCTACAGCATCCGACCAAAATTGTAAAGGAAATCCTGCATGCAATCTCATGCACCTTGCACGCTCCATGATTGTTCTGTTCATCCTTTCTGACACACCATTTTCTTGTGGTGTTCTTGGAACTATCTTCTCTCTACGAATTCCATGCTCTGAACAGTACCTATCAAACTCTTTGTTGCAATACTCACCTCCATTTTCTGATCTGAGACACTTCAACTTCTTTCCTGTCTCAATCTCAACCAAAGCTTTCCATTTCCTGAAAGTATCAAATATATCAGATTTATTCTGAATACAATAAATCCATGTTTTTCTAGTTGCATCATCAATAAAAGTAACATAATAACGAGAGCCATCGAGAGATGATACCTGAGCAGGTCCCCATACGTCTGTATGCACAAGCTCCAATTTTTCGCTCTTCTTTTCTTTCCCACCTCTGAGAAATCTGACTCTCTTTTGTTTTCCATAAATGCAATTTTCACAGAAATCCAAATCAACATTCTTCAATCCAGGCAACAAATTTCTTGAGTGAAGAATCTTCATTCCATTCTCACTCATGTGTCCGAGCCTATGATGTCATAATGTTGCATCTGCTCCTTTGGAAGTTAAAGCATTAACAGAGTTAGAAATACCATTGCATAAATACAATGTACCAACCTTTTCACCTTTTGCTATTACCAGCGCTCCTTTGGTGACCTTCCAAGTTTTATCTGTGAAAGTTGTCACACAACCTTCACTGCCTAACTGCCCCGTTGAAATCAGATTTTTCTTCAGATCTATAACATGCCTTACCTCCTTTAGTAGCCATTGGTTTCCATTCTGTTGTTTTACAAGAACTTTACCCATTCCAACAATTTTACAGGGTTTATCATCACCCAAACGAACTTGTCCAAAATCTCCTTGAACATAGTCATGAAAATATTTCTTATCAGGTGTGTCATGGAATGAAGCCCCTGAATCTACAACCCAAGAATCAGTAACATTTTCGAAAGAAAGAATCAAAGCATCTTGTAACACATCACCTGTCACATTTGTTTCATGATTTTTTTCTTGCTGTGTGTATCCTTCTTTTCCCTTATGAGATCTACAGTCTTTCTTTAGGTGTCCTTTCTTTCCGCAATTCCAGCACACTATCCCCGATCTAGACTTGGAGCTGCCTTTCCTTGATTTACTGCGATATCCTAAGCTCTTTCCTCTTTCCATTCTTCTTCTCCTAGACTCTGCACTCAAAGCATTACCCGATGTTTCACCAAAGCTTTTCCATCGCATTTCCTCGCTAAGGATAGCACCCACAACATCATCAAACTTTAAAGTACTAGATACAGAGACGGAGTTACTAATGGCCATAACTAAACCATTCCAGCTTTTTGGTAATGAGCACAGGAATAACAGAGCTCTAACTTCATCATCAAAGTTTAGCCCTACAGAACTTAACTGACTGGTAACTGTATTAAATTCATTTAAATGGTCTGCAACAGATCCACCTTCCGACATCTTCATATTAAATAGTCGTTTCATAAGAAATACCTTGTTTGAGGCCGAGGGTTTTTCATATAGTTTCGCCAACATTTGCATCAAACCCTCTGTTGTTGTTTCCTTCGAAATATTGAAAGCGACGGACACCGCAAGGCACAACCGTACTGTTCTGTGTGCCTTTCTATCGAGAATGTTCCATTCAGCGTCTGTCATGGCTGTCGGATTCTTTATTTTTCCGCTCAATGGTAGGTACAGATCTTTCTGATACATATAATATTCCATCTGCATCTTCGACAGCGTGAAGTTTTGGTCGTTAAATTTCTCAACCCTAAACTTACCATCTTCTGCCATTGCTCCCACTCAAACCAGGAACCCTTCTTTCCTGCAAGTTTATCAGCCAAATAGACCTTCGGCTCTGATACCAGTTGTTAGAAAATTAAATATTACAGAGAAATGCAACACATAAAATATGCGTAAAATAAAAGTACACAAAACACATAAAACGAGAGAGACACATATATACGTGGTTCACCCAATTTGGGCTACGTCCACCCCGAACAGCCAGTCCTTCCTTTCTATTATCCAGCAAAAATGAAGAGACAAAACCTGCAGAAGATTCGTTGTAGTATCCTTTGTTCTCTCTCACAGTCTCTCTCTCGGTTTCTCACTCCGAGAATACACACATAATACACAGCCGCAATACAATACCCTCATATATATAAGGGGGTTTCCTTCTAGGGAAAAAAACCCTAATCTAAACATAACTTCTACCGTCAGATCATTTTCCTAATGAACGGCCCAGATTGACTAGAAATTACTATACTTTTACAAGGCAATTTTACATATGTTTTTAGCTTCGGGGGCACTGCCCCCAAAAACCCCCACCAGGGGGGGGCTCCGAAAAGTGTTGCCGCTCCCCCTGGAACCCCCACGGCAGTGATTAATTATGGGTGGCGTTGCCGCCCCTTTGAAGGTATAGGGTTCCAATGCTGTGATACAAAGTAAACAAGATAATTAGGCTCCACACCCAACAATCTCCCACTTGGAGACTGATTGTAGCAACTCCATCACTGCTTCATTTGCTGGACAATGACTCCTCTTTGGACCTGGCTATTCCTCATCTTCATTGTTGTCCTTGAATACCAATTTAAACTGAGCACATTCTCAGTTTCTCCCTGGTTACAACTTTTGTTAGCATATCTGCAGGATTCTTGCTAGTGTGTATCTTTTCCGGCTTCAACTCTCCATCTTCCAATACTGACCGTATGAAATGGTACTTGAGATGTATGTGTTTAGTCCTAGAATGAAATGCTGAGTTCTTTGCAAGATGAATGGCACTTTGGCTATCACTGTATAACGTGCCCATATCATGATTCTTACCCAATTCACCCATAAACCTTTGTAACCAAATCATTTCTTTACTAGCCTCTGTAGCAGAAACATCCTCTGCTTCTGTTGTTGAAAGTACAAAAACACTTTGGATTTTTGAAACCCAACTGAAAGCTGTTCCACCTACAGTAAATACATATCCTGTAGTGCTCCTCCCGTTATCTCTGTCACCTGCCATATCTGCATCAACATATCCCTATAGAGAAATGTTTGAACCACCAAAGCATAATGCTTGATTTTTGGTACCTCTCAAATATCTGAGAATCCATTTTACTGCTCTCCAATGTTCTTTTCCTAGATTATTCACGTACCTGCTTACAACTCCCACTGCATGTGAAATATCAGGCCTTGTGAAAACCATTGCATACATTAAGCTTCCAACTGCAGATGCATATGGAACTTTAGACATATATTCCATTTCTTCGTGGGTCTTGGGGCACATCTCCTTACTAAGTTTGAAATGGCTAGAAAAAGGTGTACTAACTAGTTTTGCATTCTGCATATTAAATATTTTCAACACCTTTTCTATGTACTTATTCTGAGACAATGTTAATTTGCGATTTTTCCTGTCTCTCGTTATCCTCATACCAAGGATTTGTTTTGCAGCTCCCAAATCCTTCATTTCAAATGAATTTGCCAATTTTCTTTTGAGCACATTTATTTCCTGCATGTTAGATCCTGCAACAAGCATGTCATCTACATACAATAACAATATAATATAGCTGCCATCATTTTTCCTTTTTAGATAAACACAATGATCAGAGTGACATCTAGTATAACCTTGTTCAAACATAAACTTCTCAAATTTTAGATACCACTGCCTTGGAGCCTGTTTTAATCCATACAAGCTCTTCTTTAACCTGCACACCAATTTTTCTTTCCCTTTTACCTCATATCCTTCTGGTTGCTGCATGTATATCTCTTCCTCCAAATCTCCATGGAGAAATGCTGTCTTTACATCTAACTGTTCAAGATGTAAATCTTCCGTTGCTACAAGACTTAAAATAGTTCTGATTGAATTCATTTTAACAACAGGAGAAAATATTTCATCAAAATCAATACCTTTCTTCTATGCAAACCCCTTCACCACAAGTCTAGCTTTGTACCTCTGTTTTCCTCCATCTTCTTCCTTCAGCCTGTAAACCCATTTATTCTGCAATGCAGTTTTACCTGCAGGCAACCTGACTAAGTCCCAAGTCTGGTTATGCTTTAAGGAGTCCATCTCTTCTTCCATGGCTAGCTCCCACTTCTTCCTTCTTTCAACCTGCATTGCTTCTTCATAACATTCAGGTTCACCAGAATCAGTCAACAATAAATAATATAATGAAGGAGAGTATCGTTCAGGGGGTCTACTTATCCCGGTAGATCTTCTAACACCACTTTCAGGTGTTTGAGGTGCCTGTTGCTGTTGTGGTGGTTGCTGCTGCTGTGGTTGTTGATTATTATTATTTTCAGGCACCTTTACTTTTTCAGTTATCTCATCAAGAACCATGTATTCCTTGCTTTCTTTTTCCTGTTTCTTTTCCTGCAACTAATTCTTATACAAGACCTTTTCATTGAATATTACATCTCTGCTCCTAATGATTTTGTGATTTTCATAATCATATAAGCGATAACCAAAATCATTAGCACCATATCCAATAAAGGTACATTTCTTTGATTTTGCCACAAGCTTTGTTCTGTTTTCTTTATTAATATGGACAAAGGCCTCACAACCAAAAGGCTTTAAAAAAGAGTAGTTTACCTTTTTACCTGTCCATGCTTCCTCTGGAATACCACCATCCAAGGAACTTGAAGGCCCTTTGTTTATTAGATAAACAGCAGTATCTACAGCATCTGCCCAAAATTTTAAAGGCAATCCTGCATGCAATCTCATGCACCTTGCACGCTCCATGATTGTTCTGTTCATCCTTTCTGACACACCATTTTCTTGTGGTGTTCTTGGAACTGTCTTCTCTCTACGAATTCCATGCTTTGAACAGTACCTATCAAACTCTTTGCTGCAATATTCACCTCCATTGTCTGATATGAGACACTTCAACTTCTTTCCTGTCTCAATCTCAAGCAAAGCTTTCCATTTCTTGAAAATATCAAATACATCAGATTTATTTTGAATACAATAAATCCAAGTTTTTCTAGTTGCATCATCAATAAACGTAACATAATAGCGAGAGCCACCGAGAGATGATACCTGAGCAGGTCCCCATACATCTGTATGCACAAGCTCCAATTTTTCGCTCTACTTTTCTTTCCCAACTCTGAGAAATCTGACTCTCTTTTGTTTTCCATAAATGCAATTCTCACAGAAATCCAAATCAACATTCTTCAAACCTGGCAACAAATTTCTTGAGTGAAGAATCTTCATTCCCTTCTCACTTATGTGTCCGAGCCTATGATGCCATAATGCTGCATCTGCTCCTTTGGAAGTTAAAGCATTAACAGAGTTAGAAATACCATTGCATAAATACAATGTACCAACCTTTTCGCCTTTTGCTATTACCAGGGCTCCTTTGGTGACCTTCCAAGTTTTATCCGTGAAAGTTGTCACACAACCTTCACTGCCTAACTGCCCTATTGAAATCAGATTTTTCTTCAGATCTGGAACATGCCTTACCTCCTTTAGTAGCCATTGGTTTCCATTCTGTTGTTTTACAAAAACTTTACCCATTCCAAAAATTTTACAGGGTTTATCATCACCCAAACGAACCTGTCCAAAATCTCCTTGAACATAGTCATGAAAATATTTCTTATCAGGTGTGGTATGGAATGAAGCCCCTGAATCTACAGCCCAAGAATCAGTAAAATTTTTGAAAGAAAGAATCAAAGCATCTTGTAACACATCACCTGTCACATATGCTTCATGATTTTTTTCTTGTTGTGTGTATCCTTCTTTTCCCTTCCGAGATCTACAGTCTTTCTTTACGTGTCCTTTCTTTCTACAATTCCAGCACACTATCCCTGATCTAGACTTGGATCTCCCTTTCCTTGATTTAATGCGATATCCTGAGCTATTTCCTCTTTCCATTTTTCTTCCCCTAGACTCTGCACTCAAAGCATTACCTGATGTTTCACCGGAGCTTTTCTGTCGCATTTCCTCGCTAAATATAGCACCCACAACATCATCAAACTTTAAAGTACTAGATCCAGAGACAGAGTTACTAATGGCCATAACTAAACCATTCCAGTTTTATGGTAATGATCACAGGAATAACAGAGCTCTAACTTCATCATCAAATTTTACCCCTAAAGAACTTAACTGACTGGTAACTGTATTAAATTCATTTAAATGGTCTGCAACAGATCCACCTTCCGACATCTTCATATTAAATAGTCGTTTCATAAGAAATACCTTGTTTGAGGTCGAGGGTTTTTCATATAGTTTTGCCAATGTTTGCATCAAACCCTCTATTGTTTTTTCCTTCGAAATATTGAAGGCGACAGATGCCGCAAGGAACAACCGTACTGTTCTGAGTGCCTTTCTATCGAGAATGTTCCATTCTGCGTCTGTCATGGCCGTCGTCTTCTTTGTTTTTATGCTCAATGGTAGGTACAGATCTTTCTGATACAGATAATCTTCCATCTGCATCTTCCACAACGGGAAGTATTGGCCGTTAAATTTCTCGACCCTAAACTTACCATCTTCTGCCATTTCTCCCACTCAAACCAGGAACCCTTCTTTCCTGCGAGTTTATCCGCCAAATATACCTTCGGCTTTGATACTAGTTGCTAGAAAATTAAATATTACAGAGCGATGCAACACATAAAATATGTAGAAAACAAAAGCACACAAAACACATAAAACTAGAGAGACACAGATATACGTGGTTCACCCAGTTTGGGCTACGCCCACCCCGAACAGCCAGTCCTTCCTTTCTATTATCCAGCAAAAATGAGGAGACAAAACCTACAACAGATCAACTCTAATATCCTCTGTTCTCTCTCACAGTCTCTCTCTCTGTTTCTCGCTCCGAGAATACACACATAATACACAGCCGCAATACAATACCCTCATATATACAAGGGGGTTTCCTTCTAGGGAGAAAAACCCTAATCTAAACATAACTTCTACCGTATGATCATTTGCCTAATGAACGGCCCAGATTGACTAAAAATTTCTATACTTTTACAAGGCAAATTTACATAATACATTTTTAGCTTAGGGGCGCTGTAAAGCCGCTATGTGGGGCTCACGAAAAGATATTCTTAGCCCTTTGAAGGTACAGGGTCCAATCTTTGTGATACAAGTAAACAGAAGATAATCGGAGCTCCACACCCAAACAATCTCCCACTTGGAGAGTGATTGTAGAAACTCCATGTTTGCTTCATTTGTTTTGGACAATGACTCTCTTTGGACACAGCTGTTCCTCATCTTCATCGTCATCTTTAAAGACAAATTAGGCCCAGGCATTCTTGGTTTCTCCTGGTTACAACTTTTGTTAGCATGTCTGCAGGATTCTGGCTAGTGTGTATCTTTTCCAGCTTCAACTCTCCATCTTCCAATACTGACCGTATGAAATGGTACTTGAGATGTATGTGTTTAGTCCTAGAATGAAATGTTGAGTTCTTTGCAAGATGAATAGCACTTTGGCTATCACTGTATAGTGTGCCCATATCATGCTTCTTACCCAATTCATCTATAAACCTTTGTAACCAAATCATTTCTTTACTAGCCTCTGTAGCAGCAACATACTCGGCTTCTGTTGTTGAAAGTGCAACAACACTTTGGATTTTTGAAACCCAACTGACAGTTGTTCCACCTACAGTAAATACATATCCTGTAGTGCTCCTCCTATTATCTCTGTCACCTGCCATATATGCATCAACATATCCCTGTAGAGCAATGTTTGAACCACCAAAGCATAATGCTTGATTTGTGGTACCTCTCAAATATCTGAGAATCCATTTTACTGCCATCCAATGTCCTTTTCCTGGATTATTCATGTACCTGCTTACAACTCCCACTGCATGTGCAATATCAGGCCTTGTGCAAACCATTGCATACATTAAGCTTCCAACTGAAGATGCATATGGAACTTTAGACATATATTCCATTTCTTCGTGGGTCTTGGGGCACATCTCCTTACTAAGTTTGAAATGGCTAGAAAAAGGTGTACTTACTGGTTTTGCATTATGCATATTAAATATTTTCAACACCTTTTCTATGTACTCATTTTCAGATAGTGTTAATTGCGATTTTTCCTGTCTCTAGTTATCCTCATACCAAGGATTTGTTTTGCAGCTCCCAAATCCTTCATTGCAAAGGAATTTGCCAATTTTCTTTTGAGCACATTTATTTCCTGCATGTTAGATCCTGCAACAAGCATGTCATCTACATACAATAACAATATAATATAGTTGCCATCATTTTGCCTTTTTAGATAAACACAATGATCAGAGTGACATCTAGTATAACCTTGTTCAGACATAAAATTGTCAAATTTTAGATACCACTGCCTTGGAGCCTGTTTTAAGCCATACAAGCTCTTCTTTAACCTGCACACCAATTTTTCTTTCCCTTTTACCTCATATCCTTCTGGTTGCTGCATGCATATCTCTTCCTCCAAATCTCCATGGAGAAATGTTGTCTTTACATCTAACTGTTCAAGATGTAAATCTTCCGCTGCTACAAGACTTAAGATAGTTCTGATTGAAGTCATCTTAACAACAGGAGAAAATATTTCATCAAAATCAATACCTTTCTTATGTGCAAACCCCTTCACCACAAGTCTAGCTTTGTACCTCTGTTTTCCTCCATCTTCTTCCTTCAGCCTGTAAACCCATTTATTCTGCAATGTAGTTTTACCTGCAGGCAACCTAACTAAGTCCCAAGTCTAGTTATGCATTAAGGAGTCCATATCTTCTTCCATGGCTAGCTCCCACTTCTTCCTGCTTTCAACCTGCATTGCTTCTTCATAACATTCAGGTTCACCAGAATCAGTCAACAATAAATAATATAATGAAGGAGAGTATCGTTCAAGGGGTCTACTTATCCTGGTAGATCTTCTAACATCACTTTTAGGTGTTTGAGGTGCCTGTTGCTGTTGTGGTGGTTGCTGCTGCTGTGACTGTTGATTATTATTATTTTCAGGCACCTTTACTTTTTCAGTTATCTCATCAAGAACCATATATTCCTTGTTTTCTTTTTCCTATTTCTTTTCCTGCAACTGATTCTTATACAAGACCTTTTCATTGAATATTACATCTCTTCTCCTAATGATTTTGTGATTTTCATAATCATATAAGCGATAACCAAAATTATTAGCACCATATCCAATAAAGGTACATTTCTTTGATTTTGTCTCAAGCTTTGTTCTGTTTTCTTTATTAATATGGACAAAGGCCTCACAACCAAAAGTCTTTAAAAAAGAGTAGTTTACCTTTTTACCTGTCCATGCTTCCTCTGGAATACCACCATCCAAGGAACTTGAAGGCCCTCTGTTTATTAGATAAAAATCAGTATCTACAGCATCTGACCAAAATTTTAAAGGCAATCCTGCATGCAATCTCATGCACCTTGCATGCTCCATGATTGTTCTGTTCATCCTTTCGGACACACCATTTTCTTGTGGTGTTCTTGGAACTGTCTTCTCTCTACGAATTCCATGCTCTTAACAGTACCTATCAAAATCTTTGCTGCAATACTCACCTCCATTGTCTGATCTGAGACACTTCAACTTCTTTCCTGTCTCAATCTCAACCAAAGCTTTCCATTTCTTGGAAGTATCAAATACATAAGATTTATTCTGAATACAATAAATCCATGTTTTTCTAGTTGCATCATCAATAAAGTAACATAATAACGAGAGCCATCGAGAGATGACACCTGAGCAGGTCCCCATACATTTGTATGCACAAGCTCCAATTTTTTGCTCTTCTTTTCTTTCCCAACTCTGAGAAATATGACTCTCTTTTGTTTTCCATAAATGCAATTCTCACAGAAATCCAAATCAACATTCTTCAATCTTGGCAACAAATTTCTTGAGTGAAGAATCTTCATTCCCTTCTCACTCATGTGTACGAGCCTATGATGCCATAATGCTGCATCTGCTCCTTTGGAAGTTAAAGCATTAACAGAGTTAGAAATACCATTGCATAAATACAATGTACCAACATTTTCACCTTTTGCTATTACCAGCGCTCCTTTGGTGACCTTCCAAGTTTTATCCATGAAATTTGTCACACAACCTTCACTGCCTAACTGCCTTGTTGAAATTAGATTTTTCTTCAGATCTGGAACATGCCTTACCTCCTTTAGTAGCCATTGGTTTCCATTCTGTTGTTTTACAAGAAATTTACCCATTCCAACAATTTTACAGTTTTTATCATCACCCAAACGAACTTGTCCAAAATATCCTTGAACATAGTCATGAAAATATTTCTTATCAGGTGTGGCATGGAATGAAGCCCCTGTATCTACAACCCAAGAATCAGTAACATTTTCGAAAGAAAGAATCAAAGCATCTTGTAACACATCACCTATCACATTTGCTTCATGATTGTTTTCTTGCTGTGTGTCCCTTCTTTTTCCTTCCGATATCTATAGTCTTTCTTTAGGTGTCCTTTCTTTCCGCAATTCCAGCACACTATCCCCGATCTAGACTTGGATCTTCCTTTCCTTGATTTAATGCAATATCCTGAGCTCTTTCCTCCTTCCATTCTTCTTCCCCTAGACTATGCACTCAAAGCATTACCCGATGTTTCACCAGATCTTTTCCGTCACATTTCCTTGCTAAGGATAGCACCCACAACATCATCAAATTTTAAAGTACTAGATCCATAGATAGAGTTACTAATGGCCATAACTAAACCATTCCAGCTTTTTGGTAATGGGCACAGGAATAACAGAGCTCTAACTTCATCATCAAAGTTTACCCCTACAAAACTTAACTGACTGGTAACTGTATTAAATTCATTTAAATGGTCTGCAACAGATCCACCTTCCGACATCTTCATATTAAATAGTCGTTTCATAAGAAATACCTTGTTTGAGGCCGAGGGTTTTTCATATAGTTTCACCAACGTCTACATCAAACCCTCTGTTGTTGTTTCCTTTGAAATATTGAAGGTGACGGACGCTGCAAGGCACAACTGTACTAATCTGAGTGCCTTTCTATCGAGAATGTTCCATTCCGCATCTGTCATGGCTGTCGGATTCTTTGTTTTTCCGCTCAATGGTACGTACAGATCTTTCTGATACAGATAATCTTCCATCTGCATCTTTGACAGCGGGAAGTTTTGGCCGTTAAATTTCTCATCCCTAAACTTACCATATTTTTCCATTGCTCCCACTCAAACCAGGAACCCTTCTTTCCTCCGAGTTTATCAGCCAAATAGACCTTCGAATCTGATACCAGTTGTTAGAAAATTAAATATTACAGAGCAATGCAACACATAAAATATGCGGAAAATAAAATCACACAAAACACATAAAACTAGAGAGACACAGATATACATGGTTCACCCAGTTTGGGCTACATCCACCCCAAACAGCCAGTACTTGTTTCGGGGAATTAACACCCTAGAGATTGGTTGGGATTCAACCTCCACAGAGCAGGGGCGTACTACTTAACAGAGACTCACACAATCATGCACATTCATAAAAACTAAATAGAGCAGAATGAGAGGTTTACCCGTTGGTCCTACGTTTGAAGTAGATCCACGTGGAGTCCAAAATCCCTGCAACCGTCCTTCCTCCTTAACCTGAAATACAAGAAGAAACCAGCACAAAGGACAAGTTGTACAAGATATTTCTACTCTATATGTTAGTGTGATTCATATAAAACATTAAATAAATCATAATGGATGCTTGTATAACAAATATTCTTCATACATTAAAGCATACACTAACACGTTTATTTCGGGAACAGCATGATACTTATGTATTATAAATAGTACGTACAAAAGTAATCAAGAGGAGAGATCACCTGATCCTTCCAAGGCCTTCGCAGACCGTCGTCCGGATCCGTCCAGCCCTTGCCTCGCTAAGACTCCTTCCAACCTGGTGCATACGAGATAACATATAAAGGGATGTGTATCTCAAGGAAACAAGGGTTTCCTACAATGAACTGGGAAAGTGCAGGAGGCACGGGGAATCAGACTTGGATAGGGAATACCAACAGAGTATAATATCAATACTTTCACTCTCTCCCTTAGGCCATACACATGAGGGCTTTTTATAGTCCCTCCAAGTAGTTTCAGCAGTTGGAAACAGTTGGCCACGGGCTGGGGTGGTTGAACTACCTGAGTAACCATCAACCCAGCGCGAAATTAGGGATTTTTATATATTTTTTAATCATTAAAATGGCATACGCGAAAAAGTCTAGCTGTACTCGCGTATACACGCGGAAAAACACGGGCATAGTCGCGTATGGAGGATTTTCCACTGTTTTTAAGTGAATTTGTCCAAGTCTGTAGGAATGGGTGCCCAAAAAACCATAAAGCAACCATGAATCATGTCAAAGTGAGAAATGATGCTATAACAGATGCCCCCTAATATATGAGGTCAGAAGGGGTACATGATGGCCGAAATGTATTATGCACATAGAAAGAACTCCGCAAGGACAAGAGAGGACTTCACCAGATTTCAGCCTGCCAAAAACCAATGAAAGAAACCAGAGAGTCAACACATGCTGAGGCGGGCATACCCATGCTCAATCAATAATACATCATATATATAGAAAGTACTGAATAGATCCAACATGTATACAAGTATAACTGAACTGAAAGTACATAGTGAATCATCTGAGCAGGGCCCGGAAAGACAAGTCTGTATCAATGTCCAAGTATCACATATAGAAAGCTGATCAAAGATAGTGCAACTGGATGTCTGATCAAGTAACTGAATCTCCAAGTACCGGATCATAAGTGGTGGATCAAACGGTACAATCACGCAACTCGGGGATCAACATATAAGATGCTGCTGTGCTGAACTGCAACATATAAGGGTGGACGGCAACACTGGCAGAAACTGAAAGGACTGTCAACAGTGAACCGAGAAATGCCGATACAACCCGAGGTCTTCACCGATCACAACGGCACAATTCTACACAATGGGAATAAATGAGCTGAAGTCGACCATGTGAGAAATCGTTGGATTGCCGGGCAATGATGTTTCCCGTTAACCAACGCGAGACAACCCACCGATAATGATAATGAGTGTCAAGGTGCCCCAGTACAATCTGACAAGTGTGAATGAATGAGTTGAAGTCGAACACTTGAAAGAATCTACCAATCAGGAGGCAATGATGAATCCCCACTGCCGATAGCGAAGAGTCTGCCACTGATGACTGCAAACCCTAAGGTACTGACAAAAAGACTCTAGATCTTGTTCCCAGAGCAATGAGTCGGAGTCGATGGGAAAAGATCTCCTGGAAGGAAGGCATTAAGGCATCCCACATCAGTCCAGCGCGAGTGTAACCCGCAGGCCAAGATTTGGAAGGAATCGGACGAAGGAGAGTGATGGAACCAAAACCGAAGTACGTTTCCGACGTGCACAAGATGAAGCTAGCGCACGGAAGAAACCCTCTGAACCAACCAATAATGAAAGCCGACACAGAGGCGAGAAATCCACCGATAGGGTCAAATGGAAATCAAGGTACTGCACGAATCCCAAGTGTGATAATGTGTGCTGACGTCGAACACAGGGGAAACCACTCAGTCAAAGACCCATGATGATGATCAAATGCTGGGCACGAGGTCACCTATCAATGATGGAAATAGGCCCAAGGTGCGGCTCTAGGTTTGCTCTCAGAGCAATGTGTCGTAGTCGATAAGAGACAAACCCGCCGGCAAGAAGTCAATGGGGACCTTCTCAAACCAGCACGAGCAGAAGATCAAAACATCTGATGTGATAGAACATGATACCGACAAGACCGGGAAGGCCGACTGAATAATGAGTCAAGAGACACCGCAGAATGGCCGACTCAGGCTATACTTCCCTTGAACAAAAGCACGACTCTGTGATGACCATGGCAGTAAAAAGTGACACTGTATAAGTCTGTCATGCAGGAGGCAAAACAAACTCTCCATATGATTGGAAGAGGTAACCAACCGGGGGAGAACTGACAAGTGAAACATGGTAAAGGCCGAACCTAGGTCAAACTATAACCATCCCAAATGAAGGAAATATATATAAGTATATGTGCTTTGTTCAAGGGCGACAAACTGACTCTGTACTGCCATCAAAATAACGAAGATACATCCCGTTCCCGCTCTTTTTGTTATATTTGATTTTTTTGTCTTTTTCATAATAAGCCTGAAAAATAATAAAAGAATGTTATGGTACAATGGATAGAACGAGTATCAAGAAAGTAGATGCACTAGTTCCGGGGTTTGGAACAATCCTATGCTCAATGCAAGGTGGCGAAAACTGGTCAGTGATACTCAGAGGAACGTTCCATCCATGGGTACAAAGGTGTCAAGTCGTGATAGCTAAGTGCATGCAATGGTTAACTTGTACAGAAAGTCAAGGTCAAAAGTTGGCTTAAACATCGAGTCCAAATGAAGCTGGCCAAAGGCCAGGATAAACAAGTAGCCAATATGCAATGCAGTAATACAACTTAACGACACCAGGGAGCCTCTAGGGTATAAGCCAGAAAAATGATAAGTGATGAAGGAGAAGAATGAAGCTTCAACACAGAAGACATGGCGGGACTAAAGAGGACTTTCGAGCCTACATAAAAGCAGCATGGGCAACAAGTGATAGCGAGGAACTAACTAGGAAGCCCATGTAAAGGAAGGCTCTACCATCAAGTCATGATTTAAAAAATCGGCGAGTGAAATGGGTGTAATGCTCATGACCTGATGGGATCGACCCTAAGGCAAGTGATCAGTATGGAGGCTAGTATGCAAGATGCAATGGAAAGTGATTCCCTAACCTATATGCCAGTGAAGATCATATACCTGCCGTGAAGAGTCGAAAATCATGGATCAAAAATCCGGAAAAACCCCAAAATCGTCAAAATGTACCTGAAAATATACCAAACTGGGCACTTCCAAGCAATCGAGTTATACAGCATAGAATAGATCGAAAAAATAAACATAAGGAAATTTTTCGAAAATTTTCAATTTTTAGCCATAAATACACAAATTACCTCTCATTTGGTTCATTATTGCGTAGCTGATTTGGAAAAAGAGCTCGGGAGCTAAAAACTTGTTTCGTCAAATCAGGAAGAACCGACCGTCGGAATTCAGCGAAACTTCAGGTAGGCTCCTTAATCATCCTGTTTATTCATTTTGTCCGTTTAAAAATTAAAATTAAGTGAATTTTTACCTTGAAACCCTTATTAAAAAATGCGTATCTGCGCATACGTGGGTTCAATGAAGGCAAGCCGCGTATACACGCGACTGTGCACAGGGAAAGTCGCGTATGCGCAGGTCCATTTTCAAAAAAGTGTTTCTAATGCAAATTTTGATGAAATTTTTCAGGATGACTATCTCTTGGAGGGAACGTGAGCATAGTGCAGTAGACCAAGAGGTCATGCAGGACCGCGCAGCTCAAAATATCCTCCGAAACTGCGGATTATTGAAATTCTTCAAAATGCCCAATATGAAAAGTAATGTGCGATTGCTTGAAATTCTCGTAAATTACTGGGAACCAGATCAGGATTGCTTCATAATTGATCAGATGCCTCTACGCATAGAAGTGGAGGATATATATTTCATCACTGGACTCTCCAGGAGGGGAGACCCAATAGACCTTCACGGAAAACCCCTGGGAGGGTTAACTGTGGAAGATTATGTCCAAATATATTGCGTAGATAATTCCAAGAAAGTTGGAACACAGATTGC
Source organism: Pinus albicaulis (assembly GCA_034641835.2). Taxonomy (NCBI): domain Eukaryota; kingdom Viridiplantae; phylum Streptophyta; class Pinopsida; order Pinales; family Pinaceae; genus Pinus; species Pinus albicaulis. The sequence goes on along the minus strand of CM076582.1, from coordinate 766,556,162 downwards.
TATTAGAGATATCAGGGATTTGCACATGAAGATCCTCCTGTTCACCATCGGCAGAGTGGCAGGATCTGCCTCACTGCATCAGGCGTCCAGGACGCACATGAGCATAGTTGTAGAGTGCTTAGTTCATGTGTATGATTGGTGCACAGCCCTGCTACTGAATATGAAACAACAGCTGACTTCTATTCGCCAGACCAAAACTAAACACTTTGGCTATGGTACCATTTTGACTACATTCTTCTTCTTCGAGAGTTCCAGCTTTGAGACCCAGAGTTATCTCGACTATCAGCAGCCCGCGGGACCCAAGAATTGCCCGTTGGGCAGACATGATGAAGAGACTGGGGGGCAGCGAAGTACCCCGAACCACGTGGGACGATGAGTTCTTCCTATGGTGGGGAGAACAGATCATCACAGTGGACGACTATCCCTATGCTGGGATGGATTTCCGAGGAGATCCAGATCTAGTACTTCCACCCGGCGCAGCATGGGGAGCAGTCGGTAAGTTTTTGCAAAAATTTTGACTTATATGATTTTTTTTTGGATTTTTCAATTATGTATGAAAAAATGAAAAACAAACATGTTTTTGGATTGGATTCATAATGACTGACAATTAAAAATGATCATGTTTCAGATGTTGGACCAGTTCGTCCTGAGGGCCTACCGCGCCACAAGCGCCGCAGAGGTGAGGCGGAGACAGTGGATTCCGACAGGACACTCCAGGCCGTGCAGAGAAACTTGGAGGGATTGACCCACCAAATCCCTATGGCTGCCGTGGAGGACTTGCCGGAAGCCGTCCAGAGACGGGTTGTAGGAGTACCCCGTGACTGGGTTAGACTATTCCGCCGTGTGGCCACTGCAGTTATGTTCTATAGGAACACGACTTCTGGGCAGGGTCCTCAGGAGTAGATAGATTTTATATATTAGATGACTGTATATTTTTTGAGACTGAACATGATGGGGCATAAGCCCAAGTTTTGTACGAGATTATGGATCCAAATTTTGTAAATTTTTTGACATACCGATGATATATATACAGCGATATTTGATGTGATGTGATAAATGTATCAAATGTATGATGTTTTTGATGATTAAAATTTATTGTATTGAATGATTAATATGCCAATCTAAAGCTTTATTAGCCAATGAGTCAGCAAACCAATTGTCAGCTCGAGGAATATGAATGAATGTTAAAAATTGAAATGACCTTTGTAACAAACGTACCCTCAAGAAAAATCGTAATAAAATTGGATCTCGTACCCGATAAGTGTTGTTCAACTGCGACACCACCAGCTGGGAGTCCAAGAAAACTACCAACGAATCAACACCCAAGGATATTGCCTCCGAGAGTAGATGAACGACTGTAGTGTATTCTGCTACGTTATTGGAAGCAGGACCAATGCAGACCCCTCTTGATACCAACAGCTGACCGGAAGGATAATGAAGCACCCAAGCCGCGGAAGCTAAGTTCCGGGTGTGTCTACTAGCACCATCGGCGAAACCAAAATGACTCATGACATCAACACAACCTGCCAAAGCAGATCAAAAAACATCACCACCTCATCAAAAATCGAAAATCAAACAGATATGTACAAGACAAAAACTACTATATACAAAGAAAAATGCTAGGCCAAAGCCTAGGCATAATACTTCTTCAAATAGAGCCCATTTCGGGGCTCCGGCAACTCATTCCCTTCGAAGTCAACCAAGGTATATGCTCCTTTCTTAAGGACCTTCTTGACGATATAGGGGCCATACCACATCGACTTAAACTTTCCTGCCCCCAAGGCATCTTTTTCTTGGGCATAGACCAAAACAAGGTCACCTTCGGAAAAGACCCTAGGCTTAACTGCCTTATCGTACTGAGCTTTAACTCGGTTTTTATGGGCTTCATTCAACGTGGCGGCATCTCAACGCTGCTCATCAAGATTTTCCAGATGAAGAAGTCGCTCTGCCAGACTAGAAGTGTCAGGAAGAAGCTCAACAGCTAATTTAAGGGAAGGAATCTCGCATTCAATGGGGAATACGGATTCCACCCCGTGGACTAACTGAAACGGAGTAAAGCCAGTTGTAGTTTTAACTGACGTCCTGTATGCCCAGAGTGCAGGATATAGCATAATGTGCCAGTTGGATCTATGTTTATCAATTGTCCGTTGAAGAATTGTCTTCAAGGATTTATTCACGGCTTCCACTTGCCCATTGGCCCGAGGATAATATGGAGATGAATGCTCCTGCCGGAAACCCAATTTAAGAGCCAACTCAGCCATCATACTATTCTGAAAGTGACTGCCATGGTCAGTGACAATATCTCTAGGTATACCGAAACGAGCGATAACTTGGTTGAAGAAGAAAAGAGCTGCAGTCTCACCATCGTTCCCAAAAGTAGGCATAGCCTCGACCCACTTCGTAAAGTAGTCTACCGCTACGATAATGTACTTGTGACCTTTTGCCGAAGGCGGGTTACAAGTAGTATAATCCATACCCCACTTTGTAAAGGGTCCGACAGTAACGACTGGAAAAAGCGGAGCTGGATGAGCGCGCATTTTTCGAGTATACACTTGACAAGGATGACACTTCTTGACCGATTCCATACAATCTTTGAAAATCGAGGGCCAGAAGTAGCCAGCACGCAAAATCTTTTGGGCTGTAGCAAGCCCTGATAAATGACCCCCACAAGCTCCACCGTGAGAATCATTGAGCACAGCCTCAGCTTCTTCGAAAGTTAAGCAGCGTCTTAAGATTGAATCAACCCCTCGACGGTACAAAGCATCACCAATAATCAGATAACTTTTAGCTAAGTGACGCAGCTTACGACGCTCATCTTTCGAAAAGGAAGAGGGAAACTTCGCAGTCTGGAGATACAAAATGATATCCCCATACCAAGGATCTTGTGGAGAGATTAAAAACAAGTGTTCGTCCGGAAAGGACTCATCATAGATCATCTCCTCACCACAAGGCAACTCGGAGATCAATTCCGCAAAGACTAATGACTTCTTGGATTTGGCAGACATGAACTCTAGATCGAATTCCTGTAATATCACAATCCATCTATTATACTTGCCCCCAATCACTCGCCTGCTGAGGACAAACTGAAATGGATTGGCAGCTGCCAAGACATAAGTTTTGCGAAGAATAATGTAATGCCGGAGTCACTGCACAGCATGGACTGCTGCTAAGGCTAATTTTTCTATCGAGGTGTATCGAAGTTCAGGTCCTACCAGTCCTCGACTAAGGTAGTAAATAACATGCTCAATAAGAGCATCATCCTCCTGAACCAGAACCATACCAATGGTAGATTCTGTTGTAGCCAGATACAAAAGGAAATCTCTGCTATAATCGGGTGGACTCAGTAAAGGAGCAGAGGTCAATGCCTTTTTCAAGGCATCGAATGAGCGTTGACCGTAGTCGTCCCAAAGAAAAGGAACTCCTTTCTTCAACAGTCTCATATATCCTTTTGTAATCTCAGCATAGTTAACGATAAACCTCCGAAGAAAGTTAGACTTCCCTTGGAGACTTTGAAGTTGACGGATTGAAGACGGGGGAGGCAACCGAAGTATTGCCTCAACCTTGAAGGGATATACCCTTATCCCTTCACTAGACACGATAAATCCCAACAGCCGACCGGATGTCACCGCGAAAACGCACTTGTTCGGATTCAAACGAATTTTATAAAAACGACATCTCTCAAATATTTGCCGAGGTGTCCTGGATGATCCATCCTCTTTCGAGAATGAGCAGCTAGATCATCTAAGTATGCCTCGATGATTTTCTTGATGTCGTGGAAGGCGTAAGACATGGCCCGCCGAAAAGTAGCTCCAGCATTTTTAAGACCAAAAGGCATTTTCTTATATGCAAACGTACCCCAGGGACAAATAAATGCGGTCTTATGTTGATCTTCTGGACGGATAGTAATTTGATTATAACCATAGAAACCGTCCATGAAGGAGAAAATCTCGTTACCCGCACACTCGTCAATAATCTGATCAATGAAAGGTGTGGGGTAATTGTCTTTAGGACACGCCTTATTCAGGTCTCTGAAATCGATGCACACTCGAATCGTTCCTTGCTTTTTATCTACCGGAATGGGGTTTGAAACCCATTCAGTCAGAGGAACTGGGAAAATGAATCCCACCTTAAGTAGCTTTTCAACTTCAACTTTGATAGCTGCTGCCTTCCTAGGATTAACCGGATGAAGTTTTTTCCTGACCGGCTTAGCGTTTTCATATGTCTTGATCTCATGCTGGACGATAGATGGGTCTATGCCATGCATTTCCTCATAAGACCAAGCAAATACATCCCTATACTCTTTGAAGAGCTCGGTATAGATTTGAACCTCTTCATGGGAACATTCAACTCCAATGAAGACATTCTCGACAATATTGGGATTCCTGGAAATGTTCACCGGGATAGTAGGAGAGATCACATCCATGTTCCCTTCAGCATATACCTGTGCTGGTGCTAAAGGGCTCAAGACTGGGTGAACAGGTCCAGGAGACTGAGGACTTGGAAAACTTGTTTCGACTTCGCTCAAGTCAGGTAGGAAGTAAGACCAATGATGCAAATCATCCCACGGTCTATCTATACCTGTCATCGCTTCCAGGATAGCCTCTTCAGATGGAAGAGTGGTATCTAGACAATCCTGGGCAGAAGAAGAAGTAAGCGTCCAAGCCGGAGCCACATCACCATCCAACTCTTCCGGAGAAAGAGGAGCTGGATCAGACTCTGCAGTGTCAACAATAGACTGATATGCAATCTCAGCTGCAGAAATCGGGAATGCCATTCCACCCACTTGCCCTTCTTCCAATGTGGTTGTTGGAGAAGGTAAGGTCCAAGGGTCCGAAAAATAATGAGTTCGAAAGAACTCTCTTCGAAGGGGAGCCTTGGAGGATGAAATAGCATTAATAGACACCTTAGGAGGAGGAAGATCAAAAGAACCCATCAGGGAAGAATACATTCCCACTCCTAAATTCTCGATAGGCGCCTTGGTATTATCCAACTTAGGAACAGATGAGTCAGGAGGCGCATCCAGGTCTACAGGAGGACAGTCCAGTTGATCCATCGTGACTATCCTCCCTTCGTGGGGGAAACATACTATCCGAAATAGTGAGGATGCAATGGCATCCATATCATATATCCAGTTCCTCCCCAACAGAAGGTTGTAGTCCAAGGCTGCATCTACTACCTCAACTTCTATGTTAACGGTTTTTCCCCCAACACAGATGGGCAAAGCCGGGACAATACCATGGGGTCTGTGAGAATGACCATCGAATGCAGTAAGAATAGTGCTAGACGGAGCAGCTTTTGGAGATCCAAGTGTCTTCCAACATGCGAAAGACATCACGCAAGTAGAAGCACCCTCATCAACAACCGTGCGAAAGATGTTAGTCTTCCGGTACGATGATTTAATATGGAAGGCCATATGATGAGGAAGTCTCTTCTTAAAATTCTTCATATCAAAGGTAATCAGAAGAGAATTTTTCGGATCAATGGCCCCAATGGCAGTGAGCAAAGCACTGCGCTGAGCCGGACAAGACTGGAGTACCTCTAAGGCAGACATAGCACAAGGACTCTGCGCCAGATCTTCTACAATCGAGTAGTTCTGGGCAGCCCTTGCGTTCGGATTAATCGTTGACCGCTTAGAAGATGCTTTAGGCATCCGAGGCATAGACTCGACAGTTGGCTTCGTTATGTGAAGCGGCTCAGTAGCATCAAGAACTTCCTTAGCTTTCGAAGATTCCTCTCCGCCATAATCACGGGATCTCGTAGCGACATCCACGTGAGCACTCATCATAAAGATATTCGATGGAATTTCCCTTTCCTGAGGACCTCCAGAGGAAGCCCCAGGATTTTGATTCGCGCCAGCAATTAATTGCTGCCCTTGGGGAAAAGGGTTTGTTAGCACAGCCTGGGAACTAGAAGAACCTTGCTGAGACAACAGGCGCTGAGCATCCTGAATTTTCGGGCAAAGATGCGTGAGATGGTCTCCACCACAAAGCTTGCACGGAAACTTCACTTTCTTTTTTCTCCTTTTGACCCTCACCAACACGCTGATTTTATTTGGGTACTGTCTTTCCCATTCTTGCCCTTCTTCTTGTTATTACGTTCCTTCTTCTTCCCATCGGACTGTTGATTTCCTTTGGGTTCAGAAGATTGGACAGCATTAATGGACAAAGACTGGGAAGGTGATGAATCAGCAGGCACAGCCTGACCAGAAGGAGCAGATTGTAAAGACAACTGCTGCAATTGAGAAAGCAGGCTGGCTGCACTACTACTGACCGATCCGACAAGTCCGTCACCATGCGGACTAGGTTTGGGTTTCGATAAATCCAACTTGGAGCGAGGAGCATTGGGAAAATACTTGTAAAGTACCCCAGACTGAGAATAGATCAGTTCTAACTGTTGGGCCCTAAAGATGGCCTGCTCCTCGGAATATACCCCTGATAGGGATACATCCTTTGAAATGTCTGACTGAAGCGATTTCAAAAACCACTCGAGAAGGAACTCACCTGGAATATGGGCTTTGATAAGCCTCTTCCTTCTCCTCCATTCCTGAATATGATCAGAAATGTGAGTTGCCTCATCTTGCTTAAAATTAGCCAGGAGTTCGGTCCCAGCCTCATATCTGACAGGAAACTGAAAATGGTTCAGAAAAGTGATAGCCAGTTCTCCAAATGTGGCAAAACTGCCCCCAGTGAGCTCTATATACCACTTTGCGGCATTTCCAGTTAAGGTGCGCTGAAATAATATCAATCTAATCGAGTCGTCGATCAAAGAGTTTGAAGAGCACCATAAGTGGAAAGTGGTGATGTGGTCTGCCGAATCTTCACCATTCTTACCTTCAAACTTAGGAATGTCTGAAGGAAGTTTGGTTGGAATTGGAGGCCACCCCGGACTATACCGAATCGGGTCATTAGTTAACTTCGACAAGTCTGGCAAGTTTAACGTTGCCAGAAATGGTAATCGAGGTGGAGCCTGAGAATTCCATCCTTGATGGGATGGATTTCCCACATTCTGAAAAGAATAGCCTGGATTTGATGAGGCACCAGGCTGCCAGAAAGGACCCGTAGAAAATGGAGAAGAACCTCCTCCCCACGCCGAGTTACCAAAACCCAGACTAGTTCCCCCCACTGAAGTATTGACTGAAGAGGAAAGCCCCTGATAGGGGTTCCACGCATTAGATAGAGGAGAAAAAGACTGATAAGCACTCGATGTAGGGAAAGAAGCATTCCCTTGATGACTCGCGAGGAACTGATTCCCTGCCCCCGACGTTGCAAACATAGGATTCCATCCCATAAAAGCAGTCGAACTTGGCCCCTGTGCCCAAGGGTTGAAACTCTGGGTCTGGGACGTAAAAGGAAACGACCCTAAAGAAGGATTTGGACTGGGAATATGCCCAGTCCCAAAGGGGAAACCCTAAAACGAAGCTGATCCACTAGCCATGTTAGACATGGGCGTAGATCCAGTTGCACCGGCGGTAAAGGAAAAAGAGGGATTTCCAGCAATGGACATCCCTGAAACGAAGGGACCAGATTGAGAAGCATATGCTTGGGTGAACCCAGAGCCAAACATAGCAATGCTAGAAGCACTCGAAGATAGAGCAAGAGTGCCCCCTGCCTCGACAGAAGCAGGGGTCTGAATGCCCGCAACACTCACGGTAGAAGCCGCGTTCCCAGTCGTGGCCATCGAAAGATAAGAAAGATATGGAAGATCCGGCGGTCTCTCAGACTCCGGTCCGACGTACTCTATAACAAACAGATGATCAAGAGGAAGAGGAGATGGACCTGTAGCCGCAGGCTCAGGTATATCTTCTATCTGAAAATCTTCCTCCTGAGGAAACAATACCCTCGAGGTGAGCGAAACGCTCCTCTCGGAACCGACACCGGAATCAGCAACGAAACCTTCAGACCTTAGTGGAGGATCTCTCTCCACAGCGTCAGACTCTACAGGGTGAAAACCACCTGCTAGGTCGCTCCTACGCCTTCTCGAAGAAGGCTCTGCACTCTCGGGAGATAACCCCCGGACTCTCCTCGAACGTCGAGGCGCTTGATCAGCCACTTTTACAAATTTATTATATTAGACTCAAGAAAAGTAAAAAGCTAGGCAAGCTAGGAGCAAAGAGCACTCACTAAAATCAAAACCCTGAGAAACAGCAAGCAAACAGCCTCCAAGTATTTCCGCTCCGGGTGATGAGGACCGGACACCAAAATACAGGAAAGCGAAGTATAGGGCCTTCCGAAAGCAGTCCGGGATGATTAGGGCCCAGAACAACTAGCGAAGGTATCAGAAACAGTTACGCCGACCTCCTAACGACAGCCTTTGCCGGCTCAAGCACCCAAGCTTCGCAAGGGCACCCCCGAGAAGTACTGCTGAAAGTGATGCGACGTCTGCCTCAGGTACCACGGGTATTCCCCCCCGCAGTCACCTGTGTGGAACCTAGGAACAACAACTATGGACACCAATCCGTATCAGAAGCTGGGCGGAACGGTCTTGAGGTCAGATTCAGCTAATCGGAGGGGGGTATCCCTCTTCTTAACCTTCACTTCCCCTCGCGCTTGACTCTCGGATGAGAGCTTTCCCAGTCCACCTCACGGAGTTGGATTTCGCTCAATTAATCAACTTCTATGTTTGTTTGAGCGGCTTTGGAGAGTTAACTCTCCTCTCACCTATTCCAAGGCCCTACAACCTAGCTAGTTGGTGATTGACACTTAGTAAAACTTGCTAGTTGATTTTAGATTAAATCGCTTATTTTAAGGGCTTTTGTATTAAGTCACAAGGATATGGAGTTGAAACCAATGGTGTTTTGATGCAAAAGAAATTAATAAAAACCTGACTACATGCACATGCAGTTCTTTGTCTTTCGATGAAGAGAAATTTCTATAAAGGTTCTACGAGACTAAAAGATGTATTTTTCTTTTCGAATTACAAACTCACACTCACAAAAACTAAGAAGCTAACTAAATGATTCAATGCACCTAATGCAAACGACCACTAGTATGTAAATTCTAAGATGCAAAAAGTCCCTTGAAACAAGGTGAAATTTCCCAAAAAGCTCCTTCAGTTTTAACTCATCTTTTTGTTGTCCAGAAAGCCAATTCTTGAAACAAGAACTCTTAGTATAAGACAACAAAAATACTTGACAACAAGAAAAAGAAATCAAATGACAACTTCTCCTCAAAATCAAACCAAAAACTAGAAGCAAGAAACTTCACTAAAGCTCCAAAAGATAAGGCCAAACGAAAATGAAAAACGCAACAACAAAAACAAAAACAAGACCAAATGTTTTTTGAGTTTTTGAAATGCAAAAAACAAAAAGCAAAACAAATGTTTTTTGGGCTTTTCAGTTTTATAAAACAAGAGCTCAAGAAGACCAAGCACAACTATCCCAATTCAAGCCAAAACAAGACCGAATTCCAAGCACAAACTTCAACTATGCTCCCAAACCTTATAAAGCTAATGATAGCAAGATCAATAAGAGCAACGGAAGACCAAAAACTCAGCCAAGCAGCCTAGACGAATAGTGCAAACTTGCCGCAACAAAAGACTCCAAAGAAGCAAGAAAAGTTCTTTGAAAATTGCAACAAAACCCTAGCCTATGAAACTCAAGAAAACCAATCGAAAACAAAGCAAAAAATGCAATGCAAGGCACAACACAAAGATAGGAGCGAGTCAGTGAGCAGAAGCTCTCTGTTCTGATAAAGCAGAACAGCCAAGAATGCTCAGAAAAGAATCTTGGAACTCAATCCAGGAGTGCGAGCACCAACAAGAACACTCTGCCAAAAAGATTAGTTTTCGAACAAACGAAAGAGAAACAAGATTTGAAACCACTTCTGTGTCCACCTCCGGTGGTACGGAGACTGCGAACACGGGGACTCCCTGAGCGGAAAAAAGACCAAAAACACGAGTCTTAAAAATTCAAAATCTGCCTAGGTATACGCGACCTTGCAGTTATGCAACCAGTGTGTATACGCGTCTGTGTTGAGGGAAACTCACGTATACGCGGATCCCTTTAGACAAACTCGCGTGTATACGCGACTATGTGCAGACAAAAAAGCGTATACAAAGAAAGATAATGAAAAAACAAAAAGGACAAGCCTGGGAAACACCAAGACTTCGAATTTGTGCAAAAGCAAGGCTGGTACAACAACGACGAAGTGAATACCCTGACAGCCTGCCAAGCAATTTGAAACAACCCAAGGAGAATCACAAAGATAAAACAACGGAAGTCGCCGGATTACCCATTTGGGAATTAACACCCTAGAGATTGGTTGATTATTCTCCCACGAGAAGCGATGCTAGCACGGGGAACTCACACAATCATGCACATTCACCAAGCTAAATACCGACGGTAGAGGTTTGCCACACGGGTCCTACGTTTGAAGTAGATCCACGTGGAGTTCAAACTCCCTGCAACCGTCCTTCCTCCTTAACACGAAATAGAAAGAAACGACACAAAGGACAGGTTGTACAACATATTTCTGTCTGTATGTTGTGTGTGATTCATATAAACAAATAATCATAATGAATAACGCTAACAACAATATTACTACCATTAAAAACATACACTACTTGCGTTTATTTAAGAACATTGTGATGCTTGTGTGAGTATGAATGCATTATAAAAGTAATCGAGAGGAGAGATCTCCATCTGCACAGTCCTTCCAAGACGCCCGCGGTGGTACGTCGGATCCGTCGACCCCTTCCAAGCGCTAAGACTCCTTCCAAACCGGTGCATACGAGATAACATATAAAGGGATGTGTATCTCAAGGAAACAAGGGTTTCCTGAAATGAACTGGGAAAGTGCAGGAGGCACGGGGAATCAGACTTGGATAGGGAACCAACAGAGTATAATATCAATACTTTCTCTCTCTCCCGTAGGCCATACATATGAGGTCTTTTTATAGTCCCTCCAAGTAGTTTCAGCAGTTGGAAACAGTTGGCACGAAGTGAGGTGGTTGAACTACACGAGTAACCATCTGACGAGCGCGAAAATTAGGATTTTATATTTTTAATCATTTAATGGCATACGGAAAAGTCTAAATTTGTACTCGCCGTATACAAGAAAAAGTAAGCATGGTAGTACAGGATTTTCCGCATTTCGATGAATTTGTCCAAGTACGGCAAAAGAATGCATTTAAAAACATGTATGAAACATATGAATCTGTCAAAAAAGTGAAAATGATGCTATGTGATGCTCCTTTCTGTTATCCGGCCAAAAATGAAGAGACAAAACGTCGTATTGGTCCCTTGTAATATCTACGGTTCTCTCTCACAATCTCTCTCTCTTGTTTCTCGCTCACGAGAATACACACACTGTCTACATTATGACACAATACCTCATGTATACAAGGGGTTTTCTTACGAGAAAAAAACCTAATCTCAAACATACCACCATAGGATCATTTTTACTAATGAACTAACATATTTGGATGCAATAGAAATTTCTATACTTTTACAAGGTAATTTTACATCTGTTTTTAGCTTTGGGGGCGTTTCCCCCGAAAACCCCCACCAGGGGGGGGCACCGAAAAGTGTTGCCGCCCCCCCTGGACCCCCCATGGCAGCGATTAATTACGGGTGGCGTTGCCGCCCCTTTGAAGGTATAGGGGTCCAATGCTGTGATACAAAGTAAACAAGATAATCAGGCTCCACACCCAACACTTCAATGCTATTACTAGTCCTTCAATTTTATCTTGTGGCGTGGCTGAAGCAGGAATGGCTACCTCTGGCAGGTCACCACATGGTCTATCGATCATATGTTCCAGCTTTGCTCGCTATGCAATTTGTTCCTGTTGCACTGTCTAAGCTTGGTGAGATTCTTTAGTCTTTTCTGCGATCTATTGTTCTGCTTCACTGAGCTGCTGGTGCATGTGCGCCTCCTTGCATTGAAAATCATCTGTAATAATGGTTTTTATTACATGCAACTTACCACTAGGAATCATTAACAAGTCTATCTCCACTTTTGGGTAGGTCTGCACCTACGCACGTAAATCAGGTTGTCCAATAGTGACTGTCGCACTTGAGAAGGGGCATATCTTGTTGTCCGGCTTGATGATGATCATAGTTGTAGTTTGGCTCACTTGAATCAGCCTCACTTGATTCACGCTCTCCTGGATATTTTCGGTCTTCAACTGCAACACCTAAAACCCTGACTGTAATGCATTTACAACAACCTTGTACTGTTCTTCCATCGCGGTCCACCTATCTTTGGAGGCAGATGCGACCACATCTGCTATTTTGTCTAGGTCCTCCTTGGTTAGTGTAACGTCCTCTGTTTCTCCAAACTTCTAGCCTTTCCTCTTCTTTCACGCACCCTTGTAGGTCTCGGCATTTCATTTAGTGCCTCTAGGAGACTTTGATCCAGTGCCATCTAGACCATCTAGGCCTCCAAGGTCCAATTCTGCTTCTTCTTCAAGTTCTTGCTCAATATCCTTTTCTGCGTCCTTTTCTGGTTCTTTTTCTGCTTCCTTCACTGCGTCCTTATCCTTTGTTGCTTCTATGTTAGATGTGGAGGTTGTGATGGGTGCAATAGAGTCTATCCCGATCTTCCATGCTTTAGGCCAGGTTTCAAGGACCTGGTCAATTTCAGCCTCCGTGACCATGTAAGGCAGGTTGTAAAAAAATAGGTCATTCTGCAACCAAATCTATACATTAATCATCATGACTTGGAAATCCGAAATGGATTTGTACTTGGCATACATGGTTGGGGACAATCGGGGCCGAGAGTGGATAGTTACTTCTAGCGCACCCTCAAATAGAACCCAGAATATTTTTTTCTCTTTAACTCTTTGTGGGTCTGGTGAATCCCATAAATTGGCGTAGTGCCCCCCTTCTCATACACCAGCTTCAACTTCTGGGAGCATGGCACCCTTTGGCGTCTCCCATGCAATTAAAGAGATCAAAAGAAGAATCCAGGAGTAGCTGAACTTCTTCCCTTCTTCTTGTGCCTTGCGCACATTCTCTAGAAATTCTTGGTAGAGATATTGCAACCAGTTATAACTTACACCTTTTTCACATTGTCCCGCTAGTGCGGTAATGTGCGTAGGGACCACCTTAGGTCGACATTTGTGCACTAGCTTACATCCTAAGACCAGGGTTCCAAGGTGTACTTCTGGGTTGGAAATTTGTTGTACGAGGAACCCCCTGGAGTCGCACCTAACCTTATAATCCTTCTTGACTTTGGAGGTGATCTTATGCTCATTACTTTTGCAAAAACTAGACATGGGATGGGGCCCCTTTTTGGACAGGACGATGATCCGGTGGATTAGCGCGACATCGACGGGGATTTGATTCTTGATCCATAAACATCCATTGTGGATCAATGCTAACAGACACATAGATACTAGTGATTGGGTACCTACCAAAATAACGAATCCTTAGTAGATTGAGAATCCCCGCCTTGCTCAGCTCCCGCACCCACAACAAAGCATCTACCTTCACCACTCCATCATATAAGACGTGCTACAGGTAATATTTAGGCGCAAGCTCAGGGAATGTCCCCTCGCTCGCCAAGTCATAATCATCAAATTTGATAATGGGGATCTTCCCGAACATGTCCCCCTCCAACGTAACTTCTTCTGGGATCAGTGGGATCTGCAGGAATGTGCGCACTATATCCAAATCCTTGGGTGCCCTCACAGAGGTTCTACGTGGCTTGACATACTTTGCGAGCCACGAAATGGGCTAAAAAAAGAGCGAACCTCCTCAGTCGTGCTCATGGGTTTCTTGGTTGGGTCGCCTGTAGGGGACCTATCGTTCGTTGCCTGGCACGTGGATGTGAATTTCCTAGGTGACATTCTTGACTTGGAATATGACCCCTTGTTCATCTTACCCTTTATTTTAGTTGGCGTGGACACGACTTTTTGGACCTCTAGTATGACTTTATGAACATCATTCGATCCTGGCTTTAGATGCTATGAGCGGCACAAATTTATCTTCAGATGGTGTGCTATTAGGGTTAGTGGCCCTCATTCTTGGTCAAAAAATGAACTTTGGGTTTCTTACGTCGGATTTGGGGGTCTCATGGTCAGACATACAGGTCTTAGAGATGAACGCTCAACACAATTCGCAAATAAAATTAGGGCACCATATACTCGAAAAGAAAAGGAACAGAATATGACCCACACCCTTCCTTTTATAGGCGATCTGAGGTAAAAATGGTCAGATCTTCATTAAATGCATCATAACCCCATAAAAACGGTCAAAAATACCGTAAGATATCCTCATAAAATGCAGAAACCCCACTCCGTCCAATGGTAAAATCACTTTTTCTCCCAGTTTTATTGTTCCAACAACTATTTTCTTCTTTTTCACACTACCTTTGCACTCTTTCTACACATGTCTGCACATTCTCCCTACGCAGCATGAAGACAAGTGGATTCCCATTCTACGACCATATAGTCATTTGGTAGGTACCGGGTTATCCCTATACGGGTTCAGTTGGCTTCCATTGAAATACCCGAGAAGACTCTCTCCACACAATGTGGCCAAGCGCACCACACCTCCATCAATTATTTCTTTCACAATGTATGGCCCCAACCAGTGCTTCCTGAACTTCCCTAAGTTGTGGGAAAATTGACTGTTATATAACAAAACCAAATCGTCTTCTTTGAATGCCTTCTATCAAATGTGTCTATCATGCCAAGCCTTTTCGCACACCTTCTGTACTTGCTGATGAATGTTAGCAATGAACCAATCATCCTCTAAGGAAACCAATTGCGCAAGACATTTCTTCTTGATGTCAGGCTCAACCATATTAGTGAATGCTATGATGTGTAGGCTTGGGACAATATATTCCATTGGCATGATTGCTTCTTTCCCATAAACCATTCTGAATGGTGGTTTTCCAGTCAAATTCTTGTATGTGGTCTTAAGACCATAACACGGAAGGTATGTGCATGTCCCAAACATTCCAGTTTTCATTACAGATCTTTGAGAATGCATTCTCCAAAATTTTGTTGAAATCTTATACTGCACTATTCGCCTAAGGGTGATAAGGAGTACTTTCCTGGTGATGTATATGAAATTCCTCTATCAGAGCTTCAATGGTTTCATTAAAAAAGTGTGTACCCCTATCACTCATCAATATCTTCAAGCACCTAAACCTAGTCAGGATATGTTCAAAAATGAAATGTGCAACAATATCTGTGGTACAATCCTTGACTAGCTTAGCTTCGGCCCATCTGGTTACATGATCCGTGGTAGTGATGATGTAGCATGTGCCAGTCTTCTTCCTTGGAGGATTGATAGGTCCAACAAAATTTATAGCGCATTTATCAAATGCCTGTAGGTCCATCTATGGCTGTAGGGGCATTTCATCTCTATGCGGGGGCTTCCCCACTCTTTGGCATGCATCACAAGACCGATAGTATGCATGTGCATCACTGTGCAGCATGGGCCACCATAAACCAGCACACATCACGTTATACACAATGGCCTTCCCTGCATAGTGGTCTCCCGCCACTCCTCCATGAGCCTCAACCAAGATGTCCTGTCACTCATGTTCCAAAATGTACCTTCTTAATACTTCATCTGCCCCTAGGTTGTGCAATTGACCAAAAATCAAGATAAAATCAGCTGCGCATGAAACCAACTCCTTCTTTTGCTACACTAAATATTCAACATGCTCACTTCCACTGGTCAAAAAGTGAATAGTATCAAAAAAGTGTTAATTAACCACCTTGATACCAAAGATATGCGCATCAGGTAGTCCCTCCTCCAGACTGGTTGGTTCCTCCCCATTTTCGATGCGTGACAGATGAACAGGTCCAACATTCAATCTACCAGGCTTCACAATGATTTCAAAATCATATTCCTGAAATAGTAGTTGTTGGTGTTGGAATCATCACTTGGACTACAACAAGCACCTGAACAAACACATATTAAACTATAAAGAAATTTAATGATTTTTTTTGTGAGATTAGTAGGTGGTACAAACTTTGGTTCACTGAAAAGAGATTTTAGTCAAGTCCACAGTTCTACTAATGAGGGTATTGTAAATTGATGTGGTAAAAAGGTGTAAGTTTTTAGTCTATGAGAAGAGGAAACTGTAAGATGAGAGAAGAATCAGTAGGTCTGTAAAACATAAATATATTGATTTAGTAGAAATTCACAAAAGTAGCAATTTGACAATATTCCACTAAGAGAAAGCTATTTCTAGTCTGACAAGATTCTCACTGAAATATCATGAAGATTAACTATCATGAGTGATGCTCTTCCACTGTTATAATATAGATTTTATCAAGATTTATCACTGTGTGAGACTAACAAAAATAGATAAAACACATAACAGTACGATGATTTGCAAAATGGAACTAGAAGAAATTAGATATGGAAACACAAGTAAAGTAGACAATACAGACAACAAATTGGTAATAAGTCCTAAGTAGTATTATTCCATTTCATTCACAAAAAGGATTACAGTTCATATAAGTAAAAATTCTATAACCACCAACCAACCCTAACTTCATATCATTTTGGCATATATATACAAAATATGATACTATCATCTTCCATAAAAAAATTTAAATCTGTTTCAAAAGTCATTACAACCTTATGCAAGAGGTGAGGCTTATCTAAAACTTTAATACGTTATGTTATGACATAATGAAAATAACAACATCAAGGCTAACAATTTGAAGTTGTTTGTATGATGTGGAAGTTTTATGGGAAGACTCCTCTTCCATTTTGGTGCAACCAACTCCATAAAAAGTGCAAAAAATAGTGAAAATGGTGTGTGGATGTACCTTGAATGCTACCCGGTGTCTGGTAAAAATGTGCTAGTACTGAGAGTATTGGTAGAAAACTGTTTGATAGAAACTCTGCTACTATTCCGCTGTTCCTTTCCCTTTTTTGGTGTAAGACACTTTTTAATGGCGGGAAACTCGAAACTTTTGGATAGAATGACGGAGTTTCATTTTATGAGAAATTTCAAAGAAAATACTTTGAAATAGGTTTAATTGATAGAGGAGACATGGAGCGGAATAAATGATAAGTGAGGGGTTTTGGTGACATGGCGAAGAAGTGGGACCGATCGTAGATCATACATCAGAAGTTTTATTGTGAAATGCGGGAAGTTAAATGTTAAAAATGGGAAGTGCAATGTCCGATGAGGGTGGAGGTGACGTGGTAGAGAAATGGGACCGATTATAGATCCTGCATCAGAAGTTTTATAAACATACATACTCGTGCAATCAACAACGTTTATCAGAACTTTAAACAAAACAGTAATTGCTCCCAAACAATATGTATTCACGTGTAATTGTGGTTCTTGAGCCCCACAACTAGTTGACCAATAGGAAGAAATCACAAATCGACCGCCCTCAAATTTAACTTTACGCTAATAATGGCTAAACCATAAACTATGTGATTTATGAAATCGTGCTGGTGCACTACGCCAACATGAGTCCCTCACCTAATCGCATTGCAAATTGCTTAACATACCATGCGAAGCCTTAATGATAAAATTTTAAAACCCTGATTTGCGAAATCACTCCATTTGCGCTTTAATCTCCAATTTTGATCTGTGCCCATATCTGACAGTATTCCTTGCTTTCCCCTTAGCCTTATCGCATCACAAATCACTTAACATACCATGCGATTTGACTTAACGATAAAAATTAAAAATTGTGCTTTGCGAAGTTGCCCGATGTGCGCTTTAATCTCAGTCGTCGGTCTGCTCCCCTTTGGATCTGCGAATAGATCATGGCCATATGTTCTTTTTGGTCAGTCTGCTCCCCATTTTTTCATTCCTTAGTCTATTTCCTAACCAGCTTCCTTTAAATATTGTCTGCTGCTCTTCTCTAGATCTCCCACTTTGTTGGTTAAGCTGTTTTCTTTCGGTTGCGCTTTGATTTTAAAGAACTCTGGTTGCCACAAAGCCTTAATTTTCCTGCTTCGAAAATTGATTACCTGTTTACCCGTAGCCTCTTTTATGAGATAACAAAAATATTAATGAAATAGTTGCACTTTTCACTATGTGGAATATATGACTTCCATTTCTAAGAAATAGTTTCCTTTTACTGTATTATTTTTTTGACAATGAATTTGCAATAAAGGTAGCTATTATTCCAGACTAGATGATTGCAATTTTATTACCCAGACATCAACTGACCTTCAACACTAACATAATCCAAAACATATATTTTAACTTATTTTGGGACTCTAAAACACTATGACACCTATTCACTTAAAACCACCTTGATGCTGGGACATTTTAGCTTTTATTGGAAATGACTGAAACTTTGGACATGGATTAGGACACAATAAAAAATTGAAAACAATAATACGATAGCGATTAGACCATTAACATTTTTAGTGATAACAGTGGCTCCTATTGGGGATGAAGTATTCCCTATGAGGCTTCAAGGAATATAGACTCAGTGCCTCAAAAACTCTTTATACCCAGAAGACATTTTGAAAATAATGACTAGGATTGACCATTGACATACTGGACTCAAAACTTACCATATATACAGAAAAAATTACGATTGGGAATGGAGTTTATTGACATATCACACCAGAAATTTTATGATGGAGTGACTCAATCGACTTTACTAAATAAAGAACCTTTTAAGAAAATAACCATTGACTGGGCCTCTAGTCAGCTGATCATCATCCAGATGTTTGAGCAAAAAAGTATTATTCTCCAAAACTTCAACAATTTTAAATAGCCCAAACCACAGATTGTCAAACTTACCATGCTTTCCATGGTCTTCTCTCCTAGCATCCCAACGCATCACCGAATCATTCTCCTGAAACAACTGCTAATTTGATATTTTATCAAAAACAGATTTGACTTTAGCCTGATACTTCTAAACTTTTTCCAGCAATGATTCTCTGATTTGGTCTGCCGCTATCAACTGTAGCATTCTCCTTTGGACTGGGTTTTCATGATCAAATTCATTTTTTAGGAACTTCATCATAGGAAGAGATAATTGTAAAGACATTATAGCTTTTGTACCATAGACAAGATGAAATGGAGACATTCCAATTGATTTTTTACCACTTACTCTATCTGCCCACGGAGCATGTATCAGTTGAGTGTCCTAATTCCTCTTATTTTCAGGCATCATTTTCTTAATAATCCTTACCAAAATTTTATTATATGAATCATCCAATCCATTACCTTTAGTGTAATAAGGCATAGAATGAGTCAATTCAATCCCATATTGCTGACAAAATTTGTACATCTTAGCAGAATTTTAAAGGCCATTGCATTATCAGTTACTCATTTCTGTGGACAACCAAATCTTGACATAATATTTTCCAATAGAAATTTAATAATTACCATATCAGTAGCATTTCTGGTTGGTACAATTTCAATCCATTTAGTGAAATAGTCTTTAGATGTCAAAATCGATCTATGTTGTCCTGATGAAGGTGGATGAATTTCACCAATGAAATCTATCCCCCACTGTTGGAAAGGAACATCTGCTGAAATAGGAATGAGAGGTAATGCTAGAAATTTTTGTTTACTAGAAAATTTCTCACATTCGACACACCTCCTGACTTTGGCAAAGATATCAAATAAAAGAGTTGGCCAATAATAACCAGCTCTTAAGATTTTGTTTGCAGTTTCTCCCCAATACAAATTCCCTCCACACACTCCTGCATGTATCTTTGTCATAATCTCCTAGGATTCAACTTCGTCTACACATCTTAAGAAGACTCCAACATGATATTTCCAGTAAATATGATCTTCCAAAATGCAATACTTCATAGCTCTCAGTTTAAAAGATCTTCTTTTAGATTTCTCCATTTCAGGTGGACACTTGAAATTTAACAAGTAAAATATATCCTTGTACCAATCTGAATTAAATATTTCAGGATAATTATCAATACCTTCTCCATCTTCTCCTTTAGCTGCCTTTACATTCATATTTAAAGCTTTGAAGTTAGTTTCAGCCATCAAGCGAGCCAAGCCCTAACCCTTTATCAATTTAGTTGGTTTGATTTCAACATCAAATTCTAGAATCTTAGTCAACCATCGTCCTCTCCTTCAATCTGTATCTAGCTACAACAACACACCTTTAACATTGATATCGGGCATAAAAGAAATTATTTTTGAATGAAGATCATAAACTCGAAAATAATTCAAAGCCTTAACTAGTGCATATGCTTGTTTTTCAGTCAAGCTGTAATTTAATTCAACATCCCTTAAAGCACGACTGAAAAATGAAATTGGCTACTCCAAACCCTCCTTATTCTTCTGTAGTAAGACAACTGCAATTGTTTCTTTTGAAGCATATGAAAAAATCAAAAAATATTTTTCAAAATTAGGACTAATCAAAACTAGTGCTTCAGTGAAGGCAGACTTAATTGCTGAAAAGGAATCTTTAGCTTCATCTTGCCACTTAAATTCTGCATCTTTTTTTAGAAAAAACTTTATATGTTTGATCAGCTCTACAAAGTTAGGAACAAAATGCTTCAGAAAATTAATTTTCCCTAAAAATGACTACAAATCCTTCTTATTTCTTGACAAACTGATCTTGTGAATAGCTTCTACTCTTCCTGGATCAATACAAATGCCATTTTCTGTTACAATATGTCCCAATAACTTACCTTCTTGGACAACAAAAGACGACTTTTTGGGGTTTAAGGACAAACCAAACTTTCAACATTTGTCAAAAACTTGCTACAGATGTTTCAAGTGGTCTTCATCATATTTTGAATATACTATGATGTCATCCAAACAGATGACCACAAATCTGTCCTTTTCTCCTGCAAAGGAAATATCTATTTCCCTTTGAAAGGTTTCACCTTTGTTCATCAAACCAAATGGAATTTTGTTGTACATGAATGTGCCCCAGGGTGTGGTAAATGTTGTATTTTCTCTGTCTTGCCTGTCAACTGAAATCTGATTATAGCCTGAAAAGCCATCAATCATTGACAGTCTTTTTGATCCTACAAGCTTCTACAAGATATAATCCATCTTGGGCAGTGGATAATTATCTTTCAAGGAGCACCGATTTAGGTTGTGAAAATAAACACAAATACTTATTTCTCTATTATTTTTCTGGACTAGGACTATATTAGCTACCCAGTTAGAAAATCTCAAAGGAAGAATAATCTTTGATTCCCATCATTTTTTGATTTCTTTCTCAATGATTGGAAGCAACATGGGTTTGATGTGTCTGATTTTTTGTGCTATATGCTTTGCATATGTTTTCAAAGGGATCTTGTGCTCCATTATGCTCTTATCATAAGTTTTCAACTCACTATAAGACCATGCAAAAATATTAGAAAATTCCTTCAATAGTTTGATATATTTTTTTATGGTTTCCAGAGGAAGGAATTTGGACACTTTGACTAATATTGGGTGATCTTCTATACCAATGTTACACTCTATTGTACTCTCTCCATCATCCTTGCTTTCAGGGTTGAAAAGAAAATAATTATTATAAAAAAATATTTCTAAAGGAACCATAACCTTAGGAATAAATTTAGTACTCATATCTATAATGTTTTTCCCAGCCATAGTTTTCTTAAAAGGGATGCTATTTTGGTTTTCAACAATTTCCTTCTCATCATCAATTTGTATGTCTACAAACTCTTCTACAGACTCCAAAAATTTCTAAATATCCCTGTCATTTTCAAATACTTTCCAGTGCTTGCTGTTATCAGGAATTGAAGGTATTTTTTTTATTTGAACATCATATACTGCCTTGACATCTAGAGGAACTTTCAAATTACTAGCAACAATAACTAGTGAATCAACAATTTGATTTTCTTCTCTAGTGACAAAATTTATATTAAATGCTGAAAAATAATGTTCAATCAAATCCCAGACTTCATTCCTATGATTCTTCAATTTGGAATTTTTCACTTGGTAATTATTTCTCACCTGCTTAATCACCAACTTTGAATCACCAAAGGAAATTATCTGTTCTGCTCCCAAATCTTTCATTGCCTTCATACACAGCACAAGTTCTTCATACTCAGTAGTGTTGTTAGTGGTAGAAAATTGTAGTTTGTGTGATATGGTTACCTTTTGCTGAGTAGGATAAATGAGGACTACACCGGCTCCCGATCCTTCTCTTGAAGAAGCTCCATCAAAGTACAATTTTCAGATCTTTCATCCTCCTGAATGATGCACATTTGCACCTTGAAAATGTTGTTTTTCACTTAATTCAGGCTAGAAATCATTATCGTCAGCAGCAAGGTGAAAAATTGATGACCCCAATTCTTTTTCTTCAGCACATATGGGATGGTTTGATGGATTGTGCTGATCACTAATGATGTAGGCCATTTGAGTTTCCCTATATAACATTTTGAATTCCACTCCAAATATTGGGATGGTATCATATGACATGTCCATCTGAAGGATACCTCCCAATTTCTTAGACCAAGATCTGGAAAGTAAGGGAAACAACCAAATCCTTAATCACTCCTAGACACTTGACTTTTTTGGAGTCAAAGCTATAAATGTCATGGTCTTTCTTGGTGATCTCTAATCCCAATTCATTCATTAATTTCTTTGGCATGAGATTGTGGGAAGCTCCAGAATCTAACAAACAATTATGCAACAATTTTTCATGTATATTGAGTGACAGGTAGAAAGGAGGTGAGTTATCATCATTTTGGTCATTGAAATGACAACCTAGATAAATGGTGGGATGCTCATCCTCAAGGTTGACTGAATCAAGGGCAAGAGGAGGCTGCAATAGACTCTTAAAAGACTCTTTATATGCTAGATTTTTTAATAATTCCAGGAGTGGAATTGGAATTTTGATTTTATTCAATTTAGATTTGAAACTAAAATAAATTGGAACTAATTCCTTATTTTCTGCTGTAATTTGACAATTGGAGCGGAATTTTGAGGAGGAGGAACCTCATTTACCTTGGCCTTCTGTTTAACAGCTTGTTTATTTGAATCTAATTTTTGTTGAGGCTGCTGAACATGACCTTTGGACCTCAAAGGGTAATTTATGTTTTGAACTTCTTGCTATTTTTTATCATTCTGTGCATAAATTTGAGCATTCATATCATCAAAAAACAAACAAATTATTGATCTATCTTCATATGCCTGCAATGTCAAACATGTTGACAATTAAGTTTCTCCCACATGGTTTATTTCTTCATTTTCTTCCTCAATTCCTTGATGTTCTTCTTCAGCAAAATTATTCAAAGGAGACTGAACATTTTGATCATCAACATTCCTCCTTGGGTGCCATAGGATTTGCTGAGGCTGAAAATGCCTCTTGAAGGGAGCATAATTTCTATTAGCTTCATTTTGATTGGATCTAGTAGCTGGTTTATTTTCTACCTCTAATTGTGACATCTTAGAGGCAAGTTCCTTGATCAAATTGGACAGTTGATCGATCTTTTATTTTGTTGAAAGAGAGTTAGAAGAAGGATTTTATTCTTTCATCTTATTTTTGTCTTTTTCCTTTTCTTCCTCCATTTTTAATTTATTAGAATCCATGAGAATAGACTGTACTCCAATTGTAGCCTCTTACATACTTGTCAGTGCTTGTATTTTTTCAGCCCTCAACCATAAAGAAAATTCTAAATCTAAATCATTTTCAATTATCATAGCTGTGGTTTCAGTAGGTTTAATTTATTCAGGAATTTTCTGATAAATCTTATTAAACCTCTCAGTAAAATAAGATAATGACTCATCTGCCTTCTTATTCAGAGTTATAAATTCTATAAAATAATAGAAATAGTCTTTCCTATCACCCCAATGCTTCCCAAATATCTCTTCTAATTCTTCAATTCCTGTTATTGAATTTGGAGCCAAACTTCTAAACCATTTTCAAGCTTTACCATCCAAACTCCGAACAAAGAGTCTTAACCAGACATATTCATGTTCAATATTTTGATTTCCATCATAACTATAAAAAACCACTAAATGATCTTCAAAAGAAACTCCTTCTCCTTCCCCAGTGTATTTTGGAAGATATTTCAAGTAATCTCCTTGAGGAAGTGGATGTAAATGTTGAGGGAGAAAAAGTGGTGCATATCTTGTAGCCACTATTGGTTGCATCCTTGTAAGGGCAGGTTGAGCCATATTTTGTTGATGTACAATTGATGTAGCTGTTTGGGAAATAGGAATTATAAGTGGAAAATTCTGGTTTTGATTTAGGACAATAGAAAATTAATGGCCTTGAGAAGATTTTTCAGTATTTGGAACTGAGAAGAGTAAGTTTTCAAAAAGATGAACAAAGGATGTCTTGACTTCTCCTTCAGCAGAAGAGTCAAAATCTAAATTTGTCTCTTAAGGGGATGGAGTTAATTCAAGTTTATTTTTCTAAGCAAGGAAATCAGATAAACTAAAAGTAAGACCTTCAGGTACAGTCTCTTTAAGTGGATGAGAGGAAGATGACCCAACATTTGGATTTGGAGAGAAAGGAAAATATTCTTGCTAAGGGGTGAAAAGAGACTGGTATTTAGGATGAGTCTGAAGGAAATTTAAAATAGTCTTCGAATATTATTCAGTGAAAATATCCCTATCAAGAAAAGGTGAAATAACCAATACTTGTTCTAATTCCCCTTCAGTCAACACAAAATATTCTGATTTCTTATGAACACTTATAAATTCAGTTTCTCCTTATTTGACTAGAACAATACTTATTTCAGATTTACTAGGTGATGAGTAAGAAAAAATTTCAGCTTAGCCTAGGTTAACAACATCCACTTTATTTTGTATGATGTGGCAGTTTCATGGGAAGAATCCTCTTCCATTCTAGTGCAACCAACTCCATAAAAGTGAAAAAAACAGTGAAAATGGTGTGTGGTTGTTCCTTGTGTTATCACCAAATTGATCTTGATTGGTTGCTCATTAATCAACTCAATGTAACTCTTTCAAACCACTTCTAACTGAAGATTAGCCTCTTCAGTTTGAGAGGGCTCTCTCAAAGGGGGTTTATGATTTTGAATAAGGATAATACTAGATGGCTAACTCTATGAATTGTAACTTGGTTTTGTAGATTGCAGGTTGAAAAATGAAGGCTTTCTACCATTGGGCTATGGAGTCAACATCAGTACTCTTAGCGATAGTCGTTATTCACATGGAAGCTGAGGAAGATAGAGGTTTTTAACAAAGATAATTCATACACATAACATAGGAAAACACAATAATTTCACCCCTAAAGGAAGTCAAAGAATAATATTATGAATTCTTAGTAATTAGAGATAAAATATACTGCAAGTGATTAAACATAAAGATATAGATCAATAACACATCAAAAACCTCATGAGAATCTCAGGTCTGGAAGTAGAATGTCATTTTGTATTACTGATAATGGATAAAACATACAAGCAAAAATTTGGTGCAATATTCTCCAACCCTTTTCTCTTCAATGTTTAGTTTATAAAAAGACATTATTTACAATCTAGATGATCTGCCCAACTGGCTAGATCTTTAAATTCTACTTTGACACCTATTATAACTGAAACTACTAACTTGAAACAGAAAAATGACAGTTATCCTTTAAAGAAAACAAACTCCTAATAGGACTCTATCTAATATTTATTACATTCGGTTCTCCTATCAGTGAAATAGTTATATAATTAATGTCACATTCTTGAAGGACAAATCGCCATCACTTTACATATTTAAAACACCCCTAGATCTGTGGAACACAATCCTAATTTTTAGGAGTGGATAACCCTTCACTTTAATCCCTGTTTTTCCTGATGAGTTGGTTGTGTGACACTCCATTTAAGCAATGATTCTCTGCTGATATGTCCCACTACATGATGGGGGTCTCCAGCTGGAAAATGTGTTGTTGATATGCTCAAAAATCTTCAAAAGCTCCTCACTACGAAACATGGCAGTTTAGGCAGTTTTGTAGCGAGTTTTAGTAGTGTATAAAAACTTGATTTTCCATCTATATTTTTGACACCTTTGTTGTTCCAATACCTTTACTATGCCAAGACACCTTGAAAACAATAAATCTCCCTCCATAATACTTGAAAAAACTGATTTTTAAGGAAAAAAATGCACCTACAGGATTTTTCATAGCGTTTTTCTGGCCTCAAACCTTAGGTACGGTACGAAACTGTCGAAAAAACCATAATTTGCTGACTTCAAGATTGTCTTCAAGAATTGTTCTCTAGCTGCAAAATTTGGGTTATCTCCATGTTATGAACCTCATCAAACATATTCCATCTCAATTTTTTACTCTTGTGGTGTTTCATCTTCATTTACAATCAATTGGGTGATGGGTTCTTCTACCACTTTCATCTTCAGCCCCATATTTTCCAACTCCACTTGAATTAAATCTAGCTACTCTTGAAGATCTTCCACTTGGCCTTTTACTACCTTTTTTTTGGATTGTAAGTGCAATTTCATCCTCCTAACGTGTTTAACCTCACCTCTTAGTGGTTGAATCCATTTCATCAACTTTTCTGTATTGTCCAAGGTTTTTGAAACACTTGTGACTTGTTCTTCCCATATATTCCTCATTTGTTCAAATTGAACCTTCTCAGCTCCATGTTTCTTTGCCTCCAGCTTCAAAACTGATATCTCTTTACCTGCTTCCTTCAACTGCTCTTTGAGGGTTTCTATTTCTGATTTTTCAATCATTTTCTCTTTGCCCTTTCTTTGTTTGATAACCAATTCCTCATTTTCTGGTGAAGACAAATCTATGATGCTTGTTGGCTGGGCAGCTTCATTGATTTTCACAATCTCTTTACTTTCCATGACCTTCCTTGCATGTTTGGTCATTGGCTTCCTAGGTTGAAAACTGAAACCAACATCATCACCCACAAAATATAGTTTTTTGGCAGTCTTTCCTTTAGCTTTCTTCCTCCATCTTGGATGTATTCAACTTGCACAATGGGCAACTCTTTAATGTCAATTGCATGCCAAATATCCTCCAAATTTCCTTTAGCCAATGTATGGCTCCTAGTGACTCTCTTGCTGCCTTGTTTTCTCACTGTCTACTTCTATTTTGCATGTGCTATTTGAGGTGTGTCATTCTCCTACAAAGGTTTTGTTTCCATATTCACTGGTTTTGGAGGAGATGATCTATTTACTTCTTCAACTTCGTCTACCACAGCTGGTGATGAAGTAGTTCTAGGTTTGGAGGTTTTCTTAGGAGTAACCACGTCACTTTCATAGCCACTCATGAACAAGAAGGAAGTCCAATCTTTGTCTAACCTCCACAATTCTTCTAATACTAACAACTTAATTATACCATGATGAAAAATAGATGTCTCACTTCCTTCTATCTTGATTTTAACCTTATCTGACATTTTCCCTAGACTTCTGTATAAATAAAAAGGCAAGTCAAGTGACCTCTTACCTAAAAAATGTAGAAGAAGTATAAGATGATAGGAGTAGACCATGTGAAATATTCCTTCACAGGTAAAATACTTTTGAATGACCATCAACAGCTTTGCATAATTCTCCTTCATGAAACTCCTAGGGATAGCATTTTTCAGATCAATTTCATTGTGTTCTTGCTTGATGAACTCTTTGCAATCCTGCATTGTAAATTTGATACCTTTAAACCATTGATAACCTCCTCTAATTGATGATATTCTCTCTGGTGTCATTGTAAGGTTCATAATTCCAACCTTTGAAGCTGGTAGCAAAATCTTTTGAAACCTATAAATGAAACCCCTGCAACCTCTAATAGAACTGCAAGAAGCCAGTCCTTCTGAAAACCTCCATGGAAGTAGGGTTTTCATCGAGTAAATTCATATCCATGGGCTCATACCTGTGCCAGTGGCCACCCTTATTTGTTTTCCTTCTAGCAACCATGGATGCTTTATAGTCTTCACTGCCTCGCTTGTTGATGACACTTGCAGAATTCGAAATTGCCAGCCACCTGCTTGGCTCAATGAAGTAGCTCTCCAGAAATCGACTCACATGCAAGGATAAAGCACAATATGAAAAAAAGCTAATTGAGGTAATATTTAATGGTTTAACTGACATATCAAGCTTCAATCATGACACATACAAGCCAAAAAAGGTAATTATGACATCAAAAATGGGCATGTACATTTGAATTTACCATAACAACCTTGAATCACATTTAACCTTACTGCTCTAATAAGGAAATGAAACCTCATACAATTTTGACAAGTCAGGTTAAGAAACGTATTTTCTTAGCAAAATTAGTTAAGCCTCTAATGAATTTGCTACAAAACTATTAGGCAGTTTCGTAGCGAAATCTGTTATTTTCCTATATAAAACGCTATGAAAATATGAAAAACTGATAGATTCTCTCTTTTGATTTTGAATGCATGGGGAATGAAAACTGACATGATATGGGAGTGATTTCATTGAAATGGCATAAATGAAGGTGATCATGAAACTTAGGATAGGCTTAAAATGTAAAAAAAATTCGTATACCACCTTGAAATGGTTTAGGAGACCTTATCTATTTGGTGAGTAACCTATATGAACCTATCAAGAAATGTTTCACAACTTAATGAGTGATAACAGTGACTCCACTTGGGATGGTGTACCCCTGTGGTACACCAAAGAACTTGTAGTTCCAGTGCTAACCATATTTTTGGAAATAAAATTATGAAATTTGCCAAGCCTTCTTCAAACTCTTATGGCCTTAACCTCGGGCTCAAGTTTGATGATCAACCTATCTTTATTAGCATAAAATCATAGTAAAATGGAATATATACAATGGAGTAAAAATTCAGTAAAATTTTAAGAGGAATAGTACTTTAGAAACCTGCCATTGACATGCCCTTCAACACAAGGTTGTCCATCCATCTCCTGAAGTAGATAAGTGGTATTGCTATGGAATGTAGCTATGATGAATGGTCCTTTTCAGATGTTCTCGAACTTTACATGTTTCCCCTTTTCTTCGATTCCGGCTTCACACTTTAACACCATATCTTGAATCTGGAAATTTTCTTATTTGACCTTTCTGTCAAATGTCTTCTTTATTATGATTTGTGATTGTTGATGGTTGTTGTATACCTCCTCATTTTTTCCTGCAGAGCTATAAGTTGGTTTATTCTCCTCTGAATAGCATTAGGATCCTCTTCTAGTCCTTGCAAAAATTTCATTACAGGCACTCCCAAGGATGTGGGAAAAATGGCTTCATCTCCATACAATAATTCATAAGATGAATTACCAATTGATATTTTTTTACATACTCTATCAGTCCACAAAGCATACTTCAACTTCAGATGCCATGATCTTTTGTTTTCCTACAGTACTTTCTTGATAATTCTCACAATGCTTTTATTAGAAGATTCAACAAGACCATTACCCTGTGGGTAATAAGCAGTAAAGTGTCCAAGTGCTATATGATACTAATGAAAAAATCTAATCACACTTTTGGATTTGAAAGCCTATGAATTGTTAGTAAAAATATTCATAGGACAACCAAACCTAGACAATATTTTATTCTCTAAGAGTTGGATGATAACTGAATCAGTTTCCTGCCTTGTTGGGATTGCTTCAATCCCCTTGGTGAAATAATATGTTGCTATTAGGATCCAGCAATGTTTCCCTAAAGATGATGGGTGTATTTCACCAATAAAATCTAGCCCCCACTATTGGAAAGGCACCTCAACATAAATTGGCATCAAGGGTAAAAGAACTAGCTTTTTCTTACCATAAAAAATCTGACATTCATGGTAGGCAGCTATCTTCTTGTAAACATCCTTGAACATGGTAGGCCAATAAAACCCTGCTCTAAGAATTTTATTTGATGTGGGATTCCAGTAGTGATGTCCTCCACAGTCTCCTTTGTGAAACTCTTCAATGACCTTTTCAACTTCCTCTTCCAACAAACAGTTCAAAAGAATGCCACCAGTGTCTTTCTAGTATAGAATTTGATCTATAATACAGTATCTTAGAGATTTCAAATTCACAAACCTTGATTTTTATTTTGTAAATTCCACAGGAGCGCTGTGATGATGCAATACAAATATAATGTCCTTGTACCATTCAGAAAAAATAAACTTCTCTTTAATAGGAATCAACTCTTCATCTTCCTCTGATAACTCTAAAATTTCTGCAATAAAATCCATATCAAGGTAGTCAAAATTAGATTGTGCCATCAGGTTTTCCAACCCCTGTCCTTTCACCAATTTTGTAGGTCTGATTTCTATATCATACTCTAGCAAATTAGCTATCCACTTCCCTCTCTTACCATCAAGATCATCTTGTGTCAAGATGTCCTTAACCACAATGTTAGGCACAAATTCTATGACATAAGAATGCAGAATATAGATTATGAAATCCTTAATGGCTTTAATCAAAGCATATGCATGTTTTTCTAAAATATTTTATTTCAACTCTGAATTAGCAAGGGTTCTGCTAAAGAATGAAATGGGCTGCTCTATACCTTGATATCTTGTCTGCAGTAAAACTCCAGCTATGGTATTTTTAGATGCAAATGTAAAAACAAGAATTTTTTTTGAAAATTTTGGACTAATCAATATTGGGGCCTGAGTGAGTGCTTTCTTTATTTCTTCAAATGAATGCTTGGCTTCAACTGTCCATTTAATATCAGCTCCTTTTTTCAACATCTTGGCAATGTCTTTGACAATCTCAGCAAATTTCGGGATGAACCTTATAAGAAATTTTACTCTCCCAAGAAAGGACTGAATTTCCTTCCTGTTCCTTGGCAGGTCTATCTTCTGACTGGTGCTGAATCTATTTGGATCAATATTTATCCCATATTTTGATATAATATTCCCAAGAAACTTTCCAGAAGTTAGCAGCAAAAATAATTTTAGTGGGATTAAGAGAAATACCAAATCTTCTACACTTCAGCAGAAATTTCTCCAGATGCTTCAAATGGTCTTCCTCCATTCTTGAAAATACAGTTATAGAATCCAGATAGACCACCACTAATTGTCTTTCTCTTCAGCAAAGGCAATGTCCACTTCTCTTTGAAAAGTCGCTCCTGCATTCATCAAACCAAAGGGCATCTTGGCATACATGAATGTCCCCCATGGTGTGGTAAAAGCAGTTTTCTCCTGGTCTTTTGGGTATACCAATATCTGATTGTATCTTGAAAAACCATCCAGCATAGACATCTTTTGAGAGCCAACAATATTCTATAGAATTTGATCCATCTTAGGTAGAGGGTAATTGTCTTTCAGAGAAACCGTGTTCAAGTTTTTGAAATCAATACAAATTGATCTCCCCACTCTTTTTTCTGACTGGTACCAAGTTAGCAAGCCATTTTGAGAATCTGATAGGAAAAATAGTTTTTGCATCAAAAACCTTCTTAATTTCATTCTCAATCAGAGTCATGAGCAATGGATTAATCCTTCTCAATTTCTATTTGAAAGGTTTCTCATTCTCTTTGATAGGAATAGTATGTTGAATAATAGTAGGATCATATTTTTTCAAATCAGCATAACTCCATGCAAAAACATCAATAAAATTCTTCATCATCTCAATATATTTCCGTTTCATCTCCACAGAAAGAAACTTAGAAATCTCATTTTAGGCACTGCTACTATACCAAGATTACAAGTCTCTACCACTTCATCATTAGCCTGCATTCTAGGAGATTTGAACACATAATTTTGGTCAATTTTTTTTTCAAGTGGAATAAGACCCTTGGGTATACAATTATTCTATAGCTGCAAAACTTCAGAATTACTCTTAGTTTCAACAAGCATGTTTTTCTTATCTAATTGTGTGCTTTCAAACTCTTCCTTCAACTCTATGAAATTTTTTACTTTTTGGTCATCTTCAAACACTTGCCAATGGATGATGTTATCTAGGATGGCAGGCCTATGACGCACTTCAATCTCATACTTCTCATTGGAATGTGCAGGGATGACAAACAAACTTGCAGAAATAGCTAGGGAATCAACGACTGAGTTTTGATCCCTAGTTTTCACAATAAATGAATATTCTTGAAAATTTTCCAACATTTCCATGATCAAATTTATGTAAGCTCTCATCCTCACATCCTTAGTTTGATATGTTCCTTCAACTTGTTTAATTACCAATTCAGAATCTCCACAAACTGAAATTCTTTGGGCACACAATCTTTTCAAAATTTCCAAACCCAAAAATAGAGATTCATATTCAGCCATATTATTTGTATAGTCAAAGTTCAGTTTGAAAGAATAGAACTTACTTTCATCATCAGGAGTAGTGATCCATATGCCTGCTCCAGCCCCCTCTCTTCCAGAAAATCCATCAAAGTGCAAAAGCCACCAGCCCTCTGATTTTTCTTCTATGACTTCCTGATTTTCAATTTCTTGAATTTCTTCTTTCCCTTCACTTTCTGCTTCATCAGTTAGCTCATTAAAAAGAATTGTTGATCCTAATTCAGTTTCAACAGCATAAATGGGAAAATTCTGAGGTTTATCCTTGCTTCTTACAATATAGGCCATCCTATTATACCTGTATAGTCTTCTTTGCTCACCAAAAATAGGAATGGTGGAATATGTCAAGTCCATCTGCATGGTTCCTTTGATTTTTTCTGCCCAAGATCTAGATAAGAGCATGTCAAACTTGGGTGGAATATCTGCCACCACAATGTCCATTACCACTATCTTGGCAGGCACTTGTGTTAGGCCAACAACAACATCTTTTATCAATCCTATGCATTGAACTCTTTTAAAATCAAAATAAAATAAATCCTTGTATGTCTTAGTGATCTTCAAACCCATCCTCTCCATAATCACCTTAGGCATAAGGTTATGAGAAGCCCCTGAATCAAACATGGCTTTATGTAAGGTCATGTCATGGATACTAAGGCTGACATAGAAAGGAGGTACTTCTTCATTCTGCTCATCTTCTAATCTTGGTCCCAAGTAGATGGTAGGATGGTCTTCTTGTACATTAATGATATTTGAAGCTCCTAGTTGACAATTCAACATTTTTACAATTTTTCTTCTATACTCATTCACCTTGAGAATTTCTCCAAAAGGGATTGGGTTCTTGATTTTGGAAATCTCATTCTCCAAAATAAAAACATAAGTAATATTTTCACTCTCTTTGACAAGGGGAGGAAGTGGTGGTTCCTTTCTAGCCTCAACTACTTTAGGATCATCCTTCTTTGGCTGTGTTTTATTTTTAGTGATGGGAAAAGAAAAAATTCTGAGATTTTATTGCTTCTACATCTCAAATATTGCATGTTGATAACCGTTAATATAGTCAGATTTTTCGTCACCCTTATTTACATCATGATCAGATTCATCATGCTCTTCTTTGGTCAAAAAAATTTCAAACATGTTTTCATCTAGATAGTGGATAGAGTCTTCTTGAATCTCAGGCTAAGTTTCTTCCTCATTAATAAAATTCTACTAAAAATGAGGTCTCACTTGAAGGTCAAGCTGATTTATGTTTTCTCTTTGTCTTTGCTGATTCTGAGGCCTTATAAACTGCGGATTTCTAAATTATGGCTCATGTTGTGCAGGAGGTGCAGAAGCATTTCCAAGGGTAAGCCTATCCATGAGTTTTTCCATGGTCTTCATCATAGAATCAAACTTATCATCTGAGGTAGAAGGCTTTTCTTCTTCTTTTATTTTTGTTTTACCCATCTTATAATTCTTAACTACTATCATATTTACTTCTATCTTCACAAAATTATTCTACATTTATGCTAGTGAAGGAGATTATATTTCTCTAAGAAGAATAGAGAAGTCATAATCAAGTGCCTCAGCATAGTGCAATTGAGCAGCTCCTGGTGGAGGTTTAAGATGAGTAGGTATAGAATCATAAAATTTGTTAAATCTCTTGGAGAAATTTTGGACAGATTCATCTACAACTCTTTTCAGACTATTGTATTCAGTAAGGGCTTGCACAAGGTTGGTTCTATTCCCCCATTTTCTCAAAAAATTATCCTCAAGCTGATTCCAATTATGCAATCTTCCTGGAGCTAGGGCTTTAAACCATTTTCTGACCTCACTAGTGAAACTTTGAGCAAATATTCTCATTTAGACATCTTCGAGGTCTACCTCCTCTCTGTATATGAAATCATTGAATTTTTCTACATGTTCCTCAACTGTAATTTCTTCATCACTCCACCAGGTTTTAATTCTAGTAGAGTATTTACTTGGGAGGGCATTAAGAACAGCTGCAAGAACAAGTGGAGCATATCTAGCAGGTGCAGCAGGAGGTGGGGTTGGAACATTTCCAACCATGATAACTGGGACTGTGGTATTTCTAGGAACAACAATAGTAGAATATGAACTATTAGGAGGTGGTGCAATTGGTCTTTGTAGTCCAGATACAAATGAGCTCCAGTAAGGTAAAGGAATACCAGATTTTCTTCTAAGTAAGAATTCAAATGGGTCTAATTCCTTTAACTTATCAAAATATTCCCTCTCTAACAATAAATCTGATGTAACTACCTCCCAGAATTATTCTCTTTATTTTTTGGTTACTATGGTTGAGGTATCAATACCTCATATTTGTAGGTCTATAACAGTCTCAGTCAATTCATTTTCACTTTCAAACCTAAACAAAACTTCTTGAATCTTATCATAAAATTTCTTATCTTCAGGACTTATTACAATTTCAGAGGACAAAGCTCTTGAGTGTGATGGAATACCTGATTTTTAAGAGCTGCCTTGAATGCCTCTGGAAATTGTGTTTGGATTATCCACAATTGTAGGTGGATTAGGATTTGGATTGCTCCTTGTATATCTCCTTCTCAAAGCCACCTTTAAACATGAAAATTTGTAATGGATTCACCAAAGTAGTTGTAGCCTCGAACAAATTCTGAGCTACTGCTACCTCCAAGAGTTAACCTTCATTGTTTGCACAAAAAATGGGAAATATGTCTTCAGACTCCCGACAGACGCACCATAATGTTATCAAAAAATTTATCTTGATTGGCTGCTCATCATTCAAATCAATGTAACTCTTTCAAACCACTTCTAATAGAAGATTAGCCTCTTCAGTTTGAGAGGGCTCTCTCAAAGGGGTTTATGATTTTGAATAAGGATAATACTAGATGGCTAACTCTATGATTTGTAACTTGGTTTTTTATGATTGCAAGTTGAAAAATGAAGGCTTTCTACCATTGGGATATGGAGTCAACATCAATACTCTTAGTGACAGTGATTCTTCACATGGAAACTGAGGAAGATAGAGGTTTTTAACAAAGATAATTAATACACATAACATAGGAAAACACAATAATTTTACCCCTAAAGGAAGTTAGAGCATAATATTATGAATTATAAGTAATTAGAGATAAAATCTACTTGAATTGATTAAAGATAAATATATATATCAACAACGCATCAAAAACCTCATGAGTATCTTAGGTTGTTGGGTATGTGCTATATTCTTTCCACGACTAATTTTTTGCATGGGTTTGCACGTGGTTTTGGGGTACGATGGTTTTCAGCCCTTGGTATTTTGTAGATCCGGTCAAAGGAACTACGGTTATGTTCTAATCTAGGGTTAATGGATTGGGGTTCATGTATGCTTCGGAATGTATATATATATGTTGTAACACTAAAAGGGATATAATGAAAAATCAAGCTGGTCATCCTAATTTGGGATCCAGGGGAAAATCTATGTGTTTATTTGTTTTATGTTTTATGCTCTCGCTATTGTTTATTTTCTATTTTAATATTCGTTTATAGATAATTTATGTACAGGGTTAAATCCTACATTTGGTATCAGAGCAAGTTTCGACTTCAAGGGGGTGCCTTTGATACTGAGGGGTTTTTTTTTCGGGCCTGTGGTAGACCCTGTTTAGTGGGAGATCTGTGGGATCAATTCTTTCGGTGAAAGAAGATGGTGAGCAGTGGAAAGATAGAGATCGATAAATTTAATGGTCATAGTTTTGAGTTGTGGAAGCTCAAGATGGATGACCTTTTGGTCGATAAAGATCAATGGATCACGGTAGATCTAGGTACTAAACCAATGGCAATGTCAGATGAACACTGGAAGAAGTTGGATCAAAAGGAAAAGATCACAATACTGTTGTGTGTCTCAGATTCAGTATTGTTGAATGTATCTAGGGAAGATACGACGAATAATTTGTGGGACAAACTTGGGACTTTGTACCAATCTAAGTCTTTGGTGAATAAATTGTTCCATTGGAAAAAGTTGTATGACCTGAGGATGAAGGATGGAGACTCAGTGATAGAGCAAAAGATACCTTCAATGCCCATAGTAAATCGATTGTCATATTGATATTAAAATCAAATGAACATAAATTATATGTTATTTTTGTATTTCTCTATGGAACTCCGATAGTGATAAGTTATTGCACGGTACTAGCAATACAAATACCTTGAATTTTGATGACATTGTCTTGTACTAGCATCGAGGAAATGAGACGGAGAAATATGGAGGTAGTAGATAAAATACATGTCGTATGAGGAAGATCCCGAATAGAGAAACAAAATAAGATTTCTGATGGGGGAGATCTAAATATCCTAGAAATTTTGTAAAGGTGTTTTGGAAATGCGGAAAGGAAGGACACTACAACAAGGACTGCAGATCCAAAGCTCCTGAAAAAGGAAAGGGATCTGATGATGCTCCTTCTGCAGAGGAAAAAACCACCTTGGATGAAGGTAAGGATGTGTATTTTGCTTCTGCTTCAAATACACATGTAGATTATGAGTCATGGTTGATTGACTCGGGTGCATCCTTTCACTTCACTCCCCATAGGGAGTGGTTCTGCGAGTATGAGAAATATGATGGTGGTGATGTCTTTCTAGGGGATGATAGGAAGGCCAGAATAATTGGACGTGGAAAATTCAAGTTGAAGATGCAAGGTGGAAGGATTAGAACACTTCCTGGTGTTCTGCACATTTCTTCATTGGCTAGAAATCTGATTTCTGTAAGCAAGATGGATGATGCAGGTGTAAAAATAGTGTTCGAGAAATATACATGTAAGATGGTTCGGGGAGCACTGGTATTAATGTGGGGAGTTCGGATTGGAATTCTGTACAAGCTTCAGGGCAACACTGTTATTTATGGGTGCAACAATTTTGTGGTTCCTGAAGGTGGAGCGGAAATCCTAGTGGTCTCTGGATAAAAGACCATGCTATGGCATCAAAGGCTTGGATATATTGGAGAGAAAGGCCTTTGGATACTACATCGAAATGGTATGGTAGAAGGTATGTCTAATTGCTCACTAGATTTCGATTTCTGTGAACATTGTGTATATGGGAATAAGAATCGGGTGAGTTTTCCTTCTGGTCCTAAGAGGGTGAACAAGATATTAGAGCTTGTGCATAGTGATGTGTTTGGACCTGTGTTGATTCCATCACTAGGCAAGTCTGTGTACTATGTTTCATTCATAGATGACTTCTCAAGGAATACATGGTTATATTTCTTGAGGAATAAATCTGAAGTCTTTGAAAATTTTAAATAATTTAAGGCTCTGGTGGAAAACCAGACAGAGAAGAAGATAAAGGTGTTGAGGAAAAATAATGGTGGGGAGTTCTGTAAGAAGGAATTTGAAGAGTTCTGTAAGAATTTTGGTATAGCACGGCAGAAGACTACTCCATACACTCCTCATCAAAATGAAGTTGCAGAAATAATGAATATAACGTTGATGGAAAAGGCAAGAAGCATGCTTAGTGGTACCAGGTTAGGACAAGAATTCTGGGTAGAGGCAGTGGAGACTGCATGTTACTTGGTTAACAGATTACCTTCATCAGCGTTCGAGGATAAGACTCCACATGAGGTATGGACTGGTAAGAAACCCTCTCTTTCATATCTGAGAGTATTTGGATGTGATGCATATGTACATGTTCCAAAGGAGAAAAGGACCAAGTTGGATAATAAATATGAAAGGTGCGTCTTTATTGGGTATAAAGATGGTTTAAAGGGTTACAAGCTTTGGAACCCGAAAAAAAGGAAGGTTGTGTACAACCGAGATGTGTTGTTTAGAGAGGTGAAAGATGTTGTTAAACATGAATTCCTACCAAAGGAACCTGAGAAGATAGAGTTTGAGCTAAAGGAGGATGAATCAGACTCTACAACAGAAGAAGACTCAGAAGAAGAAGAGCCACAAACTCCAACTGTGAGAAGATTAGCTCAGGAAAGAAGACAACCAGAAAGGAATAGTCCATCTGCTTTCTTTTCAAATTTTTCTTTAACTATAACTGATGATGATCCCAGAACTATCAGGGAGGAAGTAGATTCAAAGGATGGAAAACTCTAGAAGGAGGCCATGGTTGATGAAATGGCATCCTTGCACAAAAATGAGGCATGGGATTGGTGGTGTTGCCGGTTGGAAGGAAGCCCATTGGGAGAAAATGGGTGTTTAAGAAGAAGATGAATGTAGAAGGAAAGGTGAAGAAATACAGAGTACAGTTGGAAGCAAAAGGTTATTCCCAGGTGCTGGGAATTGATTTTGGTGATATTTTTTCTCTTGTTTCCAAAGTTACCTCTATTAGATTAGTTTTATCTGTTACTGCTGCATTTGATTTTGAGGTAGAACAGATAGATGTGAAGACAAAATTTCTTCACGGGGTTCTGGAAGAGGAGATCTACAACCTAAAGGCTTTATGGTGAAAGGGAAGAAATAACTGGTATGCAAGTTAAAGAAGTCTCTATGTGGGTTAAAACAGTCACCAAGGATGTGGTATTAGAAATTTGATACCTATCTACGGGGACTTGGCTTCACCAAAAGCAAGGAGGATCATTGTGTTTATTTTAAATTAATTGGTGGCCATGTTATTTATTTGGTCTTGTATGTGGATGATATGTTTTTGATTGGAAATTACAAAGAAATTATCCAAGATTTGAAGACCCAACTGTTCTCCAAATTCGACATGAATGATCTTTGTGCTGCAAACTATATTTTGGGCATGGAAATGAAGAGAGATTGGGAAAAGAGGAATCTCTAGTTAAACCAGAGGAAGTATGTCGAGACTATATTTCAGAGGTTCAATATGCAGGATAGTAAACCGATGAATGTTCTGATTCCTGTAGGTGTAAAGTTGTCTGCTGAATAGTGTCCCAAGACACAAAAAGAAGAGAAGGATGTGTCTCGTGTTCCATATGCAAGTGCAGTGGGTAGCCTGATGTATGAAATGGTCTGTACTAGACTAGACATTGCACATGCAATGGGAGTATTGAGCAGGTTTATGTCAAACCCAGGGAAGGAGCATTGGACAACAGTGAAGAATTTTTTCAGATATTTGCGTGGCACTAGTGATTATGGCTTGTGCTACCAGGGAAGACCAGGATTGGAAAGAATGTTGTACATTCATCATTTTTTTGATGCAGACTGGGATGGAGATTTGGACCAAAGAATATCTACAAGTGGGTATGTGTTTAGCCTATATGGAGGTGCAGTCAGTTGGATGAGTAAAATACAGTCTGTAGTGGCTCTTTCAACTATAGAGGTAGAATACATAGTAGCCACTCATGCAATCAAGGAAGAAGTTTGGTTGTATATATTGTGTTCAAGTATGGGTTTGGTACAACAAGCTATAATGATAGATTGTGATAGCCAAAGTGAAATTTTATTGGCTAAGAACCCTGCTTATCATTCAAAAACAAAGCACGTTGATGTTCAATATCACTTTGTGAGAGATATTGTTGAGGCTAAAAGGGTGTTTCTGGTAAAGGTGGACACCTTGAAGAATGTTGTAGATGCATTGACGAAGTCTATGAGCACTCAAAAGTTCTCTTGGTGCAGAGAAATAATGGATATTGCAAAACTAGAGTAATGACTAAGCTCTCCTGTGGCCTCATGCGAAAAGAAAACAACAAGTGGGAGAATGTTGGGTATGTGTTATCTTCTTTACATGACTAGTCACATGCAGGGGGGTCACAGGGGGGGAGATAGCCCCCCTTGTACGTTGTGTTGGGAACAACAGGGGGTCACAGGGGGGCAACAGTGCCCCGGGAAAAAATTTTGGACCTTGTTTTCCAGTGGGTGGATCCGCCCATGGTTTTGTGCATGGGTTTCCACATCGTTTTGGGGTACGATGGTTTTCGGCCCCTGGTATTTTGTAGATTCGGTCAAGGGAACTACGGTTATGTTCTAATCCAGGGTTAGTAGATTGGGGTTTATGTATGCTTCGACATGTATATATATGTGTGTTGTAACACTAAAAGGAATATAATGAAAAATCGAGCTGGTCGTCCCGATTTGGGATCCAGGGGAAAATATCTGTGTTTATCTGTTTTATGTTTTATGCTCTCATTATTGTTTATTTTATGTTTTAAGATTCGTTTGTAGATAATTTCTGTACAGGGTTAAAACCTACACAGGTCTGGAAGTAGAATGTCACTTTGTATTACTAATAATGGATAAAACATACAAGCAACAATTTGGTGCGATATTCTGTAACCCTTTTCTCTTCGATGTTTATTCTATAAATAGACATTATTTGCAATCTATATGATCTACCCAACTGGCTAGATCTTCGAATTCTACTCTGACACCTATCATAATTGAAACTACTAACTTGAAATAGAAAAATGACAGTTATCCTTTAAGGAAAACAAACTCCTAATAAGACTCTATCTCCTATTTATTACATTCGGTTCTCCTATCAGTGAAAAAATTACATAATGAATGTCACATGATCAAAGGAAAAATCACCATCACTTTACATATTTAAATCACCCCTAGATCTGTGGAACATAAACGTACTTTTTAGGAGTGATAACCCTTCACTTTAATCCCTGTTTTTCCTGACGAGTTCGCTGCGTGGCACTCCATTTAGGCAATGATTCTCTGCTGATATGTCCCACAGACATGCTGGGTGTCTGCAACTATAAAATGTGTTGTTGATATGCTCAAAACTCTTCGAAAGCTCCTCGCTATGAAACAGGGTAATTTAGGCAGTTTCGTACCGAGTTTTAGTAGCATATGAAAAATTGCTTTTCCATCTATCTTTTTGACACCTTTGATGTTTCAATAACTTTACTATGCCAAGACACCTTGCAAAAAATCAATATCCCTCCATAATACTTGACAAAACTGATTTTTGAGGCAAAAATGTGCCTACAGGAATTTTCGTAGAGTTTTTCTAGCCTCAAGCCTAAGGTATGCTACGAAACTGTAAAAAAACCAGAATTTGCTGAGTTCAAGATTGTCTTAAAAAATTGTTCTCTAGCTGCAAAATTTGGGTTCTCTGCATGTTAGGAAGCTCATCAAACATATTCCATCTCAATTTTTTACTCCTGTGGTGTTTCATCTTGATTTACAATCAATTGGCTAATGGGTTCTTTTACCACTTTCATCTTCAACCCCTTCTTTTCCAACTTCACTTGAATTAAATCTAGCTGCTCCTAAAGATCTTCAACTTGCTATTTTAATGCTTTGTTTTTGGATTGTAAGTGCAAGTTAATCCTCCTAACATGTTTAACCTCACCTCTTAGTGGCTGAGTCCATTTCATCAAATTTTATGTATTGTCCAAGTTTTTTGAAACACTTGTGACTTTTTCTTCCCATATTTTCCTCATTTGTTAAAATTGAACCTTCTCAGCTCTTTGTTTCTTTGCCTCTAGCTTCAAAACTGATATCTCTTTACCTACTTCCTTCAACTTCTCTTTGAGGGTTTCTATTTCTGATTTTTCAATATTTTCTCTTTGCCCTTTCTTTGTTTGATAACCAGTTCCTCATTTCCTGGTGAAGACAAATATATGAAGCTTTTTGGCTAGGAAACTTCATTGATTTTCTCAATCTCTTTGCTTTCCATGACCTTCCTTGCATGTCTGGTCATTGGCTTCCTAGGTTGAAAAATGAAACCAACATCAT
This sequence comes from Pinus albicaulis, assembly GCA_034641835.2. Taxonomy (NCBI): domain Eukaryota; kingdom Viridiplantae; phylum Streptophyta; class Pinopsida; order Pinales; family Pinaceae; genus Pinus; species Pinus albicaulis. Next base: position 766,514,570 of record CM076582.1, on the reverse strand, counting down.
CACCTGCAAAATACAGTTTTTTAGCAGTCATACCTTTCTTCAGATTTCTTCCTCCATCTTCAATGTATTCAGCTTGCACAATGGGTGATTCTTCAATTTCAATTGCATGTAGGATATCCTCCAAATTTCCTTTAGACAATGTCTAGCTCCTAGTGACTCTCTTTCTGCCTTGTTTGTTGACTGTCTACTTCTGTTTTGTAGGTGATGTTTGAGGTGTGTCAGTCTCCTACAAAGGTTCTATTTCCATTTCATTGGTTCTGGTGGAGATGATCTATTTTCTTCTTCAACTTCCTCTGCCACAGCTGGTGATGAAGTAATTATAGGTTTGGAGGCTTTCTTAGGAGTAACCACATCAATTTCGTAGCCACTCATGAAAAATAAGGAAGTACAATCTATGTCTAACCTCCTCAATTCTTCTAACACTAACAGCTTAATTAGACCATGAGGAAAAATATATGTCTCACTTCCTTATGTCTTGATTTCAACCTTGTATGAAATTTTCCCTAGACTTCTGTATAAATAAAAAGGCAAGTCAAGTGACCCTTACCTAAAAAATGCAGAATAACTTTGAGATGATAGGAGTAGACCATGTGAAATCTTAATTCACAGGTAAAATACTTTTGAATGACCATCAACAGCTTTGTAGAATTCTCCTTCATGAAACTCCTAGGGATAGCATTTGTCAAATCCTTTAGACACATGTGAGGTCCTATCTTGCTACTTATGGAGGCTCATTATCCTTATTAGCCTTTTGATCTCTTCGAAGCTGCTTCTTTCACTGTGTTCTTGCTTGATGAAATATTTTCAATCCTGCATTGTGAATTTGATACCTTTAAACCATTGCTCACCTCCTCTAGGGATTCATGTAGCTGATGAGATGCTCTCTGGTGTCACTATAAGGTTTAGAATTCCAACCTTTGAAGTTGTTCCTATGAATATGGTAGCAAAATATTTTAAAACCTATAAATTAAGCGCCTGCAACCTCTGATAGAACTGCAAGCATCCAATCCTTCTGAAAAATTCCATGGAAGTAGGGTCTTCTTTGAGTAAATTCATATCCATGAGCTCATACCTGTGACAATAGCCACCCTTATTTGTTTTCCTTCTAGCATCCATGGATGCTTTAAATTCTTCACTGCCTCGCTTATTGATGGCACCTGTAGAATTCGAACTTTCCAGCCACCTACTTGGCTCAATGAAGAAATTCTCCAGAAATCGACTCAGATGCAAGGATAAAACACAATATGACAAGATGCTAATTGAGGTAAGATTTAATAGTTTAACTGATAGCTCAAGCTTCAATCATGACACATACAAGCCAAAAAAGGTAATGATGACATCAAAAATGGGTATGTACATTTGAATTTACCATAACAACCTTGAATGACCTTTACCCTTACTACTCTAATTAGGAATTGACACCTCATACAATTCTGACAAGTCAGGTTAAAAAATGGATTTTCGTAGCGAAATTAGTTAAGACTCTAACAGATTCGCTATGAAACTATTAGGAAGTTTCGTAGCGAAATCTGTTGTTTTCTTGTGTAAAACGCTACGAAAATCTGAAAAACTGACATATTCAATATTTTTATTTTGAATGCATGGGGAATGACAAATGACATGATATGGGACTGATTTGACTAAAATGGCATAAATGAAGGTGATCATGAAACTTAGGATAGGATAAAAATGTAAAAAAAATTCCTATACCACCTTGAAATGGCTTAGGATATCTTATCCATTTGGTGAGTAACCTATATGACCCTATCAAGAAATTTTTCACAACTTAATGAGTGATAACACCTTGAATGTTGCCCAGTGTCCGGTAAAAACGTGTTGGTACTGAGAGTAGTGGTATAAAACTGTTTGAGAGAAATTGTTTCTCTGTCGTTGTTCTGTTATTCCTTTCCATTTTTTGGTTGAAGACCCTTCGTACTAATGGCGGAAAACTCGAAATTTTTGGATAGAATGACAAAGTTTCATTTTAGGAGAAATTGCAAAGAAAATACTTTGAAACAAGTTTAATTGATAGAGGAGACATAGAGAAAAATAAATGATAAGTGAGGGGGGTGGTGATGTGGCAAAGAAGTGGGACCGATCACATATTGCGCATCAGAAGTTTTATTGTGAAATGCGGGAAGTTAAATGTTGAAAATGGCGAAATGTGATGTGAGATGAGGGTGGAGGTGATGTGGCAGAGAAATGGGATTGATCGCAGATCCTGCATTGGAATTTTTATAAACATACATACTTATGCAATCAACAACATTTATCAGAACTTTAGACAAAACCATAATTTCTCCCAAATAATATGCATTCACGCGGAATTGTGGTTCTTGGGCCCCACAACCGGTGGACCAATAGGAAGAAATAAAAAATCGGCCGCCCACAAATTTAACTTTACACTAATAACAGCTAAACCATAAACTCTATGATTTTCGAAATCGCACTAGTGCGCTATGGCGACATGTGTCCCTCACCTCATCTCATCACAAATCGCGTAACATACCATGTGAAGCCTTAATGATAAACTTTAAAAACTGCGATTTGAGAAATCGCTCCATCTGCACTTTAATCTCCACTGTTGATTTGACGATCTTCCTTGCTTACCCCTTAGCCTCATTGCATCGCAAATCACTTAACATACCATGTGATTTGACTTAACGATAAAACTTAAAAATTGCGCTTTGCAAAGTTACCCCATGTGTGCTTTAATCTTAGTCGTCGGTCTTCTCCCTTTCGATATGCGATTAGATCATGGATGTCCGTTATTTTTGCACGCAGTTCTTCCCTATTGCTTCATTCCTTAGTCTATTTCCCGACCAACTTCCTTTAAATATTGTCTATTGCTCTTCTCCGGATCTCCCACTCTGTTGGTTAAGTTGTTTTCTTCCGGCTACGTTTTGATTTTAAAGAACTCTGGTTGCCATGAAGCCTTAATTTGCCTGCTTCGAAAATTTATTACCTGTTTACCCATAGCCCCTTTTCTGATATAACCAAAATCTTAGTGAAATAGCTACGCTTTTCACTGTGTGGAATATATGACTTCCATTTCTGAGAAATATCTACCTTTTACTATATTATTGTTTTGAAAATGAATTTGCAACAAAGGTAGCTATTATTCAAGACTAGAGGACTGAAATTTTATTACCCAGACATCAACTGACCTTCAACACTAACATAAGCCAAAACAGAGATTTTAACTTATTTTGGGACTCTAAAACACTATGAAACCTATTCACTTAAAACCACCTTGATGTTGGGACTTTTTAACTTTTATTAGAAATGACTAAAACTTTGGACATGGACTAGGACATAGTAAAAATTTGAAAACAATAATACAATGGTGATTACACCATTAAAATTCTCAGTGCTAACAACAACAACCATCTACAAATATTCCCCCCTACAAATATTCCCCCCTAACACAAGTTTATTGACCAAGTATTTCAAAGTAGAACAGTGAAAATATTGAAGTTCCCTCTGAGCAGATAGTGCCTATATTTTTGCAGAGCATAGACCATGGAAAATCCTTCCCTTTATATGGTTAAGTAGTTGCACTCTACATTGGAGAGCTTCTTATTGGAAAAAGCAATGGGGTGATCAATGCCTCCTTCTCATGGTTGCGCTAAAAAATCTCCAAGTGCTATATCGGATGCATCCACATGGACATGGAAGACCTTAGACTAGTCTGGGAATATTAGAACTGAGGTGCAGTAACCATATTTTCCTTCAATCGCTCAAATCTCTTTTGACATTCCTCATCTCAGAAAAATGACACATCCTTCTTCAATAATTTCTCCATAAGCGTAGTGATCAGAGCATAGCCCTGAATGGATTTTTTGTAATATCTGGTGTATCCCAGAATGGAGCGCAACTATTTTTCATTAGTGGGGACTTATAGTTTGATGATAATTGCAATCTTGGCTGGATATACCATCAACCCTTTCTGACACATAATATGGCCCAACAAGGTTCCAAAAGGAACACAAAATATGCATTTATTCAAGTTAAGAGAAATCTGATGCTTCCTACAAGTGTCAAGCATCATGCGCAGGTTAGACACATGCTCCTTTACTAGCCCAAACACCATCCAATCATCAAAATACACCTCCAAAACTTGTGCATGAATTCTTTGAACAAAGGTACTACTACGCGTGAGAAGATAGCAGGTGCATTCTTCAATCCGAAAGGCATGATTGTGTATTGGAAAGATCCCCATTCTGTTTCAAAGGTGGTATTGCTTCGGTCTTCTGGCGCAATTCTAATCTGATGATACCATGAAAATCCATCAATAAAATAATAAGCCTCTTGTCCTCCCACATTATCCAAGATCTCATCTGAAAATGGAGTGGGGAAAGGGTCATGCACACATGCATCTTTCAACTTGTGCAGATCTACACAAATCCTTATCTCTCCATTAGTCTTCTTTTCTTAAACAACCATTGGGCTCACCCAATTAGACTGCTCTATAGGCTCAATGATTTTTGCAGAAACCATATTCTCTAATTCCTCTTTCACTTTATTTTTATACTTGGGATTTAATCGGTATGGTCGCTGCTTGATAGGGCGCACATTTGGTTTCAGCGTAATTTTCATAATGCCCAAATCTCCTACAATTCCTTTGAGCTCAAAGAACTTCTTGGGAAACACATCTTGATATTCTCTCAGCAGCTCTGCAACCTTTCCCACTATGTCATCATCCCAATAATCTTTTATTTTGGCCAACTTGGGGTGTTCTTCTGTCCCAATGTTGACTTCCTTTAACTTCAAAGGCTTAGTTACATCTACCATTCCCAATGAGGGTCCTGCAACTGCGTGCTCCCCCTCGGGCTCATGGATATTGATATTTCTTAGATCCTCTTCATTATATTCTACCGACAAGTTCCTGTAATTTACAATATCTTTCATCTGTGATTCCCATGTTGGCGTAGCGCATTCTATCAGAGGTCGTGTTGTGAACCAGCTCCAAAAAGTGAAGAAAAGATATATCAATGCCTTATAAATAAGCCACTTCGAGGGGGAAACCTCCAATACATTACATGAATGAACAATTATTGGATGATTCAAATTACAAAACCTCCTTTCTATATATAGGAGTCCATGGGGCCACAATGTAATCCTAGCCATCTTAAAAATAATAATTTAAGGGCACAATAATAACAATATGGGGGTTACAAGGGTACAATAATAACAATAAGGGGGTTACACTAACAACAATAAGGGAATATACCAGTAATATAGGGACCTAACATGCCCCTCTCCTTCAAAAAAGTGTTGTACTCAATGCTTGAGTAGCTCTGGGTGCTTCTGTATAAAATTCTCATCCTCCCATGTAGAATCTTCAGTGGGTAAGTTCTTCCACTTGATGAGATACTCTGAAATTGATCGATTTTGTAGTTGTTGAGTTCTTGTTTCCATGACCGCTTTAGGTTCTAATATGATTTTCCCTTCCTCATCAAGTTCTGGAAATATTGTTTGAACTGGAAGATTTTCACCTATAACCTTCTTTAAGCATGAAACATGGAAAACTGGATGCACTCGTGAAGAAGCAGGAAGCTCCAATTTGTATGCCATAGTACCAATCTTTTGCAACACCTTGTAAGGACCATAGTACTTTTGCGATAATTTATTATCCTTCTTAGCTTGCTTGAGGGACATTTGTTTGTATGGTTGTAGCCGTAAAAATACCCAGTCTCCTACATCAAAACTTCTCTCACTGCGATGTTGATCTGCCTGTTGTTTCATTCGATTTTGTGCCAAATTAAGGTTATCCTTTAAGAAGTGGAGAACTTCTTGTTGATGCTCGATGTGATCTTCCACTGTTTGAACCTTCAAATTTTCTTTTAAAGATGATGTGATGGATGGTGGATGATATCCATAAAGTGCCATAAATGGGGTCATTTTTGCTACAGTATGGAAGGAAGTGTTATACCACCATTCAGCGAGAGGTAACCACTTGACCCATTGTGTTTGTTTATCAGATACAAAACAACGAAGATATCCTTCCAAACATTTATTTACTATCTCGGTTTGACCATCAGATTGAGGATGATAAGATGAGCTATGAGCTAATTGAGTACCCAAACAAGAAAATAACTCCGTCCAAAAATTTCCAGTAAAAATGGGATCTCTGTCGCTCACAATAACCCTTGGGTTTCCAAGTAGCTTTTGAATTGTGTCCGTAAATGTAGTAGCAAATGTACTTGCTTTAAATGGATGAGATAATGCACAAAAGTGTGCATACTTGGTAAGTCTATCAACTACCACCATGATGACACTCTTTCCTTCGGACTTAGGTAAACCTGTGATAAAATCCATTGAAATATCCTCCCAACGTTGACTTGGAATGGATAAAGGTTGTAGAATACCCGGGGTCTTAATTGTCTCAACTTTATTCTGCTGGCAAACCAAAAATTCCGCCACAAACTTTTGAATATCAGATTTAAGGCCATCCCAAAAAAATTCTTTCTTCACCCTGTGGTAAGTTTTTAAAAATCCTGAGTGTCCTCCTAAAGGAGAAGTGTGCAATTCCAAAAGAATCTTTTGTTTTAGTTGAGAATTCTTACAAAGATATAAGCGATCTTTGTACCATAAGGAATCATTTTTCCAACTAAATGTATCAGATGTACTAGGATCTTGCTGCAAATTTTGAATGAGTATCCATACATCTTTTTCCTTCTTCCATTCATCTCTTGCTTCAGTTATCCAATCTGGTTGGATAATAGAAATGGAACAAAGCAATGCTTCCACCTCTTCATTCTTTCTTGAGAGTGCATCTGCAACAACATTTAGCTTCCCTTTTTTTATATTATTTCAAATTCATAACCCAACATCTTTGTGACCCATTTTTGCTGCTCTTCTGAAGATAGTCTTTGTTCCAAAAAGTGTTTAAGACTATCATGATCAGTTTTTACCTTGAAGTGTCTTCCCATTAGGTAAGTTCTACATTTCTTTAGTGCATGCAGTATTGCTAACATTTCCTTCTCATAAATAGGTTTCTGTAAATACTTTCCTTTGATTGGACGACTTTCAAAAGCAATGGGTCTTCCTTCCTGCATTAAAACTGCACCAATTCCATTTTCTGAGGCATCACATTCCACAATAAAGGTTTTTGTGAAGTCTGGTGTAGCTAAGACCGGTGCTAGGCACATTGCCTCTTTAAGACGTTCAAAGGCCTTAATTTCTTCAGGAGTCCATGAAAATGCATCTTTCTTCAATAATGTTGTTAGAGGTGCTGCTATTCTCCCATAATTCTTAACAAACTTGCGATAATACCCTGTTAACCCGAGAAATCCTCGCAACTGCTTTATGGTTGTGGGGACTTTCCATTCCTTAATGGCTTTAATTTTGTTAGGGTTTACCTTAACACCCTCGTGAGATACAATATGACCCAGATATTCCACCTCTTGTACTCCAAAGAAACATTTGGATGTTTTTTCATATAATTGTTTCTTCTACAATAGTTTGGGCACCTTGTCAACATGTTGAACATGATCCTTCCAAGACCTGTTGTAGATTAGTATATCATCAAAAAATACTAGCACAAATTTTCTAAGGAATGGTTTGAAAATGGAATTCATCAACCCTTGAAATGTAGAAGGTGCATTGATAAGGCCAAAAGGCATGACCAAAAATTCATAATGACCCTCATGAGTTTGAAATGTTGTTTTCGGAATATCTTCAGTCTTCATTCTAATTTGATGATACCCTGAACGAAGATCAAATTTGGTAAAATAATTTTCTCCATGTAATTCGTCCAATAATTCATCAATAACAGGAATGAGAAATTTGTCTTTAATGGTGAGCTTATTGAACTCCCTATAATCCGAACACATGCACCATGATCCATCCTTCTTATGTACCAATACTACAGGAGTAGAGAAAAAACTTTGACTAGGTTGAATTATACCTGCCTCTATCATTTTTGCAATCATACGTTCAATTTCGCTCTTTTGGACATAAGGATATCTATAAGGCCTGATGTTTGGAGGAACGCTTCTTGGAATCAAATGAATAGCATGATCATGATCATGAATAGGTGGGAGTCCTTTTGAAGTTTCAAAAACCTTGGAATGATTGTCCAATACTTTTTGGAGAACTGCATAAATACATGATTTTGATGTTGGAACTTCTAGTGAGCATAATTGTGCAATTATGCCTCATTGTTATTTCTTTAGAATCTTTGTCATGAAATTAGAGCTTATTATCTTTCCCGGCTTCCCTGCAATACCCTATAATTCAAATTCCTTTCCTTCTGAAAAAATTTTCAAGAAAATTTCTTGAAAATTACAAGCTACCATCCCAAAAGGTTGTAACCATTGTACTCCTAGTACAACATTGGCACCTCCCATAGGAATGGAAAGCATTGGACTATTCAATACATATTCCCCCATGGTTAGCTTGATATTATGGCATTTTCCAGAGAAATATATAGTTCCTCCATTTGCAACCATCACTTGACATTCTGGTGCTAGGTATAGGAAACAATTCAATTCCTTGGCTACCTTACAATGAATAAAATTATGGGTACTACCTTAATAAATCAACATTATTACCTTTTTCATCTTGATATGTCCTTATATCTTGAGAGTTTGAGGAGTGTAATTCCTGCCAATGCATTACATGATATGGTTAGACTCATTTCTTCCTCTTCTTGGGTTGGTTCTTGGTGTATATCCTCTTCTTGTTCATTTTCTTATTCCTCTTCACAATCTATGTAAAATAATTTCTTCTCAGCCCACTTATGACCTTTAGTGGATTTTCTATCACAACTGTAGCAAAGCCCTTTTGCTCTTTTTTCTTCCAATTTTTGTGGTGTCAACCTTGTAGGTTGTGGAAATATAGGAGTAGCAACACTTACCTCTTTATAGAAGTAAGTGGTAGGCTTCCTTGTCGCCATAATTTTACATTCAATTTTTCTTGCCAACCTGAATGCCTTCTCCAGTGAATCAAGTTCCAAAACGTGAACTTCATGTTGGATGTTATCCTTTAAAGTACCTATGAAGAGATCAATCCTGTGTTCCTATGGAATATCAGTTACCCTTATATTCAATTTTTGGAAGTCCTCAATGTGCTCCCCAATTAAACCCTTTTGTTTGAGATATATCAATTGGCTAAAGAAGGTGTTGCTCTTTGTATCCTCATAATGTGCTATCATTTCCTCCGTAAAAATTGACCAAGTGACAATTTTTTTATGGGAGAAAAGCCATCAATACCATACAAATGTATTTTGTTCTAAATGTAAAGTTGCAATGCGTACCTTTTGTGTGTTTTGCACATTATGGAGATCAAAATATTGCTCCATCCGTAGTATCCATGTTACAGGATCCTTTCCATCAAACTTCCTCATATCCATTTTTGGAATATGGTGGTTCTTCCCTCCAACATTAGAGTTTATGAAATCACGATTAACATTTATTTTGTTCTCATCATGAGTTTCCTCTACTATCTTTTCACCATTGGGAAACATTTCTTGTATCAACTTTGTCAAACCTTCCATGTCTGCTTTTAGATCATTCTTCATGTTTTCCATTTTCTCATCGATCTTAGCTTCCATGTCATCCATCTTAGATTCCATGCCAGCTTCCATGCCATCTATCTTAGATTCCATGCCATTATTCAAACCATCCATCTTAGATTCCATGCCTTTCTTCAAAACTTCCATGTCATTTTTTGTTGCTCTTTGCGAGAGCGAAATTTGTTGCACTTGCTCTTGTAATTTTGATATGTCATGTTGCCATTCTTCGTCTTCATGAGTCATAGTAGAGCTTTCTAAAGGCTTAATGGGTGTTGAATTTTTTTTAGGGGCCATTTTAGAATCCAATACTGATATCTATTCTACAATATGCCCTTGGAATCAATTCAACTTGATTCTTCAAACAAGACTTATGCAATTCGGAAAAAAAAAATACACACCTTTTACTTGCTTTTGAGGAGCTCGATATTGAAATTGAATTATCTCTATAATTGCAGATCCTAAATATTTGAAATTCAGCCCTATATTAGCACTCTGAATCTTCTTTAAAATGCCATAGGTATGATCTTATTTGGATTCTTCAAGGTAAATTTATGTCCAATCTCCCACAATGACCCAATTTTGGACTGTCTCAGAGCGAACTTTATTTACTTCTGCTACGTGTCATTTTTTCCTCCTTTGGCTCTAAAATTGATAGACCGAAAACAAAAATCCATTTAATTGCGGCCACTTTTTATAGCATTCCAATCCGATGCTCAGAGAGAGCTATGAAGATTTTCCCATAATCTCCTCTTTGAGATGAAATTCAGAAGCCTCAAAAAGCCCTAAATTCCACAGATCATATCTCCAAAAATATTGCGAACCAATATCTGAAATTTTGAGATGATGTTCCTCAGGATTGAGGCTTTTCACTCCACAAATTTCAGCTTCTGAACCTTCTTAGAAGAAAAGTTAGTACGAAAATACCATGATGACCTGTTTAGGTTAAATTCAGGAGCCTGCAAAATGACCTAACTTGCACAGATCATATCTCCAAAAATGTTGCGAACCAAGCTCTGAAATTTTTCGACGATATTCCTTACGATTTTTTCTTCTCACTATAAAAAATTCAGATTCTGAAACTTTGTAGAAAAAACGTTATAGCGAAAATTCCACGATGACCTGTTTGGAGCAGCAAAACCCTAGAATCTCAAAGCTATGATACCAAATGTTGTGAAACCAGCTCCAAAAAGAGAAGAAAAGAGATATTAACGCCTTAGAAATAAACCACTTCGAGGGGGAAACCTCCAATACATTACATGAATGAAAATTCCTTGGATTATTCAAATTACAAAACTCCTTTCTATATATAAGAGTCCATGGAGCCACAATGTAATCCTAGCCAACCTAACAATAATAATTTAAGGGCACAATAATAACAATAAGGGGGTTACACTAACAACAATAAGGGACTATACTAGTAATATAGGGACCTAACAGGCCGAGAATCATAAAAAAAAGTGCTTCTATATCTTGCATGGCTTCTTCCAACCCCTCTGATCCCCCGAACAAGCCAAAGGTTCACAAAAAAATTTCAGTCATTGTAATCCAATGGTAAGTCCCTTGGCATAGCTCCATTTCCAAATACCATGTAGTAGTTATTGGTCCCAATGAATTGAGAAACATATGAACCCATGTGTTCCAGGTCTTCTCATTCCAAACCTCCATCCACATGGCCAGGTGTTTACGCGAGTCACCCTGACCATAGAATAGCTCAGTTGGTGGGATAGCAGGTGGCTCAAAGCACAAATTTGTCATTTTGCTGCATTCTTCTCAATCCTTAAAGCTTCCTTTATGTGTAACCCACCAAAGCGTTGGGGTTGCACGCATGGCCAGATCAAGCACCCAAAACCTCTGTTCTTTCGGGACAACATTCTCCAAAATTTCCAGAAATAATACAACACTATCAAAAAAATCAAAATAGGGTAATTATATTACCTCTGAGGAGATGCATCAGAAATTTTTATTGATCTTGAGGCAGTGTAGTGCAGAAATATCATGCAATTGATTCTGCTAGTTCTCCATTTCCCCATATGAATCTGAAAAAAACGAGCTATCCTTATCCCAATTCAGCATTCCATAAGCTATAGGGCTGCTCCAATCCTCATCCCACATAGTTAGCTTGTAGATATGGTCGACATCATCTCCTTCACACGTTGCTTCTGTATATCTTTCTCCTTCTGCTAGATCCATAGGTACTATTACCCATGTACCATAATTTTCAAAGATAATGCTTCTACGCTTCAAGTTGATGATACCTCCCATATCAATGGCCCAATCCAACCCTAGTAGCACAGGGTAAGGGTCTTCATCATCCACAATTTGTATTGCTTCAAAATATACATGTACCTTTACTCCAGCAATGTCGACGAGAACCTGTGGGAGCCTTCCAAGTGGAATGATCTCTTACTGATTAGCCATGTGTAGTTGAATGGTGGATCACTACAAATTTGGTTCACCCATATTTTTCCAGGTCTTCTTAGGTAGAAAATTTACATCAGACCGTAAGTCTAATATGACCTCATCCAAATCATTCTCTCCAATTTGCACGGTCATGTGCATCTCCTGACCAGTTCTCTTCTTGTTCTTATAAATCTTGTTTACAACCTTAGTCTCAGTTCACGAAAATTCCTTTTTTTCACAACTATCTATCAGGTCCTGGAGATTGTATACTAATTATTGATTTTGTAATAACTTCATGCAGGCTTGTGGGAAAGTTTTGACTTCATCATCAATCTTTGCTTCCATGATAGACTTGGATGTGGACACACCTGCCTTAGCAAAATCCTTCTTGGCTTCAATGAAATTCTCCTTTTCCTTCTGTAGGTTGAGTCCTTCCTTCTTTTTAGAGGCCTTCCAAATTAATGGCTTTGTATCAGCCTTCTTTCCCTCATCTCCTCCAGTGGCAGCACCACTTCATGTAATTATTTTTACTCTTGGATCATCGTTGCGCGAATCAACTTTAACCATTTGTATGTTATGCGTAGGCATATGTTGTTGCTTTTCCTACATTTTAGTAATTAAAATAGGACAATATTCAATCACATGATCAAATTTTCTATAGTACCTGCAATACTATCATGCAGGGTTTGGGGAGTGGCGTGCATAGTGCCAAGCATCTCCATAGTTATATCAAATTAATTGTCCTCTTCCATGACCTGCGCCTCCACCTCTCCCTCCTCCCCTTCCTCTTGCTGGAGATCCTCCACGCCTAGAGGGAGATGCTAGTGAATATGGGTTGACTTGAAACCTATATAGGTTGGAAATATCCATCATTATCTTGAATGTGCGTCAGTGGTGCTCATCTTGACCAACTGAAGAGCAACACCTGCACCATTGCTGCTTCAACTCTGGCACATAACTTCCTAATTGAGGGAAATGGTTTGTGTCATGCCTTCTAGCTACCTTATATTTAGCATACCATAGTTGGGGAGACCCACTTGGTCCTACAGCATCCCTAAGGTGCAATGGATTTGGCCCTCCCGCTTGCATATAATCTTCAAACAGGGAACACTAATATTTTGTGTGCCCGACACCCTTACACTGTATACACCATAAATCTGTGCCAAATTCCTTTCCTTTGTCTCTACGTAGGTTTTGGATCTATAAGCGCATTGCTTCCAATTGATTTTGGATTTTTAGTGCTCCAAATTGGTCATCATCTCTAGGCGTAGCTTCTATTTTCATAGCAACTCCAAGGGCTTTGGCCTGAGAGTCATTCTTCAGCTGGTTCATAGGCCTATGCAAATTTGGTAAGGGCATTGCAATAAAACATTACTTATGTTGTTTATCATCATAAATAAATCCTCCCTCGCTGATTGTGCGCTTCAGTTGTTGATCGTCCTCCCAAACAAATTCATTTGGTTGTTGTTTGCTATCTTTCAATTCTGTCACACACTATGAGTAGGACTTTGGTTTTCTGAACTACCGCTTCAAAGAATCCTTGATGTCATCAGCAATACGATTAGCATGGTGAGCCATATATCCCGTAAACCAATCCAGTGCACGACCTTCAAACGCCATATCTAGTTGCATTCTCTAGACAGCATCAATGTTAACATTTTGTGCAGTCCATATTGCATTGGAAACAAACCAAAACCTATCCATGTCCTCATCTCCCATGTCCTTGAATGTGGGTAGCTTCATATTTAGAACCATATCTCCTAGTTCTGGTGGCATTGGTGGTGGTGTAGGAGATGTCTTACCCCTACACGAGTTTGATTATGGAGTAGCAGGAGGGCTACCTCCGACGTGCGTAGCCTCACGGCTTGATATATCATTGTCAGGTGAGTTTCTCAAAGGGATCTATACAGATCTGTCTCCTCTCTGATTAATCTGGTAATACTTTCCACTGCACGTAGTGCTTTCTAGCTTATATGGGGTCATTCACTCAGTGTGACTGCACAAAAAACCCTTTTCACACAATAGCATCTTAATAGTCAATGAAATAGAGCGTATGAATTTACCTCTTAGTCCTTTGAAGAACCTCCTTTCAGCTTCTAAATATGACACAAACTGATCTATTGTAAACTCTGTTACAGACACACCCAAAATTTTGTCAACCCAATGATCTATAGTACGGGTGATGGAATTATCAGTCTACTCTAATTGTTGGATCAACTCAGGTGTCCACTGAGTGACCTTATCATCCTTCCAGTAGGTTTTGAACTCAACCAATCTTGATAACCACTCCTATAATTATTGTACAAAGGTCACAAAGAATATCTTGTGAACCTTTGTGAAAATATAGTTCGGTTTCCAATCTTCAGCAGACAACTTCTTAATTCTCTTTTACTTAAGGGAAAATTCTTGAATTTTCTTCTGAAACTAGTCTTTCTAACTCAGGCTTTGATGGCCGCTCCATCACCAAATCTCTCTCAAAATGATCCCGGTATAAAAAATGGAACCATTTGTTGGCTTGAGGGGTCCTAACCCAAGTTTGAAGTTAATCCTAACCAAAAAAACCATCTTACTACTAGCCCTTTCGGCATTGACCTACTTGTGCAGGTCAAAATCTCACCCAAAGCAGTATTGGGGGGTGCTGGAACTAGGTTTCCACACCTTGAGAGAGAATTAAATGATGTGGTGTCTTCAGATCTATAATGATAGTGGACTGGCATACATAATAGAAACCCTAACCAGGTAGATCTATGTCAATTTACGTAGGTTATTCAGCGCACACAGATAAAGGCTTCACAATCCCTTCAATAGTCTTAGTAAGGTGATATCCAGTTCTTACAGTATCATATCTATGCATTTAACGTTCATTTAAGACAGAAAAGTAGGTACACTACTAATCCAAACACAGATAATGCAGTAAATGGAAATAAAACACAGAAACATATCATAAAGCGAAACAATGATGCATTTGATACTCATAATTATCTAAAAAAATCTTTATTCATTCACAATTCATAATCATTTTATAATACTTCAGTTCCACCCTTGCACACAGCCAGTGGGGTTCGCACATAGCAGGACTAAGGTCTTCACACACACAGCCAATAGGAGCCTTCTATACCTAGACAGAATCTTCTTTACAACTCAGAACATCATAATCTTCTCAAAAATTACTTCCAACTTATCTATCCAACTCAATCTAGAATTATATTTATATCTTTAGCCTACACTCATCTAAGGTCCACAAATTGTGGTTTGCGAGACCTAGTTCTACCCTTTTTCCCATTAAAACTGATGAAGGGTATTTGACCTACCCCTTGACCTATGCATTGCTTATCGTGCATGACTCAAAACTACAAAAATACTATATTTTTATCAAAAATGCAGTCCTAAGGGACCCAACTCCAACAACAGGATATTGTAGGTAGCATTGTCTACCGCCATCTCTCTGATCACTGCAAAGAAATGTAGTAAGATCATCCCCTAGACCTGGAAATTTTTTTTCCTTATGATTCACCCTCAAGGCCAGAAGAATATTGTGGCCACAACCTCTAGACAAGGATACTCCACATGGAAATAATAGATGGAAAATATTTTGGAGGAGTACAAGGACATTTTCACCTCTCCCCCAGGGGTACCTCTACCCTTTTAGGTCAAGAAATCCGTCAATCTGGCCCCAAGCACGTCCCTACCCAATGGGACGATCTATCAATGTTCTCTTTTTTAGAACATTGAGATCAAGAGGTAGATTCAGGAGTTGCTGTAGAAATAGCACATAGGCCATGTTCATTGCCTTGTGGGAGCCCAATATTGTTGGTACAGAATAAGGATGGGACCCAGAGACTCTGTATTGACTATCCAGAGCTGAAAAATATCACTATTCAGAACATGTATTTGACTCCATGGATTGATGACCTATTGGACCAACTCAAGGGAGGGAAATATTTTAGCAAGATTTACTTGAAGTCTGGTTATCATCAGATACCAATCAAAACCTTCGATGTGTTGAAGACAACCTTCAAATCAAAGGAGGGCCTTTTTGAATGGTTGGTCATGCCTTTTAGGTTGAATAATTCCCCCGCAACCTTCATGAGGCTGATAGACGACATTTTGCGACATTTCACCAACTCATTCGTGATGGTGTGTTTGGATGATACCTTGATCTTCAGCCAGAGTTGTGAGGAGCACCTCCACCACATTTGACAGGTCCGCTAAACACTGTGATAACATAATTTTTTTGCTAATTTGGCGAAATTCACTTTTGGCATGACCCAGGTTCAATATCTAGGGTAAATCATCGATGAGCGGAGTGTGCATGTGGACCCAGCCAAGATATATGTCATTTGGGATTGGCCAGCCCAAACCACTCTAATAGAGCTCCAAAAATTTATGGTTCTTGCCAACTTCTACCATAGGATCGTGTTTTACATCTCTCATATCACTTGGCCTTTGAGACAAGTCACCAAGGGAGGGATGAAAGAAAAATTCTTTTGGTATGAATCCCAACAGAAGGCATTCAGTGCGTTGAAGCATCGACTCTACTTTGCACCAATGCTCACATTACCAGATGTGCAACCACCATTTGAGATCGATACAGATGCCTTCGATTATGTTATTTGTGCAGTTCTTACTCAGCATGGGCATCCAGTGGCATATCATAGTGAGACACTTTCTGACACAGTCTGAAAGTATCACACCTATGACAAAGAGATATATTCTATTTTTTAGGCATGGAAAAAATGGGAGCATAACATTTTGGGGAAGGAAAAAGTCATCCACAAAGACCACCGAACCCTTCATTTCATATAGACACAAGGGAAGTTGTAGAACGATTGCCATCTCAAATGGTACACATACCTCAAGAAGGGCAGAACCAACAATGTTGGAGACTGCCTCAGCAGACCGTTGGTCATGGCGTTGACCACTGTGCTAGACTCTTGCGGGCATGAGACTTCAAGTGGTCAAATCTTTACAAGGGCGATCCAAAATCGGAAACAAATTCCAGAAAATCTTGGAAGGAAAGAAAAGTTCCAAATTATCACCTCCATGATGCACTGTTATTCCACCTGGGACACCTTTGTGTTATTTCAAGTGAGCGTGCCAAGATGATTTGGGAAGCGCACTACAACTGGGTCATTGGACATTTCAAGGTAGAGAAAACAATGGCAATACTTCAAAAGTATTTTTATTAGTTGAACCTTCAACAAGATGTTGGGAAGTACATCATATATTGCACTTCCTATGCCATTTCTTAATCGAAAATCAAGAAGAAAGGCCTATATACTCCTCTTCCTATTCCTAGTAGTCCTTGGGAATTTATCTCCATGGATTACATGTTGGGCATTCCTTCTACTAAGCATGGCAATAACTGTGTTTTCGTGGTCACCGAAAGATTCTTTAAGATGGAAATTATGGCGGCCTGCAAGAAGAGTATCAAAACATAAGACATTACTAAAATATTATTTGAAAGAGTGTGGGTGCACTTTGGGATCCCACAGTCCATTATCTCAGATCAGGAAAACAGGTTCCTAAGTACATTTTGGTCAATTCTTTGATCTATGTTGGATACCAAGCTCACTAATTCCACGACTTTCCACCCCCAAAATTATGGAAAAATAGAGGTCTTCGACACGATCATCACGCACATTTTGTGCATGTACAACTTGAAGCATCCTTTTACGTGGGATGAAAGCCTTTCCTATGTCTAGCATAGCTACAACTGAGCTTTCCATAGCTCAACTAGCCACACCCCTTTCAGGTGGGATTGGGATTCCAACCACTATGCCCCATTAATGTTTCCATACCATTTGCAGCTACTCAGAAAGATTTGACTCATGTCCAATCCAATATGACAGGGAAAGAAACTTCATTGAGTGCATATAGCAGGTCCATGACATATTGGACATAGCCAATGCTAAGTACAAGCATCGACATGACCAAAATTGGGTACCACACAAGTTCCAGGTGGGCGAAATTTTTTGGCTACATTTGCAGAAGGAGCGCCTCGTTGGAACCCACCACAAGCTTATCTTGCTCTGATATGGGCCATACACCATCACCAAGGCTATTGGAGAAAATTCTTTTGAGCTCAACATTCCACCATTCCTAAGCTTGCACCTAGTGTTTAATGTGGACCGCCTTCAACCATACTTTCCACCATTATTGGACACATCTGACATTGTTGAACAAATCACACCAACATAGCTAAACCCTGACTCCACGGAACATACCAAAAGTGATCGAACCATGGATACTGATCAAGAACACACACCAGTATAATATCCAACTATATCTGGTTTTCAAAGCTATCAAAGTCCTGCACCAAGGTAAGTGGCTCACTAGATACCAAGTCCAACAAAAGTTTCCCCATCTCATGGATGCACTCAACGCAATGGGGATGATTGCTTCCTAAAGGGGCAGGATTGACCTAGGTGGATATTGGTGGCCACCCACCATTTTTTCTTTCAATTTTTCAATTTCCTTAATTGTAGCACAATTTACTATTTTTTGTATTTTTGGGTCTTAAACTTCCGGAATCGTTTTGAGGGACTAAAATATGTTTTCAAGAAAAACAAAGAGAATAAAAATGTCCCAAATTGGCTTTCTTATATTTTGGAGCCTCCTCTTCGAGATCTTTGAAACAAGGTATTATTTCCAAATAGAGATCATATTCCAAAGTTACGACCCTGGGAATTTGACGTTCCAACTTACCCCAACAAGGCCCACAAGGTTTTGGCGCTTCATCTCCTAGGTTTAGGTTTTTGGATTTTTAGGGTTTCTCGTTATTTATCAATGATAAAAATTCCACGAACCTTCATTGTAACATAGTTCAGAGGCATGTAGCCACCACATCTCTTCTCAGAGATAAGCTACCATCGCCCGAGGTAGTTTATTTCCATTCTGTATTTAAGCATATTTTAGTTGTTTGATATTAATGAAATGAACCATTGCACTTCTATGTTTATGTTTATATATGTATTCTCTTTCATTCCTGCATAAGTTCGGATCAGTGGTATCCGAGCAGTCCGCTCTTTCTGGGTTTTTCTTTGCATGTCCCTAACGGGGTCAGGGTATAAGGAGTTAGGGCTCGATCTGGTTGAACCTTTGCAATATTAGCCTCACAAACCCCGAAAAATCCCATGGCGAAAGAAAATAAAGATGAGGGAGTAGGAGATCCTTTCAAATTAATGCTCGAGGAGGCCCTCGAGAAATAGAGGAGCCCAATGATGGATAAATTTTCCCAAATCCTTCTACTGCTACCCACAAGAGACACATCTTCATTTGGAAGCGACTCTGGAGGCACCACACCTTTTAAGGTGCAATTTAACTTAAAAATTCCCATATTTGAAGGCCTGATAGATGCATATGTCTTAGATAAATGGTTAAATCATTTGGAAGGATATTTTTCATTTCATGACTTTTCCAACCAGGAGAAGATCACTTTTTTCTCTCCTGAAGTTCGCCCCCCATGTCAAGGACTTGTGGGAAACCTATTGTGAGAAAAAGGACAAGGGGGAACCCTCACTGTTCTTAGCTACACCCACTTGGAATTATTTCTGAGACACCCTCAATGAACTATATTACCTTTTCAGTAGCTTTGAAAAAAAATACATAAAGTGGACCACGTTGAGGTAGGGAAGGGGCCAAGATATGTCATAGTTCACAAATGGCTTTCACGCCCTTAACATGTAGCTGGTCATCAAGGATTCCAAATGGAATTTGGTACTCAAACACCATGGTTTTTTGCATAAGTACGTCTAGGATGAAAAGGAGTTCCTAGACATCTCCTCGCTCGGTGCCGCATATCAATATGCTGTCAAGATTGAGCATAATTTTTAACAGAAGAAGCGAGAATTTGTATCTACAAATTTGAAGCAAGGGAAAGGCACCCCTAAACTGCATAACAAAGGGAAAATCCAAGGTGGGTTGACCCAGGACAAAATATTGAAGCCGCAAGAAAATAAAAACACCATAAAGACAAAGAAGCACACGGGAAAGTGGTGTGTGTTCCATAAGAGCTCCACTCACAACAAGAGTGAGTGTTGAGCCAAGTATTCACTAGTGGATGAGATGAAGGATTCTGAATCAGATGCATGCTCTAACTCTGAGTCGGAACTTGATAATGGGAATGGAAAAGGGAAGTAGATTATTGATACGGATCCCAATTCCATTATTGCCACCAACAAGATGCAGAAGTATGAGCCCAAATATCCAGAAGAGGGGGAGCACCTCCTCCACTCACAAATGTGGTTGAAGGGTTCTCTAGTGCAGTTCAATGTCGACATCGGTAGCCAAAATAGCCTCATTTCAGCAAATATTGTGAAGTGGCTAGGCCTACCAACCACAACACACCCACAACCATATACCATCGGGTGTCTTCACCAAGGAAGATATCATTGTGTCATCAAAGAGTGTCGCCTTCCATACATCATCAAGCCCTTCATGGATGAGGTCCTATGTGATGTTTCTCCTTTCAAAGTTTGTGATGTATTATTAGGCCAACCATACTTGTGGAAGCGATATGTTGTGTATGAATCTAGGGCTCACATTTTTATTATTACTTTGGGAAATAAGTTGTACAAGATACCAGAGGTAGCATCGCCTACTGCCATCTCTCTGATCACTGCGAAGAAATGTAGTAAGATCATCTCCCAGACCGATAAATTTTTTTTCCTTATGATTCACCTTCAGGGATAGAAGAATATTGTGGCCACGTCCTCCAAATAGGGCTCCTTCGCATGGAAAAATAGATGGACAAGGTCATAGAGGAGTACAAGGAAATTTTCACCTCGCCCACAGGCATACCTCTACACTGTTAGGTTAAGCATAAGGAAAACAAATTTATCGATCGACTCTGGGCACAACGCTACCCAACGAGCCGATCTATCGACGTTCGTTTTTGGAGAACGATGAGATCAAGAGTCAGATTCAAGAGTTGTTGTATTAAGGGCACATTATTCCAAGTTCATTGCCTTGTGGGAGCCCGATCGCATTGGTATCGAAGAAGGATGGGACCTGAAGAATCTGTTTTGACTATCAGGAGCTGAATAAGATCATTGTCCTGAACATGTAACCGATTCCATGGATTGATGACCTACTAGACCAACTCAAGGGGAACACATATTTTAGCAATATTGACTTGAATTTTGGTTATCACCAGGTACCATTCAAACCCTCTGATGTTTGGAATATTTCCTTCAAATCTAAGGAGAGCCTTTTTGAATGGTTGGTCATGCCTTTCGGGTTGAAGAATGCCCCCGCAACCTTCATGAGGCTCATGGATGAGATTTTCTGATCTTTCACCTACTCATTCATGGTGTATTTAGATGACATACTGATCTTCAGCTGGATTTGTGAAGAGCACCTCCAAAACATTCGATAGGACCTCCAAACACTGCGGCAACACAAGTTGTGTGCTAATTTGGAGAAATTAACTTTTGGCATGACCCAGGTTCAATAAATTGGGTGCATCATCAATGAGCAGGGTGTGCATGTGGACCCAACCAAGATATGGGTCATCCAAGATTGGCTAGCCCCATCCACTCTAACATAGCTCTGCAACTTTTTGGGTCTTTCCAACTTCTACCTCAAGTTCGTGTTGGGCTTCTCTCATATCACTTGGCCTTTAAGACAAGTCACCAAGGGAGGGGCGAAAGAAAAGTTCTTTTGGTATGAATCTCAACAAAAGGCATTCATAGAGTTGAAGCATAGACTCTACTTTGCATGAGTGCTCACATTACCAGACCTGAAACAAACATTTGAGATCGATACATATGCTTTCAACTATGCTATTGGTGCAATTCTTACTCAGCTTGGGCATCCAGTGGCATATCACAATGAGAAAATTTTAGACACGGTACGAAAGTATATATATATATATATATATAGGAATTGGAAATAAAATATACAAGGGATGACCAATCCAGAAAAATCTTGAATATTGAACATAATTTAGATAGTTTTGGTGAGTCATCCTTGTATTGGAGCTTGAAATCATTTTTTTTCAAAGATGTATGAAGGGTTAACCCATACTTTAGAAAGGGTTATGAAAGTGTTGTGTAGTTTCATTCAAGAGTTACCCCTTCAAGGGTCACTAGAGGTAGGGGTTATGCCATTTAAGGAAAACCTTTGTGATCAAATGGACCATTTTTCCCCATAAAGGAATATTGGGGTTCAAGTTTCCTATATTTTAGAAGATGTGTTTCTTTTGAGGATACTAAAGTTATCACATATTCACTTTGATGATGATATGGAGGAGGAGACCCACTACTTGGAAAGTTGTTATGGATAGGCATGCATCTTATAGTTTATGTGCCCATCTTGTAGGAGGACTTTGGAGCTATGTTCCCACTTTAAAGGCTTTTGATGGGTGGGTTTGAAGGTTATGGAGAAGCAATGTAATATTGAAGGGCATTTTTAGGTCAAATGTTATACCAAAACCCAACTTTTACCCCTCATCTATGAAGATAGATAAGTTTTGTAGATTTACCCCCCTTAGAGTTTGTACGTGGCATTAAAAGCCCCATTTTGTATTATTTTAGGTTAATTAATAGTTGAAGAGGGATATTTTTCCCCTTAATAGGGTAGAATAAGGGACTTTAACTTAGAAATGAATATTTTATTGTGAAGGAATTTGAACACCTCTTCTATAAATAGATATACACTTCCTCTCATTTTCTCATGGTTGGATTTGGGGGAGAACTCCCTTAGCAAGTTTGAAATTTCTAAAATATATTGATTCATGATTTTGGATATGGAGGAATAATTAGAGTGATATAATAGGATTTTCTTGATATGAATGGTTCTCTTTCATAGATCTTGATGAGAAGGCTTAATATATGTGCATAGACTTCTTTTCATGAATGGTAATTGGTGAAATTTGATGATATTGACTATCAAATGTGACTTTATTCTTCCAATATTATATTTTGTTCATGAAAAAGGGTTATCAGTAGGGGAGTTTTGAGGAAAAAATGGGAGGATAAAAATGAAAATATGTACTAACAAAATAAACTTTAAAAAAACCAATAAGATTCAATATGATGATGTCATCCCCATGGGTAAATATTTTTTGAGGTAAACGAATAAAAGTGTTTTTTTAAATCATATTTTCAACTTATCTCCTTATAGGTTTGCTCAAATTTAAAGTGTGGACACTTGTTGAATGAGGAATTATATTTTTCATCCAACAAGTACCCGGTCGGCATAATTTTTATTATATCCACATCAATAAAAATGAAAATACATGAGAAACATGCTTGTTTAAAGAAACACATGTTTTTCATCTATTTTCAATTTTTTAGTGTGGGTCAAATCAAAATTATGTAGTGTATACTTACTGGTTACCAAACCTAATTCCACATCAACGAGTTCCCACATTTTAAAATTAAGTAAACCTATAAGTAGAAAGTGAAAAATACAATAAAAAATGTGGTTTTATTTATTTTCTTTTAAAAATTCATAACCCTTATATTTTATTATTTTTACTATTATTTTACTATTTTCCTTTCGAGATCCACTTTAAAACTAAAAATTCCCATACTATAGCATTCGCCATAGTTTTGTTAACATTTTTGTCTCTTTATCCTCCTTGGTAAGGACATCATCAAGTTCTTTTAATGTGATCTTGGCTAAGTTACCTCCCTTATTTATCCTTAAAAATTGCAAGTCCCCTAGACCAATTTTCTAGGGTACACTAGTTAGTCCACCCTAGTCCTTGAACCTAAATCTACTTTATGCGTATTTGATCCTCCCATCAAGATATTTTTTTTAGATGACCTTACTTAAGTTTTTTACATCATCCCATATTTGAATATTGAAGGATGTTATGGTTGGAGGTCTAAGGGACACTGGTTTTTCTCCCTTCGCTTTGGCACCAGTATACATCTCTATTTATCTCCAATTATCATGCTTCTTGACTCCATATGCCCTGAATAAAATATATTGGCATGTTAAGGCACTAATACCCTCTGCCACCCATTTTCCTTGTAAAGTCGTCTAAAGCATTTTGTTAGAGTTTTAATCTATTGGTGATTCTTGGGTTG
Source organism: Pinus albicaulis (assembly GCA_034641835.2). NCBI lineage: Eukaryota > Viridiplantae > Streptophyta > Pinopsida > Pinales > Pinaceae > Pinus > Pinus albicaulis. Next base: position 766,490,609 of record CM076582.1, on the reverse strand, counting down.
TGTGTGTTTGAATATTTTCCCCTTTCAACACAATATTAGAAGTTTCCCTAAATGCATAGTGACATTATCCACCATAAACCCTAATTTATTTATCTGTTGGTTTGTGGAAGTGCAAGTAAAAGTTTGAGGGGGCTCTTGAATTATCTTGTACGGGTCATTTGATCCTTAACATCCACTAGGGAGAACCTCCCTTGAGCTAGAGGAGATCTAGATAGAAGTTATAAAATGGTATTTGAGGTGATAGTGGCCCTATATGATGTGTAAGGGGTTTCAAAATTGATCTTTTGGTTTATCTCAATAAGTGAGAGGATTATGTTCTAACAATAAAGAAATTCAAATAAGTGTAAATAGTTTCTCCGTTTGGATATTTGTCCATTACATACATTTTGAGCATGTTTTAATCATTTTATCAACTCTTTTTTTAATCCATCCATTTTTTGATGATAGGATATGTTAAGGTTCAAATTTTTGCCAAGGCCCTTGAATAATCATTTCAGGAAAATTGATATGAATTTAGAATCTTTGTTTGGAAATTATATCTTTGGGAATTATATACAATATGACCACTTATTTCATATAGATATCTATTATGTCTAATTCCTTACAATTCAACTTAATTGGAATAAAATGATCTACTTTGGTTAATTTTTCTATCAAATACCATTATTGAATATGTTGATTCATTGTTCTAGGCAATTTAATGATGAAATTTATATTCATTGTCTCTCATTCCCACTTTGGAATAGGAAATGGTTATAGAAAATGATTTGGGTGTCCATGGTCAACCTTCAATTATTTTCATTATAAGCATTTAGATATATGACTGTTGGGATGGGGTCCCCTAAGGGAATTTTATTTTTTTTAATTTTGGGCTAAAGTTTTTAGAAACACATTGTGCGCAGAAGTAAAAGGGCTTTGGGGTGGGTCAAAGCTCCTTTATCATTGTAATGGGTAAAAAGGGAAACCATTAGTCTCAAACCATGGTATGTACACTTCAAAGACTTATAAATAAGTAAAAGTCGAGTCGAGTAAGATATGTCAATAAATCGATAGATATTTATGTTTATGAATGCCTTTATCTGAGTTTTGGGTAAGTATGTTTGGGTAGAAAGGCTCTTGCTAGTTGTGTGTGCAGAGACCTAGTCCTAAGGTGTGTGCACAAAAGAAAAAATATAGTACTGAGTTGAAGATACATTAATAAAGAATAAGTTTTGGTGAATTATGATAAATTTATATGTGTGATTCATGATTATATTGCTTATCTATTAATATGTTTCTGTTAAATGCATATTTAGTTGAGTTAACTATCTGTGGAAAATCTATGTATTCACGCAAGGATTAATTCTGTAACTATTTAGGTGATCGCGCAAGTGTGGCTTATGTTTTGATAAGTTATATTCACCTGAAGTATAATATATCTATGCATATTTGTTAATGCATGTCCATTAAGGGTTTTATTTGCGCTTATATCCAGTTCCTTGTGAACACTCGCACAAGTAGATAATAATCAAATATGATAAGTATGGGTAAAACACACATCAAACGCTCCATCATGGTGCGGAAACTTGGTTCCATCGCCCCCCCCATACTACTTTGGGTGAGACTTTGGTCTGCAAAAGCATATCATTGCCAAAAGGGCCAGTAGTTGGAGGGTTTTGTTGGTTGCACAGAACACTCTGAACCTGGGTCAGGACCCCTTAAGCCAACAAATGGTTCTGTTGCTGGGACCGGGATTTGTTTGAGGGAGATTTGATGTTGTGGCATCCGATGAAGAACGAACAACAAGATTGGTCTGATAAGAAAGTTCGCTAATTCACAATCCAAGAAAACCGAAACTCTAAATTATTTGTTGAGGATTGGGAGCAAAGGTATATCTATACAGAGGTCCATGTAATTTTCTTTGCTTCCTTTGTGACTGGGTTACATGAGTGGTTATCTCGGCTGACTGAATTTCAGACCTGTGCAAAGGACGTTGCAATCACTAGGTGGACTCCTGACCTAGTTCAACAGTTGGAGAAATCTAGCAATAAAAATACCCACGAAGTAGATTATTGGATTGATAACGTTTTGAGTGGGTTTGTGACTAAATTTTCTATTGATACTTTTGTATCATATTCTAAAGCTGAAAGGAAATTTTTCAAAGGCGATAGAGGTAATTTTCTGCGCTCATTGAAACCGTGGATTAAAATGCTTTTATGTGAAAAGGGTACTATGTGCTGCCACATTGAGTGAATGTTCTGAAGAGGCCCAAATACGTGCAACGAAAAAACTTACACATTAGATCTAGAAGAATTTTTTGTTTATATCCATCGCAAAGGTAAATCTGACAGTAGTGAGGAGTCTAAAACAAGTAGCTCTGGTGAATTTGTGAACTCAGAAGAAAAGAGATTGCAAGATAAAAGTATTTTTAGGTCATTAGCCATATTTTAAATCCCATCCAGTCCACTCCCAAATTCATCTCACTCTAAAAATCCATCCACTCTACCTCCACCTCCACCACTAGAAATCGATATGGCCACTTCCATAAAGTTGTATAATTTCAAGGGTGTTGAAAATGAAGATGTTGACCAATTTTGGTTCGTCGCAGATGTTGTTTGGATAGGTTAGCAGATCAATAATGATAATGTTAAGAAAGCGTAGTTGGTTACTTCATTTCAAGAATGTGTATTGGATTGGTACATGAGGCATACGGCAACCAACCCTAATGCAACGATTGACGATCTTAAAATGGCATTGAAGGAGCAATTCAAAAATCCAAAGTCATACTCTTAATGCGTAACTGAATTAAAGGAGATCCACCAAGAACTGAATGAATCTGTATAAGAGGAAAATAAATGATTGAAGTGTACCATCAGAGATGGAGGATTTACTATCGATGACACACATCACAAAGAATGGTTCATTACTATGCTGCTACCGCATCTGCACAAGCCCTTGAACCAATACAATATTGCGACACAAGCTGAAGATGTGGAGATTTCCATGAAGTTAGAAGCCTCTCCTGTACCAACCACGCAGGTTGGAGCTCAGAAAATCCAAATCCAATTAGCTTCCTTACACTTAGAAATACAAACTCTACAAAAATATAAGGAAAAGGATGTGTGTGCGAGAGTATGGTGCACACGCTATAATGTTGAAGGGCATCACAAGGATCGATATCCTGTATATAATAAATATCTGGCGGTTGGAGGACCAAGCCCGATTAAGAATGGGGTAGGACCTAGTGAGGTTCCCAAGCTATGGTGCATGATTTTCTAATCAAATGGACTGCACATGACAGTCTTCTGCCCTAGTCTTGGTAAATATATTCCATAGTTACAACAACCTTACTGCACATTCTATTGATTTGTGGGACACGATGACAAGCACTTTTGTAGCTTCGATCTGATGATTGAGTAGGATGCGTCGTATAGATTGTAAGATGATGGTAGAGGACCAAATTTTCCTGCATTGCCATCTAGTTGCGGTTAATTTCCAAGCAGAGGATGAGGGAGAGGAGGAGGAGCTAGTCATGGAAGGGGAAAATTAATTTTTTAGAACTGTGGAGAGGTTGGTCATTATGCACGCGACTTCCAAAACCCAACACAACAATATTTCATGTATTATATATAGTTTGATCATGTTCTTGAAATTTTCCTGTACTATTTTCAAAAATGTTGTGAAAAGAAACTACAGACACCTATGCATAATGTTCAAATGATGAGAGAGGAACCACACACTGACGAACCTAGCATAAATATTGTTACCAGAAGTAGTGTCGCAATTGGAGAAGATAAAGCAGAAGGTAAGAGACCTATTACTGATTTTTGGGTCTAGAGAGCTCTTGAGAAAAAAGAAGGGTTCAATCTACAAAGGGAGAAGGAAACCTTTGTTGCAGCGAAGAAGGACTTCATATATCCTGACACATCTAAAGTAAAAAAGAAAAACTGCCACGGATATTGTCGAAGGGGTTGAGGCTATAGAGGTAAAACTGTTTTTGCAGACCTGTGTCAAGATTTTGCACAATAAGAAGGCAGTTGAGAATCTTCAAGCTATGATTAATAGTTGCATTGAAAAATAACAACCCCAGATGGAGAAAAAGGTTGTCAATAATATCTACAAGAACAAGAGAAGAACTAGTTGAGAGATGCACCTTACTACTTAGATAGGTGAGTTTGGAATGGACCAGGTCATTTTGGATTTGGGCTCTAATGCAAATGTCATACCCAAGTAGAATTGGCAGAAAATGGGAGATCCTAAGTTGGAATGGTATACAATACAGCTGTGCAAGGAAAATTAGTAGAATATTATCCCAATGGGTAGACTTTCTGGGTTTATAGTTGATATCGAAGGAGTTAAGGCACTGGTTGATTTTGAGGTTATTCAAATTGTTGATGATTCAAATCCATATCCTACACTTTTGGGTCTTGATTGGGCTATTGACATGGATTCTATCATCAACCTCAAGCGCAGAAGTATGGTGTTTGAAAACAATGGAACCAGGGTTGTGGTCCCACTAGACCCTGCAGAAGGAGAAATATAAACATAACCATTATGTGAAGAAGAGTAAGTTGATAATATCTAGAATCAGATTGGATCAATCCCATAGCATATGGTCAGCTTAGATGGGATAGGGATGATTCATGCCACTCAGACTCAGATGAGGAAATGGAGAATTAGCAGAATCATTTACATGAATTCTCTACACTGCGTTGCAACCGAGTCACCAGATATTTACCATGCATATCATCTGAGGTGCGGGAACTACCTTCTTATAATGGTATAAGCAGTGTCAATTTATTTTAGAAGAATTCAAAAATTTTGTTCCATAAACACAACGGTTCCATGTTCTTGAATTAGCTCTGTGCTCAACCCCAATGCACTGGTGGGAAAAACACAAGGAAAACTTGGCGAATTGGGAAGAATTTACCCACATGATACAACTTTGATTCAAACATCCCAATACCTGGTTGGAAGGAACTTGTGCAGGTAAAGAAGACTTTCACATACATTTAGCCAGGTGGACTACAGCTCGAGGAGAAGAACCGCAACAAGGATGGGTGCAGACATTAATCCATACTTTAATCCAGATTCCTATGAATTGGTACCTAGAGTTTGAGATATGTCAAGGATCGACAGAATGGGTTGTGATATTAGAAAGCCTTATTTTAACATTCAATTTTGAGAGTGGATTCCTATGCATCAATACTGCCTTACACACAATTCAAAATGTGGTCTTTGACATACCATAGAAAGCAGAAGAGTGAGCCCTACCAACATGGGATGCACAGATGAAGGATATAGTTGAATGCCAGATTGTGACTATTGAAGATAGTGAGGAAGACCCAAGAAATATCAATATCCTTGAGTCTAAAGGTCAGCGCGCATTTTCTGGACCTATGGTTGAAGTACCAGATGTAAGTGAACCAATGAAGATTAGGCAGGTCAACATTGGAACAAATGAGAAAACTAAGATTTCCAAAATCGAGGATTACGGGGATGAATATATAGTAGCTAAGGTCATGGAGCTACTCGCTGAATATTAGGACTTATTTCCCACAATTTTTTCAGAATTAAAAGGTATTTTCAGAGACCTTGGTGTGATGAGGATCACTCTAAAGCCATATGCTAGGCCTATAAAGCAATGCCCTTACAGGTTGAATCCTAAGTATAAACAGAAGGTCAAGGAGAAGCTGGAGAAAATGGTTACATAGGGATCATTGAACCATTAGAAGAATCATATTGGGTAAGCCCCATGGTGGTCCAAGAAAAGAATACCAAAGGAGAAATCAAGATTTTTGTGGATCTTGGCAAGTTGAATGATGCTTGTGTGCATGACCCTTTTCCAACTCCATTTTCTGATGAACTATTAGACAATGTGAGAGGGAAGGAGGCCTACTCATTCACTCATGGATTCTCTGGATACCCCCAAATACAAATTGTTCCTGAAGATAGAAGTAAGACAACCTTTGCGACATAATGGGGTTCATTCCAATACACATTAATTTCATTCAGTCAAAAGAATGCGTCAATGATATTCTTGCACGTGGTGGTAGCTGCATTTAAGGATTTTATACATAAATTCTTAGAAGTATATTTCTATGGCTGGCATGTACTTGTCTTATTGAAGAAGCATGTTTCAAGTTTGCGCTTGACGTTGGACACTTGTCGGAAGTATCAAATCTTGCTGAATCTAAAGAAGTGCATATTTTGTGTCCCTTTTAGGATTTTGTTGGGTCATATTGTCTATCAACAGGGATTGATGTTTGATCCATATAAGATTGCTATTATTTTCAACTTGAAGGTGCCCGCAAATGTGAAGCAGTTGCGCTCAATTTCGAGGCATACTAGCTATTATAAAAAATTTATCCAAGGATATGCGCTGATTACTGCGCTGATGGAAAAGTTGTTGAAGAAGGATGCCTCTTTTTTTTGGGATGCGAACTACCATAAGAGTTTAGATCTGCTTAAGGAGAAAATGGTGTCTGCGACTATATTGGTATTTTTAGACTGAACAAAGGTATTCCATGTACACGTGGATGCTTCATGTATTGCGCTAGGTGTTGTACTCACGTAGCTAGGAGACAGAGATATTGACCACCCAATTTCATTTGCGAGCACGAAATTTTCAAGTGCTAAGCACAATTACTCAAAAACATAGAGAGAAGGATTAGCCATGGCCTATGCACTATAGAGGTTTCGCCACTATTTACTGGGAGGACATTTTAAGAGTTTTACTGATCACTCTTCTTTGAAGTACCTAGTCAAAAAGTCTGTGTTGGGGGGGAAGATTTTTTCATGGCTCTTATTATTTTGGAAGCATGATTTTGAGGTGATCATAAGTCGAGGGAGATTGAATACAAGTCCAGATCATCTATCATGCATTGAAAGTGGAGAGGAGCCAACTAGTTTGTAGATTGGATTAACAGACACGAACTATTTGTTATTAAAGTAGTCAATGACCACTTTGTAGATATTATCCACTTTTTGACCACTGGTAGTGTGCCTACAGAGTATAAAATTAAGCAGAAGAAATAACCGGTATTACACACAACAAAATTTACTTTGATTGTTGGCCAACTGTATAAGATGGGAGTTGATGAGGTATTGAGGCATTATGTGCTAGAGTTTGAAATACAGAGTATCCTAGTAGAAGCACATGCAGTGGTTGCGGGAGGTCACTATGAAGGAAAACCAAGTGCGTAGAAAATTTTGGGGGTTGAGTTGTCCTACAGTGCACACTGATGCAAAAGAGTATTTTTGTGTTTGTGATGTGTGTCATAGAATAGGGAAACCCTCGCGCATAGATGAAATTCCATTGCAGCCATAAGTGACTTTGCAGGCATTTTATAAATGGGCTATTAACTTTGTAGGACTGATCAACCCTCCTGGCAAGAAGACTGGTGCGCACTATATTATTATTGCAAAGGATTATTTAACCAAGTGGGCAAAAGATAATCTTGTGAAGGATTGTAGCGCAGAGGCAATTGCGCACTTCATTTTTTAGAATATCTTGACAAGGTTTGGGTGTCCTAAAATCTTGATGAGTGACCAGGGTACACACTTTGTGAATGAGAAGATCCAAGATTTGACAATGAAGTTTAATATACACCTTCAGAAGAGTACACTGTATCATCCACAACCAAATGGCATGGTAGAGTCCTTTAATAAGATTTTGGAGATTGCGCTCATCAGGTCTGCAATGTTAATCAGAACGATTGGGATGTGTGCATACCTGCATTTCTGTGGGCATATAGAACTACATGAAATAAATTGATTAGACCCCTTTCAAGTTGGTGTATGGACATGAATTTGTTATGCAAATGGAGTACATCGTCCCTAGTCTGCACATTGCAGAAGTAACTAACATGGCTAATCAATATAGTATGGAAGAGCGGAACTTGTGGCTAGTTGTGCTAGAGGAAGACATATTCATTACTGGTTTCATCAGCAGGTGAAAAAGGCACATGAAAAGGCTTGGCATGACAGGCACATCAGACAAAATATTTTCAAGGAAGACGAATTAGTTTTGCTATATGACATCAAGTTTGTGCGCCACCTAGGAAAGTTAAAAATGAATTGGCTTGGACCTTATGTTGTCAAGGATATTAAAGAAGGAGGTGCGGTACATTTGGTTACCTTAAGAGGCGAAGTCCTTCCGGGATATGTGAATGGAAGTTGGTTGAAGCCATATAGAGATGATCCCATCCCTACCTGCGCCAAATTACTATATGGTCGGAGAAGTGTCTTAGTGCCCCGGGCAGTTGTGAGAGGTCGTAGGACCATGAATAAGTATGTCAAATGTTGGAAAAGTATGCCAGTACGACGATGATTGAGGAAGAACAGGTATTTGTGAGAGTCACGGAGGGGTTGCACCAAGAGTTTGACAACATCGCAGATGGGCCAAAAACTAGTTGTTGGAACAATTAATTTGGATAAGACAACTCTATTACCGTTTGGAGGAGTGGCTAACCTGCATTTATGCAGGAGAATATGTTAGATTTGGACTTGTTTTAGCATTTATGAGGCTACATCAACGGACATCGGATCATTTAGGCCTCGCCATCATTATAAATATGATAGGAAGGGTCGCATTAGGTCCCTTTTCTTTCCAATCGATATGTGTCTATTGCTCTCATTTTTTTTTCCTAAGTGTATGTTTGAGCACCTCGAATCCTTCCTTGAGATGATGTGCCCACAAGGGTTAAAAAATTTAATCCCTCCAAGTATGACTGCTACAGAGCCTACCCCCTCTGCGATGCCTGCAGAAGAAATAGTACCTGCGCCAGAACCTCAACCACAGAAAAAAATAAAGGACAGACCTCGGAGACTAGGAAGTCTCCACGCACAAAGACTTTGAAGCCTAAGTCGACCCCAACAAAGAGACAAAAGAGACCAATGGCTGAAGAGACTGAAGTAATCATTGAAGAATATGTTGTCGAAAAGATCAATCCAATGTCGTGGTTGTCGAAGTATATGGCACCATGCAAGCCATTTGTGAAAATAACGAAGGACCTGGATAAGGTCAAATCTCATATCAATACTTTGTTGCTCTTGGAAAATGTGCCATTTGAAGGAGACATGTTCACAAAGGTGTTGTTGCTCAAATTGGAAGAATGGGACCTGGCTAACCACATGAAGATTCCCGAACTTGAGCCATCAGAGTATTTGGAGCAGGTGCTCTGTGACAGGCGCATCATCAAAGTCGAGCCGAAGACATGGGTGTTGGGGTCGCAGAAGTATGGGCTGTTGAAACTTCTCAACATCCTGCATTTTGGGTGAAACAACATAAATTACATTTGTGTGCACCAGCTTCTCGCCCTGGTGCACGATAATTGTTTGTCGCTACGAGAGCCCATTTTGATCGATGATATGTTGATTCATCGGATCACCATGTTCCCATACCAAGGGGAGGATCCAGGGGCAACCTTTGGAGGAAAGGGATTAAAGAAAAAGGTCACCAATGAGGTGATGAAATCCTATGGGGTGAACAGGAACACTCGTGAATTTGTTGTAGCAAACATCAATTTCCCAGTAGTTAAATTTTCCACCCTGATCCTTGCTTGTAAATTGATCAAGAAGTGTCGCACAATGGAGGTGTCGATGTATGTAATTAAGCTAGCTGTGCAGTGCATCAAATGGGTACAATATAATTGGGAAAAGTACCTCTGCAATTAATTTCTGGAAAAAATTCGGGAAGTACAGGAGGAGGGGAAGCATTTATATTATGCTTGGTTGTTGTTGTTAGTTGCACTGATCAGTTGGAGGCCGCCGTCATAGTCACAATTTCCAGACATTGAACCCAATTTGTATGAAACGACCAAGTATGCATCCCTATGGAACTTGAAGCTCCCATCCAGAATCACATCAAAAAAAATATTTTGGGTGCTATTTGATGCAGAAATATTTCAAGCAGTGTATTCCAAGCCAATACTTTCACCTACATTGTAAGAGAAATACAAGCACATCACAGACTTCAAGGATATCTTCCATAATATGCATGTCTGCATGAAGAGGGACATGGCAGGGGTTTGGTATGAGCTACCATACATGGTCACAAAGGATGAACTTGCGCACACCATGACCAAGTGGACCCCATTATGGGTTGAAGTAAGCACAACTTGAGGTGCGTCATCCTCTGTACCTCTAAAGACCCCAGTGAAGCCACGTATGCCCAAAGAGAACCCAAAGGATGTGTAAAAGAACCAAGATCTGATCACTACGAGTGAAATAGTGGACCTGCACAATGATGAGGAGATGGAAGAAATGGATGGAGACATTATCGATGCCTCAACAGATATGCAATGAGGAACCAAAAGAGGGCCTCAGACCACCCTGGAGTCATGCATAAAACAAAATGGTTTTAAGAAAATAGGGACGCAACCATTGACACTTACAAAGGAGTATTTCGACAAGATCAAAGATATAATCGAGACTATCACTGAAGATTTGTGACCAAGGTTGACGCTTAGTATAAATTTGTCCTTCATGACGTACAGAAAGGGCTCCAACAGCTTAAAATGAAAGCAAGATCCATACAAGCGAGTGGGGAACAAGCAAGCGAGCTCAACATTCAAAACCCATCCATCTCCCAAGGAAAAATATTCCAAGTTTTAGGTTCCACATTTCAAATCCCCAGTTTCAAGATGCGCAGGGTTATTCCCACAAGCTCTTAGGTCAGGATTGATTTAGTTGTGTTCCCCAGTGGCAAGCTGTGTGCTATGCACACGATGATCACAGACAAGTTGTAGTACCGAGAATATAAGGCCTTCCAAGACATCGCAGTAGCGCAATGCCAAGCTACCTTAACACTTAAGTGACAACAGCTCACAAAGGATGTGTGGCATGCCGTTGAAATCCAGTGAGCCTAGTGAAAACTTTAATTGATCAACTGTGTTCAGGTCTCCCCAAACTCACAGTTCCCACCACTGTAGTGGCCACTGTCAAGCTGGAAAACTTGGTCACTGTGATCAAGGTTTCACGATCAGAAATTGCCACAGTCCAAGCAGAACTTGAGTAGAAGATCGTTCATCTATAGACGAAGTTGTAGCCTGAGACACCGCTAGAGGTTCACACACAATGTGCCAAGGTCGTTCAGGAGTAGACTATTAGTATCAATGTTGTTGTGGATTCTTGCATCTAATTTTTATAGGAAGCCATGGGAATTTGGACCTCCGTCCAAGATTACCCTGTCACACAACAGCTGAAGATAGACTTGTGGGAAAAAGAGCAGCAATTTAATGAGATTCGGGTCGCTGCGTGTTACACATCATTTTTTCACTATCCCTGCAATCCCCATCTCGCCCATTGGAGGGTCATTTCCATGATCAATAAGCAATGTAATGCCTTGTAAAGACCATCATTGTATCCCTTTACATGAGATTAATATCCCTTCTATTGACAATTCCCAGAGAAGAGACTCAAAAAACCCTTGTTTTTGCCTTGGCGAGAGTATTCAGTTATGCCGCCGCACTGAAGAGGAAGATTAACACTGGGCCCCACACCAGCTGGTGCTCTATCTCAGTTAGCCACCCAAGCCGAGCTATTTATGGAATTTTTTTTAAAAATAGAGATAGATATTCCACTCCAACCAATTTGAGGATGAGTCATTGGGATTGGTTGGACTGAATAACCATAGACTCCCTCCTTTAGTTTATGGTTTCCACCTCTTATGGGAACCTCCTAAAGGATAGGCCTCCCTCCCACCTTTGTATGGATCCTAACCTCCTCCTTTTCCTCTATAAAAAGAAGCTATCTCTCTTTGCATAATCTAGCTAAACATGGAGAATTGAACATACTATAGCTGAACTATTGAAGAGATAGAATAACAAGGAATTACGTTGAGAGAGCTTGAGTCCATGCCTTCATCCCGTCTGAATTCCCTAATGAGCATCTGAGACGCGCTTCGGCTGAACCCCACTAGAGGATACTGCAACGTCAAAGCATTGGTTGTAACTCTTTCTTCTATCAATATATATACGTGACTATTGTTTGGTTCCCATTTTGTATTATGTTAGATGTTTAATGCAATATGCTTAGCCCTCTTTGACTGGCTAGTAATTATAAGTGAAATTATTATGTCATATGCTATTCTTGTCTAATTTTCTATGTGTAGGTATCCAAGCATGACTGTTGAAGGATTATGACTTGCCAAGGAAGGAGCGAGAGGCCACCACCACTACAGCAACGAAGACGGCATTGGAATCCAGGTAGGTCGATCTACCATGTCCTATTTTCATTCAGTAATTAGGAATCAACACTCTAGCATGTCTCTTTGTTTTTAGACCCACTCTAGGGCTAGAGGGATTGTCTCTATCCGCAAAGAGGATTTACCTGCTTAACGAATTGGCAACTCCGCTGGTGATCAGTGTGAGTTTGTTGTTTCATCTCGTTGGGTCAATTTTAATCATTGATTTTCTTATCTATATTTTTTTGGTTTGCTTGCTTATTTTATATCCTCTGTCAGCTCCAGAGTGTCAAGATTGACCTCTGCTCATTGAGTTTTTGTTTTTCCCTTTTTTCCCATAATTATCTGGCTTGGCACGTTTTTCGTCTGAACAATCATGCCGATTGGTGCAAGTTTCTTTTGTTGCAGTCACGCCAACCCCTATTTCAGCGGATTACAGTCTTACAGTTGCGCTGACTCCTATAGGGTTTGGTTTGACCTCCTTAATGAGTCTTTTGGTCAATTTTGCTTATTTCTGGGTTATTTTTTATGTGTAATTATTCCTTTGGGACTATTTTGACTACTAGCGACTTGATTTTCTCAATCGTTTGTCCATCTTCTTATCGGTGTAAATTGAGGCCTTAGGGTTTTTAAGTGTCTTGGTGCAATGAGCCTTCTATTTGGAAGTTAATTCATTTTGATTATTGTCAATCTCATTCTTGGGTTGATTGCACTTAGTTTTCTTGATATTTTTGAGTGATTTCTTTGATTGCAGGATCATTTCGTTTCTCGATTGATTCTTCTCCTTGTTGCTCCAAGCATAGATTACATTGCTTGTTTTGGGTCATTTTGAAAACTTTCTTTTGATTTGGAAGATTGCAGAATTAGTTTGATTGCTTTCTTGTGTTTGTTTTGTGTTTCATTAAGCCATTCAATTTTGATTCTTACACAATACTCAAGCTAGTGTTTGTTTTCATTTTTCATGTAATTAGTTCATCATGTACTTCTTTTCATTGAAAAAAAACATATTTTGCATTCTTTCTTTGCATCGAAAGTGAAATATTATTTTGAATAACTAGTGTCTTATTGTCTAGGAAAGAGTTTCATTTTTGTTTGATTGTGTTATATGCATTAGTGGATTTATTCGCATACTTTCATTGTTCGCTTTTGTTTGAAATATCTCTATCCTTCTCATAACTACCATTCATTAAATCAGAAATGATGTTCATTTGCATATAGCTTGCATTTAGGAAATTTGAGATCTAAATTCGATAGGGCCTTAAAATTGAAACCTAATGAAACATTTTTAGAGGTCTAGGCTAGTGACGTGTTCCAGCATCATTAAACCTAGTAGTCGTCATTCGCCACTTGGCTTTAGACAGTGCTAGTACGGACTTGTGCTCCTCGTACCATCGAGTATATAAAGGGAGACCCCTATAGGTTGCAATCCTTTTATCCATAGGAAGTCGAGTCTACCACCTTGTACCATGATACACCGAGCACAACATTCGGGGATATTACCTGCACGTACATCAAGTCCTTGGTCATTTTTCTTTCATTTGATCACCAAGGCGTATATGGCAGTTCACGAAAACTTGGTACACCCTCTTGCTTAGATTACCTAAGTAGTCATTTTGATATTTTCGTGACTCTCTAAAAAGTGAAAAGATCATCGAGCGCTTGTCCTTTCATGATCATTTCAAACTGAAAGTGACTAGAGTCATCTTTTTCCAGTATCTCGAATCTTAAAATATGAAACGACGAAGTTTTGTTTCAATGTCTTAAAAAATTAACTGCCCACGAAATATTCCTGGTTGAAGTTATCTTCCTTAGTATTTTATTTTAAGGGTATTTCCAATGACAAATTTTCTGGGGTTTACCAACCAAGAAATCCCTTCTGAGGGGAATGCTGGTCCTTTTTCTGCTTTTGGGAACATTGGTGCTCCTTATATGGTGACATTGTCCCTACCTGGGTTAACTGTTGGGTTGCCTGTTTGGTTGTTTTCGACCTCTGTGGTCTCAAGTGTTCCGCCCACTATACAATCATCCCCTCCACCTGAACAACATCATGTTGATTCTAAGGTGGACCTCTCTGCTTCTTTGCCTATTTCTTCTTCCTCCTCTTCTACTTCGCCTGGTGAAAGTCTCAATTCTAGTAACCAAGTGGCTAAGAAGAAGAAGAAGAATACGAAGAAGAAGAAGTCAGATAAGAGAGAGGCTAAATCTGTGGTTATTGAGCCTAATAACCCTTCCCTTGATAAATCATCCAACCTTCCTCAGAAATTCAAATTCCCTTGCATTTTTTGCAAAGGTAATCATCTTCTTCAAGGCTGCCCTGGTATTCCTAAGGTACTTGAAGCACGGTCTGATGGTTGTCTGTCATTGCCTTTGGCTTCTGGAAGTCATATTGGTGGCACATCTTCAACTAGAGATGATAAGACTCATAATAAATAGGGTAAGATTACCAATCCATGTAAGTTGTGTGAAGGGAATCATCCCATTCACCTTTGTTCGTATATGGATGAAGCCACGAGACTATTGGACAACCCTACTGTTTCTGCACCCTGCCTTCCGGTTGGTTACCATAATCTTTCTTTGAGTCCTCTGCTAGTTGATTCAATGATTGATCAAGATTCATCTTTGGTCGATCCCGCTCCCCCAGAAATTTAAAATCATGAATCCATTCCTAACCAACAATTGGTCGAGGAATCAGTTGATCTAATCCCACCTATGGTTCATCAGGTATTTTCCGTCGAGAGTGGATCTCATTCCCCCCACGTTCTTCTTGTTTCTTCAGATTCCTCAGACTTGGAGAAATATCTTCCCGTCCCTGTGACTCAAGAATTTTCTCCTCCTGCTCACATGATGGAGGTCTAGGAGGATGCTCCCCTTTCTCTGGTAACACGAGGGGATGACCATCTCAGTTCAATGGTACCCCCTCCAAGTAGTTTGATCACTTCCTTCGATTGGAGTTGATTCGCAGGATACCGCCTTCCTTCTTATGTGCCTATTGAGATCACGGTACATGTATTAGATATGATCGTACCTAGCACAATTATAGATGAATGCGTGTCTATTAGTGTTTTGTCTTCAACTACTTGGCATGATTTTGGTTCTCCACTGCTTGCGCCTGTTACGCAGAATTTGTTGGATTTTAACAGAGGAACTAGTCAATTGTTAGGGACCCTTCCAAAGTTTCCTATTACTTTGGGAGGGAAAACTGTCTATATGGACGTGATGGTTGTTCTAGGCCCCTTGGATTTCAATTTAATCTTGGGGTGCAACTATGCGTATGCCATGGGTGCACTTGTCTCTTCCCTCTTTCATGTGATCTGCTTTCCACATGAAGGTCGAATCGTGACCATTGACCAGATTTCATTCTTTGGTCCTGATGTGACATTTGGTCCACCATCGTCTCTTCCAAATCTTTATCCGTCGGTTGTATCTTCCTTGCCACAAGTTAATTATGTGGCTACCTATCCCATGCCTGCATTCAGTGATAGTGTCATTTTGCATCGTGTGCTGGGGGCATTGGGTCCTGATTTCTGAATGTTGTTCTCTCTTTAGATGAGAACCTCTTGGAAGCCATGATCTCTTATTCATCCTAATGAAAGGTATTTGGAGCATAGTTATTTTTCTTGTGTCAAGCTCCTTAAAAAATGAAACAATCTCATTGGAGCACAATTCATTTTCTTGTGTCAAGCTCCTTAAAAAATGAAGCAAGATGGTCGGAACATAGTTCTTTTTATTGTGTCAAGCTCGTTAAAAAATGAAACAAGGTGTTATGAGGATGGTTTGTCTTCTATGTCAACCTCGTTAAAAAATGAATTAGGTAATGAGGATAGTTCGTTTAATGTGTCAACCTCGTTAAAACAATGAAACATGTTCCTATTCAATTCAAGTTTTTGATACAATCCCGCAAAATCCAAGTCAAGTCTTTCTCTCGATCTCGTAATTTGAACCTTCACTCCATCTGCCTTTCATATGGACTGAAGCTTAGGGGGTATGTACCTCAAATTGAGCCACCATGATGGGGGCATGCCCATTTTTCCCTGTTTTTCAAAGCATGGTTTATCTTTGTTTCAAACTTGTGTAAAAATGAAACTAGTTTCAAGCATAGTTTGTTTCAGTTTCAAGTTTGTGTAAAAATGAAACCACCTTCAAGTAGAGTTTCCTGATTTCAAGCTTGTGTAAAAATGAAACCATTATTTATTTACCTCTTGTGATTGCCATTTTATCAACCTATTTTTCCAGATGAACCTTGGTTTTCTCACTCCATTGTCCCCTTCTGCTTGGCCGATCATATGCCTTCACTTGATTGTTTTACCCATTCCTGAGGAACCGCTACAATGAGTGGTCTTGTTAGCCATCCTCTTGACTTTTATCATGTTTTGAGAAGTTCCACCATCACCAGAACCAGTTTCTACTCTTAATACCACTCGTTCCTTCAGGAGGAGTCAAATTTTAGCGCTTTTCTGACTCTCAAAACATGAAAAGGTTGCCGAGATTCTTGTCGTTTTGAACTCATTAAATGGCTGCGAAGAAATATCTACCTAGTATACGTTTACCCATTTTTCAGGCTGGGATGGATTATTTATGAAAAAGGAATACCTTAGCCTATCACGACTAGGAGGTTCTTTCAGATGTTGTTTTATACATTTTTGGATTTGAGAGACTATTTACGAAAAGGAACATGTTGGAGTTTTCTTTTCTGCCTTCTTTTCAAACTCTCTAAACATGAAAAGTTTTCGAGTTCTCCCTTTTTCAGACTCGTTAAAACCTGATGATATCGGACTTCGTCACCATGACGTTATTCGAGTTCCTCCTTCCTAGGGCTCGTAAAATGTATTAGGTTGGATTTTTCTGAAGGAAAAACTTACAACACAAGCATATGTTATCCCCTTCAAGCTTGTTTAAAAAAATAATTGGGGTACTCGCCATAAATGGTGGGGGGAAATTGAACCAAGTTTTAGTTATCTTGGCAGTATGTCACTCTTGAATATGACAGTCATCTGCATTCGTGTCGGGTTAGGGACATCTCATTTCTTCATTTTTTTCCTTCATGGGTTTGGGTAATCTATTTTTACCTCTCATTTTCTCTTTGCCAATTTATCATGACCTCAGATCCTTTGATGTAAAATACTGCCAAATCAATTTTTGTGTCCCTGATACATTCAAGAGAAGTTTGCCTATGTAGTTTTCAACCTCCCTCTGATTCCCTGTTGGTCCTGATTCACTATCATAATATTCCTCTGTCTCATGTTGATGATGTGGGAAACATTATGGCCCACCTTCGATCAGGTCATTTCCTGTCGACTTCAGCTCATTATCTAGGAATTTGATCTAGAGACTCCCTTCTGGTACCTTGGAGCCTGCATGCCTCAATGGTAGGTACTTCGCATTCGATGCAAGGTCCACCTCATTGGCCTTCGATCGAGTGATTCTGCAGGTGTTCAACACCAGATTACTGTTCACATTCCGTGGATTGTACTTGTTGTACCTTGAGAGCCATTACTATTATTAGTGGTTTCTCTCGTGCCTGTTAACAACTTTCATCATTGACTAGTAATCAAGTGATTTTATTGCATGTTCGACTTCAGCTCATATATTCACATGCTTGAATTTGTACTTGTTTGGGTCATGATGGAGTGCAAGACCCCGATTTTTGTCTGATAAAATCCAGGCTGCGGAGTTTTGTGGATTATCATGACTTATTGCATGACTCTTTTGATTGGATGGTTGTGACCATACCTGAGTCTATTTTTTGATCCTTACTACTGGATGGATGCGTCCATACCTCGGATCTCAGTTTTAATGTACTCTATTATGGATGGATACGCCCATACCACATGTTCATGTATCAGAGATATTAGTTGTATTTGTAATTGCAGGTTTTCCGACAGTGGTGTTTGGTTCGAACACATTCTCATAAATCATTTCGTTGCTCCCTCTCCCTCGGACCTCATGCTTTAGGGGGCATTTGTCACACAACATTTTTTCACTGTCTCTGCAATCCCCATCTTGCCCATTGGAGGGTCATTTCCGTGATCAATAAGCAGTGTCATGCCTTGTAAAGACCACCATTATATCCCTTTACATGAGAGTAATATTCCTTCTGTTGACAATTCCCTGAGCAGAGACTCAAGAAACCCTTGTTTTTGCCTTGGCGCGAGTAGTCAGTTATTCCCTCACGCCGAAGAGGAATATTAACAGTAGGCCCTACACCAGCTGGCGCTCTGTCTTAGTTATCCACCCACGCTAAGATTTTTATGGATTTTTAAAAAAAAATAGAGGTAGAGATTCCACTCCAACAACTTCGAGGATGAGTCATTGTGAGTGGTTGGACTGAATAACCATGGACTGACTCCTTTAGTTTATGGTTTCCACCTCTTATGGAAACCTCCTAAAGGATAGGCCTCCCTCCCACCTTTGTAGGGATCCTAACCTCCTCCTTTTCTTCTATAAAAAGAAGCTATCTCTCTTTGCATAAGCTAGTTGAATATGGAGAATTGAACATACTATAGCTGAACTATTGAAGAGATAGAATAAGAAGGAATTACGTTAAGAGAGCTTGAGTCCATGCCTTCATCCCGTCCGAATTCCCTAACGAGCATCTGAGATGCACTTCGGCTGAACCCCGCTGGAGGATACTGTGACATTAAAGTGTTGGTTGTAACTCTTCCTTCTATCAATATATATACGTGACTATTGTTTGGTTCCCATTTTGTATTATGTTAGATGTTTAAGGCAATATGCTTAGCCCTCTTTGACTGGCTAGTAGTTATGAGTGAAATTATTATGTCATATGATGTTATTGTTTGTTGTTCTATGTGCAGGTATCCGAGCATGACTGCAGAAGGATTGTGACTTGCCAAGGCAGGGGCAAGAGGCCACCACCACTACAACAATGATGACAATGTTGGACTCTAGGTAGATCGATCTACCATGTCCTCTTTTCATTCAGTAATTAGGAATCAACACTCTAGCATGTTGCTTTGTTTCTAGACCCACTCTAAGGCTAGAGGGATCATCTCTGTCCACAGAGAGGATTTACCTGCTTAACACTACGCCGACCCTTGCAGCCTAGCAGTTGGCCTGCTCACAAGAGAGTTGTGCTATTGAAGAAGAAATCGACACACTACGCCAAAAAGAGTAGTTACTCAATATTCGGATGTAGCCTTGGGCTGAAAAATCCTTGAATTTGTCCCAAAACATAGATAGTTCCCTAAGAAGCGTGCAGCTGACCCAGAGAAGTATCACCCTGGCAGCCGAGGGGACAACTATAGAAAAAATGGTCAAGGAAGCCCAGCACGCCGCAGTGCATAGCACTGAAGTCATTCAACCACTCAAGACGTCCATTCAGGCACTGAAGGACAAGATGCAGGAACCAAGACCAAAGTGACTCAGGACAAGTCACTAGATTGTGTTGGGGGCCTGTTGGGATGGGGTCCCCTATGGGAAAATTTTTGTATAATTTTGGCCTAAATTTTTTGAAACACGCTTCATTCAGAATTCAAGGGGCTTTGGGGCAGATCAAAGCCCCTTTATCATCGTAATGGGTAAAAAGTGAAACCATGAGTCTCAAACCATGGTTTGAGACCATGGTATGTGCGCGTCAAAGTCTTATAAATATGTAATATTCAATTCAAGTAAGATATATTGGTAGATCGATAGATATATATGTTTATGAATGCTTTGATATCAGTTTTGGGTAAGTCGATCTTGGTAGAAAGGCTCATGCTGGCTGTGTTCGTGGAGACCTAGTCCTAAGTTGTATGCACAGACTCTATTGTTGTGTGCGCAAACAGAAAAATATTGTACTGAGTTGAATATCCATTAATAAAGAAGAATTTTTGGTTAATTCTGATACAATTTCTATGTATGATGCATCTTATTTGTTAATTTGTTTCTGTTGAATGTGTATTTATTTGATTTAACTATTAGTGGAAAATCTATGTATTCACGCAAGGATTACTTTTGTAACTATCTAGGTGATCGTGCAGGTGTGGTTTCTAATTTTATGAGTTAGATCTGACTGAAATATAATCTGTTTAAGCCTATCTGTTAATGTCTATTTGTTAAGGGTTTTATCTGTGCTTAAATCGAGTTTCTTGTGAGCTCTCGCACAGACATATAAGCATTAAATATGATAAGTACGGGTAAAACATGTTATTGTCTATGAGTCACTAGTGATCAAATGTACTCTTTCAATGTCAGTTGATAGGGTCCTAGGTCAAATTTTTATAGTTTCAAACGAATTTTCAAATAAAATTTTATCGTTGGTC
Source organism: Pinus albicaulis (assembly GCA_034641835.2). Lineage (NCBI taxonomy): Eukaryota > Viridiplantae > Streptophyta > Pinopsida > Pinales > Pinaceae > Pinus > Pinus albicaulis. The sequence goes on along the minus strand of CM076582.1, from coordinate 766,470,179 downwards.
AGTATCTAGGTATATTACTGCTCCCTCCATATTCAAGGTCAAAAAATGTCATCTCGGTCATGTCATCACTCCTTGTGATAGGTCATCAGAAGAGTGTCTTGGTCATTATTTTTTGGTAATGAAATCATGGTTATTCATACTGCAAGGTTCAAAGTTCCAAATCATAGTTTTATACATGCATTTGGTGTCATCATTAGGTCAGGTCATTAAAAGTCATAAAAGATTCATGTCATCACCATAGTCACCGGCATGGGAGCTAGTTGTTAGGGAAAACGTGTTCAAAATATTTCAAAGGTACATTTTACTCTTCATGAAGATGTACCCTTGCTTAATTAATTGATAAAGTTGCATTACACTATCCTATTATTTCATTTTTCAAAAAATACATGTGATATCACTCCATGACCAAAGCAAAAATCAGCTTTTGAGCTATAAGAAGACCATCCAAGAATTTTAATTCTTCATTTCACCTTCATTGAGCACCTCTCTACCATAGAGTTTCATTCTAGCCACCAGGGCAACAAAATTCCTTCTCAAAAAACTTTCTTACCTCCTACATTGTGCTTCTGCCTTCTACGTTGCGCTTCTGGCTCCTGTGTTGCACTTTTGAATTTGGAGGCTAAGAAAGCATAAAAGGGGTTCCTTTCAACATTTCATAGGTTCTAGCATCTGCTTGGAAAGTAATTAGACATGTTTCACCTTTATTATGCATCATTCTTCTTAGAAAACTCAGTGAAAATCCATCTCCTAGGGTTTCGTTGCGCTTTTGGTTTCTATGTTTTTTTGCTTCATTACAGTGGAAAAACAACTAGATTTTTTTCTCTATCACCCTCACACACACCTCACATACCTCCCCTAAACATTTCCCATACCCATTCCCTTCATCTCCCTCATTTTCTCTACAAACCCTAGCCTACGTTGCGCTTTTGGAAAATTATTAGGCTAGGACTGTGTTTTGGACCTTTTCACACCTTTCCCTCACTCCTTTCAAGAAATTCTACCTCCCTACCCCCTAGAATTTTCGTGAAAATTTACCTAATCCCTAAACCCTCCATTCCCTTCCCTCAATAAAACAATCCCTTTTTCCCTCGTTTTCACAATCATACCCTACCCTTCCTTCCTACCTAGCTAGGGTTTTATCATGTAGACTGAAACCATGGACAGTGAGAAGAAAAATTACAACAAAGGAGGGAAATTTTCCATATATGAGCCAACTCATATCCAAGAAATCATGGCCTCATCTTTAATCAAGAAATGCTTTGAATATGTGGGTTGCCTAAGTTTTTGTGAAACGATTTAGGAGGAAGGTTTCCATGCCAAATTGACAAGCCTCTTTTCCACCAATTTTATGAGGGATAAGGCAAACATAGCAGGGGTTGACTTCACCTTCTCAGTAAATTCCATAGCCTTAGCCACAAGTAACCCTAACCATGGAGAAATCTAGTTTAAAGGGATGGATTTGGACATTGAGAATTACAAAATTTTCCTAAAGCCACACTACAAAGATGCTCCTACACACATCTTACCCTTCACAAAATTACTTGAGAGGTATGCTCCTTTAATTAAGATTATTATGAAGTACTTTACTTATGAAGGGATGTTTTCAAGATTATATCAGTATCACACAGGGTTACTGATGCATTTCATAGCAATCAAACCTTTAAACCTACCTCACTACTTATACAAAAGCCTTGTAAAGATGACAGAGAAGGTACAAAGAAAAGGGAAAGATCACCAAGAAAACCTATTTTACCATGGCTTGGTCAAATTCATTGTTCTTCATCAAATTTCACAGATCAACCTACCTTGGGAGGCATTCATGCAATAAGCTTCTCTTTTTCCTACTACCAGTCAACCTAGCATTCAAAGTACTCCATTGGCATCACCAAGGCCACAAAAGGTTGCCTCTTCTAATAAACCACCAATTACAAATACACCTATGGCAGAGGTGATAAAAACCTATAGCAGAGGTAAAATACTAGTGTTTTCTCCTGACATTGTGGAAAGAGTTTAACCTAATATTGTTAGAAAAGGAACATCAGGACACCAGCATGATGCACCCTTGCATGAGGAAGAAAAGGTACCTTTTGATGATGTCATGGCTAACCTACCTGAGCATAAGGAAGACAAGTTAGTTGAGAAAATAATCCAAGAGAAAGAGGCAAAAATCAGAGAGCTTAAGGACAATCTCTTAAAAGCAAACTTCATGATATCATTTTTGCAACAAGAGAACAAAAAACTAAAGGTAAATCAACTGCTCCTAAGCAAACCTAAGGATGATTTGGTGGCAGATAAGGATAAGGGTAAGGCAGTGATAGATGTGTATAATATTGAGGACAAGGATTTTCAGATGAATCCAAGGATACAAAATACAAGAGGACTAGAACGACAGAAAGAACAAGGAAGTGTGCCATATTCTCCCCTAGGTCAACAAGACATTAATGACACTATTGCAACATAGATTTAAGAAGACAAAGATTTTTGGCATGGGGTAATCAACGAGCACTTGGAAAAGCTATTGAAGAAGGAAAATAGAGCTACCAACCTTCAGAGACACATGGCTAGACACTATTTCACTAGGAACTGGATTTTCCAAATTAGGGTTAGGAATATGAAAAAGAAGCTTAAGAAAACCCTAATCAAGCTAAAAAAGAGAGAGGCAACCTTGATTTTATTTCTGATTCATCATTTATTTTCTAATCCATCACTCAGAAAGAAAAATAAACAAGTTTGAAGTAAGTTTGAGAAATTTTGGTCAAATTTTGGATTTTTTGGCAACATGGCAATTTCATGATGCACACAAGCACAATGAGCTCATGCTGCGCTTCTTCTTAGAGACTCCAAATGGGAAAAAAATCTCATGGATGGATATATATGGTTTATTATATCTCATACATACACTTATTTTTCCATGTCACTTCATAGGTTGCAAGGAAAATCTCAAAAACTACCTAAAAAACATGTTTCTGCCACCTTTTTCGACCCCTCGCTGCACTTATGGAGTAGCCTTGGAAAATTTAATTTTTAGGTGCCTTGGAGAAGGATTTTTTCAGGTTTAAAGTTTTAGAGGGATATTAGACATTCTAATCTATATTCATCAGCCTTCAGTTCAGCAAAAATATCAAGGAAAATCCCTCAAAGATCATGTTGTGCTTCTGTCTCTCACTCTGCGCTTCAGAGAAATTTCACTGCGCTTCTTTCAGCAAGTCAAATTTCGAGTTTTCTCAGTCAAATTCATTCTCTCATGATGTAATTTGTCATTTTATGATTTGACATGATGTAATTGAATGTAATTATTCTTGTAAAGGTTAAGTTCATGTGACTTAATGGTCATTAATGCTCGTAAAAGTCAGTCAAAGGCTAAATAGGGAGTTAGTTCTTAACCTCCCTAGTTTTAGGTTTGGTTAGACATATTGGTGTAATCAGTTCCTATCATGATGGATACGACCCCTTAGAAGGGGGAATGTAGTTTTTGATATATATGTATCTTGTTTGAAGTCAAATTCAAGGTTGGACATCAGTTAGATAAAGGCTTGAAGCTAGTGTACATCATATTTTTGCAGGAATATACAAGCAGTTGCAGCTATTATCTTGGGATTTTTGTGGTATGCTTTAGTGAAAATGTTTTTCCTCTGTTTTATCCTCATATTGAATATTTTTTCTCCTTATTACCATTAGCATGAGTTCATGTGATTATCTTATGAGTTTTTAAGCAGAATTCATAGTTTATATGCTCTGTTTTAATGATATTTTCATGTTTATGTCTCATTTCTTCTTATAAATGAATTCATAGTCTTATGCTCATTTTGAAACTTCTCTATTTCAACCCTATATCACAATCAGAACTCAAATGTGTTACTGAAACATACCGACCTTGCCCCATTGTATCCTTGCAACTGACTATTTGAAACCCTAACCTAGCTCCTTGGACCTTTGAGCATGATCTAGAAAAACCTTAAAAATAAAACCCTAGTGAGCTAAATATCTAGCCTAACATCGATTTTTCCATCCAGTCACTTCAATGGCTGTGAGATTGCAGAGAGAGCCCTCTCTTATTTGGTAGGGCTAGCTACCAAGTCTGAAGTTGGTTTGAGGTTACCCCCTTCAGTCTCTTTTCTCAGCCTTGGGACACTATGGAGGATAACAAAACACACATCAAACGCTCCCTCTGGGTGTGGGAACCTAGTTCCAACATCCCCCCATACTGCTTCAGGTACTTTGGTCTACACAAGAAAATCATTGTCGAAAGAGCCAGTAGTTGGAGGGTTTTGTTGGTTGCGCAGAACAATTTGAACTTGGGTCAGGACCCCTCAAGCTAACAATATCCAGCCACGCCCTTCTTTAATCTTGGCCAAAAACACTGAATTTTTATGCCTTGAAGTGACTTTTGATATCCTATATGTCCAACATAAGGAACATCATGCATTTCATTAAAATTTAAATTTACCATCTCTTGTGAATTTGGAACATAATATTTTCCCCTTGTACATGAGAATTACATCCTATTTGATCTTACAAACCTTTGCAGAAGAATATTCCTATGCCAATTTAGCCCCAACTTTGTTCTTGGTATTTGAAAACTCTAGTCACCAAATGGATTATAAAGAATTTAATGATATTTTAAGGGAATTAGGAAATCCTAATGAATCTAGCTATGCCAACAAATGAATTATTAAGGTAGCTATAGGAATATTTTAGGGTCATAAAAATATTTTAACTTCACAAATAGTTATAGTAATGTGTACTTTGGTTCAATTCAAACATGAAATATTTTCTTAGAAAAGGATTTTCATATGATTCACACTATGGTATTAGGTTTATCCAAAGTGAAATAATCAAGTGCAATCCATTAATTCCAATTGTGAGGCTCTTAAGGAAGAGGGATTTTTCATAAGAACCTAAAGAAAGTAGAAATTTTCAAATTGAACACAAACTCAACCAATTCATCCCAATATGAGCTGAGCATCCATCGTACCTTTTGCTAGAATTGTATGTTTTTTAAAATATAAATTCTTCTATAAAAAAGAGAACTTACGACATTTGGATCTATTGGAAGAAATTGCATTTGGCCTTTTGAGACTATAGAATTAGGATAACTGATAGTCTTGTTTTTTAAAATATGCTTTGAACTTATTAACAATAAATTTTATTTACTATTGTTATGAGCCTTGACACAATGCTTTGCTTAATATAAATATCATTCAAACACAAAATATCATTCATGGTATTTTTTTTACTTGAATAAAGATGCAATGAGTCAATAAGTTTGTACACGCACTATGGTTTTATATCACATGGCTATATATATACATTTTTTCCCTTTTGTTTTCTAGTGTGCCAGGACTAGCTCATAGTCTAAGAAACCAAAACCCATGGTCATCTAAGTCGTCAAAGTCACTTAGGTTTCACATCAAGCCTAAGCCACACGAACCCTTTCCATGGCTAGATTTTAGGCATCCTCTCAACTATTGTGTAGTTTTGAACCTAGGTCACCATACATAGCAAGTCCCTTTCAAAGCAATCACACTAGTATGATTTGATAAATATATAATTTGTTTTCTTGTTTTCAACATATTTCATGTGGGAATTGATATTGGGTAAGGAGAATATCAATCATATTCATCCCAAGCACTCAAGTTAAACCTAATTATAAACAATTTGAAGGACATTCGGGTTAGATTTGATTCACTATGTGTGCACAAGCCAAGAGATCATTTAATTTAATCTATTTTGGTGCAACCACATGTCCTACCACTTGTATCTCAAGGTGACCACATGAATCCAAGTTAAATGCTCATGAAGATTAAAACGTTCGCATGACCAATAGTGAACAAATCTTTGCTTTAATTGATTGGATCCAAACCCTTTAGGAAAACATGTCTAGGATTTACCCATAAAATAAAGTTCAATTTAGAACTAAATAAGGGAAACAACTTACCATATTTTTTATTAAAATTAATTTTATGATGTATAATATTCAATATTGTTGTTTTAAGATTAATCAAATTAGTTTAATAAATTAGCTTGAATTTTTTGTGTTTTATTTTTAAAAATAATTATTTAAATTATTTAAATTAATTTTAATATAAATATATATTTGAGAAACAAAAAATATACCTTCTTATGATGATGATGGTAATGATTAATGTCCATTAAGACTGACATAAGACTGATATGGTCTCTCTCTCATACCTTAAGAAGGTAAGAGATTACTCAAAATTATTTAGCATTTTTTTTATGCTTAAAAATCTTTAAGAGAATATTCCAAGGTCGTCATACTTTTGTTGACTTAAAAGGTTAAGAAGGTTGACACTGTGTGAAATATTTTGAAGTTTAGATATAATGTGATTATAAGTTTGAAAATATAAGAGAGATTATTTTTCATCTTAAACCCCCTTAGCATGCAAAAGGTAATAGAATCTTTCATCCTATTGAGTTTTTAGAATTAGTCAATGTCTAATTTCACTATGAAGCCCATGAGAATTTAGTTCTTTGTTTAGCAATGTTTATTTTCTTCTTTACACTAGTAAATATAGAGAGGTATTTTTATGATTGACAAGATTTGGGTTGATCACCTCCTTATAATATCTAAGTTTCCCATTTCCCTCTAAATCTTTATCACCTCAAAATTTTTCCTTAAATTTTGATGTAATAATATTTTTAATATTATCCTTTTTCTACAAAATGATATCCTCCTTAATATGCTAGTGGTTTAGCAAAAATTGGGAATCTTTATACCATCCCCTCTTGATCTAAATGTGGTGATTTTGGCTAAAGTTAGAAGAAGTTTTATGAAACCTCTTACCTTCCATGTTTCTTAACTTCTTCTTATACACAAGATACCTAGTGATAGTCATGCTTTCAATGAGAAAAAGGCTTTCTTCAGTTAGGAGGATAAAATAGGGGGGCATTTATTTTAATCTTGAGATTATAGGTTATAAAATGTTTTTGGATCTATTCTACCTTCCTTCGTGACTCATGGAGATACTACAACCCCAAACCTCATATATATAAAATAAGAGTGAAAGTAATCTCAAGGAGGAGTTTTTTGATCCCATATTTGAATATATGCTGACATATAATTGATTTCAAACCCATAATAAGCTTTTCATTCTCCATTTATCCATCTCTCAATGTTATAATTCTAGTTGTGTTTGTGATGGATATCAATTCCAAAATGTTTGTATGAAGGAAATTCCTCCAAATTGTTGTTGTCATATATGAAAGTATCATATGCGATCATTTTTTATTTAATTGTCATGGCTAGATTTAATTATCATGACTTTTTTTGTCAATATTAAAATTTGTGCCCATAATGAAATCTTAAGAGTATTATTAATTTCTTTCCAAGATCCTAATGACTCATCATGACTCATCATCAAAAGATAAATATCATCGACATAAAGGAGAAAAGTTATGACTATACCAATGAGCATGGGGCCAACACAGTCTGTGTCTTCCAAACACTCTTCTAGCTTATCGATGTATATGCCAAAAAATTATGACTATACCAATGAGCATAGGGCCAACACAATCTGCGTCTTCCAAACACTCTTCTATCTTATCGATGTATATGCCAAAAAGTGGTAAAAAACAAGGGGCATTGTTGCTTGACTTTGATATTGCAGTTAATTTCTTTTGACCAACTCTCAATGGTCTTAAGCTTGGTAATAATATTCTCATACAATATTGTCGTAATGACCCTCAACTTGAGAGGAACCATTATCTCTTCTAGCTGCTTCCACACGTTTTTCATGGGAATGGTGTCAAAAACTTTTCTAAAATCAATGAAACAACATAAGAGATCAGTTTTATTATCATGACACTCAACAAGGTGGTCCATAGTTGAATGATATCTCCTAAACCTAGCTTGGCCTTTATCTCTTTTAGCATGGCTTTCTAGCCATAGGCTAATTTTTTTTTTCCAAAATAATTATGTATAGCTTGGCTAAAATATGACTAATCATAATGGTCCTATAATTAAAAGGAATGTTCTTATCACCACTCTTAAAGATAGGTACAATCAGGCTTTGCATTGAAGACTTAGAGAATCCTTACTTCATGGCCAAATTGAAGAGCTTCTATATGTGAAGAATGAGGATGGACCCTCCTGTTTTAATTTTTTTATCCTAGTATCCTTGAATGTCCTTAGCTTTCCCAATTGCGAGCGGCTTAACCCCAAACTCAATGTATTTCAAAGAAAATATTTCATCTTCTACAACAACATTCAAGATAGTACCGGTGGTGCTAGGGGATTTATAAAGAAATTTTAGATAAAAATTCCAATTCTTAAAGTAATCCCATTATTTTTTCTAGTTTTAAAAAATAAAATTTTCTTCCTAACTTCTGAGTATCTAATTTAAATAGATACAACCTTTTTTATTTATCTAATAAATTTTATTCCTTTTAATAACAACTTTAGTTATCAAAATTTGAAATTTCATTAATAACATCACTAATTAATTTTTATAATAATTTTACCATCATTATTATATTGTAGTTCTATTATACTCTATTATTATATTGTAATTTTATTATAATTTTTATATGACACCTCTATAAAAATAGAAATAGTTATAATAAAATTATGATACAAGTATTAGATATTATTCTCATAAGAGAAAATATTTAAACCTAATCAGTTTTACTTTATCAATCCGATATTGGAGGAGATAAATGACATTGAGAGTCCATGCATAGAAACTACATTAATTTCAAGTGAGTATAGTGACATGATGGCTACAATGCATGTTGTGAGATACCATCTCTACTATTCATGGTTCCCCAAGGTTTCATGAGAATGAATATTACATATAAAATTTTGATATAAGCGCGTATAACTCGCATTCAAGGCCAGTGTGTATGGAGGAGAGACGTTGCTTCTCGTTAATTGGTAGCAGATAATGTCAAATAGGCCACAGATTCTTCCTCGCTTAATCTATAGCCATATCCCCACGTTGTGAGGAATATGTGCACATTCAAAATCAGAATCAACTCCAAACATTGACGTGATGGCCGGACCGGTGTGGGGGCAATGAGGCAACCAGCAAAGCTTTTGCGTGCAATGGAAAGAATTTAGAAAGAAAAAAAAAAACATTGCGTCGACCAACTGCAACGCTCGCTGTCGATCCATAATACAGATGATAGTGATTGTGCACCAATGGAGAACGTGCGAAATACGTAAGGTACTGTCATTAGCTGTAGCAGGTCAGGTCGGACATGTCAATGGATGATCGAACGTTGTATCCAAGACATAACGTGCCATCCATAAATTGAAAACATACATAAATGTACTTCTATTAGTCAACAAAATTCGCTTGCATACTGTGGACTATATATATATTATCCAAATATATAAATGGGTACATATATTATCTAATCCAATTTAGAGTCACTATCAAGTCAGATGTTTTACTTAAAAAACCATTTGTCACTAATCTTAATCTTATTAAAATTAACACGGTTAAATGGTTAAGTAAATTAAAATTTGGTTCAAGCTTAGTGAAGGTTTGGGGACATATTTTTCTCATGCATATTATTGTTACCTTAATCATATATAAACTTCTGGTAATTATTTTCCAGGATTTTGTCCATTACCATGTTGTGTTAATTATCAACAGGTTGATTATTATGGTGATTGTAGATTAGAGTAATATGAATGAAGTCAAGCATAAGCACTAGATTCACAGATTAATTTATTGAAAAAAGGTATAAATATTATGAACAAGATGATTTATGATATATTCTCTTCTATTTTACACAGGGTAATATGTCGTCGGCAACTTAAATGGCTTGGTATGTAAGATTGGAGTGGGAGGCAAAGCAGTCCTCCTTACTGTTAGGTGTGGTCAGTATGTATGAAGTGCAATACTATGTAATTGTCTCATATTTTATTTCCTTCCGAAAATGCACAATGGAAATGCCAAAGTAAGAAGTGAGAGGTTCTACTGCTCATATTCATTTTCTCGATTTTTCATCCTGTCGCGTTGTTGGCGACGGGATGAGACGGGTGGAGGATTGTGAGTTTCAGACCTTGCGAACAAGTTCGAAATTTTCTATATTTTTTTCGAAGGAATGCCTCTACACAGTAGGGTAATTCATGTTTTTTTTTATTATTATTATCTTATTCTTTGGCTGGAAATGATATCTAAGTATACTCTTGGATCCAATGGAAAACATTAAAAGTGAAGTACTCTCAAGAAACAGTTATATACATGTACCAATATTGGTTTATATATATATAAACCAATATTGGTACATGTATATAACTGTTTCTTGAGAGTACTTCACTTTTAATGTTTTCCACTTTATATATATATATATATATATATATATATAACAATAAATTTATTATTATATTTAATTAAAGTGTAATTAAATTAGTTAACAAAGTGAGGTGATTAAATAAGTTTTTCTCTAATTTCTCATTTATTATATTGAAGAATTCTCAAACTTTTTCAAGGTTTTAATTACAAGTAATATCATAGGTTACACTCTCATTCATTATAATGAAGAATCCCCAAGCTTTTTGAAAGTTTTAACTACAAGTAATACCATAGGTTACTAATACCAAGCTCTTTCATAGAGTCACTTTTACCTAACAATCCCCTTTCTAAATTTGAGAAGGAAAATTCTTTAGATTTAATTTAGGGAATTCACATGCTCTCCTCTCTTATCACCTAAGTCTACTAGCAAGGGTATGCATGTCTAACCAAGTCTTATAGGCATATGCCCATATATATGTACTTTACAATTTTTTCATATGCAAAGTATTTTTTTTTTTGTTATTGTCATGCCATTTAAGCTGTCATTCTCCCTCTCACCTTCACACCTTGTCATACCAGGTGCTCTCTTCTTCATCACAACCAACATCTTGATCTCATGTCTACATTGGCTTTGTTATTTGCCTATGCATCTACCTACTAAACTAGTGATCTCATGTCATCTAGGTCATTTATGCATTACTCTTGCCTCCTTCGCAGCTTGACCAAACAAGTTCTCCTTTTTGGCCCTATGTTTGGCTATGATACCACGTGTTAATAATTAAAATGATGAGAAAAGAAAAAAAGTCATAAAGAAACACATACATTAACCATTTACACATAATTGTATAAATGATTTACCTTGGAAAACTCCAATTTGGGAAAAAACATCTAATAATAGATCTATTGTATTCTAGACTGCAACACAGTCAAGCCATCCAACATCTTCGCCCAACCAAGTGAGTCTTTCACTTAACTTTGGCTCACTACAATAGAGAATACCCCAATTCTTTTAAAGGATTTAACTACATGTAATACCATAGGATTATAATACAATGTGTCAACAATACTAGGTGCCAAAACCACTGTTATTGACCTAACAACTTTATATCTTTCATTGAGTCACATTTAATATAATACCATAGAATTAATACAAAATGTCAACCATACTAGGTATCAAAATCACCATTATTAACTTAACAACCTTATACCTTTCACTGAGTCGCATTTACTTAAAAATGTCAACATCAAATGAGAAAAAAAATCAAGAAAACTATTCTAATAAGAATTATTAAGAAATGAACTTGAATAAGCTATCAAGTTGATCTAGTTTTTTCTATAATATCATATCAAGAAAATTCGTCGGGTGCAACAACTCATCTCGTAATATTCCTCCAGACAACATTGCAAGTGGTTGGTTGTTTTCTATTCGCTTCCACCCTCCACTATCGGAGGTTTAGGTATTGAACTATTTCTGCAAAAGCAATCCATAAGATCTTTAGAGGACAAGGGAAAATGACTAAGATTAGGTCGAAACACAAGTATCTAAAATTTGTAATTTTATATAAGGTATATTTTTATTAAAAAAAATATACATTAAGGACTATGCTTCTTAATAAATGGATATAATAAATTCAGTATAGGTTGAAATTAAAATTTATATCAATTAGTTTTATATTAATTAATAATATTTTTTAAATACATATTATATTAAATTATAGAGTATTGGGAATATTAGTAGTTTAAAAAAAAAAAATAAGTGTTTTAATCTACAAGATGTTATGTTCGATTGTATTTGGATTTTTATTTGACCCACATTAACTTGAAAGATTTATTTATCTACCATGTCGAAACACAAATATCTACTTTTAAGAAGACAAAATTTCACTTATTTTTGCTCATAGATCATTGCCACGGAGTGATACATTACTTTTTATACCTTAACATGGAGCAATGATAGCTCTCTATAGCCTAGTGGGGAGTGATGACCTTACTAGGCTTCTAGGCTTGCTCTCTTTTTAGGAGATAAATTTGAGAGAGTTAGATTACACCATCGAATGGACTTGGGGATTTATATGAGACTTTGAATTCATTAGGGCCTTAGGGTCTAGATTCATCCTCCCATTTCCTCACTAAGACTATTTAGTGAAACCATTCCTAAGGGAGAGACAATGAAAAAATAATCATGTAATAACAAATTGCGAAAATATGATAGACAAATACCTTCTTGATTAAATACACATTAAAAGGTTTCCTTGCTTATGTATGTATATCAAGGAAAGCTTGGAGCCAAGGATCCATGAGAGATCAAAATGCCACTCAAGGTATGATCATTGCAACTCTTCATTTCTTAATATATATTCCTTTATTCCCCCTCCAATACATATTCTTTATTTCCTATGTATTTAATTTTTTATCTTCTTGAGTTATCTATATTGGATCTACAATTTCTCTTACATTTATATTGTTTAGGTGGAAGGTTTTTTGTGTGTTCATGTTTGGTGTGCAAGATATTCATGGTGGGAGTGGAATTATCATCTTTAGGAGCTCAAGTAAGATATTAAGGGACTAAAGCAACATCCCCTATAGCCACATAACCTTCATAAGAGGTATGCATCCATATTATAACTCATATCTCCTTGTTTATAAAGGTTTTTGGATATATATCTAAGGAAATAGTAGATGGTCTATCCATGTTTAGTTGCAGGTCATAGGTAGATCTATAGAGGAACTCACCTATCCAAAGTAGGGATTTTCCTCACAAAAAAATTGGTGACACCATTGACGAAGGGTTCTTATATTCTTCCTTGTTTGTTTAAATTTTCTAGTTCATTATGCTTTGCGAGTTTTGTATGTGTATTATTGCCATTTTTCGATTCTAATTAAGTCATTAAACCCTTCTGATTTGGTAGATCTAACTTATATCCGAACAAAACCTTGATCTTCTCATCATTTATGTGAACAATTCAATATAGAGTGACGTGTCACCCCTACAATGCAAGAAACTAGTGCTCATCACTCATTGCAAGTGTTTTAGGAGTGTTGATGCCTATAGTGCTCACATTTGGGAATTTCTTGGTTTTTCTTTGTGATTTTGTATGTTGATTGGTCCAAGAGTGTTCTAAGTCTTATATCTATTTGTGAACAACTTTAAAATAATTTCTTCTTCTCAAACCTTATTAGATCTAGTGATTCAAAGGTCTTTGATGTGCATTTGACTACATCCTCATTGTTTCTTTTTTCTTGAGTAAGTTCTTTGGCGAGTAGTGACCTAGGTAGATTCTTAAGTCTTCATTACTTGATATAATTGTGCAATTAGTTTTGGGTGCTTGCTATGTTTAGTTTTGAATTGAAAATAATAACTAGATATCTTAAATTATAGTAAGATTTTTTTTTTGCTTCTTTGTGAAAACATTGGAGTGTTGTGCTTGGGATGCTACCAATGTCTTACTAACTTGAGATTTTCCTTTGCAATTTGATTGTGTTCTTTATTTCCCTAGTAGATTAGGTGACAAGTGTCATATCCTTCCAAAAGGGTTTTTGTTTTGTCTTTCAAGTGTTTTGTTTATAAAAATATTTTTTTTAAGTGTTTGAATGTGTTTGTTTTGGACCACAATTTGTTCATTATTTTTTATTTTAGACTTCATATTGAGTGTGAGACTATTAAAGTTTTATGTTGTAAAAGAATAAATATTTTGTCCTTTATTTAAATAGAATTCATAAAAAAATGTTATATTGCATTTCATTCTTCTTTCAAATCCTTTGAATTGTGAAGAGTATCAAACAATACCATACAAGTTTCACATCACATACCTTGAGTAACAATGGCCTAAAATATTTCATTTATGGTAAACCAACATTAGAATAAGACTTAGGGCCTTGGATTAGATTGGAAAATAAAATCTCAAATTCCACAAAATTGAAACTAAAAGTCACTAGAGAGTGAAAAATCCCGTAATTGCATAAAATGCTTGCAAGCTCCTCTAACATAGGAATCAAGCATAAGGTTAAATTGGAGGCATGTAGAGTGGTATCCCCACTCCATTTTTTTCTATTGTTTGTTTGGCTACTTATGCATATGATAATCTCTTCTCTGTGAAAATTGCCTCTACAAGGTTTTGTGCTTAGTTTTCCTACCTGTATGTGTGCTCCTGACCTTTGAATATTCCCAAATCGTTCAATTGTGAGGTGGTAGCCTCTTTTTCCACTCTTAAGGACACCTTTCCTAAGTGATTGTGGGTGGAGAAGTGCCTATGATACCTAATACAGACCTTTCATCACCATGTTATTAACCTTAGGGGGTGTTTACATACTACTTGGATGGGTACTTTTGTTAGGGAGGGTTTTTATTGAGAAGTGGTGTGGGGTATTATTCCCTTCTTTGGTTTGAAAAATAAGCCAGCATTCTCTATATATACTATCTCATATTTAAAAAAAAAAATTACAAAGCTCTCATTATTGAATTAAAAATCTCCATTTATACATATTTATTTTGTAAAAAGGTATACACATGCCTATTTTCCTTTTCTCATGACATTAATAGCCACAAAATTGAGTTCAATTCTATGTGAGGAGAAACAAAAAATGCTCAAAAGCTTATTAATTTTTCCTAACCCATGATCACAAGGTTTCTGGTTCAATTCTACTCAATAATGACACTTATAGGCCTCACATCTTCACTTCTCCCCATGACCATGAGGTTTTAGGTTCAATTCCTTCAAGGAATAAATGATAACTCTAGTCATTACATTCCCTTAACCAATGATTCAAGAATATAGAGAAGGATTCGTACTACTCGTATCCCTTTTAATAGACACTACCATCAAATAATTTCTTAAATTATTTGAATATACCACAAAAATATGAATGGGACAAAGATTTTCTCTTTATAGATTTGAAATCATAGCTTTCCACCATTGATTGGAATGAAATATTATGTATTTTACAATTTTCCTTTATGTATTCATGGAAAAAATTATTTTAGCTAAGTTGCAACCTTCATTTACAAATGGATAGCTTGTTGGGTAGATATTTAACCTTCAAACTTACATACATTAATTATTTAGCCAAACTAAATGCAACAACTTAGTAATGGCATGAACTATGTGATACAATCACTGGAGTATCACATGAATTATTTATTGTGATGAACATTGGTAGCTTCAATCATGATTATTACAATGCTTACAATGTGTTTCCATCAGGAGGAATATGATTCAAGTCAAAATATATTGTTTCGAATATTCCATTATTATGAAAATCGAAACCAACTCCTATACATATTCTAACCTCCTAGTTACACTCTAAAAAAAGTATATTTTTATTTGTTAGCTCATTATGTGAGATTCAAGAGGATATGGGCATGTAAGAGTTTAAAAAAAGTCATCCACATATGTATGGACCTAGAAGTATCTAGAACCTATGACAAAACAAAAAACAAGAAATACATTTATCACTAATGATGCACCTGCATCAGACTACCAAGGAACAATATATTTTCTCATGGGATCCTATCCATGAGTTCAACAATGTTGCTATGATGCTTGGATACATCTAAATTTTTCATCCATGTGGAATCTTCAAGTGGATCATATTTCCACTTCACCAAGCATTCAAGAGACTCTTCCCTCTAGTCTTCATGCCACCTTCTTGTCTAGGATTGATTCAATTTCCTTTGGTTGTGCCTTAGGTAGTTATTATTCTAACTTTAAAATAATGATGATGTTCAAGTTAATTTATCTACTTTTCTTCTCCCTTGAAAGGATAAAATTCTAAAATATTGAATATGGGAGATATTCTAATGTCATTTTGATGTTCTATTGAATAGGCATTTGAAGAAAATTTTCTCAAGATCTTACAAGATCATATTTTCTTCAGTTTTAGCTTCTTGTATTCCTTCTTAGAAAATATTTTCTTCCTTAAACATGCAAGAGCCAAATCTCCAACCTCAAAAATTATATTTTTTCTCTTTAAATCTACACTTTTCTTGTGTTTACTTTTGTTCACTTCTAGTTGTTTTTTGAATTTTTCTATGTAGCTCTTGCATGGTTGTTTCTTCTCCATTCAACCCTTGCAAGGTTGTTGCAAAATTTTCTCCATCAACACTCCTTGTATCTTTCTTAACCAAGTGTATTATCTCATAAACACCCCTTCAATGCATATCATAGACAATTAGAAATGGGATAGGACATTATGCAGGGTAAATCAGTCTTAATATCAACACTATTGTCTTCTCCTATATTTTCACAAAACAAATTAATCTCTCTATATAGTGAGCCTCTTTGTGTATCTAGACCACCTGTCTCCTCTGATTCCACAAAAGAAAACTGGAAGACAAGATCTGCAAAAATTTATTTGTCCTCTTTCAACCTATGTTGTCATGCACAAATCTATTTATTAAAAATGAAATAGATCCATATTCACAGCATACAAGCTTCCATACTTTACTCCTTACCTTCATCCGCTTTTTTTTTAACTTACTAGAGCTTGGATTGATCAACTTGTTCGTTGCTAAGGTGAGGTTTAGCTTACAGGTGAAAACGTAGCATGTTAAGGTAGTGTAGCACCTCCAGCAAATGCGTAACACTTACAACGAATGTGTAGCATATGCGTAGCACTTACAACAAATGTGTAGTGTATGTGTAGCAGTTACAACGCCTCAAATGAAAGCCATCAACAATGATCCAATTGACGATTTCATTTCTCCATTTAAATGATGGGCATGTTTCCATTCCTCTAAGATTTAAATCCCTCTCCTTACAGCCAAAGAGTAGGATTGCTATCAGTTCTCTCCTTACATCTGACAAGTCCTTACGGCATGTGAACTGTTTGATAATAGGGAGCAGCGGCCTTTTGAAAAAAAAAAAACAAAGTCACGTGTTTGAATCTGCTTGGATCACACACATGGGCTCCTTTGAATCAAAATAGAAACTAGGTATCCAGCGCAATCATACCGTTCTTCTGATCGATCTCCTATGACACCCATGTAGGCCCAAAGCACTAATATGGGTTTTCCAATTGAATTTCTTACCTTAATTTGTATTTACATTCACACGAAACATAAAACCAAATCTAGGAGACTGGGAATTATCGACCAAACCCATTGCCTCTCCTTGAAAATAAACATGATGTGCCCCTTTTCTGCTCCAATCCATAGCATATGAAGACCCTCTCAACAAATACAGACCAAACTTAACATCATCGAGGGTTTTTTTCCTTCTAGGTTTCCACAAAATAAAGAATTCATATATCCATAATTTCCTTTTGTTGATTAATACTGAAATACAATGCCAGAAGAAAAATATATGAATGTCGAGCTTGACTTCATGGGATTACTACAGACTTTGGCCTCTAAATTATTTTAATGAAAATGAACAGTACAGTCACCCACAACAACTTCCATATCGCATGGTATTTTCAACCCATAGAATATGAGAATGACATGTAAATGCCATCCAAATCCAAAGAATTATTGATACCTAGGAGGGGAATGGACTACAGTTTACATTCATGCATTCTCCCCATCCTTCCAATATTAGTCAAATATTATACCATCTGACATCCATGGTAACCATAAACAATTCAACGACACTTGCAATTCATTAATCGATCACTGTTGATCCAGCTTCTCATCAACGGTGAATCATTTCATAGTTGGAATTTGGGTTCATAATTCCAATATGTCAGGAGATAAGCAGATAAAATAAACATAGCGATTCACACACATACAATTTGGGGTTTATCAAGAATATACAAGTAAAATATTCCATTCAATCATTTATGTACAAATAAATTACCCAGAATCTCACTCTCTCTATTTTCCATGGCCTGATCTTCATTCATTTGGCCACTCCTCTCTCTTTGTTTCCCATGCCCGTAGGCTTACAATTATAAAAACAATTACACAGTTATGGATAATTTTGGATCCATGATCTTATCCATCATTCAACTAATTCCTAAAATCTCTAATGCAAGTTTTAACTCAACTAATCCTCTATTCTAGGATCCCTTAATCCCTAAGATCTCTATGAGATCTTCACAAGTCAAACACCTCCCACATTCTCACATAATTTATTAAAATTATACAAATGTATTATTAATAAATTAAAAACATCACACCCCTTATTTCAACCAAATATACAATGATTTTCTGAGTAGAATGCTCCTGCATCAGGACATGTGCTTCCATTTGGTGAATCATAGTAGGAAAACTCTTCTTGAGAAATGCAATGTCTTGATCTACAATAATAATATTACACATAGAAACTAATAATAATGATTGATAATATAACATATATTTATTCCAATACATCATTAGTATTGAGTATTTGAGATTACTTACCATGTGAGGAATCCTCTTACCAACAATCTATGAACTATTTTGTCGCTTTGATCTAGATGACTGAAAGTAACGTGTGGGGGATGACACTCCACCCAAACATAGGTTCAACTGCACCATATATTTATATAGTTGGCTACCTTCAAGCCCTCATTCAACTACATTTCAATATATTCTTAGGCTTACCCTCAATTACCCCTAAGCAAAGAGATGTTGATTTATCCTTCTTCTCCTTCATTATATATAATTTACCCATGACAAAAAAAATGATCCCTAGGATCCACTTGTCATTATTTAATTCCTTCTTTATCTGAATTTTACTCTCCAGATATTATTATATTTATTATTAGTAAGTAATTTTTTTCATTACATACACTCCCCCTTCAAGTAACTTTCTCTAGAAGTCAACTTTTTTTCCTTTTCTTCTGACTTGACTTGTGGGGAATTTGAACCTTGTATGTCATGGTTTACATAATAATTTATAACATGAAAATCTTCGATTGAGCTACCCCTCATGGGCTTCTTGAATTTGAATTTAACCATGTATATTATGTATGTATTTTCCCATATATGTCCAGTACATAGCATACCCCATGAATCTCGTCTATCTTGAAGGAAGGCATTTAATCTAGTACATCACATACCCAAAGAAACTCATTTCCCCCAAAGATAGGTATTTGGTATGGTACATCATGTACCCCAAGCATATCATATAGCCCTAAAGAAGGAATCTAGTTCGTTACATCATGTACCCCAAGTAGCTTCCCCTAAGGTATGATCTAGTGATTAAAATTTAGCTCAAAAATGAAAGTACCCAGAATATTTCGAAACTGGCATCAAGTAGAATTTTTCATCGTTCTGAATCCAATGACACTTTTTTCACCTTAATCTGGTGTTGTATGAAAAATTTATGATGTTTTGATTGTTTGGCCCAATAATTAAAAAAAAATAGCAGGGTTTTCTGACTGAGTTGCTGACTAGACAATCATACTACGAATATGAGCATGTATACTATGCATGTAAAAAATAATGAGGATCTTCCAAGTGGAATCCTCATACTGGGTGAATTGGCTCATTTTTTATTACTTGGTTGTGGTAGCCAATGAGGGTATGCCACATGGCCCAACCAGAGGTCGCCATGTGGCACCCTGTGGTTGGTCAAAATTTGGTTAAAGATCATACAACCTCGGCTGGATTTAAACCTGCGACCTCTCATCCAGCACTCAAGTTCCTTTTCACTACACCATGTGGGTGGTTCTTAACCATAGGTGGCACCATGGATATTTAAGTTTGAGTTTGGCGCGTATTTGGAGGAGGGTTGGGTTTTCGGCCCCAGCCCTGGTCATCTAGATAACAACATAACATGGGCGAAAAAGGAGTTTTGAGCTTGAGACCTAGCCCGACCCCTGTTCACATACCTCTCATATGACCGCAGGCAGATTTTGGAGAGTGTCAACGTAGCAGGGGCTTGGGACCAACCTGCATGGGACCATGGCGTAGTGCTAATTGAACAGGGAGAGGAGATAAGCCCTAGACCTGGGTATATGGAGCGCTCACGAGACCATGCACCATGGTAGAGGAGGCTTTGGTGGTAAGGGTGGGTCGTTGGATTGGCCCTAGGCATATGGGGCGCTCACAAGACCAGGCGCCATGGTAGAGGGAGCTTTGGTCATGAGGGTGGGTCATTGGCCCCACCTCAGAACCATTGGCCTCAATAATACCACAGACCGACAGTTAAGGGGCCTAAGTCGACAGGGGTGGGTGATTAGCCCTGACCCTCGCACGCATAGCCCATGCAGTGGTCACATTTTCCTGAAATAAGGGTTGTTTGATGTTTTAACGGTCTAACAATTTGCACCTTCGACAGGTGAATTCATCGTCTCTGCGATGGAAAATATGGTGGATTTGTAGCTCTATTAGAAATTGTATCCGATTTGTAGGACAGATAACAGAAGAACTTAGTTAAGAGCTTGTTGGAGCCATAAATTAATGATTTTTTGGCCTTTTAGAGCTCAAGAAGAGTCCAGATAGGGGTTTTTTGAAATTTTGGATATAATAGAGACCTTTGTTTATTTATTGGAACACATATGAAGAGTTGTTTTGTAGTTTTGAGTCTATGGGTGTCAGAATCAATCAATAATTTGGAGAAGTTATTGAAGGTGTTTGAGCTTGGAGAGGAAATTGTAGGGGTTTTCATGCCTTCAAATATTTACTGCAACATTTGTGACTTGTAGGGTGCATCTCATGTTCTCTTTTATCACAATGTTTTGTTGAGGATAAATCTCTTTTTGTACTTCAATGTAGAATTATACTATTGGCATGCTCATGTATGCTCATTTTCAGATGGAGTACTAGGTATTTGTAGGAGAACCCTTTTCTTGTTAATGGTTTCATGACTCGTTGTTGGTTGTCATGTCTCATAGAGTGAGAGTTATTTGCAGATTTTTTTTTTCCTTGAAGGGTAATCTAGCCAATTATTTTGTGAGCAAAATTTTATGTACTCTTCATCACTGAATATATGGAGTAGTATAGTTGTGTTAGCAGACCCGGAGTTGTAGCCCGAGATGGGTGAACTTCGTCACCAAATTTGTGTTGTTTCTCTTTGAGAATTTTTGTATGAGTTAAATGATGAGATGTTGCGTATGCTTTAAGTTTACATAAAAAACTAAATCATAGTCTTTGAACAGACCTTGAAAACATATTTTGTCATAAGACCCATTTTTCCTTGTAGAGTGTGAGAGGATGGTCATTTTTAAGAAGGAGAATTTATCCTTTGTTTTTAGATCAAGTGGTATCAGAGCTAGCTCTGACCAAGTTGCAAGAATGGGAAAGAAGAGTCTCCAAGAGATAGAGGAGATGAATTTTCCTCTTTGAATGAAGAATATTGAATTGAGAAGAATGCTTGAAATTGTTGAAGAGGAGAAAATGCATATGAGCCTTCAATTGCAACATGTGCTTGAGGAACAAGTTGGTGAGAGTTCCACTCCAGTAATAGAAAAGGAAACCTCCAAAGTGAATACAATATGTGGGAATGGTTCAAATAGAGTTTATGGAACTTATGAGGAAAATGATGTTTGTGCAATTTGTCAGCATCTCCAAGATTCTCATCATATGGTTGTTAGTAAAAGTGGGTGGCTTGAGTCATCTACAAATCTGTCATCATCATTTGAAGCAGAAAATATGGGTGGCAAGTTGTTAATTTTAGTTAACCATGGTATGTTCTATGCTTAGATAATTTTACTTCAGTATTTTTTATTAGCCAAATTCAATTTGCAATGACATAACCATTGAGAGTAAATGCTGATAGAACATAAAATAAATCAACAAAAGACAAGCCAAGACAAGAGACACAAGAATTCTTATAATTCTTCTTATTCAACAGAGAGAGAGAACACTTCAACCTCCTATCAAGCTTGGTCAGCCTTGGTCAAATTTGGCCTTTAGTCAAAGTCAAACACAACCCAAAACAGTCCAAAAAACTGGTCAATGCAGAAGTCAAACTTTGCAGTCAAAACAATAGTCAATGTTGTGGTCAGCTGCAGTCAAAGTCAACGTCTTGCCTCAGTTTTTCTGCCTCCAGCTGTGGCCTCTTCAGATCGGATTTTTGCCCTAAATTTCAAAGTCAAAAGGTGAGATTTGACCCAAAGTCAATGTTGGTCAATGATGTCGAGAAAAATCCTAAACCAGTCTGAAAATTGGAGCTTCCTTTTTCATACATGTGGAGGAGAGAGAAGCCTCTAAGGCTGTATGATCCAATCAGATGAGAGAGAGAGATGTCTGAGATGAATGAATGATGAAATGAGCATCATGTCTCTCCTTTTTATATCCATGATTATGGGTGTGTGACACAAATTTTGGGGCTTGTGAGCCTACATTACAATTCTGGCCGACCTTGAAAATTTTCACATGTGTGGAAAAATAAATTCAAAATACAAATTCTTCTCATCCAAACAAGATGATATTTAGTTCAATGTTGCACCTCTCCGAAAGATGAATCCAAAAAAATTATCATCTTCGTCATACAAGCAGTGCAACATGGATTTTTACCCTAGTTTCCAACTTTAACACTCCCTCTCAAATAGGGAGAACTCCATCTGTCCACCTGTTCAATCCTGTCATCTAGTACCTTTATGTACTATCATATATCATCATACAATCATGTGTCATCCTGTTGTCTTTGCTTTTTTGGCTCTGCTCTACTAATAAGAAAATATCATCGAGAGTGATTCATAAAGACCTTACCACTCTCCACTAACTCGAAGTCAGTTTAGAGGCAAAAACCTTAACCATGATCGAGAGTGAGTCACAAAGACCTTGCCACTCTCCACAAACCCAAAGTCGGTTTAGAGGCAAAAACCTCAACTAGACTTGATCCCGGATCAAGTTGTTGGATACATCCCATCCTAGACATGGAGAGTACGACAATACACAATGCGTCCATCGGTAATGTTATGGTCTCCATCCTCATTTCCCAACTCATTGGCCAGATGAGAGGTACTTCCCATGAGTCCCGGACTACATGGGTAGGATGCATGTGGGGAAAAGATAAAAGAGAGGGTGAACCAGATCAATATCATAATGGTGGGGAAAGAGCACACCAACAAGGTAAGGTGAACCTAGCCCTGTGGTTTCTTACAGCTACAAGTAGCTATCCCCAAGCTCCATGGAGCTCCTAGAGCTCATAGTCCAACTCAAGCGGGACCCTCGCAATAGGGTATATCCATGATACCAAGGTTCTCATGGAAGGTTAAGAATTTGACCTTCTGCTGGGCTTTGTGAGAATATTTGCAGCCTGCTCATTAGTCCCAATGTGATGGAGCCTTTTGGTGCCTCATTGTATCATGTCTCGGGCAAAGTGGTACCTAATATCAATATTCTTAGATTGGTCATGGAACACGAGATTCTCAGAAATAAAAATCCCATTTTGGTAGTCATAAAGGATCACGGTGGTATCCAGCACATGCCCAAATAGCTCACTGAAGATATTTCTCTACCAAAAAACTTCACAATAGGCCTTACTTGTTGCAATGTATTCAACCTCGGTAGTGCTCAAGGCAACTAATTCATGCTTGCTACTCATCCAGGAGATCAAAGCGGACTCTAGGGTGAAGAAAAATTTATATGTGCTTTTACAATCCACCACACTGCCAGCCCAATTGGCATCGATATATCCATGGAGCCTCATACTCCCGGTAGTGTATCTCAACCAATGGTTGATTGTGCCTAGGAGATATCTCAAGATATTCTTGGCACCAATCCAGTGAATGTGATGAGGCTCAACCATGTAATGACTCAACGTGTTCATTACAAAACATACGTCCGAACATGATTTTACTAAGAACATCAAGGCTCCCATGAGTTGACGATACTAAATGGGATTTCCCAACTCGGGCCCAACAGCACTTCTGCACAACTTCTTAAAGTTGAGTTCCATTGGAATTGTCACGAACTTGCCTTATACCATCCCAAATATCTCTAACAACCTCAAAATATATTTTCCTTGAGAAAGGAAAATCTCACCTGGCTTTTTCTAGAACTCCAAGCCTAGAAACTAGTGCATCAGTCCTAGGTCCTTCATCTCGAACTCAGAAGCTAGCTCCCTCTTACATTGATGATTAAGAGGGTCAAAATCTGTTAGGAATAGATCATCCACATATAGAACTAGAATGAGAGGCTTTTTACTATCAATGTGAAAATAAATGTTTGAATCAACATCACTTCAAGTAAATCCCAACTTCATCAAGTAGCTATCGATCCTCTCATACCAAGCCCTGGGGGCTTGCTTCAACCCATAGAGGGATTTCTTCAACCTGCATACATGTGTGTCTCTATCTTGAACTTTGAACAACAGAGGTTGTTCCACATAGACCTCTTCCTTAATTGAGCCATGTAAGAAGGTAGTCTTCACATCCATCTGATGTATACTCCATCCTTGCGATGCAGCAAGGGAATTGATTGATTAGATGGTGGTGTAGCGGGAAACAGGTGAAAATATTTCATCATGATCTATGTCTTCCTTTTGAGAGAATCCTCAAGCAACAAATATTGCATTGAACTTTTTAGCACTTCCATTGGCTCCATGCTTGATCTTGTAGAGACATTTCGAGGTGACAACATATTTGTCCTTCGATCTACGGACCACATCCAAGACATCATTCTTCATGATCGACTCATATTCCTCGTGCATAACATCCTTCCAAACTTGATGCATCATGGCTTCTTCAAATGTTCCATGCTCATATTGTACAATGGTGCTCATGGCTGCTAGGTACCCTTAGTACTTATTCGGCTTCTTACTTTCATGGATTTCCCCCCTTAGAGAAATATGTCTCTCAGCATCTTCAAGAGTGTCTCTAAGACATGAGGGTCTCCTTTTACTTGAATAAGGTGGATCTATAGGATCCATTGGTCCTTCAACTTTGGGCATCGGTTCATCCTTCAGTTCTTCTTGCCTTCCAACTTCTTCTTCTTCTTTTTCATCCTTTGAGGTAGGAATATTTCTAACCGTCTTGAGGGAAACATATTCATCGAAGGTGAAATCATGAAATATCTCCACTTCTCTTTGACCAGGCACATAAATTCTATATTCCTGTGAGGTTTCACTATAGCCCACAAACATTCCCTTCTTTCCAGAAGCATCCAACTTGCTTCTCTTTTCTTTCGGCACATGAAAATATATGGGACTTCCAAAAAAATCTAAAATGAGAGACATCGGGATTGTTACCAGAGAAGACTTCTTCGGGATTTTTTGAGTCCAATGCAGAAAGTGGGAATCTATTTTGAACATACACAACAGTGTTGGCAGCTTCTCCCCATAGGAACTTCAGAAGACCTTGGTCATAATGATGGCATGGGAAGCTTCCAAAATGGTTCAGTTCTTCCTTTCAAAAACACCATTTTGTTCGGGAGTATAAACAGTAGTGGTCTCCTCTTAATTCTAGTTTCCCTATAATATTCATTGAATTCATTTGAATCATATTCAGTTCCATTATCAATCCTCAAAATTTTGATCTTCTTCCCAACTTTATTTTCAACCAAGGCCTTAAAGGTGCGGAACCACTTAAATGCTTCGTCATTTTTCTTCAAAAATTATATCCAAGTTTTGCGGGATAAGTCATATATAAAAATGACATAATATAAGCATCCTCCCAAGGATGTTACAGGTAGCGTACCAGATAGATCAGAATGAATCAATTGTAAAAGATCATATTTCTTTGTGACACTCACGAGGAATGGTCCCCTTGTATGCTTTCCTTTGGCACAACCCTAACATACACCTTCATGATCATATTTGAAATTGGGCATACCTATTACCACCATCCTTTCTTTGGGAATGGCTTAATAATTAATGTGTTCAAACCTTCGATGCCATAGCTTGGATTGAAGAGCTATGTTGCATGTCATGGCTCCTAGTGGAATTCCTCCAACCTGATATAGTGTATTCACCCTGAAGCCAAGACTGAATGCTTCTTTGAATTTCCTCTTCCAAATGCGTAACTTTCCATTGACGAATGCTACCTTGAATCCTTTGTATTCCATTATCGCAATAGACACTAGATTCTTATTCAAGTTAGGTATGTACAACACATCTTGAAAAAAAAGGACTTGACCTTGATTTAGATGAAGTGTCACAGTCCTTGTCCCTTTCACGGGATAGGTGGCATTGTCTCCAAGGATGGTTTCCAAATTAGTATCATTTTCAATCAAATCAGAGAGGGCCTCTTTATATCTAGTGAAGTGCCTTGAGGCACCACTATCAATCAACCAGTTATCTAGGGTGTCGGGAGGAGATGCAACATAGAGGGAAGATATAAGAATATATTCATTTCTCTTATTATCAACAACATTGGATTAATCATACCTGGAGTTTCTTGACCTCTCGAAAGATTGATCATTTCCATTTCTATTTCGATCAGAAGGCGCCTTCCTCTTTCCTTTGAACCTGTTGTTCCTTTGATCATTCCCCCTGAAGTTGTTTTTGTAGTCATCATTTCAGGGAGAGTCCCTTTTACTGGGGCACTCTCTTGGGTAGTGACCACACTTGTTATAGTTGTAGCATCTTCCCTTCCTTCCTTTGAGACCCGCTCTTCCATGATTTTGATTTCTCGGACCAGCATTGTTCCTCTTATTTTCATGAGCAATGAAGGCAGTAGGGTCACTTCCATTCCCATTTGAGGGATGGTCTCTCTCCATCATCCTTGGCTCCTCTTGAGTGCATCTCATCAACAATTCATCAAAATGAGAAATTATATTATTATTGATAATAGTAGTATTAAATACATACCATGGCTGGGGAAGTCCTCCAAGAGCAATGAGAGTGAGATCTCGATCAACTATAGCCTCTCCAATAACTAAGAGATCATTCTTGATTTCGGTGATCCTCATGAAGTAGGATCGAATGGACTCTCCCTTGTCCATATTAATGTTCTTCAAAAAGAGAATTTTGTTAGCATTGCTAGCCCTGAACATGCCAACCAACTCATCATACATCTCCTTAGATGTGCCCAACTCGGAGATATAAGAAACCAAGTGCTTATGAATAGAATCCCTGATGATCTTATTCACCTTGTTTTCCCCTTTCTTGTAATTTTTTTTAGTGGCAGTCGGTGCATTAGATGAAGGCTCGGTGATCTTTCCCTGCACATAATCCATAACATCTTGATCCTCCAATGTGAGATCCAAGGACATTTTCCAAGCATGATAATTGGACTTATTACATTAGGGTAATTTTAAGGTCTAAAATGGGCCTCCTAAGGAAATAATAAAATAATAGCTGAAACAATAAAATAATATTTATGAATTTGCAATTCACTTTTTGCATCAAAATCTATGTAACCATGGTTAAATTAAATTCAAAAGTTGTACCAAAATAAAATTAAGAAAAAAAAAATTTATTGATGTGACTATAAATAAGAATGATATTTTCAAGAAAAATTCATTATCATTGCACAACAAATGCATTTGTCCTTTGTACTTAAATAAATTAAAATGAAATATAAATATAAATTCGTAAATTCTTAATTATAGAATATATTATTAATTAAAATTTATATTATTTAAATTATATAATAACATGTAATTAATATACTATATGAAAATAATATAATATAATATAATATAATATAATATATGTAATATATATTTTTATGTATGAATTTTATATTACATATTGAATTGATTTGATTTATAATATTGAAAAGACAATAATAATATTTTATTCAAAAATTGTGAAATGACATTTATTATGAGTACTTTACTTTATGATTTTAAAAGTACTTAGATCACTACCATGGTTAACCATGAGTTTTTATCCACCATTGAGAATGTGACAAGTAAGTACCTTTAACTCAAACAGTGGCACCTCCATCATTAGGGATGATGTCATCCCCCAAAATGTTATTGGTTCTCATAAAGTGAATTTTGATTGTACATTTTCCTTAGGAGGCCCATTTTAGACCTCAAAATCCCATAATTTTAGCTTGTCATCAGTTTTGAAGAATGAGGAAGTCATTGTCCTTGGTGTTAGTATGAATTCTTCGTCGAAGTGTACGAAAAAGAACCACTTTAGCTACGCATAACTAATATCCCTAACAACAATAATGGCTGCAAAACATCTTCAGATCTGCAATTAGTAGTTAAAGTGCTGCAACAAACAGATCTATAAATGGAAAGATATTAAGCAGTAAAGTAAAGAGTTTGCTCCATGCATCCAACAGACAAGACAAGAACACGATTTTTTGAATGAATTTTTATATTACGGGGCACCTGGGAGGAAACAAGAAGGTGTATCCAGATCTCCTCAATGGGATGGGTTCTTTGTAGTCCTCAGCACTTCAGATCTAAGCTTTCTCTCTTTTGTAGATGTAGAAAAACCCAATGTAGAAGGTAGAGCTCAATGGGAGAAAAATGGTAGAAATGAGACCAAGTGTATAGATCCAGAGTGATCTAATATGCAACAAAAGGTGAAGAATGATGGGGAAAACCCTCCTATTTATAACAAAATATTGGGTCATTCTAGATCTTGGTGCATGATTAAAATAATGTTAATCATATCTAGATCCACCTCTATGGAATATTTTATTATTATTTGTTGGAGGGAAAGGGTGTTTGACTTGGGTCAAATCCCTTGAGTAGTGAAGAATAAATAAATAAATGATTTATTTATCCTTTTAAGGAAGTGGTTGGGATATAATCAAATAAATAATGATTTATTTAATTAATAGTGGTTGATTAGGTCATATTTAACAAGGAATATTATTTAAATAATTATTCCTAGAAAATAATAAGATAACTATGGGTGTATCTCATTAATTTCTTTGTTTTTGGGTTAAACATGACTGGGAATAATAATTAAATTGTGGTTTAATTAATTATTCCTTTTGGGGTTTCCTTAATTAACATAGTGAAAGCAGTTTTACTTGGGGTAAAACTGGTCCTACATGGTGTACTTGGGTCCATCTAATGATAAAAGGTTAGATGACCAAAAAATGGTGTAACAGATTGCCCCCCAGCGTGCGAGTGTCAGGAGCAAATCGTATGACCGAAGTACGTTGTAAGAATACAATCACCAGACAACAAAAGGGGATGTCAGAGAGAGAAGTGTGAGGTAGATAGAGTGCTGAAGGACTAGACCCTGAGGAGACGAGACTCGCAGGTGCAACAAGTCTCTGTTATGAGAGGGTACCTGTGCTGAAGGCGGCGGGGGAGGCATACCTATGCCCGCAGTGACAAAGTACAAAAGAATAGTGTGTCCAGTGAACAAGGGACCGAACCATAGAATACAGCTGGCATAATCAAGAGCCAGATAAAAATACAATGAATAGTCTCACATACATGCTGTGCCTGGGATAACAGCCAGGACTAGTACAATATCATCTGAGTACATGAGGTAAATACAACCCAAATGCCCCCTGTAAATGGGGAAAGGCTCACAAAATCTGACTGATACATGCAAATCATAGAGGTGCTGCAAGTGGCTAAGGCCAACATCATCAAAATCTGGAGCGGCATCAAAGGCTGCAATGAAGAGGTCATCCGGGCATGTGGGGGGCTACCTGCAGGGCCACCCCCTCATGGGGGCTGAGACATCTCACACACGCCCGGGAATCATCAAGAGCTGCTGCTGGGTCACTGGACTGTCCAGTATACGAATCTCGATCATGCTGAAAGGAGCTGGAGAAGCAATCAAGTCAAAGGGAGGTGAGAAATCCCCCTGCCTGATCCGAGGCACCGAACGAAAGTGGAAGCTGGAACCAAGGTACACCGCCCTCTAGACCTTGCTTCTGGAATAAATGTGCTGAGGTCGACAGAAGGAGGTCCGCCGTAGGTGAGGCAATGAGATATCCTCAACTAAGGCACGAGAGAAGAGCAATAGAGCGACGGACAGACTGACACTAATGATGATGGTGGAAATGGGAAGGATGGAGTGGCGAATGGACGACTTCCCTTGTTAGAGCATAAAGGGCATGAATGACATGGCAGCGACTGACACAATATCGGAAGGGACAGGGGACAGTGGGGCTGAAGGTCATAATGTGCGACGCAAGAGAGGGACCAAGCAATGAAGGATGGAGGGCTATAGTGGGGTGTAAAAGGACGCAGGATAGACTCCATGAATGCAATGATGACTAGACTTGGATGCTCTAAACAAGGGCGACTTTTATAGTGCTGCCACACAGTAAAGGCCCCAATGGGGGGTCATGGAAGCATGAGTACAAGGTGGGCACTCATGACGAAAATCGACACGAACATGGACAAGTAAGGGAGCGATATGGTGCCCCAAGTACAAGTGGCGTAAGTGAGGAAATTCGATTTTAAGGAGCGGTGAAGTGACCCTTTGTGGAAAAAATGTGTCCGGGTGAAGTATCAAATCACCAAAAACTAACTAAAACCCATTTGAGAGCTCGGTGAGATCTGTCCAGCGGTGCTGACGGTTCGTCGAACGGGGCTACGGTGTGGTCGCAGCAGTCGAAAGAAGAAACAGGGGTTCTCTTTTAATGAGGCAGTTTTCCCTCCAAAATCATTCATTTGCTATTGTTGCTGTGGTGAGTGTGGAGAGGAGAGAAGGCCCTAAATCTTGCGGCGAACGTAGCGGACAAACCGACCGTTGGATTCGAGATCTGTCAGTTGGAGGTACGAGGCCTAACCTTGCTCTTGCATGTTGTTGGATGACATTTGCAGTTTAGGGCCCAAAACCCCCAGAAACAGCCCCTCCTTCATCTCTATGGCGGGGTCGCACTTTTTGGGGCAAAAAGTACGACCCAGGACGCAGGTTTGGGGGCAAAAAGTGCGACCTGGTCCAGAAAATGGCAGAAAACTGCGACCTGGGAGACGAGGAGGGCTTGGTGCTGTTTGAGGGCTGGGAGTTGGGTTGTGGTGTGTGGTTATGGTTTTCCCGATCTGTACCCTGACAAAAAGAATGTGGTTGTGCAGGTATGGCAGAGTTGCGGGTCAATTGGAGAGAGAGGGATCTGGGAACACTTTGGACAGAGATCCAGGCGGATCAGGGCGGTCGTCGGGTATTGGCCAGATATAGGGGCATATGGTGCCCTCTCGGATGTGTGTAGGGGCAAGTGGTGCCTCCTAGAATGTATGGGGGGGCATATGGTGCCCCCAGTTTTTGGATTTTGTTTGTAACATGCTATGGGCATGTCGGATGTATATGTATGGGGGGGGCGTATGGTGTCCCCAGTTTTTGGAACATGCTATGGGCATGTCGTAAGTATATGTATGGGGGGCGTATGGTGCCCCCAGTGATGTATGTAGGGGCAGGTGGTGCCCCCATTTTTTGAGTTTGTGTGACATGCTGTGGGCATGCCAAAATGTATTTATAAAAAGGGGAATCTAACCACATTTTAATGATGTGGTGTGCCATTTGTTCTGGTTATGGTTATGCGGTTTGAGAAAGGAAATGGAGTGTTACCAATCTCTTTTGGTACTGCATATAGGGATCAAATGGACTTTAAGTTTCCGAATTGGCATACCTGGTGTCACTATCCCAAAAGGAGGATTTGGAGATAATGAATTGATGCTCTCGTAGAAAAGCTATAGGTTGGTCAATAATAATGTCTAAGAGACTGGGTTGCTGATGTAAGATGAGGGAACAATAAGGGGTATCGTCCCGAGAGTGATCTGAAGTGATATGGGACTCTAGAGGTTCTTCTAAATGTGGAAGAATACGGGGTCTAGAGTCAACACGACCAAATACACTAGGAGAGTGGTGGAGAATGGCTTCTCTTGGTCTCTCAAATGTGGGTGCCCCCTTACCCAAACATTGGGTTTCGATGTAATGACCGCAAGGTGGATGTGGTGTGAACGCATGGGTTCGATGTAAGGGGGAATAGATGAAGTCAGGGGTGGGAATTTCTTCCATAATGTCGTCATCGTGATAGAAGATGGGGTGACTAGTGGAAGAAGAACTACCTGACGTGGTGAAGCGGCCTGAATCATCATCATGAGAAGAGAGGTTCACATGCGCATCGTCACAATGGGTGGCCGAAGAGTAAGTAGATAACGGATCTACCGATTTTGAGCCCAAGATGACCGCTGAAGGAAGGTCAAGCGAAACAACAGGGGAGGATTCAGATGGAACGTTCCCCAATGGTCTCATGGATGATGACAGGTACAAAATGGTGACTGAGGGCTCTGTTGGCTTAAAAGCGGGAGGCGGAATGTGAATTTCCTCTGGTCCGATCGAGGCGGCCTTGGACTGGCGGTACAAGTCCAAGGAAGAACGGTACTCGTCAAGGCGGGGACAGAGGTGGGTGTAATGGCCGTGAAAATCGCACAAGACACAAGGGTGGTTTGTGCGCAAGTGTTTGAGTTTTGGGAGGGAGTCGGGGATAGTGACATGTACTTCTGGGAGATCAGAGTCGGGGAATGTCTCGTTGACCAGAAGCTTGAGGTGGGGAAATTCAGGACACATGTGAGTGGCATGACCGACGACATCACACAAAGCGCATCGAATGGCGGGCTTTGGTGGTCGTGGGGGGGTAAGGGATGTCGGGGGGGCCGGATCGTGATGGGTTGCCCCCCTTCGGGCTTTGCCTGTCTTCTCGGGAGCCGTCGCAACAGGAGAAGGGTCCTGTGGAGGTGCTGGGGGCACAGTGGCTATGGAGGAAGCGAGGGGGACCGGTTGAACCGGTGTCAAAGCCATGTAAGGTTTGGGGTGACCAGGGGTGGTGGCGGCTGGGGGGTCAAGGTACCAAACCGGAATGCCCAAGGTCAAGTTAGGGAAAGAGAGGGTGGCCATGACGGGAACAGAATATACTCCGGGAGGGGGAGCCAAGAAGGGGATCTGTCCAGCAGGGTAATGACCAGGAGGTACGGCTCCGAGATGGTTAAGGCCAGGGGGAACCGAGCCGGGAGGATAAAGAGGTTCGGGGATACCGGTTGTGAGGAGGCGGAAGAGGGAATCCATTGCAAGCGGAGATGAAGGAAGAGGAGGCGGGTTGCGCGGAGGCCACACAGGAGGAGTCGGGACTAGCAGAGGCGAGGGCCGTTTATAGGCAACTTTGAGACGTGCATCATGCGAATATCAAATGATGGGATCGATAGCAGGAGGGGAAGTTGAGGGAGAAGAGTACGAAAGCGAGGTGGAATCTTTATAAACGTCGGAGACAGTCGAGAATCGACGGTTTGCTTGTTGGCTACGAAAAGATGGTCGTCTCGAGAGGAGAATTTGAGACGGCTCATGATACGATAGCTGGTCAATGGTGACTATCTTCCCATTATGTGGAAAAGACATCTTGCGGAAGGCGCGGATGGGACACTTGAGACATGGCATAGGTGTAGCTTCGCCCCAATAGAATGTTGTAGTCTAGAGGGCGTCAGCCAGCTTCGACATCAAACGCAAAACAGTCTTACCGGTGAGGGTGATGGGACAGTTACGAAACAGGCCAATAGGCTGGGAGGCATGACCGTCCAACGCTCGAAGGGTGATCGTGGAAGGGGCCAGCTGAGGGGATCCGAGTTGCTTCCAAACCGAAGCGGACATCACACAGGTGGATGCCCCCTCATCAATTATACACCGGGATACAGTGGCGTTCCGGATTTTGACTGGGATTTGGAAAGCAACGGAAGGAGGAAGAGGAGGGTGGTCCGATTGAGTGGCGTCGAAAACAATCATTTGGTCATCAGCAGGATCAACAGCGCCCACGGCAGATAGTAGAGCCTTTCTTTGAGAAGGGCACTACTGGAGGAGTTCCAGTGTGGAAATGGCAGCAGGGGATTGTGCCAAATCATCTACTATACTGTATGATTGGGCGGCTCGACCGGAAGCAGCATTTCGGCGTAATGGACCCTTTGGAATCTTTGGGTGGACCTCAACTTTGGGTTGAGGGATGTGTAAGGGGCCACTGGATGTCGAAAGAGGCTCTGTAGAACCTGAAGATGGGGGCTCGGGAGCAGACTGAGCAGGGGGCTTGGTGTACTGGCGAGACCGAGTTTGAAGGTGAAGGTCGACGGAAGGGGACGGATCGGAGTGCATCATGAGGATCTGGTAGTCAGAGGAACCAGAAATGGACAAGGGTGTGGCTGCATGGCTGTCAGGGGGTTGGGTAGCCACGAATCCCTGTTGAGGGAAAGGATCAGTGAACACAGCTGGCTGGGTAGTGGCCACATTAGGAGGAGCATGAGGGGAGGCGTGTTGTCAGCGCAATGTGGCTTGAGACTCCCACATGCGCCAGCATGTGCAGGGTAAGAGAGGACAAGGGAGAGTGTAGTGACGTAAACACCGCAACACGAGAACGAGGGCTTGTTTGTGCGAAGCGGCCTGTCCGGCTTGGGCGGAATGCCCTGTGGCTGGTTGCTAGTGTTGGGGTCCTGACCAGAATTGGGTCCTCGGTTACCAGGGGCAGATGGGTTCTGGTTGCCTCTCCGCCTTCTTTGGGAAGGGGGATTAAACGCACCCTGCTGCGCAAATACTTGCCCTGGAGGGGGTTGTAAGGGCTGTTGCAGTTGGTGAGGAGGCAAGGGAGGCGGAAACGCATATGCTGGGGGAGCTGGCGCACCAGGCTGCGGATAAAAGTAAGGGTTGGGTTGGGCAGCATTGAGGTAAGCAGGAGGTTGGGCAAAAGGAGGAGGCATGCCGTATCCTGGATACATGTTGCCGGGAGGGGGAAGAGTGCTTGAGGTGCTGGCCCCTCCCTGAGGGAGACCATGGCTCATAGGAGGGTGAGCGGATGGGTGGGAAAGAGATCCAACAATACCGTCGGCGGAATGAGATGCCCCCGGGGCGTTAGCGCCATCGGGCCTAGGGATGTCAGGGAGAACGGTATAAACATAACCAGATTGAGCATAGATCAGGTCATATTTTAAAGCTATTTGGAGGGCGGCTTCTTCAGATTGAGGAAAGTGAGAGGCGACATCTTTGCCGATGGGAGACGGGAGGGTGCGAAGGAACCAGTCCATGTAAACCCGATCTTCAAAGGGAGGGGCTCGACATAAGCTCGGTCTTCGTCGCCATTCCTGAACATGGGCAGAAAGGCGTGTGGAAGAGGATTGCTTAAATGAAGTCAAGAGCTCCGTACCAGTGTCGTATCGGAGAGGGAGCTGGAAGTACGACAAGAAAGCTTGGGCAAGAGTCTCGAATGTGGTATGGGAGGAAGTGGCCTGTTCGACATACCATTTAGAAGCTTCGCCGGTAAGCGTGCGTTGGAACAAACGAAGACGGATGGAGTCATCGGTAATGGAGTTGGAGGAACACCACATGTGGAAAGACCGGACGTGATTGGTGGGATCTTCTCCATTAAGGCCCTCGAACTTAGGGATATCAGAGGGCAGCTTGGTGGGCATAGTGGGCCAGGTAGCATTGTGGTGAATGGGATCGTTAATCAACTGATGGAAATCGGGGAGGCTGAGGCCTGCAATATACGGCAGCACGGGGGTGGTCGGGGTAGTGGTTGTGAAGGTTCCGCTAGAAGTAGGGCCGGCATTGGGGCCGGGAGAACCGCTAGCGTTAGGCCCTGGACCAGACATGGTGAAGGGGGTAGGAGAACCGGGAGGGGAAGGAGGACCCGAGGAATCAGGGGAGGAGTCGGAGTGCGGACTCGAAGGTGGACTGGCTCGACGACGGCGGTGCGGAGCAGGTCGATCAACCGGAAACTGAGGGTGAAGGCCAAGAAGTCTTCGGGAAAGGCGCCTTGGGGGCGCAATGATGACAGGAAGAAGGAAACCGACAAGGGCAGAAAGGGACAAAATCAAGAAGGTCAAGGGCAGAAAAGGTGCAGTGACAATTGATTTTAGAGTCTTTGCCAGGCGGTGGAAACCAGGCGCTTCTTCACTTAGGGTCGGTGTGTGGCGTGCGTTAATTTTAATTTTTAAACCCTTTCCGTTGTTTGAGAGCAAGAAAAAGTGTGCGACGTAGCTGAAAATAAACCTACAGAGAACAGAATAAAATGCTGAAATAACAGAAAAATAACAGCTACGTATGCATCTATCTAATCCAAGAAGGTGGGTCTCTCACAACTATGCTGAAAAGAAAGGGAAAAACTATGGAAACACACACAAAGGAAGCTCGACAGATCTAGGGTCAAAGGGGACAGAGATCTGGAGGATATAGCTGCAGACAAGGGGTGCAGATCACAGCCAAGAGACAGAGGCAAGGTGGCTGGAAAAAGGGAAATCAGCAAAAAACCGGGGGGAGGGCAAGGCAGAGGCCTTTAGCAGAGGTCCACACAAAACGACAAGAGGTGATTTGAAAGGAAAAGAGGCTGATTTCAAAGGATCTGAAAGTGAGGTAACAGATCTAGAAAAAGAGGGGGCTGAAGCTCTGAAACCGACGGCTGAAACAGCTGAAACTCTTCCACAAAAAGTGGAGGGTACTAAAGCCCTAAGGGGTTGGGTTCCCACTTAGATGAGTAAAAACAGATCAGATCTTGGTCAAGGCGGGCTGAGACAGAGGCTGGAAAACCCTGGCAGAGGCTGCAGCAGAACCCAGAAAAATTACAGAAAAAATGCTGGAAAAAAGGCAGGTCGCAGGTTCTGACCTGATCTGAGTTGAGGTCGCAGGAAACAGGCTAAAAAGTGCGTCCTGGTCACAGGTTTTGGGCCAAAAGGTGCGACCTCCCCGTTCCGGTTGTTTCGGCGGCAGATTTTCTGAAAAATTGCCGTCTCAGTTGCGGCTGGTGTCGCTTACCTGCGCAATAGGGCCAGAAACACACGGAAGTTAGAAATTTTAAGTTTTTAGGGTTTTATGTGAGAAAAATGACATGAAAAGAAAAACTAAGCGGTGAAAAAGAAGCCCTAGAAGACACGAAGTAGCTGGATATGCAGGAATAGGAAAAACGACAGCGGTCGTAATTTTAAAACCCGTGTGGAGTCGCCATTTGTTAGTATGAATTCTTTGTCGAAGCGTACGAAAAAGAACCACTTTAGCTACGCATAACTAATAGCCCTAACAACAATAATGGCTGCAAAACATCTTCAGATCTGCAATTATTAGTTAAAGTGCTGCAACAAACAGATCTATAAATGGAAAGATATTAAGCAGTGAAGTAAAGAGTTTGCTCCATGCATCCAACAGACAAGACAAGAACACGATTTTTGAATGAATTTTTATATTACAGGGCACCTGGGAGGAAACAAGAAGGTGTATCCAGATCTCCTCAATGGGATGGGTTCTTTGTAGTCCTCAGCACTTGAGATCTAAGCTTTCTCTCTCTTGTAGATGTAGAAAACCCAATGTAGAAGGTAGAGCTCAATGGGAGCAACAATGGCAGAAAATGAGACCGAGTGTATAGATCCAGAGTGATCTAGTGTGCAACAAAAGGTGAAGAATGATGGGGAAAACCCTCCTATTTATAACAAAATATTGGGTCCTTCTAGATCTTGGTGCATGATTAAAATAATGTTAATCACATCTAGATCCACCTCTATGGAATAATTTATTATTATTTGTTGGAGGGAAAGGGTGTTTGACTTGGGTCAAATCCCTTGATTAGTGAAAAATAAATAAATAAATGATTTATTTATCTTTTTAAGGAAGTGGTTGGGATATAATCAAATAAATAATGATTTATTTGATTAATGGTGGTTGATTTGGTCATATTTAACAAGGAATATTATTTAAATAATTATTCCTGGAAAATAATAAGATAACTATGGGTTTATCTCATTAATTTCTTTGTTTTTGGGTTAAACATGACTGGGAATAATAATTAAATTATGGTTTAATTAATTATTCCTTTTGGGGTTTCCTAATTAACATAGTGAAAGCAGTTTTACTTGGGGTAAAACTGGTCTTACATGGTGTACTTGGGTCCATCTAATGATAAAAGGTTAGATGACCAAAAAATGGTGTAACACTTGGTCCTTGTCTATTCAACTTTTGTGATTGCTCTTCTCACTCTTGTTTGGGCTTTGTCTTCACCTTAGCTCTGATACCATGTTAATTTTAGTTAACCATGGTATGTTCTATTCTTAGAGAATTTTACTTCAAAATTTCTTATTAGCCCAATTCAATTTGAAATCACATAACCATTGACAATAAATGTTGATAGAACATAAAATAAATCGAAAGAAGACAAGCCAAGATAAGAGACACAAGAATTCTTATAATTCTTCTTATTTAGCAGAGAGAGAGAAAATGTATTTTTCAGCAATCAATAAGATGCCCTAGCTAGCAAAGACTTTGTTGGTCAAACTAGCACTTCAACCTCCAATCAAGCTCGGTCAACCTTGGTCAAAGTCGGTCTTTAGTAAAAGTCAAACACAACCCAAAACAGTCCACAAAACTGGTCAATGTAGAAGTCAAACTCTATAGTCAAAACATCAGTCAATGTTGTAGTAAGTTGAAGTCAAAGTCAACGTCTTTCCTCAGTTTTTGTGCCTCCAGTTGTGGCCTCTTCAGAGCAGATTTCTGCCCTAAAAAACGCAGTCAAAAGGTGAGATTTGACCCAAAGTCAACACTAGTCAACGATGTCTAGAAAAACCCTAAACCAATCCTAAAATTGCAGCTTCTTGTTTCACATGTGTGGAGGAGAGAGAAACTTCTAAGGTTGTACGAACCATTCAGATGAGAGAGTGATGTGT
The DNA here is from genome assembly GCA_034641835.2 of Pinus albicaulis. Lineage (NCBI taxonomy): Eukaryota > Viridiplantae > Streptophyta > Pinopsida > Pinales > Pinaceae > Pinus > Pinus albicaulis. Next base: position 766,431,548 of record CM076582.1, on the reverse strand, counting down.
GAGATGAATGAATGACGAAATGAGCATCATGTCTCTCCTTTTTATATTCATGACTGTGGGTTTGTGACACAAATTTTGGGGCTTGTGAGCATACATTACAATTATGGCCGACCTTGACAAATTGCACATGTGTGGAAAAATCAATTCAAAATACAACTTCTGCTCATCCAAACAAGATGATATTTAGATCAATATTGCACCTCTCCAAAAGAGGAATCCAACAAAATTATCATCTCCATAATATGAGCAGACCAACATGGATTTTGGCCCTAGTTTCCAAATTTAACACAAGTTCAAGGAGGTAGTTAGCATCTCAACTTCAAACCCTTTTGTTTATGTTCATAAAACATATTTTGCAACATTTGAATAGCATACTAAAGGAATTGGTATGAAGTTGTTATCTCGGATGGTTTATGAAGGAGGAGGCCTCAGAATCAATTTCTAAGGTATCACAAATCCTATCATGGTAAAATAGATACCAAGATATAAAGGATTTAGATATGGTCAAAGAGAGTTTGGAGAATCCTCTAAATGGTTTGAGGCGAAGCAATCATCAGAGGATGATATGTCACACTAAGATGGTGGTAACAATGTCAATTGTCTCCCAAGAGAGATGAATGCTTGAAAATACCTTGCATGTCATCTTCCATCCTACATCATCAAAGTTGCAAACCAAGGGATATGTATAAATCTCATGGGTGTTTTCCAAATGTTGGTAATTTTGACTATTTATGGGACATGTATCCTTGCACTTTTTGTGATGGAGTTGACCATTGTGTGGTTTTTTGTGAATCGATCAGATTCTTGGCATCAAGTATGATGAATCTCCTTCACATTTTAGGACTTCCTTGTTGGCAAGCAAGTGGAAGTACTTTTGTACCCATTGCAACATGCATGGTCATGAGAATGAAAGATGTTGGAAACTATATCCAAAGCTTTCTCCCAAGAAGGATAAAGAGGTTGTGCAAACCAATGCAAGGGAAGCAAGAGGTGGAAAAGAGGAATCACATCATTCCTAAGGAAACCTTCAAAGCAAAGTATATGCAAAAAGAGGACCCATAAGCCTAGGAGAGGCAAATACTGGGTAGACTATTTGTATACTTTGTTGCTTTGTTGCTTTGTAAATTGTAAATTTTCTTCTTGGTGTTTACCTATTTTGGATACTTTTGTATAGTGAACAAGAATAATCACTATGTGCAACAAGTATGGGTTTTATTGACATGTTATGTTGTTGGCTTGAGTCCAATGTTTGAGGAATTTTAGGATGTACAATTTTTTTCATCAAAGTTTGTCGTCCAATGTACCTAGGATGACCCCTAGAGGCATACCTCCCATAAGACCGCAAGAACACTTTGGAGATCCTCGACAGAGCATTGGCTTGGGCCTAGCCCAGCCCCTGGTAACTAGACCTGCACAGGACCATGGCGAAGTGCCAATTGGGCGGGGAGAAAATAAGCCCCAATATTGGGCATATGGGGTGCTCATAGGACCAAGTGTTATCATAGAGGGGGCTTCGGTGGTAAGGGCAGGTCATTGGCCTGGCCCTCGGCCCCATGGACATCGATAAGACCACGGGACAATAGTTAAGGGGCCTAGGTCAGTGAGGGTGGGCGGTGGTCTGATCAAGGATCGAGTACTACTCTAACCATCATATACAATATTAAGATATTTTAATTGACTATGGATTACATAGGCTTAAATGAGCATGTTAGTACATCGATTAGAGTTCATAAACACATAAACGTAACTAATTTAACTTAACATATCAAGCAGCACAAACATGCATGTAAGAGAGAGACAACTAATTGGTAACGGAGTCACCCCTCCATCTTTCTAGGGCTACATCTCCTGATTTGCTTCAATTGGAATGCAGATCCTCTATATTCCTTCGTCAAAGTAAGATTTCTTACATTCAAGCTCTCTGGTCGAGCATTAGCCAAGCACTATGGCTTTAAATGGCTAAGTATTCTCTCTTGTCTTCTCCCCCCTCATGGCTTACATAAGGAGCATATATATATTTTTCCTCACCCACTCTCCAACGAAGAGCATTAATTACAAGACCCACAATTGTAGGGCCTAACTACAAGGAAGGAAAAACAAAGTCCATGAAAGTAGGACCTCCAACTATCTCAGGCCCATAATTGGGAAAAGTCTCAAAACCACCTAAAGACTTTCCAACCATGTCCTTGATTCTCTCAACCTATAATTGAGAAAAAATAGAGAAATGGTGTGAGGTGGTTTCTCACATAAAACCAATTTCCCTAATTATATTAATGAATATTATGAGACAAATTTATATGAAATTTATTAATTTATATCAATAATGCATGGGTTTTAATAAAAATGCATATTTAAATGCAAAAGAATAATTTCACCCACTTAAATACTTGTCACCAACTTCAAATCAACATGGCACCAAGCTCTTTTCATGTCAAAAGGTTCTTTTGGATCACATCTCCCCACAAAGAAACTTTTGGTCTCCAAAAGTATCAGCTTCAATCAACTCAGCTGTATGCAAATGTCTCTGAAAGGCACACTCCATCATGACTCCTTCACCTGACGTACCTCGGAATCGGAATATAATGCCAACACCTTCAACTGCTGAAGTGCAAATGCCTGAAAGGTCACATCCCTTCAAGATTCCTTCACTGTGGTCCGTCAGAATCAGAATGCAAAAGCCCACATCTGTCGAAAGCTGCAAACTGTAGCTGATCATACCTATGTTCGTTTTTTGGGAACACTTGCCAAGAGTTCATTGGTCAATTTTACATGCCAAAATGGCTTATGAAATTTCCTCATTCATCCTAATTAAAAAGAAGCCAACAAAACTTAATGCGAAAAAATATGCTTCTCACTCTCCCTCACATATGAGCGGCTAACAGAAGCCTTTAAAATGCTTCATAATTATCTTTACATCATGAATTTCATGGCAACTATGGCCTTCTACATAGCAATTACAAAATAATTTAATGTGCCAAATATGTGCACAAAGGGAAATAAAAAATAAAAAATTGTTCAAAACTCTTTTAACATGTGTATGTCTCACATCATTCAAATGCATTAATGGTGAAAAGAAAGCAAATCCCCCCATTACAAAATGTGCATTATGAAAGTGCCCTCTTCATTTTCTAAGCATAAGGAAAATAGAAAAAATCAAAGAAAATGCCCTTTTAATTACCCAATTATGTCTATCCACTCTACGAAGAGTGGCCACATAGGATGCATCCATTTGTAGACTAGCACCCTGCTCGCTGCTCCAGTGACATGCTCTTTGTCTCTCTATATTGGAGCAACACCATGCAACTAGAGCCTATCTAGACTTATCTTGAAGATGCAACCGCACCATACACTCCATATTTCTTGAATATCATGGGTTCTGCTCGCACAACTAGTGAATTGATAAGATATGGGAGAGATTATACAATAGTTTCTCATGACTCCAATGATTCAAACAATTTGTACGTTAGATCAACTGCAACAATTTGAGATTTTGATTTGTAATTGGCATTAGGTTTCCAATTCTTAGGAATAACGTTATTTGCAGTGATCCTTTTCTTGCTGGAAAGTGTTGTCAAACGAATAGAAAAAGGAGCTCAGAGAGGGCCAGAACTCTACAGAGCCCAATTTACACCCCATATTTTCCTCAGTTCTTCCCATGAATTAGAATTGGCCCGTTGGAGCTCAACTTTCCCAATACTACCATCTCCAACTGTATATTGAATACATACATAGAAATAATAATTATTGGCTCATGCATCAACGCGGAAGTTTAATACTCACCCCTGAATATTGGCAAGGTGTCCATTGAAAAAATATAGGTATCACTCCAATTTTACGGGGGTCTGCATCTCTCTAGATATTGTGATGATTGGCCTAGGTAGGGACTGGTATGTAAATCTGAGAGTCAGGTCGAAACCGTTTCTAGAACTCTACAAAAAGACGGCAAGCACCAGTGCCAAATAGAGATTCGACAGCTGCACCAAGCAACATGCTCTCATGTAGCATCCTTGCAACACGTGAACTGCCAACATCTCGGCCTCATCTCCATTCCAGTTCTAATGGAAAAATGTTGGGTTAACAACCAATGGTTTGGTTAATATTTCCCAGCGATTCCTCCTTTTTCGGTGGACAACTTATCCAGTCGGCTCTACAGACCTCTAAAGGTGAGGTGCGCTGAAGCGCCCAACGACGTCAACATCATGGCCGTTTTAGTGGAAACTAGGTGCGGGATCTTCTCGTCATTCTCGTGGCCACGGGGTGATAAGGACCTATGAGGACACCGTGTATAGCGATAAAACCAGTAAAATTGGTTGCACAACACCAGAATATTGATTTTTTGGCACCAAATTCGCAGTAGATCCACGATCTGTGCCACACACTTGGCAGTCAAAGGGCTTCAACAACAAAACTCCACTCAATGCCACGTTTTCCCCACGACCGATTCCTATAGATAATTCTTGAGCATAAATAACGCAAGCACACATTTTCTCTTTATTCAATCCCATGTCGTTTCTTTGCACATATTTAATGCCACTTCCCAACATTCTTTACAAGCTCAACCTGTTAAAAAAGAAGCATCCACCTACGTGAATGTGCAGATCCCATCACTTCACAAAATGCTCTTGCCTATCTGGTGCAAATGAAAGATTTTGCTCTCCAGGTTGTTTGAAATTATTCTCCTTCTCTATCATGCACTTCTCCTGCTTGCTAGTATGGGTATGGGAAGGAATGGGGAATCTCTCAGCATGACGAACTGGATCAAACCTTGATGAAAATTAGTTGACCTCTTCATCCATGTGCATGAAGTTCATGAAACCCTCATGATGATTATTGTGATGTGCACACTTGGGTGCATTGGTTGGCAACATCAAATAGTTGGGTCTAAGTCGATGCCTCTATGTATCTGCGTATGAGAATACCCTTGTTTGGAGCAACTTATCTTCAGTGTATGAGAATACAAGGGTGAAGGTGTGAATACCATGCAATGTGGGATACGACAGTTTATAATTGGATGTTGTTGTTTATTAATCCTCTACATATATGAGGGGAAGGAGAAAAGAGGACTTTTATTTCTGAAGATAAAACTGCTTTTATTTTAGTACATAGTGCTAGTGGCCAGTAGCTACAACAAATAAGTCTCCTTGGGCAAGGAATGCAATAGACGCAATCAGGAGGTAGAAGTCACGAGATCCAATGCAGTCAGAAGTATTCTCATTCTAGAGGTGGACTTCATGATCTAGGCTCCCAACATCTTCAGGTCGCAATAAATTTTCCATCCGAAGGCCGTTTGATGCGATTCAAGTGCTATCGGGTTCCTCTTGTCGAGCTCCTCACGATGGTGCCATATTTTTTTGATTCTGAGTTGGAAAAAATTTGAGCATTTTCCATCAAAAGATGGACACCTGCCCCCATAAAACTCAAAATTTTTCAAAAAAGCATAAATATAGCTTGCAAAAACATCATGAACTGCTTACCAAACTGGCACCAAGTACTTTCTTCTTGTAAGCGTGCTTTTTGAATGGTGGATGGTGCCTCCTTCTTCATGAGCTCTTTTACCAACTGCCTGCTTAATTTGTGCGAACTTTGGGGTGCAGCTTCCAGCACTTCTTCTCCTAATGACCACTGATCTTGGAGAAACTGCAGAAATTATGTCGTTTCCTGTTCAACTTTGTCTTCATGATAGGAGGATTCATAAGGTTTTCATTCTTCTTGGTCTCACTTCTTGTGGACACATCTCTCTTCTTAACCCACACTTTATTTGTATGATGCTCAACTACATCATGGTTAGAAGATCTATGGAAGAAATCATTTCTCTTATGTGCAAAAGAAGAATTTGAATGATTTTCGTACCTTCTTGACTTGTCCTTGAACTGATGAGGACTATGTGGCTTGATTCCCTTCTTGGAATCAGGTGATGAAGAGATGCATTTTTCTTCAGCTACCTTCGAAAATTCTCCTTTCTCTTCCTGTCCATAACCTAAGCCTGAAAATGGTTGTCTTGGTACAACCTCCAATGGCTGGGTGACTCCTTGGCCATTTATTCCAAGTCCACGTTCTCTATACCCCATCTCCATGAGGATTTTCATGCCAACATTAGTTTCATATTAAGAGAGAAGAGAACATGAAGTAAAGTCATATACCTTGGTTTGGGTTGCAGCCTCCATCGTCTCAACCTTCTGCAATTTAGACAATATCTCCTCTTTGGCTCGTAGCATCTCTTGAAGCTCTTGCTTATCGAGCAATAGTCTTCACAATTATTCGTTTTCAGCTTGAAGGCTTTCATTTATCTCTTGCAACTCTTGCAGTATTTTAGCGTGCTTCACTCCTCCGCCCATCCTACAAAGCAGTCACCTGCTCTGATATGACTTGATCCAATCACGGGTCGAGTACTACTCTAACCATCATGTACGGTATTAAGATATTTTAATTGACTATGGCTTACCCAGGTTTAAATGAGCATGTTATTCCATCGATTAGAGTGCATAAACACATAAACATAACTAACTGAACTTAACATATCAAGCAGGACAAATAAGCACGTAAGAGAGAGACAACCAATTGGTAACGGAGTTCACCCCTCCATCTCTCTGGGGCTACATCTCCGGATCTTCTTCAATTGGAATGCATATCCTCTATATTCCTTTGTCAAAGTAAGCTTTTTTACATTCAAGCTCTCTAGCCGAGCATTAGCCAAGCACTATCGATCTCAATAGCTAAGTATTATCTCCTGTCTTCTCCCCCCCTCATGGCTTACATAAGGAACATATATATAGTTTTCCTCACACACTCTCCAACAAAGAGCATTAATTACAAGACCCCCAATTGTAAGGCCTAACTACAAGGAAGGAAAAACAAAGTCCATGAAAGTAGGACCTCCAACTATCTCAGGCCCATAATTGGGAAAAGACTCAAAACCATATAAAGACTTTCCAACCATGCCATTGATTCTCTCAACATATAATTGAGAAAAAATAGAGAATGGTGTGAGGTGGTTTCTCACATAAAACCAATTTCCCTAATTACATTAATGAATATTGTGAGAGAAACTTCTCTCACATATCAATAATGCATGGGTTTTAATAAAAATGCATATTTAAATGCATAAGCATAAATTTTCCCACTTAAATACTTGTCACCAACTTCAAATCAACATTGCGCCAAGCTCTTTTCATGTGTGAAGGTCCTTTCGGATTAAGGGGTTAGCCCCAGCCATCGCCTGCATGTCCCATGTGGCCACGTTTTCCGCACATAAGGGTTATTGGAAATTTTAACGGTCTAATAAATTGCACCTTCGACGGGTGAATTTTTCGACTCTACAATGGAAAATAGGGAAGATTTGTAGCTCTATTAAATAATTTATCTGATTTGTAGGATGGATAACAGAAGAACTTGGTTAAGAGCTTGTTGGAGCCATAACTTGATGAGTTTTGGACCTTTTGGAGCTCAAGAAGAGTCTAGATAGGGGTTTTTGGACATTCTGGATCCAATGGAGACCTCTATTTGTTTATTGGAGAACACATGAAGATAATTTTTTCAGGTTTGAGTCCATGGGTGCCAGGATCAATCAGTAATTTGGAGCAGTTCTTGAAGGTGTTTGAGCATGGAGATGACCTTGTAGGGTTTTTCTTGCCTTCAAATTTTTACTACAATAATTGTGACTTATAGGGTGTAGCTCGTGTTATATTTTCTGACTATGTTTTTTTGAGGAAAGCTCTCTTTTTGTACTTCAATGTGGAATTGTAGTACTGGTATGCTCATGTATGCTCCTTTTTAGATGGAGTATTGGGTCTTTGTAGGAGAGCTATTTTATTGTTGGTGGTTTCATGACTAACAATAGGTTCTCATGTCTTATAGAGTGAGAGTTATTTGCAGGACAATTTTTTCTTGAAGGGTAAACTAGCCACTCGTTTTGTCAGCAAACTTTTATGCACCCTTTATCACTGAATATATGGAGTGATCTAGCTATGTTATCATGCCTGGAGATGTATCCCAGAAGGGTTGAACTTCGTCACCAGATATTTTTTGTTTCTATTCATGAATGCATGTATGAGTTAAATGATGAGATGTTGCTTATGTTTTAAGTTTACATGAAAAAATAACTCATAGTATTTGATGAAACCTTTAAAACATGTTTTGTCATAAGACCCATTTTTCCTTGCAAAGTGTCAGAGGATGATCATTTTTAGGAAGGAAAAGTTCTCCTCTGTTTTCATCCCAGGCAGACATTTAGGGCATGCTATGTATCCTAGGAATCTCATCCACCCCTGAGGTAGGAATATGATCTAGTAGATCAAAGACTTTGAGCACCTCATTTATCCCCAAGTCAGGCATCTAGTCTAGTACATCATGTACCCCAAGCATATCATTTACCTCCAAGGTAGGCATCTAGTCTGGTACATTACATACTATAATAATCTACCCCTAAGGCAAGAATTTATTCTAGTATATTAAATACCCAAGGCATCTGCACCTAAGGAAGAAACCTAGTCTAGTGTGTCATGTACCCAAGGCATCTCATGTGCCCCTGAGGTAGGCCTTTGGTATGGTAAATTGCATACCCCAGGAATCTCTAAAGGTTGACCTAAAATCCCCTCATAAACCCCTTCTTCCTTCTAGACTTGAACATCACAAATCTAGAATACAAAGCACAATAAATATTGGCATAAATATTAGATTGAACTATTCTAAACCCATATGATGTTACTATAGTTATTCTCCCTCATATGTATGGGCTCCAATGTGATCATCAAATAAACTAGCCCTATCAACCTACTAGTGGATTTCATATCAATCACCACCTCACAAAATGCAACTAATGTATTAGTTTTGATCGTAACATCATCATCTTATAAAGATATAGTCTACATGCTAACTCTCTTGTGTCATCATGATAATACAATAACATTGTTACCACAGTTACACATTAACTAGTAGGACACCACATGGTTATGCATGTAATCATTAACATCTCGTCATAAAAATTCCACATAATTACTACATGCCATCACATCATGAAATACCAACATAATATTATAACATATATTTATCAAAGATATAGCATTACAAAGCCACATATTAAGATAACATCATAAATATGATAAACATCTCAACACATTTCACATGAAGTGAAAGAACCTAAGAACTGTTAACATCATTCATTAGCAAAATAAAATTCAATAACATGTATAATAATCAACATTAATTGTTATACGTAATGCAATAATATCATTTAACATCCATTTATGATCAGGAAAAATTTTAAGGATGGAAGTTTATCTTAAAGTTTAGAAACCTTAGCAAATCTTACTAGTCCCTAATATACAAACTCAAAAATATTTGGCAATACTTTTGTAAAAATATTCAAATATGTAATGATTTTATATAGTCATTATATTTTTTTGGTGAATTTTATGGTGAAATAATTTTATAATATAAAATTTGGGCAAATCACTTTTAGAAAAAATGGAAATTGGTGAATCGTTTTTTGAAAAAAAACATGGGAAATTAACCAACTTGTGAATATTAGCCCCTAAAATTATCCTTCTTTATGATATAGGATAGATCAATATCATGTGTCTCATTCTCTAATTACCTTATGATAATCATTTCCTCTTCTTCCTACATGGAAATTGACATTTACGAGGTAGGGATAGTCACGAAATTAAGATGCTCAAGTTTTTATATATTCATTTTAAGTACATCATTAAGATTTCAAGTAATATTCATCCCATAGAGCCACAATCTCTTTTGTATATCTTTTGATCATTATCCCAAGTTCTTAGGTCACTTTACAATCCTTGTTTATTCATACAAGGACTACCACACATTATAGCATGTAATAACTCAATCATCATATTTTTAGTGATGCTTAATCCACTTACACAAAGGTAACTATCGTTGTTCACCTACCCAAAGATTGACTTGTCTCATCCACTTGATCCCTTCTATTGTAGACGCACCCTTTTTCAAGTTGCACTAGAGATTCTTCGCCTTAACTCTTATGAAATATTCTCTTTGGTTTATAATTTAAAGCACTTGGATCCACTAAAATTTTGTTGGATACTATTATCATTTAATGTTTATCAAGGCAATGCTTATTATAAAGAGTTCTCTTAAACTTACCCATTAATGTTTCAATAGAGAAATATGTAAAAAAAATCTTCATATATAAACATGAAGTATCAAAGCTTTTCAATGTTTCCAATATAATCTTTTATAAACCCATTTGCGATTATTCAAAATATTTATTAATCAATAATTTTACTCTTAATAAAATCTAAATTCACATAATTAAATAGCTTTCATATATTAATTACATATTCTAACCATTATTACTAATAATATCATAAATATGAAAATAACAAACATTAGAGTGGTGGTCCATTTAAAAATCAAGCTCAAAAGAAAATAACCAATAATCCATTCTAACCTATATATAATTGTTTATGTATATGTAAAGTTATACTCCATGGAAAAATTTATATAATTGGTACATGCTATGAGATAAAAAAAAATGCATATAGTTTACATACTATAAATACTAGTATTTGATGTATTTGATATAGCCTTTAGCCTATATGAACCGCTTAGATGTATCATAGATACCATTTATTTTTATTATAAAAATGGTATGTTTTAAATTTAAAATAACTTTTATGTGTTAATTTAATGATAATGAAAATAATAAATTTATATATTTAATATTATCATTTTTATATATGTAAAATAATTATGATTAATTGCATTGAGAGATGCATTCTACATCCTATTATGATTCCAATGTGTAAGTATGTTGGAAACCAAAATAAAAAACTAATTTTTTTAAAAATAAAATACAAATAATGTTGTCTTTAAAAATAATTTACATAACCATATAAATAAAACAATTAAAAATAAATTTAAAATATGAAGAGTTTTAGAACACTTATAAAAGAGATATAGTAAATAAATAAAAATATAAATAAACCAGAGGTATGGTAAATAAACAAAATCTCTTTTTATACTTACTCACTAGGTATGGTAAATAAATATAAATATAAATAAACTAGAGGTATGGTAAATAAATAAAACCTCTTTTTATATTTACTCCATAAAGCTCTTTATATTTACAAAAACTCAAAAATAAGTTCTAATTAGGTGAAACATATGGGCCAAATGCCATGGGAAAAATTATTATTAATACCATGGGTCGAACACCATGGACCAAATACCATATTTATAAAATAGGTATAAAAAGGTAAGGTAAATAAATAAAAATATATCAAATAGGAATAGAAATAAACATCTAATTATATTTGAAGCCTATGGACCAAATACCATGGACCAAATTAATAAGAATACCAGGCAAAAATTTTTTTATCAATCCTAACATTAATATTAAAATATTAATATTATTATTATTATTGTTATTATAATATTAAAATTATTAAATTTAATAACTTTATATTAATACTATATAGATATCTATATATAAACTCTAGATATATATGGGAGGGAAGAACAAAGACATACGATAGAGCTAGCGAAATAGAGGGACTGACAAGAGAGAGATTGAGATAAACTGAAGGAGAGCAGAGAGGAGGAATGAAGAGAGAGAGAGAGAGAAAGAGGAAGAGGAGTGAGAGAGGTAGAGAGGGTAAGAGAGGGGGAGGGAGACATAAAGATGGAGGTGGGAGAGAGAGAGAAGGATAGAGGAGGGAGAAGGAGAAAGGATTGGAGGGTAGAGATAGAGAGAGAGAGAGAGAGAGGGGGGGGGGGTGGGGGGGTGCGTAGATAGGGAGGTAGGAGAGAAAGGAGGAGAGAGGGAGGGATAGAGAGAAAAATTTGGAGGGGGAGATAAAAATAAAGACATAAAGAGTGAGAAGTCAAGTGAGAGGAAGTGACAAGGGAGAGATGGAGAGAGAGTGTGTATGTTTAGGGGTGAGATAAAGAGACATAGAAGGAGTGATGGAGACAAGGGGGGAGAGAAGGTGAGAGAAGAAGAAAAAGAGGGATATATTAACAGAGTTGGAGAGAGAGATATAGTGATGGGGGAAGAGAGAGGATTTCAGCGCAGAGAGAGAGAGAGAGAGAGCGGGGGAGGGTGAATATAGAGGGAGAGAGGCGATAAAGCGAGAGAGAGAAAGGACGAGAGAGAGTACTTGAGAGAGAGGAAGAGAGTGATAGGGGAATATAGAGGATTTTAGGGGAAAGAGTGAGTGGTGGGGGAAGAGAGAGGGAGGTAGGAGAGAAAGGGAGAGAGAGAGGAAGGAAAAGAGAGGGGACTTGAGAGAGGAGGAGGAGAGAGGGAGGGATAGAGAGATGGAGTTGTAGGGGGAGAGACGGAGGGATTGAGAGAGGGAGCTGAATGGGGAGAGACTGAGGGATAGAGAGATGGAGTTGGAGGAGGAGATAGGGATGGATAGAGGGATGGAGTTGGATGGGGAGAGAGAGAGGGAAGAAGAAATAAATAGAGAGTAACAAGTGGAGAGAGTGACGGAGTGACAAGGGAGAGATGGAGAGAGAGTGTGTATGTTTGTGGGTGAGATAAAGAGACAAAGAATAAGAGATTGAGAGAATGGGGGAGAGAAGGAGAGAGAGAGATACATATAGTTACAAATTTAGAAGGTGAAGAGAGAGAGATGTGGGAGATAAAGGAAGAGAAAGAGTGGAGAGAGGTAGGGAAAGAGAGATGGAGATGGAGGGGGAGAGAGAGGGAGGTAAGAAGAAATACATAGAGAGTAAAATTTGGAGAGAGAGAGAGAAAGTGATAAGGAAGATGGATGGAGAGCAAGAGAGGATAGCAGGAGGGAAGAGAGATAGAAGTGGGGGAGAGGAAGGGAAGGGGAAGAGAGAGAGAGGGAGGGATAGGAGGAGGGAGTGATAGATAGATATATTGGAGAAAAAGAGTGTATGTTTTGGGGTTGATATAGAGAGACAAAAAGAGATAGAGATATAGATGGAAGGTGAAGAGAAAGAAGAGATAGATGGAGATAGGGAGGGAGGGACAAAGAGATTGATAAATATGGAGTGAGAGTGTTTGTGTGTTTGTGGGGGTGAGATAAAGAGACAAAGAAGGAGAGATGGAGGGACATATAGCTATATATGGAGGGGGGAGAGAGGGAATACTATTTCTTACAATAGATGCATTGATTTAAGTGTAGATGGTGATTTATAATCCTATTTGATTGCTTTCACTAGATGCATTAATCTAAATATAGATGTTGATTTATAATTAATTTTGATTTCTTACACTATATGTCTTTATTTCAATATAAATGATTTCTAATCCTATTTTATTTCTTGCACTAAATGCATTGATTTCAGTGTAGATGGTGATTTATAATCCTATTTGATTTCTTGCACTAAATGCATTGATTTCAGTGTAGATGGTGATTTATAATCCTATTTGATTTCTTGCACTAGGTGCATTTATTTTAGTGTATATTTTGGTTTCTAATCCTATTTTCTTACTTGCACTAGATGCATTGATTTGAGTGTAGATGTTGATTTCTAATCCTTTTTTATTACTTGCATTAGATGCATTGATTTCTCTGTAGATTTTGTTTTCTAATCTTATTTGATTTCTTGCATTAGATGCATTGATTTCAGTGTATATGTTGATTTTTGATTTGATGTAATTGGATGTATGATGGTACATTAGTTTTAAAGTCATTGGATTAATAGTCTGCATTGATTTCAGTGTAAGCTCAAAAAAATATTGACAATGTAGAACGATTTTTGTGCTATAATAATTAAACCTAATAATATTGGAGAGCAAGAGAGACAAGGTATGGTGTTTACTACAAGAGTTCGAGCTAAATATTTAAATGGTTTATGATTTATGATTTTTACTTTCTTTTTCATATAATCGATACGGAAATATGACAAAACTAATAAGGGTGACAATAATAATAGCAGAAGAAAATAGTTTGATATCGATCACAATGAAGGCTATTTGTAATTGACTACATTATAATTATTCACATTTTCTATCATTATTACATTGTCACTTTGCATTCAAAAATTTTCTTTTATCATTTTCCATTATTAAAGTTATTTTACAATATTGAACATCTCAACAAATTGACGTAACTAAGAAAATTTAAAATTAAAATGACTCGATAAATCTCAAACACATTTAGCATATTTAAAATGGTTATATTAATATTAGATGTATTTACATATTATTGATAAAATTAATTATATGTTCCTCATATTATCTATAGATTTTCCTTGGTCACACACGACTCAAACCAGCCTAGATCCATCTTACCTACGGATCTATCAAGTGCCCAAAGGGATCAAATCTCTCGAGGTGCAAACCTTTCCTCAAGTTTTGCACTCAAAAAAGAGGTTTGCACCTCTAGATATTTGATCTCTCTCGGCACTTGATAAATCTGTAGTTAAAATGGATCTATCACAACATTATCTAACACAATAGATTACTCTAAGATATTTTAACTATATGCATTATGAAATGTAATTGAGTCGAGGGACTCATTCTATACTTCAGTGTGAAGGGGAGAGACTCATTCTATACTTTAGTGTGAAGGGGATGTGTAAGTATGTTTTACCTTTTAAAATAAAAATAAATAAATTCAATAAATAAAAAAAAACAATATCGGGCTATAAAAAAAATGTTATGCATATTTAATTAGTTGTATAACCCAATATAATTTCATGTAAGGTAATTGAAAGTAAAAAAAAAATACGTGAGTAAGATGTTTAAACCTCATACTTTAAAAAAAAAATGATGTGATATCTATATATAGAAAAAAATGTTAAAAGAAAATGTTTTAATGTTATATAGAATAAAAATCCAGTTTAAGGTGGGCTAATAAAATGGTTCAATACATATATTATGTAATTTCTATAACATTCAAAAATACAATTTAAACAATAAAAAAATATACTTTGCATTTTTGCACTTTAAAATAAGTTTGTACTTGAAAAAAATTGATCTCTTGACTCATATTAAATCCATGCTTAAAATTTAATCTGATTTTAAATTCAACATAGAACTCACTTCTAAATTTCAATTTTAAGAGTATAAATTTCACAAATACACATTTTCTTCCCGATTGTTTTTTCTTATCCTTTGTCATCTGATGAAAATGTAAGTTGGTTTAAAGAGCAACAAAAATTTCTTTTGCACAACCTCATCCTTCCGGATCGAATTAAGGTTTGTATCTCATTAGCAGTAATTTTTTTAATGGGAGTTGTGAAGTTGGTTGTATATACCTTTTCATTATTTAATATTAAGTTTATAAATATTTTTATGTAAATACAAGACATTTAAAAAAATAAGTTGGATTTCCAAGTTCACAACATGTCATTCACAAAGCCAATTTTATTTCTTTTAATTGACATTAATAAGTTAATAATATTCTAACCCTCAACAACTCTTCTCAAACGACCGCACTAGTCAAATACAGCCGGTACTGGAATCATTTTGATGAATGTGTGCTTCACGTTTCCGACCTACAATCAAGACAATCATATGTAGCGATAAAGATGGCTGAGGTTCCACCCAAAATTTTCTGCAAACCATACTATCTCAGCAGATATCGATCTAATATGAAATCAAAATGCCAGATCTATCATCTGGTTTTGTCAGCTCAGAAGAGAGAATAAACTTCTTGCAAATCTATCAAATCATAGCAGTAAAATTGAGGAATAAAATATTGAGGTTGCATTGAAACAGAAAATAGTTGTTGCATGCACGGCCCCCTTGGAATCGTTGAAAACAATTAAGCATTATGCACCTCAGAAACAGCCTACTAAAAAGCTAATCAAATCAGGCTAAGACACCTGGCCACAAAGATAAGAAGATCAAATCTAGATGAGTGGTTCAAAATCCTTTTGTATCACCTGATGGTTCTTACTTCCTAACTGCATTTCATAATTTTGCATCAAATGTAAGCCTTTGATGTGGGTGTTTTCATTAAATTAAATTCACGTCATGTCATTTCCTTCACCTGTGAGATTGTTTACCAAGGCATTGCATGTTTATTGTGTGTTCATGATCTTGCCAATACACTTATCCAGGAATGGAGTTGTCCTGTAAAATGATTTGTTAAAAAAGTTGGTCACCAATTATAATTCCAACTCCTTTGCAGCTTCACCCAACAAATTATTATTTCTGAATGACAGATATTTCATATGAGTCAAGGATCCCGTCAATGCAGGGATCGTTCCACTCAAAAGGTTGTATCTCAAGTTTATGTCTTCTAAATGTGTGAGATTGGCCAGCTCTGCTGGATTAATTTCATCATTTCTTCATACCAAATTCTTAATTTTAAGGACATGGAAAGTGGTATTTCTGTTGTTACACACATAGTTGGATATGACAACGAGCTACCCCTTTCTGTTGTCCTGATCATACCAGGCTGGGCTGCAACTACAGAGATCCATGCTAAAATTCCATTTGGTGCACACCAAGGTTTAGTTATGGCTATGACTCTATCCTTAGATCTTTAAAAAACAGTAAGTGTTAGCCTAGCAAAAGGCACATTTGGTATGTGTCAAACTATATTTGAGTTTTGTTCATGTACATAATGTTGAAACATGATTTAGATAAAAAATGTTCACAAACTCAGATTATACATTGAAAAACAATAAGTGTTAGCCTAGCAAAAGGCATATTTGGGTATGAGTCAAACTATATTTGAGTTTTGTTCATGTACATAATGTTGAAACATGATTTAGATAAAAAATGTTCACAAACTCCGATTATACAAGCAAGGTAAAATATTCCTACACTCAGACTTGTTTAACTAATAACTATTCAAGACATTGCAGTTGTGTAGGTATGTATATAAGGGGATGCTATAAATGGGTTAAAAGGGTTGAATGAATTGGTCCATAAGAAGCCAATGCTGTAGATTTGCATAAATGCTGGGTTTTCCTTCCCATGTTCATAAAGGGATACTACCTATATTGAACCAAACCTCCTTCTTATAGGAGTTCCCATATATCAGGTCAAAACTATAAGAATAATGATAATAACAACCTGCACACTAACCATTTTTGTAATGTCTGGATTCTTCAGTCATAAAACCAAAGGGTAATCATAAGGATGAATGGCACTACCCTAAATGCTTGATTGTAAGAAACAGACTTTCATTTTCCAAAATATGGTCATGTTGGTAAAAGTACTGTTGTTTATAAAAATCATGCAAATAAAAGTAGCTCTCAAGCTTATCCCAGGAAGATGGAAATTTCCCATCCAAATGATAAACTGTTGTATCACATGGCTGGAATATTGCTCCAAATATTTCAATCCATGTTAATTGGCCCATAGCAACAACATGCATATGCTACAGCAAATGGAAAAAATTCATACAAAATGAGAATAATTATAAGCCCAAATAATACAATTTCCCAACCGACAGTCAACCCATAATGCGGCAGTTGTATAAGCAAATTGCCATGCATCTAAAGATTCGCAAACCATCATTAATTTGCATGTTGTAAAGCAACCTCAAATGCCAAGCATATCATAGGGTACTAATATAATAACAAAATAGAGAGAAGTTAGTGCACCTAAAATGTATTATAGAATGAGCCCACTCATAGAAAAATGGTTGCCTTGTTTGTCCTTAGTTCCCTATTGCAGGATAGAATCGTGCTACTATAAGAAATGATAATGGCCAACAAGATCAAGATATCTGATGGTGAACATTGCATAAGAATTCTATTCTTAAATCCCAAATCAGTAAGCAAATCGTGGAGAATCATGTGTTAGTTGAACAAATACTAAGAAAACAGATATGGAAAGGTGAGGGAATGGATCTTGAACAGCTTTCTCCTCTGAGAGATATGGTTATCAGGCTACCCAATTCAACCCAGTTGGCTATGGCAATATAATGCAGGTGAAATCTTCAAAATTATAATATGAAAGCCTCTATTAACAAATATACGCTCAATCAGAATGCTCAATCAATTGGTAGGTTGATCAACTTGTTAGTGAACGTTGGCAGTTTCCATCAGTGCATTTCTCATATTTAAAGGATTTTCTTTGAGTCTCGATGTAATCCACTATAATATAATCAAATGACTGAATCAAACCCATGATCTGTAATTTCTCTAGATAGCAGAAGAGTATAATTAACAAAATCACCAATTTCAAGGTTAATGACATGCTTGCTACTCTTTCTTAAGCTATTTTCTTGATTCAAAAGACAATTGAAACTCATCAATGCAAACCATTTATGCATAAATTAATAAAAAAAACTAAATGATAGTTTATTAAAAATTTCAATAAAACGATGATAATAATGAGCATGCTTGAAAAAATGATGTACATGACAAAGGAAATTTAAAATTACCTGGATTTTCATTGGATCCACCTTAATTCCTACAAAAGAAATATAGTGACTAAAAACTATGCCGTATGTGAGAAATGTATGATATTTTCTATTACTAAGAGAAAGGTTAGTTTCCTTTCATTGATTAAGCACTTTTTCCAGGCTTTATAGAATATGTTACCATGGACTATAAAGTCATCCATGTATATCTTGACAAAATTATGGATTATATAAGAATACCAACAGAAAGTTTAGTTTCCTTTTATTGATTAAGCACTTTTGCCAGGTTTCATAGAATATGTTACCATGGACTATAAAGTCATCCATGTATATCTTGACAAAATTATGGATTATACCAAATAAAACTTATTAAAAGGTAGTATGAACATTGCAAAACCCAAAGGGTAGCATTTAATAAATGAAAGTTCTTTAGGAGAAAGTAAAGGTGGTCTTATTTTGATTCTTAAGAGCTATTAAGTGTTGAAGTCCAACAAGAAATTGCAACACCTACATTAGTGTGGGACTAGGAGGTCCAAGTAGCACCTACACTAGTGTGGGACCAGGAGGTCTTAGCAACACCTACACTGGTGTGGGCTAAATTTGGTGCAGTGTCTATTTTAATTTTCCTTTAATTAAAATGGACAATAAAATGTAATCTTATCTCATAATCAATTGTAATAGTTAACTGAGTGTGATAGACTCATTTAGCTAATGAATTTTGAGTTGAGGATAGTTGGTGAGGCATGCAGAGTAATTCTAGTTGTAACAAAGTTCGAAGTGCAGTTGGTGCATTAGTTAATGCATGTGGAATCAGTTTAACTCAGTTAAGTGAGTTAAATTTAGTTGTGCAGCTAGTTGTAACTGTTTGTTGCACTAGTGAGAGATCAAGTGAATTAAATATTATTTAATTCAAAATTAGTGATCTAACATGCAACTGATGATTTACTATTATTATTTGCATGCATGTTAGTTCCAGTGGAGACCCAGTTGAGATCTAGGTGAAAGAGATGTTAACTATCAGTTGTAGGGTTATTGGGTTGCACCCATGCAACCATACACTCATTGGATTGCCCATTATCCTTGCGTAGTTAAGGAAGACAAAAATTCCTAAATAATAGGGATTGCATTCCACTTGAATTGCGCAAGCAAGACAAACTGTTTAGAGGCTGAGAATTGGCTAAGTGTTGGTCAGTTTTGTCCAGGTCAGTGTGATACAATTAGCTAAGTATAGGAGGCTCTTGTGAGAAGAGTTGTGTTGTAATTGTTTCATGTATCCATTATGAATATACAATAGAAGATAGTGGGGTTTTTAGCAGCAATATTTCCCCGGGAAATTATCTATGTTGTGGTTTGATTGATTTTTCTTTGCTTCATGTGATTGGTGATTGTGTTTATATTTCCGCAATTGATTTGTAGAAGCGATTTAGTATCTAGCTTTAGTACATTGTTAGATCGAATTGAATCCATGATATACATATTTTTTGTATAATTTCTACATGGTATCAAAGCACAGGAAATCAAAATAGTGGAGGAGAAGCTGAGTTTGTGACTGAATAAAATTTGAATTTGCAGAAGAATTTCTTTGTGCTACACGTGATTCAGGATCGAAATGGCTTTCAATGGCCTTAGATTGCAGTATGCACTTGAGGGTAGCTCTAACTATATTGCTTGGAAAGACATGATGGAGGCAGTACTGGAAGACAATGGCTTGAAGGAATTCATTGACAATAATGTTCCCAAACCGGTTGACAGATGCTGCAATTCTTGATGCATGGCAAAAAAAAGTGGCAAAGGCGAGGAGGATCTTACTGGAGGGAGTACAAGACCACATTGTCTCAAGTCCCCATGGCAAAGCGACACCATATGCTATGTAGAAAGCTTTGACAGATATATTTCATAGCAACAGTGATCATAGGAAATTTGCATTGAAAGATAAACTCAGGAAGATCAAGATGGAGAAAGGTGACCCCATGCCAAAATATTTAACAAAGTTTGTCCAATGTTGGGATGAACTTGGGAAAATTGGCATTATTTTCGTTGATGATGATTTGGTGAGCGTAGCTCTTCTAGGACTTCCCAAGAGTTGACATAATTATCAGGACTCTATCAATGGAAGGGAAAAGCTGCCAGATTGGGAACGACTTTGGTCAGATTTGGTGCAAGAGGAGTTTAGACGGAATACCACAGATGGATCTTCATCTAAGAATGAAGATGAAGAAGATTGTGCTTTGGCCACCAAGGCAAATTAGGGAAAAGGAAAGAAATTCCATTCCAAATCTGAGTCCGGTAAAGATGGCAAGAAGTGTGACATGTCGAGAGTGAAGTGTTTTCACTGTCACGAGGATGGGAATTATGCGACTAACTGTCCAAAAAAG
Organism: Pinus albicaulis; assembly: GCA_034641835.2. Taxonomy (NCBI): domain Eukaryota; kingdom Viridiplantae; phylum Streptophyta; class Pinopsida; order Pinales; family Pinaceae; genus Pinus; species Pinus albicaulis. The sequence continues at coordinate 766,410,883 of CM076582.1, read as the reverse complement.
AGGAAGAACAAGAAGGCTTCAGGATCTGCAACTGGTGAGGCTTTGACCTCACAATTTGAGCTTGAATTCTCGCTCATTACATGCATGGTGTCAAGTGCAATGGGATTGATGTGGTATTTGGATAGTGGTGCATCCTTTCACATGACGGGAGACAAAGAACTTTTTAGTAGTGTGGAAGTGAAGGACCTCTAGATGCATATCAAAATGGGCAAGGATGGGTGGTACAGTGCTACTAGGATTGGTACCATTACCTTCCAGAGACAGTCAGGTAAACCCTTTCAATTAAAATATGTAATGCATGTACCAGGCTTGAAGAAAAATTTAGTCTCAGTTGCAATGTTGGAGGATAGAGGCTATGATGTTGATTTCAGTGAAGGAAAAGCTTTCCTGCGACACAAAACAACAATACAAGCCAAGAAGATTGGAATTCGAGTTAATAATCTCTATAAAATTTATGTAGATTGATGCGCAACATTGATGGGTAAGGCAAACAAAGTGGTGAGATGGGATGAGGATGAGTTATGGCACAGGAGATTGGGTAATCTTCACCACAAAGCCTTAAAATTCATGCAGCAGATTTCTACGGGTATTCCCAAGGGTACACTTGCGCAATCAGACACATGCAAGGGATGTACTATGGAAAAATATGCAAATTCCACCTTTCATGAGAAGGAGAACTGAGCCTCGGGGATCCTTGAGAGAGTTCACTCAGACGTGTGTAGACCATTCTCTATTGTTTTGACAAAAAATCATAAGTACTATGTGATATTTGTTGATGACTTTTCTTGAAAGTGCTGGATCTACTTCATGCAGAAGAAAGATTAGCCGTTTTCAAATTTGCTTGAGTTCAAAGCACTGGTGGAGAAAGACACGAGGAAGCAAGTGAAGGCTCTTAGGAGCGACAATGCTGGTGAGTAAATCTCCAATGAATTCAAGAACTTCTACAACAAAGAAGAAATTTGGAGAGAACTGATTGCACCTCATAACCCACCGCAGAATGGGGTCACATAGAGAAAGAATAGAATGATTGTGGGTGTAGCAAGATCAATCTTCCATGATAAGGGTCTATCATTGCATCTGTAGGCAGAGGCATGAAATACAATGGTATTTGTGCAGAATCGTTTTCCTCATAGGATACTTGGCATGAGTACACCAAAACAGGATTTTACTGGTAAGAAACATGATGTTTCACATTTTAAGATTTTTGGCTTATATGTTTATGTGCATGTGACGAAAGACGTCAGGAAGTAGTTGGAACCAACAGTTGATATTGCGGATTTTGTGGGGTACACTGAAACTCCCCACAACTATCAAGTGTATTTTCCAAATAGTAGAATGACTATTGTGCGATGATATATAAAATTTGATGAGGAAAAAGCCATGTGATTGTCCCTTGAGAGGGATATGGATTTGCATGCAGAGGAGGAACTCTTGGTTCCAAAGGATGAGCCTCAAGAAGTGGAGCAGCCACATGCGGAGGATCATGGAGTGGAAGAAAACACTCAAGCAGAGCCATCCACCAGAAATGGTAGAAGGCGCACCATGGAAGCTGATAGATTGAGACTTGATGCAGTAGAGAATGTAGGAGTCCCTACTTCACTGCGCAGACAGAGACAGTCTCTAGACAGGTTTACTGGATACATGGCTCTTATGAGCAAGTGTATTGTGACTGAACCATCTTCCTTTCAGGAGGCAATGTAACAACCAATTTGGGTTGATGCAGTGGTGGAGGAGTATGACTCCATTGTCAATAACAGTGCATGGGAGATTGTCCCAAGACCGGTCGGTAAATCAGTGGTTGGATCTAGATGGATCTACAAGGTAAAGCAAGCTGCTGATGGGGGTGTGGAGAAGTGCAAGGCCAGATTTGTGTCCCGGGGGTTCTCACAGATTGAGGGGATCGACTATGATGATACTTTTTCACCAGTTGCAAGGTACTCTTCTATTAGATCTATCCTTGCACTCTCAACACAGATAGGATGGTGAATTCATTAAATGGATGTGAAAAATGTGTTTCTCAATGGATTTATTGAGAAAAAAGTGTACATAGAGTAGCCAGAAGGTTTCGAGATCTTTGATAGTGAGTCGCATGTGTCGACACAAGAGAGCACTGTATGGGCTAAAGCAAGCACCTCGTGCTTGGTACACTCGGATTGACAACTATTTCACTGGGTTGGGCCTCACCAAAAGTGAAGCGGATTCAAACCTATACCAAATTGTGGTTGATGGTAAGCTCTTGATTATTATACTTTATTTTGATGATCTAATTTTGACTGGTGATGAGCACCTGATACACTCATGCAAGGAGAATCTCGCAAGGGAGTTCGAAATGAAGGACATGGGACTCCTTCATTATTTCCTTGGTTTGGAAATATGGTAGTGGGATGGTGAAATTTTTGTTTCTCAAGGAAAGTATGCCAAAGAGATATTAGGAAAGTTTCACATGGATAAATGTAAACCCATGGACACTCCTCTTCTAGGAAATTGGAGGAAAGAGGATGCTACTTCTGGAGAAGTAGTGGATGCTATTGTCTACATGCAGTTAGTAGGTTCACTGATGTTCTTGGTGAACATCAGACCAGAAATTTGCTATGGAGTTAACTAGCTGAGTCAAGCTATGGTTAATCCTACCAAGCTCTTTTGGAAGGCGGGGAAGCATGTCTTGAGATATCTCCAGGGCACTGCAGAGTATGAATTATGGTACATACGGATAGAGGGAGTGAATCTTCAAGGCTTCATGGATGCAGATTGGGCAGACAGTCCATTAGATAGAAAGAGCACATCAGGAGGGATCTTCAACATAGGATAGACAACAATTTATTCATACAATAGGAAGCGGTGATTTGTGGCACTCAGTTTAGCGAAGGCATAGTACATGGCAGCAAGTCAAGCTACATGTGAGGCCATGTGGATGAGAAAGATCTTGGTTGGTTTGTTTGGTTCTCAGATGGATCCGACAGTGATACATTGTGATAACCAGAGTTGCATTAAATTCTCGGTTAATCCTGTGTTTCATGATAGGTCCAAGCACATAGACATCCGGTACCACCATCTTAGATATTGTGTGCATAGGCATATAATGTTACTTCAATACATTCCCACAGAAGATCAGGATGCAAATATTCTGACGAAGGCACTCACTAGGAGAAAATTTTAATACCATAGAAGCAGGATCGGGGTGAAGGATAATACTTTTCTTTTTGAGAGGGAGTGTTGAAGTCCAACAAGAAATTGTAGCATCTACACTAGTGTGGGACCAAGAGATCCAAGCAGCACCTACACTAGTGTGGGACCAGGAGGTCTTAACAACACCTACACTGGTGTGGGCTAAATTTGGTGCAATGTCTATTTTAATTTTCCCTTAATTAGAATGGACAATAAAATGTAATCTTATCTCATAATCACTTGTAATAGTTAACTAAGTGTGTTAAACTCAGTTAGCTCATGAATTTCGAGTTAAGGGTAGTTGGTGAGGCATGCAGAGTAATTCTAGTTGTAATAGAATTCGAAGTGCAATTGGTGCATTAGTTAATGCATGTGTAATCATTTTAACTCAGTTAAGTGAGTTAAAGTCAGTTGTGCTAGTTGTAACTGTTTATTGCACTAGTGAGAGATCAAGTGAATTAAATATTATTTGATTCACAATTAGTGATCTAACATGCAATTGATGATTTACTATTATTAGCTGCATGCATGTTAGTTCTAGTGGAGACCCATTTGAGATCTAGGTGAAAGGGATGTTAAATATCAGTTGTAGGATTATTGGGTTGCACCCATGCAACCAAACACTCATTGGATTGCCCATGATCCTTGCGCAGTTAAGGAAGGCCAAAATTCCTAAAGAATAGGGATTTCATTCCACATGAATTACGCAAGCAAGGAAGGTTGTTTAGAGGATGAGAATTGGCTAAGTGTTGGTCAGTTTTGTCCAGGACAGTGTGAGACAATTAGCTGAGTAAATGAGGCTCTTGTGAGAAGAGTTGTATTGTAATTGTTTCATGTATCCATGCTGAATATACAATAGAACTTATAGTGGTGTTTTGAGCAACAAAATTTCCCCGGGAAATTATCTGTGTTGTGGTTTGATTGATTCTTCTTTGCTTCATGTGATTGGCAATTGTGTTTACCTTTCCACAATTGATTTGTAGAAGTGATTCAGTATCTAGCCTTAGTACATTGTTAGATCAGATTGAATCCATGATATACATATTGTTTGTATAATTTCTACATTAAGAGTTATCTAGATTTTCTTATATCCACTAAACCAATTAGTAAAAGAGAAAAACTCCTTCCTCGCTAATGTGTCAAAGGCTTGGTTAATGAAGAGAAAAGGAAAATGGTCTTTGTGTGTAGCCTTGCTTAGTTCCCTATAGTCAATATAGATTCTCCATTTGCCATTTTTCTTGGGTACTATCACAAGAGGAGAAACACACTAACTATAAAAAATAAGGTATATAAAATTTATGTTAAGAAATTTTTGTAACTCCTCCTTGACTTTGTCCCTTAACGCTCGGTTCATGTGGCATTGAGGCTATTATACAAGTTAACAATCACCCTTCATATAGACTAGTCTCTTTTTTTTAGAGGCGATAGATGTGGATTAATATTCAAGGTGTTTATTGACTCAATTTCAACAAAAAATTGCTTGTGGGATTTGTATTATGATAGGAAACCATAGGTAAAGGATGTGAAAATTTCTTAAACTTAAGAAACCCTACTGTTAAATCTTGATTTACTTATGCTTACATAAGTTATTAATCTGAAAAATTCAGCATTAACATCAAAGTAAATACAGTTAACATCCTACACATACAGATCAAATATTGAATAACATGCTCATAGACAAAGTGACACACAAGAATTGTATGGAAAAATGTCACCGGAAAAAACCCAATGCGGGAAAACTGGTGTTGCTAGCTTCTGGAGGGTTTTTATTATTATGCAGATTCTAAGCACAACAAATATGGGCACAAAACTAGTTAACCCAACAGATAAATATACATGGCAGCAATACCTCTATCTGGGAGATAGAAAATTTGACTCATTCACACCCTCAAACGGGATTTACATAACTCAGCCCCTTTTCAGCCTCTGGAAACCCCATCGCTTATCTGAAGCCCTCTGCATCAACCTTCCTAGCTTACATCAGCCTCTACGCTTCTCAGGAAGGGCCTACATCACCCTAGAAGGTTTTACGCTTCCCTTGCGCTGCCCTAAAAGGGCCTGCGTCGGCCTTTATTGGCTCATGTTGCCTTTGCATTACCCCTATTGGGCTCTTCGTTGGACTGCATAATTGTTTCTTATGCACTGCTCTGGTATCCTCATTCTCTGCCCTCGTTGTACTCTTGGCCTAGGACTAGAACGTCCCCCTCGCGAATACTTCCCCTCGTTACAATTGAAACACTTTTGAAATTATTTGCAAACCACGCCCTAGAATCTCAGCTTAGCTTCAATACTCTCCCAGTGTGTGTGTGTCTCTCCAACTAACCCCAAGCCCTTCTCTTATACTTTTATCATTGAAACATCAACTTTCATGATCTAATATCTAATCGATGGCTAAGATTAGAAGTTTTTTGATCCACGTCACTTAAGTTATTCTCATCACATGTTTAATTTAATTCAATTTAATCTTTTAATTTTACTAAGTTAGACTTAGGGTCCTTAATCAAAAAGATTAATTATTTGAATAAAACTTAAACCTGATGGAATTATTCTAAAAAATTTCTGGGTCTTGGAAATCTCATGTACTCTAGCTCCTCCACAAATTTTGGGAGCTATCGCACATCCGATGTTACCCCAACACCCCAAAATCTCAACACTCCCTCTTAGCGAGGAATGTGCTTTAGCAATACACTTCACCTTGAAGTACTGCTCTGATCTCTGGTATTGGTCTCTGAGTTGATGTTTTGCATGCTTCCCTACATCATTACAGTGTTGTTGCTACTCTTTGTACTGCTTCCCATGACTCTGCCACCGTCACTGCTACATATGTACTGCATCTCCCTCTCAAATTCTTGCATCATCCTTCTCATAGCATTGCCACTGCTAAATGTTGCATTGCAACTCAGTTGCTGAGAGCAATAAACTGAAGAACCCCTGCCCAATTATATACAAGTCAGTCAGGATGCATCTTATCACTGAAGCTTCATAGGATGTTGACTCTGCATTCTCCTCCTGAAGTCACTACATTGTTGCACCTTTGCATTGCGTAAGCATACCTCCTCTACGCTGCCTTTGCGTTGTTGCCTCTACGTTGTTGCTGCATTTTCACTGCGTTACTCCCTTTCTAATGCATCATCCTTTGACTTTGCTTCATCCGTGATCTTTGCACACACTTCTCTAGTCATTCCTTGCTACTGTCTTAAGGCTCCCGTAGCTTGGATGTGATCCAAGAGTTAGGCTACTCAAGGATCCTGCCACCATTCTGTAGCTGATATATAGATCAATATCGCCCCACTTCCATGGTTAATGAGCGCTCATGGCTACGTCATCTTCAAAGCCATCATCTGCTACATCAACCTTGGAAATAGAAGCTTCCATTTCCTTCTTCCTTTGAGGACAATTGTTGGCTATGTGTCAAAGTTTGCCACATTGGAAACATTTGATCTTTGACAGATCACACTTCTTTTTCCCTTGCTTCTTCTTTGATGTTAGGGCTGCATCTTCCTCTTCCCCTTTACTCAGCTTGCTTGAACCAGTGTTGTACTGCCTCTTGGTCATTCAATGGATCTCCTCTTGTCGAAGGATAACACACATATTTTCCTAGTTAGGAAGATCCACTCTGCCTAAAATACTTTGGACAAATGTTTCCAAGTCCTTTGTGAAAGAATTTAGAGAATTCCTCACCATGACATCATCCTCCACCTTGACCCCCATGCCAGTTAGCTGATCCTGGATCGACTGCAGTCTGAATAGGAAAGGATTATTTTCCTCTCCCCTGGACATCATAAATAACCTTAGTTGGTTCTCCAGAAGAATATTCCTCTCGATGGACTTCCCTTGATACAATGTGGTTAAAGCTTCCCACATCTCATGAATCGTCGACTTCTCAGTTGTGTGGTACCACATGATATTTAACCCCATCCATGATGAAGCGCTTGGCATGTGCCGCTACTTCATTATGCTCTGCTAGGAGTTTCACATCGGTTGGTGTAGCCAAGACTTTCTATGCATGTTCACTCAAGTCATATGCCTCCAGGAAGACTAGGATTCTAGCCTTCCACATAGAAAAGTTGGACAGGCATCCAACCTATCCTTATCACGTAGTCCGTGTGGCGACATCTGCTCAGAAAATTTTCAAAATAGATCCTCCTCTCTTTGCTAGAGACTGAGATCTAGGGTCCTTGGCGAGAAAGGCACCCTCTTCTCCCTCTGACAACTGACTTCCTCCCTTAGAAGCCTGCCAAACACAATGAATCAACTCTCTTCGATCATCGTACGTTCGATTTTCAAATTTCTTTGGCAATGAAATCTACTTAGAAGTTGTTCTCCTCCCGCTCTTTGTCAACTTAGCTTACGCTTAATTCTGCATCGACAGAATCTTCACCCCACCAACAATTGTTGAAGATCTGCATCTCAGCTACCGGTTCATGACACTCTACACAACAATCAATTTTTGGACTGTGTCACCCTGGCTAGCCTCTATGTGAGCAGACTGGCTCAGGGCAACCTTTGTGTAGCGCAGGCTGCTCCTGCGTCCCTCTGGAAGATTTTGCGTTGTCTCTACATCACCCAGTTGGTATTGCATCAGGCCTTGCATGGCTCTTGCTGCCTCTATGTCCTTCTAGTGTTGTGTTGCCCTCTCTGGTTTCTCTTCTGTTGCTGCTACTTTCTGCAATACATATTTCTTCAACCGTCTTGCTGGAGATCCAGCTTGATCTGCAATTTCTCTGATACCATGTGAAAATTTCTTAAACTTAAGAAACCCTACTGTTAAATCTTGATTTACTTCTCCTACTTACATAAGTTATTAATCTGGAAAATTTAGCATTAACATCGAAGTAAATTAAGTTATAGATCAAATATTGAATAACATGCTCATAGACAAAGTAACACACAAGGATTTTATGGACAAATATCCCCAGAAAAAACCCAATGCGGGAAAACTGGTGCTGCTAGATTCTGGAGGGTTTTGATTATTATGTAGATTCTAAGTACAACAAATCTGGGCACCAAACTGGTAAAATCGACAGAGAAATATAACTGGCAGCAATGCCTCTATCCCAGAGATAGAAAAAACTGACTGATTCACACCCTCAAATGGGATTTACAGAACTCAACCTCTTTCCGGCCCTCTAGAAACCCCTTCATTGCTTTGAAGCCCTCTGCGATTCTCAAGAAGGGCCTTCGTCACCCTAGAAGGGGTTACGCTGCCTCTACACTTCCCTAATTGGGTCTGTGTCAGCCTTCCATGGCTCCTCCTGCCTCTACGCTGCCCCTGTTGGGCTCTTTGTTGTACTGCATAGCTGTTGCCTCTGTGTTGTTCTGGTATGATCCTTCTCTGCTCGCGCAACTAGATATTCATATGATCTTCCTTCCATTTCTGGGAGGTTTTCCCATAATTCCCAAGATGAAATTTATTGTTGTTGATTGAAACAAGAAAGGAAGCTTAACATTGGTGATTGGTGGTTTCAACATATCGCCCCCTTAATGATTAGAATGACCATAACTATCATTCTCTGAACCACATGAATTGACCAGGGACTCAGAAAAAAATGAATTAAAGTTCTATCCCCCAAATGAATTCAATATCGAATGAACATAACCTTTTCCCGGATGTGTAACATAGTTGGTAGTTATTATTTCTTGGTTTAGAAACTAATTTTCGACTCTTCTTGGTGGCCAACAAGAACATAACCTTTTCCCAGATGTGTAACATATTTGGTAGTTACTATTTCTTGGTTTAGAAACTAATTTCAACTCTTCTTGGTGGCCAACCATATCATCAACGTTAAATGTGGTAATTTAACACGGTAACACAAGTTAATATTTGTTTATTAATCCCACGTCTTAGGGATGTTACAGAAAAAATATAAAGGGGTATAAAAAATGTTAATGAAAAAATGGATACCTACAATATTTAGTGAAAGTAGGGGTTTTATAAATTGGAAAAGTGCATTGAGTTATTATTGCTAGGAGGTTAAACAGAGTGATTTTTAGAAGTTTTTTCCAATATGTATTTAAATTAAGAGTATTATTTAGTATGTTACTAAAGCAAGTAATATGTTGAAGTTATTTGAATGAAATGTCCATATAAAATTAAAGAAAAATAATTTTAATTAATATTGAAAATTTTATAATAATCTTATATATAATACTTATATTTATTTTAATAATAAAATTTAAAATTATACTAATTATATATTGTAATAGTCTCATTAAGGTTAACTAGTATTAACTAGTTAGAGACCTTTTTTTTATTATTTTTAATTTTCTGCTAAGGAAAAAAGACTTGAAAGTTTTATTGTATATTTTAAAGGAAAAACACAAACAAATTACTTTACTAAGAATAATTAAAGTATGAGGATTAAATAATGAAAGGTAAAATCTTTTAAGCTGCTGATAAAAGTTTCCAAGAATAGGAGGTGGTTGGGAACAGTTGGAAAAACAGTTACCTACCCTCCAGGGATAAAAGGAAAACCCAGGAGAGGGGCAGGGGTTCTGTCTTTTTGGTTATTCTGAGCAAGAAGGGTGAGTATTTTCTTGAGCTGGAGGAGTCCAGTTGAAAATAGCTTCTTTAACCCTAGAGAGCCAGATTACCTGTGTGTGACTAGATTGGTCATCCAGAGGTCACAGCAGAAAGTTTCCACTATTGCCCGTGGCACCATCCAGATTCTGGGCTGGGGGCAAGTGGGGGACGTGATAGCCTCCCTTGAAGGTTGGGTGGACAACATTTTAAGCTTATGTGTATTCAGATAAGTATATTTTATGTGCACTAGAATTTAATTGAATGTAAATCGTGAAAGTATCTCTTTCATTGAGGAACTAATGATAGTGTAACCTGTTAGCTTATAAAGTATTCATGCAAGATTGGAGTTATTTGGACAGAAAGTAAATGAAATCTGCAGAGTATTCTATCTATTGTTTTCTTATTGTAACAAGATGCATGTATACTGTTATGATAGAATATAAAAACTCTGCTACTTCCATTTTCTACTATTTAATAATCGAATACAGAAAAGAAGTTGTGGCTATGCCTGTAGATTAAAGTATTAAGAAAGAAAGAGAGATTTCTAACATATTAACAGAGGACAAAATGCTGAACGTAAAAGAATATAATGCTTCAGCCAGAGATTAAACAATAGGAGAAAAAAACACTTAGAAAACAGTATAATGGCTTTACAAAAAAACCTCTGTTAACATAGCGGGTAGGTCGTAGCCTACTGAGACATCTACCCTGCATTAACGCTAATAAACACCAAGATAGATAGAAAATTATGCATGTAAATGACTGACCCTGCCAAGAAACAGTGCTAACTGACGGTACACCACTGAAGAGCGCGGGCAAGGCACAACCTATACTCCTCGGTGTGTTGACACAAAATGATTTAGCGCAATGTCAAACTAATGATTTTGTACATGCAAGATTGGAAGACCGAAAAGAACGTCCATACAGGGAAATATAAATAAGAACACATTGAATCAAATCGCCAGTTGGCGGAGTTTAGAATCTCAAGAACGCTACTACTGGAACTTCGAGAAACAGTAGTAAAACTATAAATTCACATGAGCATAGAACCATCAAGTAGGAACTGTAGCAATTTTTAAACCAGCATTCCATTCTACTTCTGTGGGTCAGATAAAGACCCTAAAAATTGGAATTATACAAGCATTAAATAAGAGTAGGGTCTAATTCGGTAGTTCCGTCTACGAATGGAACCCAAAATATAATACACAGTGGTTACTAAGAACATAGTATAATTCCTATCGCCCACGGCATTGAAGTACATTGAAACCCAGAAAATAGCTTCCAGTTGGAAACCAGATACTAATCTTCTAGCTAGTGGACAAGCTATGATTAAAACAAGGACAGAGTACTCTGTAAGCTAGACATCTAAGCTTCGAAGTGGAGAGGGATTTGCCATCTAAAACACGGAGTCATGTACCTGTGCCAGAAAGTGATAGCGTTGTCAGCCCGACAGCCGAGGGTTTGCTGTGTTAAACGTTAGAAGCGAGGGTTCGACTCCTCGTACCTGCAGAAAAATTGGAGGAGCATGTGTTAGTAAAATCTAGCAGACAGAGTTCCAGAGCATTAAACGTTATGAAAAACCAAACTACGTAACAGCTATACCTGTGTAAAAATGTGACTTGAATCTGTAGTAGAAGTCTTTCGCCAGACATCTGTGAAAAGCATATAAGAAAACATTAAATCGAGCTGAGATTAGACCATAGTTAACATAGTGCAGAAATATTAAACTCATAGCATAAGAATTCGAAATGGGGTTCGAACGCACAGTTCACTTACGGCGCTGAGAAGGTGCCTACAACTCCAGAAGGTAGTCGGCCCAGGGCTACCATGTCAAAGACGAACTACGCTCCTATAAATCAACTTGTAGAGGTAAACAACCATGGATTATTAAATTCAAAACTAGAGTAAACCACTGAGAACGAGAATAACTAACAAGAGACTGTAGATGGACGCAAATGAACAACAAACCTGACATTATATAAGAGAAATGGCGGAGAAAAAACAAGCCGAGAGTGCGCCAAGCTAGGAGCTCTAAACAGTAAGTAAATGCACGAAGCACATTGTGATTTTCTCCATGGGGACGCCGAGTTACAGGCCTCTTGTGCATCGATCTGCCGCCGAGTCGAAAATCCCTCCCCAACTCACAGCGGAAACTGGCAAAGAGCACCAAAGACATTCCCACTCCTTGGAGGGAAAAACATTATCCCGAGGAAATATGGACATATGTAACTTAGTACATCGGGAAAGATCATTCATAAATGACCGCCAATGAAGCCAAGTGGAGCGGAGTTTTCCAAAAACCCCTATTAAATGACAGTTCAGTAAATATTACAGATGGCGCATGCTCCAGGGATTGAACCAGTCTAATAGCATATATGTGCCAATACCATAAATATTATCAGATAGTGTATAAGCCAAACCTTAATGCATGCAATGCGAACTTGTACGTAAAGCTAAGATTATTCAAGTTGAATTGCACTAATGTGTGTATTACTCTGTCCGGTAATGTGTCGGTATTATGTTGTGAAGGAATGCGATTACTTCGGTTAGGAGTACATGAATTTTAATTTTTTTTTAATATGATAAAACTTTAACATTGATAGATGTGACAAGTGGTATCAGAGCCAAGTTCCTACACTGGGATCCTAACGGTCTACTAACAGTGAATCTGTGCATGTGTTTAGTGCACTGAGAAGAAGCACGAGACATGAGGGAAGAAGAAACGTCACAGTCGCAACCGGTAGCTCCAACAGTCATGAATCGAGAAATGTGGGTTCAACTAATTGTTGAACAGCATCAAAAGACCAGTCAATTACTGGAGGCACAGCAACAAAAAACTGCATTCTTATTAAATACTGTGCAGCAACTGTAAGAAGAGATGGTGAGAGTCCGGAAGGACAATGAGAGGTTGATGCAAGACCAAGAAAGGATCTTAAAAAGTTTGTCTGACAAACAAAATCAATAAATGGGGTATCCCAGTGCGGAGAAGGAAGTGCCTACGGAACAAGAGGAACGACAAACTGGAAATCACACCACAGGCAGGACTGAAAAGAGTGCTTCTCAAAGGAGCAAAAATAAGAACTATAATGAAGCAGAGTCAGGCAATGAATCTGACCAGCAAGGTCCTAAGAGGCAGAAAATGGAACTGCAGGGGGAGTTTCGCAAGATCAAGCCACCAACATTTGATGGTGAGGCAGAAGAGGTGGCTGAAGCATGGCTGATCAATATAAATAAATAATTTTAGGTATATGAGTACAACAACAATCTGAAGGCCAGATTGGCCATATACCAGTTACGAGAAAAAGCCACCCTGTGGTAGGAGGAGGTGAAAAACGTACACAACATTGATGAGCGAGATATCACATGGGAATTGTTTCAGAAATATTTTAAGGACAAGTATTTGACAGAGAGGTTTTATGATGACAAGGCTAAGGAGTTCCATGATCTTCGGTTGGGACAGATGACCATGGATGATTATGTCACAAAATTTACCTCCTTGTTGCGTTATGTACCTTACCTTCGCGAAGAAAAAGCCAAGGTTCAAAGGTTCCTAAGCAGTCTACCTGCTCATATGAGAGAGCGGATAGAATTCATTAATCCGTAAACCATGGATGAGGCCATCCGCAAGGCAAGAATGTGTTATCAGCAAAATAAAACCAAGGGAGAAGGAGGAAAAATCTAGCAACCAAGGAAGAACCTGAAAAATACTTCTACTTTCAAAGGTAGTAAAAGCAGTAACTTTAAAAGTTCAGCACGGAATGCCATCAGCAAACAGTTTGGTAAAATCCATCAAAGAATTAAGTGGCCAGCAGAGGAGAAGCCCACGGAAGCATCCAGCAAGCCAGAACAGGAGCAGATTACAAAACCTCCCCTACAGTGCTGGGGCTATGGAGAGGCCCACTACTATAAAAATTGTCCCCAACGAAATAAAAGTGAGACAGTAGCAAATCTACAAGAGGCATCTACAGTGGGAGATGTGGCGCATAATGTATCTCGCATAAATGCAGCCTTGGAGGATCGACAGGCTGATTTCCAGCCCACGATGATTGAACTAGAAGGTACTATATTGACCAAATATGTTTCAATTTTAATAGATCTTGGAGCAAGCTTAAGTTATGTAAGTCCTAAAATAGTGGAGTCATGCAACTTAAAAGAGCAGAAATTCAAAAACTCCTGGTTAGTTCAATTAGCCACCGGGGCAAAGCATAAATTAACTGCAAAAATTCCTAACTGTGTCTTAGAAATAGCAAAACAACAGTTACAAGTAGACTTAAATGTCTTACCTTTGGGGTCATACGACATGTTGTTGGGCATGGACTGGTTGGAAGGACACTAGGCCTTAGTGGACTGCAAGGAAAAGGTGATTCATATTAGAATGCAAGATGGTACGCATAAGAAAATTCAAGGAATTAAAAAACCAGTACAATTACGTCCCATAACAGCCTCTCAATTGGGAAAGTGTATCCGGAAAGGATGTCAGATGTATGCCATTCAAGTGGGATATGCATATTCTAAGGAAAAAGCTCCAATAGTGGAGGATATTCCTGTGGTACAAGAATTCTTGGATGTGTTTCCAGAAAGCATTCCAGAATTGCCACCCAAGAGGGATATTGATTTCACCATTGAATTGCTACCGGGAGCCACGCCAGTATCAAGAGCGCCCTATAGAATGAGTGTCCCAGAGTTAACAAAGCTAAAGATGCAGTTACAGGAATTATTGGACAAAGGCTACATCCGCCCGAGCGTATCTCCTTGGGGAGCACCAATTCTTTTTGTTAAGAAGAAAGACAGAACCTTACGCATGTGCATGGACTACCGACAACTTAATAAGCTGACGATTAAGAACAAATACCCCTTACCAAGAATCGATGACCTGTTTGATCAAGTGAGAGGGGCTAAGGTGTTCTCTAAGATAGATTTAAGATTGGGGTATCATCAGATTCGAATCAAGGATGAGGACATTTGTAAGACAGCATTTCGCACACGTTATGGGCATTATGAATTCGTGGTGTTGCCCTTCGGCTTGACAAATGCACCAGCAACTTTCATGAGATTGATGAATGGCATCTTTCATTAGTTTTTGGATAATTTTGTGCTTATTTTCATAGATGAAATTCTAGTATATTCAAAAAGCGAGGAGGAACATAAAGAGCATCTAAGAATGGTTTTAGAAGTGCTGAGGAAACATCAGCTTTATGCCAATTTTAGCAAGTGTGATTTCTTTAAAACAGAAATCCGATATTTGGGACATGTTATATCAGCTGAGGGGATATCGGTAGACCCCGAGAAGATCAAAACTAATATGGAATGGTAGGTACCTCAGAATGTAGCAGACATTAGATCATTTATGGGACTAGCTGGGTATTAAAGAAGATTTATAGAAGGATTTTCTAAGATCACTTTTCCTAGTACATCTTTGCAGAAAAAGGGAAGGCCTTTTAAATGGACAGAAGAATGTCAGAACAGTTTTGAAAAGCTGAAACAACTCCTAACCACAGCACCAGTGTTGAAGGTATCTGACCCCGGAAAGGAGTATGAAGTTTGCACCGATGCCAACAAGGAAGGTGTTGGTGCAATATTAACCCAGGAAGGCAAAGTGATAGCCTACGAGTCTAGGAAGTTGAAGGAACATGAACATAGATATTCTGCCTATGACTTGGAGCTCACAGCAGTGGTGCATGCTCTCCGAGTATGGAGACATTACCTGCTGGGTAAAAGATTCATACTTAAAACAGATCATAGAAGTTTGACAAATTATTTCAAGCAGACAGATTTAAATTCTCAACAGGCAAGATGGAACGCCTTTCTGAGTGAATTTGATATGGAAATCTAGCATGTTAAGGGAAAAGAAAACCGAGTGGCAGATGCATTGAGCATAAAACTGCATGATATTTATGCTTTATACTACAGTCAACCAGAAAGTCAACTGTTGGAATAGTTAAAAGAAGAAGCATAGAAAGACCCGGAATATCAATATCTGTATCAGCAGATGGAGGAAAATGTGCAGCAAGGAAAGTCCTCAGAATTTGGAAAAAGCAAGGAACAGATATTGACCTTTCGCAGAAGAATCTATGTACCTAACCGTACCGGTCTTAAAGAGTTAATTTTGAATGAATATCACCACAATAATTATGCTGGCCATCTGGGTCATCAGAAAATGCTCACTGCCATACGTAAAGTATACTATTGGCCAGGTATGTGTAAGAACATTTCTGAATATCTAAGCAAATGTTTGGAATGTCAATAGGTTAAAGTGGAGCATCAGCATCCTGTCGGACTATTACAGCCCATACCCATTCCTGAATGGAAGTGGGAGGTTATCTCCTTGGATTTTATCACCGGGCTACCACGAACAAGGACGCAAAATGATTCCATCATGGTGGTAGTAGACATATTAAGCAAATATGCCCATTTCATACCAGTACAATCTACATACAAGACGGTGCATATTGCAGATATATTTATGAAGGAAATTTTTAGGTTGCATGGCATACCTAAAACTGTAATTTCCGATCGGGATGTTAAGTTTACATCCGCATTCTGGAAAACTTTGTTTACCAGTCTAGGAACTCAGATACACTTTAGTACTGCCTATCATCCTTAAACCGACGGGCAGACGGAGCGAGTAAACCAAGTTCTGGAAGACATGCTGTGCATGTATGTGATGCAACAACCGGTGAAATGGGAAGATTATTTACATCTGGTGGAATTTGCCTACAACAATGGGTATCAGGAATATTTAAAAATGAGTCCCTTTGAGGCATTATATGGAAGGAAATGCCATACATCCATAAACTGGAGCAGTCCAGAAACAAAATTATTGTTGGGACCTGAAATGTTAGCTGAAATGGAAGCTAAAGTTAAAAGGATAAGGCAGAATTTAAAGTCGGCGCAAGATAGACAAAAGAAGTACGCAGATGAGAAAATATCCTACCGTGAGTTCACTATAGGAGAGCACGTATACGTAAGAGTCAAGCCCAAAAGGAGTACCATGAGATGGACCTCCTGTGCCAAATTGGCTCCCCGATATTGTGGACCTTTCCAAATACTGGAAAGGGTGGGACTAGTAACTTATAAACTAGCCTTACCCAGTCATATTCAAGTACACAATGTATTCCATGTGTCCTTACTGAAGCGATATGTACATTATGAAAGACATGTGATTCATTGGCAAAATATTCAGGTAGGAAAAAGGGATAGGAATCCTAATGTAAGGTTTGAATAATTGTTGTATGCTGACTCGAAAATACTTGTGTTTTCAGGTAGAACCGGACGACGAGTTTCTGGTCGAGCCGCAATGCATACTTGACAGAAGAGAAATTGAGCTCCGCAAGCGAGCAATCATCCAGGTAAAAGTGCAGTGGAAGCACTTCGGACCGGATGAAGCTACTTGGGAGGATGAGAACTTTATGCGGGAAGCTTACCCAGAACTTTTCACAAGACTGGGCTGAGACACCGAGGATGATGTTGCTTCCAAGAGGGGAGGATGTAACAGTATCATTAAGGTTAACTAGTATTAACTAGGTAAAGACTTTTTTTTTTTTTTTTTAAATTTTCTGCTAAGGAAAAAAGACTTGAAAGTTTTATTGTATATTTTAAAGGAAAAACACAAACAAATTACTTTACTAAGAATCATTAAAGTAGGAGGATTAAATAATGAAAGGTAAAATCTTTTAAGCTGCTGGTAAAAGTTTCCAAGAATAGGAGGTGGTTGGGAACAGTTGGAAAAACAGTTACCTACCCTCCAGGGATAAAAGGAAAACCCAGGAGAGGGGCAGGGGTTCTGTCTTTTTGGTTATTCTGAGCAAGAAGGGTGAGTATTTTCTTGAGCTGGAGGAGTCCAGTTAAAAATAGCTTCTGTAACCCTAGAGAGCCAGATTACTGTGTGTGATTGGATTGGCCGTCCAAAGGTCACAGCAGAAAGTTTCCACTGTTGCCCGTGGCACCATCCAGATTCTGGGCTAGGGGGCAAGTGGGGGACGTGATAGCCTCCCTTGAAGGTTGGGTGGACAGCAATTTAAGCTTCTGTGTATTCAGATAATTATATTTTCTGTGCACTGGAATTTAATTGAATGTAAATCGTGAAAGTATCTCTTTCATTGAGGAACTAATGATAGTGTAACCTGTTAGCTTATAAAGTATTCATGCAGGATTGGAGTTATTTGGACAGAAAGTAAATGAAATCTGTAGAGTATTCTATCTATTGTTTTCTTATTGTAAAAAGATGCATGTATACTGTTATGATAGAATATAAAAACTCTGCTACTTCCATTTTCTACTATTTAATAGTTGAATACAGAAAAGAAGTTGTGGCTATGCCTATAGATTACAGTATTAAGAAATAAAGAGAGATTTCTAACATATTAACATAGGACAAAATGTTGAACGTAAAAGAATAGAATGCTTCAGCCAGAGATTAAACAATAGGAGAAAAAAACATTTAGAAAACAGTATAATGGCTTTACAAAAAAACCTCTGTTAACATAGCAGGTAGGTCGTAGCCTACCGAGACATCTACCCTGCATTAACACTAATAAACACCAAGATAGATAGACAAGTATGCATGTAAATGACTGACCTTGCCAAGAAACAGTGCTAACTGACGGTACACCATTGAAGAGCGCGGGCAAGGCACAACCTATACTCCTCGGTGTGTCGACACAAAACGATTTAGCACAATGTCAAACTAATGATTTTGTACATGCAAGATTGGAAGACCAAAAAGAACGTCCATACATGGAAATATAAATAAGAACACATTGCATCAAAGTGCCGGTTGGCGGAGTTTAGAATCTCAAGAACGCTACTACTGGAACTTCGAGAAACAGTAGTAAAACTATAAATTCACATGAGCATAGAACCATCAAGTAGGAACTGTAGCAATTTTTAAACCAGCATTCCATTCTACTTCCGTGTGTCAGATAAAGACCCTAAAAATTGGAATTATACAAGCATTAAATAAGAGTAGGGTCTAATTCGGTAGTTCCGTCTACGAATGGAACCCAAAATATAATACACAGTGGTTACTAAAAACATAGTATAATTCCTATCGCCCACGACATTGAAGTGCATTGAAACCCAAAAAATAGCTTCCAGTTGGAAACCAAATACTAATCTTCTAGCCGGTGGACAAGCTATGATTAAAACAAGGACAGAGTACTCTATAAGCTAGACATCTAAGCTTCGAAGTGGAGAGGGCTTTGCCATCTAAAACACAGAGTCATGTACCTGTGCCAGAAAGCGATAGCATTGTCAGCCCGACAACCAAGGGTTTGCTGTGTTAAACGTTAGAAGCGAGGGTTCGACTCCTCGTACCTGCAGAAAAATTGGAGGAGCATGCGTTAGTAAAATCTAGCAGACAGAGTTCCAGAGCATTAAACGTTATTGAAAACCAAACTACGTAACATCTATACCTATGTAAAAATGTGACTTGAATCTGTAGCAGAAGTCTTTCGTCGGACATCTGTGAAAAGCATATAAGAAAACAGTAAACCGAGCTGAGATTAGACCATAGTTAACATAGTGCAGGAATATTAATCTCATAGCGTAAGAATTCGAAATGGGGTCGAATGCACAGTTCACTTACGGCGCTGAGAAGGTGCCTACAACTCCAGAAGGTAGTCGACCCAGGGCTACCATGTCAAAGACGAACTACGCTCCTATAAATCAACCTGTAGAGGTAAACAGCCATGGATTATTAAATTCAAAACCAAAGTACACCACCGAGAACAAGAATAACTAACAAGAGACTGTAGATGGACGCAAATGAACAACAAACCTGACATTATATAAGAGAAATGGCGGAGAGAAAACAAGCCGAGAGTGCGCCAAGATGGGAGCTCTAAACAGTAAGTAAATGCACGAAGCACGTTGTGATTTTCGCCATGGGGACGTCGAGTTACAGGTCTCCTATGCATCGACCTGCCGCCGAGTCGAAAATCCCTCCCCAACTCACAACAGAAACTGGAAAAGAGCACCAAAGACATTCCCACTCCTTGGAGGGAAAAACATTATCCCAAGGAAATCTGGACAGATGTAACTTAATACATCGGGAAAGATCATTCATAAATGACCGCCAATGAAGCCAAGTGGAGCGACGTTTTCCAAAAATCCCTATTAAATGACAGTTTAGTAAATAGGACAGATGGCGCACGCTCCAGGGATTGAACCGGTCTAATAGCATATGCGTGCCAATACCATAAATATTATCAGATAGTGTATAAGCCAAACCTTAATGCATGCAATGCGAACTTGTACGTAAAGCTAAGATTATTCAAGTTGAATTGCACTAATGTGTGTATTACTCTGTCTGGTAATGTGTCGGTATTATGTTGTGAAGGGATGCGATTACTTCGATTAAGAGTGCATGAATTTTAAATTTTTTTTTAATATGGTAAAACTTTAACATTGATAGATGTGACATATATTAATAAACTTTAAATAGAATCACAATTAATAATTTTTTTTAAATAAATGATTTCCTATACAAACAAATATTATATTAATTTTAAAAAATAAAAAACCCGCTTTAAATTAAATTCATTTTTGGTTAAAAGTTATATTTATAATAAAATAAATTTTCAATTAAAGGAAAATGGACTTTCTGTATTAAAATAAGAGCTGGAGGCAGCAGTAGTCCCTGCCCGGCACCTAAGAAATTACGCAGTAATGATTAAATAATTCAAACTCGACTGAAATAGTAAATTAGTGAAATTAGTTCAAATTTGCAAAATCAACCCACTCTTGATAAAGCTTGGGTGCATTCTTAAGTGTTCAAAAGTAGGGGTAGTGTATTGATTTAAGGCTTTCCAATTTAAATCTTTCCCGAATTTAACTCTATTACTAAGATTAACGTCCTGTGTTTAGGATAATTTTTTAGGCATAATTTTTATGAAAAGGACAGTTTCAGTGTCATAATTTTAATTTTTTAATTTGTTAGGTTTATTTTGAAGGATAGAAGACTGAAATCACTTGTGATTTGCTGGAATTTTAAATTTTAAAGCCATTTTCATCTCAGGTTATTTTGTATGTAAATCAACATATTTTTCTTCTTTTTCCTTATTTTGGGAGAATAATCTTATTCCAAGAGTTGCATATTTTGTATGTGAACTAACATATTTCTCTTCTTCTTCCTTATTTTGGGAGAATAATCTTATTCCAAGAGTTACATACATGAGACATTAGACTACACTTTTGGAGGATAATCTTATTTTTGGAGGATAGAGTTTGGTTAAAGTTTTTAATAATTTAAGAATCAATATATAGGAAAATATGAACTCAAATAAATCTCCGATGAAATTTTCTAAGAGCTAGAGCTAAAATTTTCTGTCATTTATTAAGTGGTATTTATCTGAGTTTCAGATGGAATATTTAAAATGAAATTTCATTATAAAGAAATTAAATAAATACAAAATATGAAATAAACAATATAAAATTTGATTTATGTTGGGTTAAATATTTCTGTTTTTCTGTTGATTAGTAATACTTTATGGAGATTTTCGTCATGATTATTATTTTAATTCCTCTTATCTGATGCAACATTCCCCTAACTTGATGCAACTTTTACTTTGATCTTTTTTTTCATGTATTTTAGAAACACTTTTGTTTTATTATTTATTTTTATTTTTCTATTATGTATTTTAGAAACACTTTTGTTTAACTATCTTCTCTTATTTTCTTAATTATATTAATTAGATTTTTTTATCTTTTTTTAATGTATTTTAGAAATACTTTTGTTTTACTTTTTTTTAATGTATTTTAGAAACACTTTTGTTTGGCTATCTTCTATTATTTCCTTAATTATATTAATTTAATTAGTTGTTAGAAAGTCATTGGTCCTGTAAAATCATAGGGAATAACTTTAACAAGCACAATAGCACTCGTGGAAATGAGATGCTTGTCCAATGGAGTATATGACCGCTGGATTATATGAATTACCATATATAGTCACTTGATTGCTAAGTATCATTGCAGTAGGTGTGATGCAACGTTGTAAGATACAATATAAGTGCGATTTTAGAAACACTTTTGTTTTACTTTATCTTCTTCTTCTTTTTTTATGTATTTTAGAAACACTTTTGTTTAGCTATGTTCTATTATTTCTGTAATTATATTAATCTAATTAGTTGTTAGAAAGCCATTGGTCTTGTAAAATCATAGGAAATACCTTTAACAAGCACAATAGCACTTGTGGAAATGAGATTCTTGTCCAATGGAGTATATGACAACTCGATTATATGAATGGCCATATATAATCACTTGATTGCTAATTATGGTTCGATAACTGACTTCCCCTGTAATCGTTGCAATAGGTGTGTTGCAACATTGTAAGATACAATATAAGTGCGATTTTACAAACAATTTTGTTGAGCTATCTTCTATTATTTCCTTAATTATATTAATCTAATTACTTGTTAGAAAGCCATTGGTCTTGTAAAATCATAGGGAATACCTTTAACGAGCACAATAACACTTGTGGAAATGAGATGCTTGTCCAATGGAGTATATGACCGCTGGAGTATATGAATGGCCATATATAGTCACTTGATTGCTAAATATGGTTCGATACATATTCTTCTTTAGTTTAGTAGGCATGGAAAATTGTAAGCAACATTTTCAGGAAAGAAATATTCAAGGAAACTAACAGTACGAAATATTCAAGGAAACTAATAATACACGCGGTATTTAAAAATGGAATGCAAAACGAGGTATTTAAAAATGGAATGCAAAATGTGAATAAAAGATATTTAGTAAAATAAATTATCAATATCACAAGTGTCTGAGAATTTGTTACTAATAGTACATGCCCTATTTAAAAATGAAATGCAAAATGTGAATAAATAATTTTTTTTACTAATAGTACACTCAGTACTTAAAAATGAAATGCAAAAGAAGTATTAAAAAATGAAATGCAAAATGTAAATAAAAGATATTTAGTAAAATAACCTATCTATACCATAGTGTCTGAGAATCTCCATAACAATACTAACATGCTTTTCTCTCCACCTCTCAATCCTCCTCCATAACAAAGCTAACATGCTTTTATCTCCACCTCTCAATTCTCTCCTCGCGTGTTTAGAGGAGAGATTTTGGTTCCAACCTCTTTCAAATGCCTACACAAACCATTTCCTGAAATATTCATTTGCACAACATAGAAGCGTGTAAGCCACAACGAGTTTGCTTGATAATGAAAGAAACCAAGGTTTTTTTTTAATGTCTACTAACATCATGTTATTGAAACTCCTAAAAATTTCATGCATGCAATGGTAATGCATGTTAAGAAGGTGGCATGATAATTCATATTTAATTAAATTAAATAATATAAAATACGTTATTAATCGGACTTCTGGCCATGGTTGGGATCGATGTGCTCCACATGTTTTTATATGGTCCCATTTGCATGTATGACATGTGTTGCATAAATGCTTTTCTGGTTATTTCGTTTTGTCTTTGACCACCCTTTTGATGTAGACCATTTTCTCGTTCTCCTCCATAGATGGTGAGTTCTACGATGTTTTTATATGGTCCCATTTGCATGTATGACATGTGTTGCATAAATGTTTTCCTCGTTATTTCGCTTTGTCTTTACCCACCCTTTTGATGTAGACCATTTGCTCGTTCTCCTCCATAGATGGTGAGTTCTACGTAGCTTAGAACTGTAATTGTCTCCAATCTCTATGCAATCTCATTTTCTCTTATAGAATTTTTTTCACTCCCTGCAAAATATTTCTTACCCTTTCCCCTTTTCTTAGGAAATTGAGAGGAACAATGTCCAAAATTTTGTTAAAACACTTCATATGGCTCTAAAATGGAGTGCTCATAAATAGTGGGGTTGGCTGGACAAGTGTGGCAACACGTTGACATTAGCGTATTTATTCTGCTCTTCAACTCCAGTGTGAATTATTCCTACTTAAGGTGTTTTCTTGGAGTGTATTTTGGGGAAGACCAAACTAGCAAGGATTCTATGATTCCATTGAATAAATTTTCATATTCTTCCCTACTTGCATTGTGGGAAAGTGAAAGAAAATCACAGGTAATGAAAAATTGTTTTCTTCATTTTCGTTATTTGTTGGTTTAGGTTGGCCCACGTCATGGTCCTGAGCTCTAGATCCCTTCTCTTTGTTTTTACCGTTTCCTTCTCTCAATGCTCCCAATTTCATTGAGCTTCACATCACTCCACAAGAAGGAGGCGACTTTCTTAGTTTGTTTAATTAATTCATTTATTCTATGAGAATGGAAATGTGCCCCTTGGAGTGGGAGGCTAATCATGGACTTAGTTCCACTTCCTATTATTCATAGGGTAATACGAAAGAAGAAGTAATTTCCCAAAATGCTGTAAGGAAAACCATTTATTCCCACCTCAATTTTTTACATTTGGGTCTCGTTCACTCTCACTGCCCTTCTCTAGCTAGGTCCATATAGATATAGGTAGGTCAATCTTCACCTCAATTCTCTGCATTTAGGTCTCATGCCCCTCATCGCCCCTTTGCTAGCTAAGTCCATAGTGATTTAGCTAGGTCAATAGCATAGAGACTACTTACTCGTGGTTTGGTCACTTCAAGCTCTGTAACATACACTGGAGCGAATGAAATAAATGGACCTCTTCTTCATATGGTCTCTCTACTACCCTTCTAAATGCCTTGACCTGACGACCATAAAAAGGAGATATCAAAATGTGGCAGTGTTAGCTTAGGGTCCCAGCATAGCGGTGAGAGCAATATAGCCACAGGCGTATACAATGGAACATTTCCATAGCTTCCTTTCAAATATTTTTTTGTGAAGGAATTGAAAAATTGGTTGAACTAAAAATTGAGGTTTGTTGACTTCAAATCTAGGGTTAAAAATGGATTGTATTATGGGGCTTACTATGAAAGCACATACAACCACTCTAAATAGTTTATGCTTGCATTATTGGATAAATTGATTTCAAGTTGATAAGTACTGTAAAATACTATAGTCTATACCTCAAAAAAAACTTCCAAGCTTACACAAAAGGGTTTATATTAGAATATTTGGTTTGAACATAATGAAGTATAACTGATGACCGAATTAATTTTTTTTATAAAATATATGGAAAATTAGTCAGTGTAATCCGCCGATTAAAAGGTAAAATCACTGAACTAAATAAGCCAATGTTACTGAACACATGGAGAGGGAGATAAATGAAAAAAAACTCTAGGGAACCCCATACCATCTATTCATAGCAACAAAAAGTATGAAAACAGCCTCCTAGGAACCTTGTGATATTGAGGGAGATAAATGAAAAAAAACTCTAGGGAACCCTAGAGCATCAATTCATAGCAACACAAAGTATGAAAACAACCTCCCAGAACCTTGTGCATCAATATCACAGTGTTATTTCTTAAAACCCCTGTGTTCTCTAAAATCTTGGCAGAGATCTCCTAAGGTTGTGGTACTTGGAAGCAGGGGAAAGCACACATGGATGAATTCAAAAGACTCTAGAACATCCTATACATTACAACTATCTCCTAGCTTATACGATAATTTTAGTGGAAATATTAAACCAATCCAACCCTCCACAAATTTTATAAATGACACATCACAGGAACTCTAGAGCCTCGAATTTGAACAACCAGAGACGAAAAACTATAGAGAAAATCTTACTTACTCAGTATAAATTAATGGGAAACTAAATTGAAAAATGCAAAAACAAATATTCAAACCTGGACTCGTAGAATTGTAGCCTTTGCATTAAGAATCAGTTGTCATTCGATCACAGATCGAGCAACTCACGGCCAAAGAAATTGGAAGGGATTGAGCATCACAGATCGAGCAACTCACGACCGAAGAAATTGGAAGGGATTGAGTAGTGTATGCAGGGAAGAGTTCTAAAATATAATACACTCCACATTTCTTGATGGATTTTCAAAATATTTTAAATTTGTCTGCGAAGAGGACATTTGTCACATAAAACCCTTTAGGTGGCACAATTAGGTTTAATTCAAACATGCAGAAATATTTTTTTGTGAAACTTATAGTCTATATAAGATGTGAGACAACAATGAAGCTTATATATATAGCCAACATTGAAACTCATGTATAGCGTTGAAAATTTTATATATATAATTTTTGAACTAATGCATTTTTAAAATTTCAAACGTGTTATCCTAACTTTCATCAGGATGATACAGCCTTCCAGCAATAAGAGGTACAAAATAAAAGTTTAGATAAAATTTGGGTTGGCAAAGTAATTTTCTTAAAACATTGGTTAAAACATGAATGTATTACTCTGTCAAAGCTATTTAATACAAATTCAATGATTATCGATCGCTATAGTCCTTATAGTCCCTCTACGGCGAAGGCGAAGACTAATAATGTAATAATCGCTATAGTCCCTCTACGTTGAAGGCAGGGACTAATAATATTACATGATCCATAATTTTTTTTAAATTAAACTATTTTATAAAAAAAACAAATTTAGCAAAGGTAGATTGACCAAAAGTAAATGAACCCAAAGTCATTATTAATTGTGATTGCATGACCCCTTATTATAATAATTTATTTTAAATGAGGATTAACAAAATATATATTTAATTAGATCTATAACTTTAGAGAATTAAAAATATTTGACACCTTTTTGGATTTCTTTTTACTTATTTGAGGCAAGTTGTAAATTGTATATTAGAACTCGTTGTATTATATGAAGTTGTGAATGGCATATATATATATGAGTGATAAAATTATATATATATTATTAATAAATATTTTTTTAAGTAATTATTTTACAATAAAAATTATGTTGGTTTTCTCAATTATAAAATTATTTTTATCTTGAAAATCAGAACTTATTTATGCACATATTGTGATAGCATAATACCTATTCATTTATTATTACATTTAGAAGGAATTTACCTTTCAGTCATATTGGTTGGATTAATGTAATTTCTTTATTAAAATAATATTTTAATAAATAAGACTTTTTCCTCTCCTATTTATTGTTGGAATATGTAATTCCTACTTGTCTTAGTGGTGACTTTCTATGTATGGAGTCTGTTCCTATTCCATAAGAGTTAGCTAAATCTATATGTTCCTAGTTTAGTGTGTGATTGAGAGATTCTCTCAACCAAGTGATTGTGTGTCTAAGATAGTTTCCCTATCTTTAGAAAACACTTCATGTATATATGTAATCTTATTTGATTAATAGAATATAGCGTGCATGCTCATATTTTAAGTTGGTATCAGAGCCCATTTTGGCCTCGCCTTGGCCCCTTCTGGGCCAAGGGAAATAAAGATTTTAGTGAATGTTTGTTTTTCCATCATTTGTTGAACATGCAGCGAATTGTAGATACGTTTTTGTGACTTGGAGTGACGTGCGGCCTGGGCCAGTTGTGTGTTCTGAATATCCTAATTGTATTGGACCTATCTAACCAGCATCTCATCAATCTGTCAACGTGATTGAAGAACCGAGATGGTGAGAGGTTATTCAACATTTTTTGGTATTCGGTGTTGCAGAGCCGGGTTTTGATGCTTAGCGCCGAGGGTTTGTGAGTAGAGGAAAATTGTAATCCTTAGTATCTCATCTTGCGATATCTCCTTTGAAGCAAGAACAAAAGTCAGGAGATGGTGAATTTGGCAGACATTACAATGTCTGGATTAATAAATTGTTTGTTAGCCTTTACATTTTTTCGGCGTTTGTGCAGTTGAGGGTGCAACCCTTAAATGATACATTTTTTTGTTTGAGAACCACAGATAGCAGGGACCAAACGGTACTATGAGCATATATGCATTTTTTTTTTAAATTTTGAGTGTGTAGTGCTGTGAAAAGTAAATCGTGGAGAGGCCACGTCGAGCAGAGGATTTTTTTGGAGCTGACCAATGTTGCTTGAACAAGGCACGAAGTTCTTGAGAAGAGGAGACCTGTGTATGGATAAGAGCATTGGTGTTTGGGATCGGTCGATAATTGGAAGGTTGATTGGCTTCAGATGGACTGATGAAGAAACTCTAGTGTGTGTCGTGCAAGATGACACTGTGTATCAGTCAGATGGCTCAATTATACACCTTCAACAAGGAATCCCACCACCTCATAGTGCGTCGTATTCTAGAGGGCCGATTCACTACGCCGAGGAGATCAGGGGTGTGACCTCACAAGCGGTGTTTTCCTTGTGGCGCAAGGTTTGAAAGGATCGGGCAGAGGAGAGCAGAGGTGATAAGTCTCGAGTTCAATCCCAGCAACGTCAATGATATAATATGTTGATCAATAGTTTCAAGGATTTAGAGACCAGGTTGTTGAGGGTTATGAATAGAGAGAACGAAGCTGAAATACAAAGTAGAGATATGGCTGCATTTTCTGAGTCCATTAATGAGAGATGGATTGATTCAGTACCTAACCACGGGGAAAACTGCAGTTCAATTTTCTACGATTTCATGAAGGATTTCATAAAGTGATTGGCTCGTACGTGTATGGAATTATGGCAAGTGTTGGATTTTTCAAGTTTTTTTATTGAGTTTGTCCAGCTCAATGGGTGGTGATTTTATTAGAATAGGCTATTCTAGTAAATCACACTTATGTAATATGGAAATACAATACAACTAATGGGCAATGACACTAAAGATGCCCATTAGGGGAATTTTGAGGTCTAAAATGGACCTCCTAAGGAAATTATAAAATAATAGTGGAAATAATAAAAGAAGATTTGATGACATCATCAAAATTTAGAGGGAAAAAAGAAAAAAACTACTTTTTCAACTCGTATTTTCATCTTATCTCCCAAAGTTTTTACTCAAATTTCGAGTGGGAGTACTCGTTGGATGCAAAATTTAATTCCTAATCCAAGTAGTACCCATGTTGCATACTTTCGTTGGATCTTTCTACATGAAAATGATAAATACATGAAAAACGTGATTTCAATCACGTTTTTTCATGTATTTCTCATTTTTCGCATAGTAGGGTCCATCGAAAGTATGCAACATGGGTACTCCTTCGATGAGGAATTAAGTTTTTCATCCAACGAGTACTCCCGCTCAAAATTTGATTAAAAACTTTGGGAGATAAGTTGAAAATACGAGTTGAAAAAGTAGTTTTATTATTTTATTGTGTTTTAATATTTTTACCCTTTTACTTAAAAAATGGTCAATCATCCTCCATGGTTGACATCATCATCTTTAATCCTATTGGTTATTATAAAGTTTATTTTGGTTGTACATTTTTCTTTGGAGGCCCATTTTAGACCTCAAAATTCCCCTAATGCAAAGACAATGTTGTGGACAATATGAAAATTTTTAAAAGATGAGGTATAGGAGCTGCAACATTTATTATGATGGACAAATAGGTGAAAGTTTGTGTGTTTTTTGTGTGTGTTTGTGGGATAGATTCCCTAGCATGTTGTATTACAAGTCACACATTTTAATTGTAAGCAAGTCTAGGATGTTTTCTGTAGTGGTCTTTGTAAAGTATGTACCTAGTAACTCCAAGAGTTGGAGTGTGTAATGTAAGACTGATGAGTCATAAGTATCCCCGTGAAGTTCGTGGTAATCTAAAACCACTCTGTAATTACAGGTTTGTGGTCAACAGAAAACCACTTTGCAGTGTCGGTTTGGGGTAAGCCAGAAACCACGTGTGAGAGTGAAGTGGACAGAGATTCTTATAGGCATGGTTTAGGGTCAGCCGACAAAAACCTTAGCATGGTTGAGGGTGAGCTGAGAAAATGTTGGGCCTGGTTGAGTCAGGTCTCTAGTGACCCATAGTAGATGGAGTGCCTTATTGGCATATTTGTGGCCCATAGTGGCTGGAGTGCCCTAGTGGCAGATTTAAGGCCCATACTGGTTGGAGTGCCTTAGTGGTAGATTTGAGGCCCTTGGTGGCTGAGTGCCCTTGTTGGCATGGTTGAGGGTAATCTGATAAAACCCAGAGCATGGTTATGGGTAATCTGATAAAACCCAAGTTGGAGAGGTATTTGCACGTACAGGTACATGTATGCAGTGATAATGGTTGACAAAACCATGTATGCGAAGGACATCCTACGAGACTAACGGTTGTAGCGGTTAGCACCCATGAATTCCAATGGATGGTTTCTCCTTTATATGGACGTCAACATATCCTTTTTTTGTTATGTTTGACCACAACTAGATTTTGCATATTGATATCGAGACAAGTAGTCATTAAGGAGGTGTATTGGAATATGTAATTCCTACTTGTCTCAATTGTGACTTTCTATGTATGGATACTATTCCTATTCCATAGGATTTAACTAAATCTATATGTTCCTAGTTTGGTTTTTGGTTGAGAGATTCTCTCAGCCAAGTGATTGTGTGTCTAAGATAGTTTCCCTATATTTAGACAACACTTCATGTATATATGTAATCCTATTTGATTAATAGAATATAGCGTGTATGCTCAGATTTTAAGTTGTATAGAAATAGTGCAATTACATTTACTATTTATTTTTGGTAAAATTGCCTTATGGAAATTTCAATATATACCATTGTCCATAAATTTCTTGGTGATAATAAAAATTTCATATATATCTTTTATTGAGTCAAGAGGCTAATTATACATTGTGAAGCTCTCTGTAAATATGTCTGTCTCTCTCAAAATAAAAATAAAATGTTCTCTAAATAGAAAAGCAATGTCGGCTATAATAATTAAAAAAAATGCTATGCATATTTAATTAGTTGTCCATATGACCTAATATAATTTCATGTAATGTAATTAGAAGCTTACAAAAAAAATATGTGAGTAAAATGTTTAAACCTTATACTTTTCAAAATTATTTTAACGCGATATCAACTTCATACACACACACACACACACACACACACACACATATATATATATATGTTGAAATAAAATATTTTAATGTTGTATAGAATAAAATATTCAGTTATGAATAAAATATTTTAATATGAATTAATATTGATGTGTACTTAAAAATATATTAATAAAATGACTCAATGCACATGTTATTCAAATTTACAATTTAAGCAATAAAAAATTGCACATTTTTTTACACTCTAAAACAAGTTTTCACTTGAAGAAATTTGATCTCTCTCGACTCATGTTAGATCCATAGTTAACAAGGATCTATGTTGATTTAATAGGATTTTCACAATGTAATCTAATTTCTTAATGATAATAATAATTTCAATATATAACATTTATTTAATAGGACTGTTACAATGTAATCAAATTTGATTTAGTGGTTTCTAATTTTAGTGTAATTATATTACTTAGTGTAACTTTCAATATGAATAATTCCATGATTATTGTATTCCTATCTTGAGAGTAGATTTCATTCAAGGATTTAATTTATAATATCTTGTTCATTAGGATGCAGATACAAGAACCATATGCTTATAGAGGAAGCACTTTGATAATAAGAGGATACCAAAAAAAAATGGGTGATATAATTATTATCATATTAATTTGAAAAAATGTTAGGTTTGATCTCTCCAACCATCCAAGTAATTCAACTATCATTTTATTTATCAAAAAATTATAAGAGATTGAATTAATGAATGAGTATTTTGTTTCCACAAACATTAATAAAGAATGTGGGAGGACCAATTGTGTAAATAAATGTCCATAATATTTATGTCAAAGGAAAAATAATTTTACAGTCAGATAAAAAGTCAAAGGAAAAATAAAATTACATTCATATAAAAAGGAAATAGCATTATGCATGAAGAGTGAATTCTTTCAATATTAAAGATATGAAAATTATGTGAAAGCTATATTGTCATTAGGGAGTAAGATCTTCCCAAGTGTCACATTAAAATTGACACTATGACTAATGAAATGACAATAAGAGATATTTGATAAATGTTTATTATAAACATTGATTTTTCATAGGATATCCATATGCCAAAGATGTATAAAATAAAAACAATAGAAATATTTGAAGGGAAATATATTTGGAACCTTCTCAATCTAAAGTTTGTTTGGGAAAACAGTTACAAGAAAGGGCCCACTTACTTGTCTAATGAAAAAGAGAAACTAGTTTTCAAAAAAGATAAAAGGGAAGCTTAAAGAGAGAATATGGGTTGGAGTTTGATATGGAAGGGGAGGCTAAGCACTCAGGTTCAAAGGGCTATGGCAATACAACGAAGTAATGTTCCAATTGATGGATTCACCAGTCTTCATATAGATCGCTTCTTCATCTCTTCTATTCCTCGACATTTTCTTCTCCTCATTATGGTTGTATACATATGCAATGTTTTATTTAAGGTATAATAAAATTATAGGCTTGATCTCATTTTATTATTTTTGTTTTGAATATTTTACAGAGCAATTGTTTGACACAACACACATTGTTTTATGAATTGGTTAGCAAAGTTTTCATTTTCTAGATTACAATTTATGCTACAAGATCTTGAAGAAGTTTTACATTTACTATTTCATGTTTGCATAAAGATCTTATATTCTCAATATTTAAAGCTTAGAGAGGTTTAATTTGTTGTTGAATCTATTTCATGTAGGTAGGATTTAATTATTTCTCACATACATTAAAGTATGTTTACACATTTCTAATATGTTTTAATCTATCAAGGGGGTTAAAGACTACCACCCTCTGTAACCCTCTCAACAACTTCTTCTCATTATTAAGGAATAATTATGATATTATTTCGGTATTTGAGACTTTCTTCTCACCATTCACTTTAATTTTATGTGTCTGTGTGATGGGATAAAGGTGCCCATCAAAAGGAGTATGGTCTGCTATCCAATAATTTTTTATTTTAATATTTGAATTTGGAAATAGAGGATGTCTAAGGAGGTTGTTCTGAAGTTATTAGAACAAATTTTATTTTTGTAGTTTGGGGGATTACCCCCTGGCCTAAGAGCTAGATTAGGGCCTAAAGTAGGGAGGATATTTTTTCCTCCAAAGATGCCTCAACATTGTTCTACTCCATAGAATGGTCTCAAGGGTTACAACACTTCCATGCATCATTTTTCTCAATTGGATCTTGGTGGTAGCATGAATTCAAATCAATATTACTAAATAAAATGACACACTTAGTTGATCAAGAAGATCATTAATATGGGGGATCAAGTATATGTTCTTGATAGTGATTTTGTTCAAATATTTATAATCAATATAGAGTCTCCATGTCCCATCCTTCTTCCACACCAACACAATTGAGCTCTCCCAAGATGGAGAGCTTCGTCGAATGTGGACCTCTTTGATGAGTTCATGGATTTTATATTTTATTTCCTCATTCTATAAGAGAGAGAATCTATATATTAGGCCATTAGTTGAAGAATCGCCAAGTATTGATTCAATTGAATGTTTGATATGGTAGTGCAAAGGCAACCCCACAGGGGAAGCAAAGATATATATGTATGCTTCTAAATTCCTCTCCACCTATTCATATTCTATAGAGAACACTTGTGTTGAGTCTGTGGTGGTCATGGTGCCATTCCTTTCACCTTCTAAACAAACCATGAAGAGGAAAAACTTTGGAGTCTGATATATTACCTTTCAATACTGAATTTTGAATATCAATGAAACTATAGTAGTTGGAACTACCTCTGTTGTGCTATCCAACTAACCCATAGAGTAAAAATGACACTAAGTAGACATGAATAAATACAAATTTTTACGTATACAATTTTCTTAAAATAAAATCACAAACTTTGAGTGGGGCAGCATCACATAGTACCTCATTTTTGAAGGGTTTGATGTTGTAGGACATGCAACATTACTAGCTAACATGGATGTATTTTTAATGGCTCAACCAACCAATGGTGTGTGGTTGGGGATGTGGCATTATCAAGAAATTCAATCGCTTGAAAACCTTTACTGCTATCAGGTTATTTTAGCTCCCACTGTCAACAATGAAATATGTTGTGATCCCCTTCATCGACATATACAAATGGAAGAGGAACTCCCCTGACTCTTTCAGTTGAATCTTGGTGATTTTGATGGTAGCATTGATTTTGGCATCGATGGTTCATTTTCCTTTATCATGTTCTAAATCAGAATCTAAGCCATATTTTGCTTCTTTATCTTTAATCTTAGCCAATTATTATTTCAATAAGCATTCATCAATTTTGTGCCAAGGAATTTTGTGGAAATCACACCACTTTCCCATTTCCTTCTTTGACTTCCCATTACCCTTGTTTTCATATGACTTGGGCTGGTTGTTTTGAGGATATATCTCCTTTCTTTGTCACTTGTTCTAGAATTTAAGGCTTCTTTTTTATGATTTTTTGCAGTGGATTTGTAGACACAAACTCCTACTTTTTCCTCTACTTCAATTTCTACTCAATTTTGAAAGCATATCAATAAGTGGCTCCTTATAAGAATATTTCAAAGAAATTCATATCCATTTGGATGTAACTATGTATGCCACCATGGTACTTCAAATATAAGTGATGCTCAAATTCTCTGATAGCTAGATTTGAGTGTAAGGTATGGAGACTCGTGGTGTACTTTGGAACCATCTATTATCTCTCCTATTGTAGAGTTTTCCATCTCATGTACTGATCATTGTAGTTCCCTACAAGGTAGGGTTCCTCCTTAAGGGCATGAAAAAAGTGGAACAAGTGAATCTTGCATTGAATATCACATACTTGTCTTCATTGTGTCTCTCCCAATAATCTTCCCAACAATATCTAACACAGGGAAGGGATTTCAAAAGCACAAAGGTAATAGTAATTTAATAGATTTAACCATTTCTCTAAAGCATAAACATCTATTTAGCCTTTGAATAAGGGGATATCAAATTAGTCTTGTACCTTGAAGGGTGTTGCACCTCCAAAATTGTGGTTTATTAAAAGTGCCTCAGCTATTGCTAAAAATTGTCAAAGGCTCTTGAAATTTTTTCCATAACCTCATTTCTTTGTCACATTAGTGCTTCCTTGAGTAAAAAAGTGATAGGATATCATGCTCCATCATCTCTCTTTTCTTCTTCCATGAGAGGCCACTTGATCCAATGGATGAATAAAATGCTCAAAATTAAAAGTGCCCGAAATGACTCGAAAATAGCACCAAAAATAGGATATCGTCACCCTAAATCCAAATCAACTTGTTTCACTCAAAACTGATATTATATGCTCTCGATATCACATTCTGACTAATTTTGCAAACAATTAAAATTTTGATAGTTTGGAGGTTTCTGTGGTGTGAGTTTTGAGATAGGGGATTCAGAATCTCTATAGTTTTCATTTTTATGTCTACGTTTTGAGTCTAAAACAAGACTCATCTTTAGGAAAAAACCTACCAAGAAGAGAAGAGAGTCAAGGCTATAGATACTAAATGGAGAGAAAAAGGCGAAAGGTGAGAAGGGAGGAGTCGACCAACAAAATTCAAGAAAATAAATAAGAAATAAGTTTATTAATAATATTGTATTTTGAAAAATGATTCCATAATGAGCGAAATGAAATTTTTTTAATATTCAAGGTCAATGATATTCATAATGAGAGGACACTGATTGAGCAATGAATGGACAGGGTACATGTACTTCCTATGGGCTAATGGGATGATGAAAAATGTCTTTTGTTGACTAGTTCGAATTTGTACATTTTTATTGGTTTGGGTCTCATTGAGGTGGTCCAATCAAGAGAAGCCATGTGGGCCAGTGTGAGGCCACCATGTGGCCTCCCGAGAGTGGCTCAAAAAATTGTTTGGAGTATCAACTGACCTCCATAGGATTAAAAAGCACAACCTTCCATAAGACAACAAAGCCCTCCACTGACCCACCTACTATGTTCCTTATTAAACCATGGTGCACGAAACTTATTTGAAGTTTAGTGGCAGAGGATTTGGGGGTCGGGCCCAGGGTTAACCCCTAGCCCCCTGTCCACCCAACCATAATACATGGAAAGCAGATAGGTTCCGGGGTTAACCCCAACCCCAACACTATATATTATACCAATGGAACATATGTTAAAAACATAACCAAAGTTTCAACAGAATGTGGGATACCTCCGATGGTTTATACATATTCCATAACACATGTGAACAGTTGCAATGACCACAGTTCAACGTAACTGGCGGTTAACATGGCAGTTCAATTCAATTTTTTTGGCATGTTAATCAAACTCAACCCACAGGACTAACCACAACGGAGACCACATTTTTGCAGAGGTTTTGTTTGGATTTTTGCACGGGTTTATCAAACATTAACCACCGGTGATTTTAATCCGACCATGATCCATCCATAGGTTCTTAGTGGCGTCAACCAGTTTGGCAGGTTTGTTCAAATTAACCCATAATCAATGACTCGTTTTGCACCAAATGACTCGCGTTCTTATTGGTTCATAGGGTAACATAGTCAATTTAATGATTTGAAAAATTGCACCTGAACTGACAGGAATCTTCCTAATGCGAGGCAAAATTGTTAGCCACAAAAGGTGGAATTTGTAGAATAGATAACATGTGGGTGTGAATTGGAGAACAATTAGTAGGAAAACTTCTCTGGAGCATAACTAAGTCAATTTTCGACCTTTTTGAGTGTAGAAGGAGTCCAACTATGGGTTTTTGACTGTTTTGGAGCCATTCGAGACATTGTTTTTGCATTCTGAGCAATGTAACTTGATGTAAACACATATTTTTTTAGCATAATGAAAGAGGCCAAACATTGGAAGTTGGACTAGAAGATGTAGCCCAAGAGGGTTGAACTCCTTCATAATTAGTTGTATTTTGTATGTTGTTATTGTACTAGTGTCTTCATTATTTTCTGCAAAACTGAGTTTAAAATCATTTTTATGTGTTAATGTAATTGACATAATATACAGACTAGCACAAATTGTTTTCGCTCTGCTAGGTTGCGTCGCGCTGCTGCAATGCTTGCGCCTCCTCTCTGAGCCTATGGCCTCTGGCCCGTCCTCCCCCACTCGCCATGTCCCCCCCGGATGCTAACCCAAAGGCGACCGCTGCTCAAATAGCATTCTCTACTCTCGTTAAGTCATTGCCGCCTCAACGCCCTCGTTCGACGATATCCAGGTTTGTAAAGAAGCTCGACGGTCTGCAAGAACTGATTCTTCCTCCTGCTCTTCCCCGTATGGCGGCTCTTTCACTAGTTGAAAGGGGACTCATAGGGAAATTAACTGGGCTTTGGCCCTCCCCGAAGACGGTGCAAAGGTGGATCGAAAGAAACTGGTCTGATAAGATTAATGGAAAAATCTCCATTCGCTTCTACGGGAAAGGGTATTTCACCTTCATTTCGAATCTAAAGAAGATAAGGATATGATATTTAGGAACGACCCATATTTCATGGATTCTAGAGGCTTGTACCTCAAAAAATGGACCCCGGACTTTGATCCTGTTGGCCGGATAAATCGATCTTGCGGACAAAACCGATCTCCCTAGTATCAGAAGATAGTCTAGCAACAAAAAAACAATTAAATATATCTTTCTCTAGATATATAACGATTTATAAGTAAATGCTACAAAGGTGTTACGATCCTATCTTGATCCAATGCTTGTTTGTAGTAGTTTTCCTTCAGTCGCCCGAAAGAGTTATCTTTGAAGATCTGCAATCATAAACAAAAAAACATCAAATAGCACATGCATAGCATATATTCATAAATCATATCTATTATGGTGATCAAGGAATCCATAAAATAAACAATTAGTTGACAGCTTATTGAGAAAAACAACTTATTTGTATTAAATTTGAAATAGTAGAAGAACCTTACAACCTTTTCAGCCTTGATGTTGAACAGGTCTTCCTGGGGTCCGAAGCAGGAATTTCCTCTACTCTGACAGGTTTTGCACTCTTCCAACAGAGATACATACAGGTATCTAATCTTTCCTCATAAAATCTCAGGTAAAGGAGTCTAAGTTCCAACAACACTTTACCTCAAATAACACTAAAGCTTGAAGTCCTCAATTTTCTAGTTCCTTAGTAACCCTTTGAGGCTGCCCTATGCCTCTTTTTATAGTGCAAAAGAGGAGGTTACAGTTCCACCTATGAAGGGATATAATCCTCCTTCAAAGGGATAAGCTCCTCACATCAAGGGGTTAGCTCCTTAAGGCATGGGATACGTGAACTTAAAACGAGTGGACTTGCCACCGCAAGATTCCTTCCAAAAGCTTCTAAAAATGACTGAAAGTGAGCTTTTTGAGTTTACTTGTGCCATTTTAATCTTTTACAGGGGTCTGCATCCTTAACAAAAAGAAAGTGCGGTCAGGTACGCAGGAGACATGACCATTATGTGTGGGACCGCAGGTAAGACAAAGAGAAAGTGCGATACTAGATTTTTAGAGACTTTTGAGAGATTTTCTCTTATTTTTAAGGCTTGACATGAGGGAATGATGTTTAAAGACTTGCAAAGGAGGAAAGTATGAGTGATAATGAGCTCATACATATAGCAAAATGTCAAGGTGACAATTTTCAGTGCAACATATTTCCCCCTAAAGTGCGAATTCTGTAATAGATGAAGATAGAGTCTGTCATGTATGAAGAGTGAAGTACATTATCATTTCAAGGATCATCCTATGGACACCCTAGTCAGAACCTGTAAAAACATTCAATGCAAAATATATATGTATACATATCATCGCTGAGGTAGGCATTCCCATACTCAGATCAAAACTAACTAGAAAACTGACTTAAACTGTTCTGATACAAGAATGATTTTTCAATACATCAAAAATATAGACAAGTGTAGACACAGTATGGATGCAGCCAACAGTTTATGAATATTCCACTATATAAATGAATAAAAAAATTCCTCGCAGCCTGGATGGTAGAAACTAGATCCAGGGTCTTGATTTCCGCTTCTCGAACTTGTACGATTCTATCCATGTGAATGAATGTGTCGAAGTCGAACATGGTAGAAACCACTTGATTACTAGTCAATAATGTGAATTGTTAAAAAGTGTGAGAGTAACCACCAGTAATGTAAATGGACCTCAAAGTACTCAGTACAATCCATGAAATGTGAATGAATAAGTTGAAGTCAAACATGTCACGGAATCATTCGATCGAAGGTCAATGATGCAACCTATCGTCAAAGGCGAGAAACCTGCCATTGAGGCATGCATATTTCAAGGTAATGATGATTTCTATATCGACTTCCTATATAATGAGCTATCGTCGATAGAAATTTATTCATTATAGGCAAGCCCACAACACGAAATCATAGATCAAGTTTTGAAGAAATATATTGGCAAGGACTGACTCAGGATGGTCAAAATGGAAGACAAATATTTCGAAAATGAATGGTTTGTTTGAACTGCCTTCTTGAACACATAACGACACTGCAGACGGCTTGGTGACAATTGACCCAAAGCTAATACCCAGAAACCGACTGAAGATTTTCAATATGGTTTGATTAACTGTTAGGCAAAGGATTTTCCCAACCCAGGTGAACAAAAGTGTCGTGTTCAAGAGTGGTTAACGGTTTTCTGAAAATCAAAATGTAACAAACAGTTTCGTTTCTCTCCCTTTTCCCCCACCATTTTTGGAAAGTACCTCTTTATTTTTGACAAGCTTGAGAAGGATAACATTTCTTGTTTATAAGCTCATCCTTCGAATGAGTCCAACTTAGTTTAAAATTTGAACCCTAAGAAGGAGTGGTTCGTTCCTGCTTAAAATTGAACAGGTCCTTTACTGTCAAATTTTAACGAGTCCAGTATAGGAGAAACTTGGTGTTTTTTCAATTTTAGGGAGTCAGAAGAAAAAAATTAAGAAAACTCGATGGGTGTACTTTTTCGTAAATTTAGTCTCTCGAGCCCGAAAAAGGATAAAATAATGTGGGAGAGAACTCTATTGACCATAATTAGTCAATGTATACCTTTTTCGTAAATAGTCCATTTCAGTCTGTAAAAGGGGTAAACTTATACTGAAGGGAAGATCATTCATTTATTTTAACGAGTTCGAATAATCAAGTGCTCGGAATCTTTTCAATTTTCGAGAGTCTAAAAAGGGCTTAAAAGAGGACTCCAGGGTTTATCTTTTTCGTAAGTTTTAATTAGTTCGAAAAAGGGATAAAAATGTACTCATGGTTTCACTTTTTCTGTAAAATTTAACGAGTTCGAAAAAGTGATAAAAATGTACTCATGTGGCCAACTTTAAATTTAATTTATGAGCAGGAAAAGATGAAAAGAACTCGATATTTTCATGTGTTTTACGAGAATGAAAGATAGCAAAATAATCTCGGGATTTTCATGATTTTAACAAGTCTTGAAAATAATAACCAAAATGGACTCAAGATAGGTTTCATTTTTACAAAAGCTTGAAACATAGAAAACTATGCTTTAGATAGGTTTTAATGCCTCCTAAGCGTAATCTGTGAGAACGCATGCCCCCCAACTTCATTTCATTCAACTAAATAGACTACTGGTAATTAATAGCTGGATGTAATGAAGGTTCATTTACGAGATCATATGAAAGACTCGACCTAAAATTGTAAAAAAACTATGCAAAAACTGAAATAACTAACCTAAATATATGACTTAACATTTACGAGATCTAGTCAAAGACTCGACTCAATTAGGGGAGGATTTGTTTCATTTTTTAATGAGCTTGACACAGGAAAAGAACTATGCTCATGCCAACGTGTTTCATTTTTTAACGAGGTTGACACAGTAACAGAAACTATCCTCACCTAAATGTTTCATTTTTAACAAGGTTGACACAGTAAAAGAACTGTCCTCAAATCTACTCTCTACAATCTACCTATATAACCTACTGATTCATTTTTTAATGAGGTTGACACAGGAAAATAACTGTCCTCATACCTGATTCATTTCTTAATGAGGTTGAATCAGTAACAGGAACTATCCTCTAACCAACTGATTCATTTTTTAACAAGGTTGACACAATAAAAGGAACTATCCTCATAAGAACCTGTTTCATTTTTTAACGAGGTTGACACAGGAAAAGAACTTTCCTCTTAGAAGCTTGTTTCGTTTTTTTTAATGAGCTTGACACAAGAAAAGGAACTATGCTCTCAACTAACTGATTCATTTTTTAATGAGGTTGACACAGTAAAAGGAACTATCCTCACACTCACTGATTCATTTTTTAACGATGTTGACACAGTAAAAGGAACTCTCCTCATGAGCCACTGATTCATTTTTTTAATGAGGTTGACACAGTAAAAGGAACTATCCTCGGTGACTTGATCATGGCTTCCAACTGGAAGAAACACGTGCCAATGGACACACCTTGATCATGGCTTCCAAGAGGTCTTCATCAGAAGGAAGAACAATTCTATGGAAGGAACACATGTCAAGGGACTCAAAAGGGATAAGAACATTGTGTTCAAATAATCCCATATAGTTTTCCATGTCAATTACCAGATCTAAGTCATAGGAAGTCGAGCAAACAGTGAGAGGCTCGCTTACATCAGTAACTAAAAACATGGGACTAGTTGCCACATAATTAATCCGTGGCGGGGTAGATCCCACTTTCGTATGAGGAACATTCAGGGATGTTGGATTATTGGTAGTTGAATCAAGACTAGGGAACGAAATCTGGTCTACAGTCACAATATTTCCATTGTGAGGGAAAGACATCACGCGAAAGAGTGTCGATACGAAAACTTTCATTGCATAGACATAGTCTCGCCCAAGGAGTAAATTGAAATCCAAGGGGCCTCGAACTACCATAAGATCAATGCAGACAGTTTTACCTTCCAAATTAATAGAAAAATTAGGAAGGATCCCTAAAGGTTCACTAATCGTTCTGTTAAAAGCTTTCAGATTCTGCGTAACAGGCACAAGCTGAGGGGAACCCAAAGCTTTCCAAGCAGTTGAGAATAAAATACTAACATAAGCACCTTCATCTACATGTGTGTGGCATATGCTCCTACCACGAGCCTTCCCAATGATTTGGAAAGGGATGGAGGAAGGAAGACGAGGTTCTGTCAGTCTATTCCAATCAAAGGAAAAGACCTCAGTACTTGGAGGGCGTTCTGTAGAAACAGGTGAAATGCCCCCTAAAGTAGAAGAATCTGATGTAACAAGAAGAACTTGAGCGGTATGAAGTTCACTCGCTTCAGGGAGAGTGGGATCGACCAAATGGGAAATTGAGTCGACCACTTGATCAACTAATGGATCATCAACCTGAGTGATATGTGTTTCACTCTTCAATGGAAGAGTGGGATTGACTGTAATTGTAATAAGATCAATCACTCCGTCAGTTGACGGTAGGTTGGGAGAAAGTTGACAGTAACCATTTGGAAGTTCTTGTTGTGGAACAGTAAGGTTTTCCAACAATTTCGAGGCTTCATCCATGTGAGGGAAAATGTGCTTTTGATGACTCCCTTTGCACAACTTACAAGGAAACCTAACTTTACCCTTTTTCCCAGGAACCTAACTATCACTGGTTGATGGATTAACGGAAAGTTGATGGGATTTTTCTGACCATACTTCCAAGACTTTCAGAATACCGAGACAATTGATAAGGAAGTGGTCACCCTTACAAAGCCTGCAAGGGTATTTGGGTTTACGATGCATGTTAGAGGTTTCCTTAACACTACTAACACTTGTAGCCATGGTTGGTTGGTTGACTTCTTTCTTATATTGCTTCGTCTTCTTCTTCTTCTTCCCTTTCTTCTTCTTCTTAGTCACCTGGTTACTAGCATTAAGGTTTTTACCAAGCGAAGAGGAAGAAATGGAGGAAGAAATATTGGGCAAAGAAGGTAAAGGGTCAACAGAAGGTTGGTGATGTTGAGATGATGAACTCTATTGAGGTGAAGCATTCGGTTGAGGTGGAACAATTGGAGTATTCGGGGTCAACGAAGTTGAAAATAACCATATCGGTAAACCTATTGTAAATCCAGGTAATGACAATGTAGCCATATAAGGAGGACCAACATTTCCAAAGCAAGGAAAAGTACTAGGATTCTCGTTAAGAGGGGTTCCTTGGTTGGTAAATTCCAGAACAATTGCCATTATATTCAACTTTAGTAAATTTTATTAACAATTTAAAAATAAAATTAACAATTCACAATTCACACCTAAAAAATAAAATTCACAAATCACACCTATGGTCTATAAAAGTAAAAGCAAACAAATGAACACACACTATCAAATCTAGGAGTCAAACCACACACAAAGAGTAGATTCCCACACTAAAAACACTAGTTGGTGATGAAATCCAACATCGTAGAATTTTAATGCAGAAATGGTGGTTGGAACAGTTACCTCAAAAACCTGCTTAATGAAACAGACTGGTGCAAGTTTCTCCACTATGCCATCTTGAGTGAAGATAACCCTCCGGAGAGTCTAAGTGAGTCTAGTCGACGTCTGCTCCAGGTACAGTGGGATCTTCCCTCCACCATCACCTTGGGAAAGAATCCTATAGATTATGACCACTAAGGTTACCAACTAAGGTTACCAACAGAAACAAATATACTTGGGGGAATAGTCTACGATCCGACACACACGCAAGGGCAGAGTAACAAAGCTCAATCCCCTTGAAGGCTCCTTGACATAATCCAAGGTTTACCGACAAGTGACCCCAGGCTCCTCGACAATGGTCAATCCAAGGTTTATCGTTGTTAATACATGTATATATTCTATCGTTCCCAATGAGGAAGGATTGATTACCTCACTAGTTCGGATATGATCTCGTGCTTAACTCCTTTAAGAGGCTTCCCAGAGCATACATGCAACAATTGGAATTTTTCCTACCGCAAGATCGACTACTTGTTTGTTTTACTTGCTTTCGAAAGTTAACTAGAACCTATTCCAAAACACTAATCATGAGCTAGATTGGTGGAAAGAGCCCTAAAAATGTAAAAATTACTAGATGAATTTTAATTAAGTGTTGTGTTATTTGGGCTGTTATTACTCAAAGTGTAAATGGATATGAAACCAATGGTGTTATGACCCGACCCAAAACTGAATGCAATCGAATATGATAATGTAATATTTTCAATTCGATGAATCCTAAATAAAGTAACGAAAGAGTTTCCATTCACTTGCAACAATGCAAAAAATTGATCAATAAGAGAAAATATAACAAATTATCTAATGCACTAATTTCATTAAGAAAAACTAATGCTAATCAATTAAAAACAATTTTTTTTTGTGTTTTTAAAACAAGCATAAAAACATGTAAATTAAAATAAAAGAAAACTGATCTAAATCTATGATTGATTTTTCAGAATGTAAAAAATGCAATTGTAATCTATGCACAATTCACTTGAAAAGTATGCAAATGTAATCTATGCACATTTTTCACTCATATTCTGAAAATGAGAATTCTAATTATGCAAATGTGATCTATGCAAGAGAATTCTCAAACACAAGATGATTCTAATGTAATCTAAGAACCAATCAAGTGTAAGTAAAGAAAATTGGGTGAGAGTTCCAAAGATCAAAAAATAAAAACACTCAAAGGCGATTAACACTCATACTGAGACAAACCTCCAAGTAATGAACAAAGGAAATCAGATTAATAATTTCTCAAAAAAGAGACTCAAAA
Organism: Pinus albicaulis; assembly: GCA_034641835.2. NCBI lineage: Eukaryota > Viridiplantae > Streptophyta > Pinopsida > Pinales > Pinaceae > Pinus > Pinus albicaulis. The sequence continues at coordinate 766,366,851 of CM076582.1, read as the reverse complement.
CACCCAATTAACTTAACAGAGATTGATGAGATAAAAAATTGCCGAAAGAAACTCATAAACAAGGCTTTTTGATAGAAAAATATAGATCTGGGTAGATGCTAAGAATCCTAAATTAAATCTAAACTCAAACTGGAAGGAGAAGTCTTAAGTTTTTCAAAAATTTGATAGGGTCCGCAGACTCCAGAGCAAACAGGTGTGGTCCCGCATTGGTTACTCAAGGAAAGTGCGGAGATGCCCGCACTGTGTGTGAAGACAAAGTGCGGTCCCCAAAAAACTTCAAGAAAAACAAAAAATACTTCAAAAATTTTCAAAGAAAAGTAAATCTAAGCTACCCAAGCCAGTATAAATCAATCAAAAACCAGAAAAAACCATTTTCTCAAATCAAAATAAAAGAAAAACCAAAAATCAAATTCTTTCCCGAGTGGAGTCGCCAATTTGTTGGCCAGATAAATAAATCTTGCGGACAAGACCGATCTCCCTCGTGTCAGAAGATAGTCTAGCAACAAATAGACAATTAAATCTATATTTCTCTAGATATATAATGATTTATAAGTAAATGCTACAAAGGTGTTACGATCCTACCTTGATCCAACGCTTGTTTGTAGTAGTCGTCCTTCAGTCGCCCGAAAGAGTTATCTTCGAAGATCTGCAATCACAAGAAAAAAAACATCAAATAGCACATGCATAGCATATATTCATAAATCATATCTATTATGGTGATCAAGGAATCCATAAAATAAACAATTAGTTGACAGCTTATTGAGAAAAACAACTTATTTGTATTAAATTTGAAATAGTAGAAGAACCTTACAACCTTTTCAGCCTGGATGTTGAACAGGTCTTCCTGGGGTCCGAAGCAGGAATTTCCTCTACTCTGACAGGTTTTGCACTCTTCCAACAGAGATACATACAGGTATCTAATCTTTCCTCATAAAATCTCAGGTAAAGGAGTCTAAGTTCCAACAACACTTTACCTCAAATAACACTAAAGCTTGAAGTCCTCAATTTTCTAGTTCCTTAGTAACCCTTTGAGGCTGCCCTATGCCTCTTTTTATAGTGCAAAAGAGGAGGTTACAGTTCCACCTATGAAGGGATAGAATCCTCCTTCAAAGGGATAAGCTCCTCACATCAAAGGGTTAGCTCCTTAAGGCATGGGATACGTGAACTTAAAACGAGTGGACTTGCCACCGCAAGATTCCTTCCAAAAGCTTCTAAAAATGACTGAAAGTGAGCCTTTTGAGTTTACTTGTGCCCTTTTAATCTTTTACAGGGGTCTGCATCCTTAACAAAAAGAAAGTGCGGTCAAGTACGCAGGAGACATGACCATTATGTGTGGGACCGCAGGTAAGACAAAGAGAAAGTGCGATACCAGAGTTTAGATACTTTTGAGAGCTTTTCTCTTATTTTTAAGGCTTGACATGAGGAACTGATGTTTCAAGACTTGCAAAGGAGGAAATTATGAGTGATAATGAGCTCATATAGATAGCAGAATGTTAAGGTGACAATTTTCAGTGCAACAGATCCTGAGCTGGATGTCCCCAGCACGATCCCAGTTTGGGTCTGGCTTCCTCATCTTCCCCTCCATTGTTGGGGAGATGAATCGGTCCAAGCCATTAGGAATGCCATTGTAAATTTTATTGATCGCAGTGAGCCAAAGGAAAATATGCAAGCATGTACCTGAATATACCTTGAGTTAGATATCAACAAAGGTCTCCCAGAGGCCATCAAGCTCAAAGTGGACAACTGGACTCATATTCAACAGTTGGATTATGAACAGATCCCTTTCAAATGCAAGGTATGTCACAAATATGGCCATTTCACCAACCGATGCTCTAAATTAGTTGATGTTGAAAATGCTTCGCAAGATGAAAAATGGGAAATGGTTAAAAAAAAGAAGACAATCTCTAACCCTAAGACTAACCCTGCCACAGCTCCTCCCAAAGCTAATCTAAAAACATCTTCCTCGCTTTCCTCCTAAGATCTTCCTCCCCTAAATGCTTCTCCCCCTATTCCACCCCCTCCCCCTCCAAAGACCACCCTGCAATCATCTAACCCCTTTTCTTCCATTTCCCCCACTGATGATGACCCTCCTCTCTCCATATCTCAAATTGAAACCAATGATGCCTCCCCTCCCCCTCTTGATCTCCCTTCCCTCCCCCAAGACCCCCCCTCAGCTAGAACAATCAGGAATTCTTCCAAAGAGCATGGAGAAAATCTAGAAGCACATAAAAAGCAAGGACCGGGAAGGAGGTCCATAAAGCAACAGAGGGATGAAAGCGCACAAAAAGACATAGCCATGGGAACACAAAACGCCATAGAAACCTACATCTTGGGACAAATCAGCAAAGAGGTGACACATAAGGAACAAGGAGGGTGAGTAACTCTCCGTACCACCTATACCCAATGATGAAAACCCTATCTTGGAATAGTAGGGGATTCGGGCACCCCTCCAAAATCAATGCTCTAAACGATCTGATAGTCATGAGAAGCAAAAAATTATAATGTTACAAGAAACCAAGCAAGGACAACAAGAAATGAAAGGAATCATTGATAAAATCAAGCAGTATGAAGGCCTCATATCCGAATCAAGGGGTGCTTCTGGGGGTCTTGCCACCCTTTGGAACCACAGTGTTTGGGTACATAAACATAATACAACCAGCCAGTATTGGATCAAAGTCACTTTAGAGAGCTTAGCAGATAGCAAAAGTATTTTCATCTACAATGTCTATGTGCCAAATCACTATAGAGACAAAGAACAATGTTGGAATACCCTCAAGACAGATATAGATGAAGAAGAGAACATCAATATTATTCTTGGCGGATACTTCAATCTCATACTCCATTCCAATGAGAAAAGAGGAGGTTGTTTTTCTCATGATCCTTACAGGACACAGTTGGAATCCATCATGCAGGATCACGATTTAGTGGATGTAGTTCCTAAAAATCGCAGATTTACCTAGAGTAATAGAAGATTGGGAAAGGACAATATCATGGAGATATTAGATAGGATTATGGTGGATGTATCCTTCCTCTCATCTTACTCCATCGCCTTTGCTGTAGTTCTCCCCTACTCAGTGTCTGATCATTATCACACATCTCTCATTCTTGAAACCCAATGTCCATTAGGGCCCATTCCATTTAAATATAGCCATTGTGGAACAACATCTTAGCAGCCAACCAGATTGTTCGACACACTTGGAACCAACATATAGAAGGATTTCCAGGATACATATGGGAAAACAAGCTGAAGAGGACCAAAATCGCCTTGAAAGAATGGGAAAAATTACATTACAGAGAACCAGAGAGGGTTCAATTAGAAATAAAAAACAAGTTGGAGAACGTCCACAGCATGATCGAAGAAAGTGAACTCTCAACAAAACACCGGGCGCTCGAAGGAAACCTCTACTTTCAGCTATATCATGCCAACAGAGCGGAGGAGCAAAAATGGAGAATAAAATCGAGATAGCTATTGCTATAAGGAGTTGACAAGAACTCCACCTTTTTCCACAAACAGGCCACTGTTAGGAAGATCAGAATAATATCATCTCCATCACCGATGCTGAAGGTCATCTTCAAACCACTCAAAATGGCATTAAAAAAGTTGCATCAGAACATTTTTGCGCCCTTTTAACTGAGAAAAAAGATGCTAAAGATTATTCTGATCTTCTCCAGCATCTTCCCACTGAGATCAATGAGGAAATAAATAAAAATATTAAAGGGGAAATTGAAGAAGAGGAGATTCAAAGAGTGATCTAGACACTCCAATCAGACAAAGCCCCCAGCCTAGATGGATTCTCCATCAGCTTCTACAGAGCATACTAGGGAATAATAAAAAAAGATCTCGTTAATATGATAAAATGGGCCCAACGCAAGAGAAAAATCGGAGGCTACAACAACGCCACCCATCTCACCTTCATTCCAAAATAGAATCGACCTATTGAGATTGCAACAAGATGATGAGCTTAGTGAAAAGAGTCGCCTTCACTAAGTGGGCCCGCAGGCTATTTTTGGCGCAAGTCTATGTTTAGACTGTCTATTTTTAGACATGTCGATCATATTCTATGAGTTGCAGTATGCTATTTGTGGATGGTTGGTCAAGTTGGAAAAATATATGGACTTCTATTTTTAGACATATTGGGCGGAATCTATTTTTAGATTGTCAGTCTAAAAATAGATATGTCGAATATTATTAGCTCTTAATAATATTTGGACTCTAAACATTAACTTATTCTCTTGGAGCACTTCAGTTAAGTGCACAGATGTGGCACAAGAGCTGACAGAAGGAATTATGCTATTCTTGAGGGTTAAGTGGAGCTATTTCATGGAGACTTCAATTATAACTCATGTGACAGATTTTGGTGGAGTGTTAGAAGTAGTTGGTGGAGTTGTGTTCAGTTTAACTCAGTTAGACACAGTTGATCTAGTTGTATCTAGTCTAACTGATTGATACACAAGTGAGAGTGGTGTGAATTAATTAATAATTAATTCACTAAATATTAACTCATTAATCAACTTAAGAATACATCAGTTAACTACAGTGCATGGACAGTTTTAGTGGAGACCAGTGGAGAGATAGGTGAAAGGGAAAGATGACTATCAGTTGTGACTATAGTGATGCATTGATTACATCCAACACAGAGTAGAGATGCCAATGATGATTGCGTGAGAAAGGCTAGACAATTCAAGTTCATTCAGAGCCATTCTTCAGCAATGATTACGCAGTAGAGGCAGGCTAGCAAGTGGCAAAGATCGGTGCATGGATTTACTAGATCGGGCCTGATTAGTGTGTAGCGATTGTATTGTAATGGGAGCTTGATATGATCAGCTTTGCATGAGGATTTTTACATGATCTCTATGACATATATTATATATAGATAGTTGGGGTTTTTATCTTCAGGCTTTCCCATTAAAACACTTTGTTCATATGTGTGAATTTTTATGGTTTCAATGTGTGCGTGCAATTGATTTAATTTCCGCATATGATGATAAATAGTAGAAGAGATTATGTATTGTGCATGAAGTTAAAATAGTGTGTGATCAGGAGAATCTTGGATATATAACGCATTAGTTATATAATTTCTACATGGTATCAGAGCTATATTGATCATTGGAGAAATTGCAAATCATTGAAGCAGTTGAGTTTTGTGCTGGTGGAATTCGAATTTGTAGCAGTGTTTTCTTGGTGTCAAAGTTGAGATGTCTTTCAACGGATTGAGATTGGAGTATGCCCTTGAGGGCAGATTGAATTATATTGCATGGAAGGACAGGATGGAGGCGGTGCTAGAGGATAATGGGTTGAAGGAGTTCATAGATGCAGAAATTCCAAAACCTGCTTCTAGCGATGCCGCCGCACTTGATGCATGGCAAAATAAGATAGAAAAGTGTCGAAGAATTCTGTTGGAAGGTGTGAAGGATCACATAGTGTCCAGCGTTCATGGTAAAGCTTCTCCATTCTTGATGTGGAAATATTTTACATACTTGTTCCAAAGAAAAAGCGACCAGAGGAAGTTGGCGCTTAAATACAAGCTCAGGAAATAAAAATGGAGAAGGGCGAAAGTATACCCAAGTACCTCACGAAGTTTTTCCAGTGCAGGGATGAGCTGGGAAGTGTGGGGGTTACTGTAGATGAAGAGGACTTGGTGAGATTGGCTCTCCTTGGGCTTCCAAAGGGTTGGCATTCCTATAAGGACTCTGTCAATGGTCAGGAGAAACTACCGGGATGGGAGCGACTTTGGTCGGATCTTATGCAGGAGGAGATAAGGTAGAGTACCAGGGATGAATCTTCATCGAAGAATGAAGATGAAGAAAATTGTGCTTTGGCTTCCAAAGCAAGGAATTGGAAGGGAAAGAAAAATCCTTCTCAATCCGGTGCGAAAGGCAAGAAGCAGGACATGTCTAAGGTGAAGTGCTTTCACTGTCACAACACGGACATTATGCCACTAATTTTCCACGGAAGAAGAAAAATAATTAGGCTACTGGATCTGCAGCTGGAGAGGTTTTAGCCTCATAGTTTGAGCTGAATTTTTCACTGATAGCATGCTTTCTTTCAAGTGTGATTGGATCAGTGTGGTTTCTTGACAGTGGTGCGTATTTCCATATGACAGGAGACAAAGATTTGTTTACTGATCTGGATGAGAAGGATCTTGGAGTGCACATAGAGATGGGCGATGATGGTAGATATAGTGTGACTGGTATCGGGACCATTTCCTTTGAGAGGGAGTCTGGAAAACCTTTCATCTTGAATGATGTCATGCATGTTCCAGGATTGAAGAAGAATCTGATGTCTGTGGCGATGTTGGAAGACAAGGGATATGATGTTGTCTTTAGCGAGGGAAAGGCTTTCCTATGCACTAAGGCAACTGGTGAAACCTGAAGGATAGGGGTTCGAGTTAAGAACCTTTATCAATTGCAGGTAGATGGCTGCACAACAATGGAAGGTGAAGTAGAATGAGTGGTGAGCCGTGATGAGGGCGAATTTTGGCACAGGAGATTGGGCCACCTTCACCATGGTGCTTTAAAAATTTTGCAGCAGATTTCTACTAGGCTTCCCAAGGGTACATTTGCGCAGTCAGATTAGTGCAAGGGATGTACTTTGGGAAAATTTGTGAAAGCCACCTTTCATGAGAAGGATAGTCGCGCCACGACGATCCTTGAGAGAATTCACACATACGTGTGTGAACCTTTCTCAGTAGCTTCGACAACAAAGAACAGGTATTATGTGATATTTGTTGATGAATTTTCTCGTAAGTGCTGGATATTCTTCATGCAGAAGAAGAGCGAGACATTCTCAAAGTTCTGTGAGTTCAAGGCATTGGTGGAGAAAGAGTTGGGGAAGTAGGTGAAGGCTCTTAGGAGCGATAATGGTTGTGAATTCATCTCTGGAAAATTCAAAGACTTTTGCAGCGCAGAAGGAATTCAAAGAGAGCTCATAGTGCCTCATAACCCACAGCAGAATGGGGTCGTGGAGCGAAGAACAGAACGATCGTGGGTGTTGCACAAGCGATGTTGCATGATCAGGGCCTTCCCATACACTAGTGGGCTGAAGCATGCAACACTGCGGTTTATGTGCAAAACCATTGTCCTCATAGAGTACTAGGCATGAGTACACTCGAAGAGGCGTTTTCTGGTAAGAAGCCTGATATTTCTCATTTGAAGATTTTTGGCTCATCTGTTTACATTCATGTGACGAAGGATGCCAGGAAGAAGCTGGAGCCGACCGCAGAGGTTGGAATATTTGTGGGGTACACAGAAACACCCCACAACTATCGTGTGTATTTTCCAGACATTCAAAAGACTGTTGTGCGATGGGATATCAAATTTCATGAGGATAAAGCCATGAAGTGTTCACTTGAGAGGGAGCTACGCTTGCATGCAAATGAGGAGCTATTAGTTCCTAAGGATGAGCCTCAGGATGTGGATCAGCCACAAGAGGAGGTTCATGGAGTGGAAGAAACCACTCATGCAACACCAACCATCAGAGGGCGGAAGCAGAATTATAGTTTCTGTTGATCGAATCATGATGCAAAATATGTATCGTAGGAGCCCCTACATCATAGCGCACGCAGAGACAATCACCTGACCGATATACTAGATACATGGCTCTGATGAGCAAGTGTATCGTGACAGAACCATCTTCTTTTGAGGAATTTGTGAAGGACCCTGCGTGGGTAGATGCCATGGTGGAAGAGTATGATTCGATCATCAAAAACAGTGCATGGGAAATTGTCCCAAGGCCGGAAGGGAAATCAGTGGTAGGTTCGAGATGGATCTACAAAGTGAAGAAAGCTTCTGATGGGAGCGTCGAGAAGTACAAGGCAAGATTTTTTGCCCAATGCTTCTCACAGATCGAGGTGATTGACTATGAGGAAACCTTTGCACCTGTCGCAAGGTATTCCTCCATATGGAGCATCCTAGCTCTCTCAGCGCAGATGGGGTGGCACATTCATCAGATGAATGTGAAGACTGCATTCCTCAACGAAGTCATTGAGGAGGAGGTGTTCATAGAGAAGCCTAAAGGTTTCAAGATCTTCAGCAGCGAGTCGCATGTGTGCAGGCTCAAAAGAGCATTGTATGGGCTGAAACAAGCACCTCGTGCTTGGTACACACGGATAGACAATTATTTCACCAGACATGGATTCTCCAAGAGTGAGGCAGATCCGAACCTATACTAGATTTTGGTGGAGGGTAAGTTTCTGATCATTGTACTTTATGTAGATGATTTAATTTTTATGGGTGATGAACTGTTGATACACTCGTGCAAGGTTGATATTGCAAAGAAGTTTGAGATGAAGGACTTGGGCCTCCGTCATTATTTCCTGGGATTGGAAATTTGGCAGCACAGTGATGGATTGTTTGTGTCTCAAGGCAAGTATGCCCAGGAGATACTGGAGAAGTTCAACATGCAAGGATGCAAGCCTATCGACACTCCTCTTCCTAGTGGTTGGAGGAAAGAGGATGCTACATCGGCAGAGGTAGTGGATGCCACTGTTTACTGACAGTTGGTTGGTTCGCTCATGTATCTAGTCAATACATGACCGGACATATGCTATGTTTTTAACCAGCTTTCACAAGCTATGGTTAAGCCTACCAAGCTCTTTTGGAAGGCAGGGAAGCATGTATTGAGGTATCTCAGAGGCACATCGGGATATGGATTATGGTACAGACAGTTGGATGAGGTGAAGCTACATGGCTTCACGAATGCAGATTGGGCAGGGAGCCCAACAGATAGAAAGAGCACATCTGGAGGGGTTTTCAGTATCGGGTCTACAACAGTTTCTTGGTACAGAAGGAAATAGAGATCCGTGGCACTCAGTTCAGTGGAGGTCGAGTACATGGCAGCAAGTTTGGCTACATGTGAGGCTATATGGATGAGGAAGATCCTGGTCGGATTGTTCGGTTCACACTTAGATCCTACTGTGATATATTGTGATAATCGGAGTTGCATTAAACTTTCGGTTAATCCAGTATTTCATGATAGATCTAAACACATTGACATCCGGTATCATTATATCAGATATTGTGTGCAGCAGAAGACCATGTTACTTTCTTACATTCCCATGGAGGATCAGGATGCAGATATCTTGACGAAGGCGCTCACCAGGAGAAAATTCGAATACCATAGAGGCAGGATCGAGGTGGCAGATAATCCCTATCTTGTTGAGAGGGAGTGTTGAGACTGCAACAAGATGATGAGCTTAGTGAAAAGAGTCACCTTCACTAAATGGGCCTGCAGGCTATTTTTGGTGCAAGTCTATTTTTATACTTTGTCTATTTTTAGACATGTCAATCATATTCTATGAGTTGCAGGATGCTATTTGTGGATGGTTGGTCAAGTTGGAAAAATAGATGGACTTCTATTTTTAGACATATTGGGTGGAATCTATTTTTAGATTGCTAGTCTAAAAATAGATATGTCGAATATTATTAGCTCTTAATAATATTTGGACTCTAAACATTAACTTATTCTCTTTGAGCACTTCAGTTAAGTGCACAGATGTGGCACTGGAGCTGACAGAAGGAATTACGCTATTCTTGAGGGTTAAGTGGAGCTATTGCATGGATACTTTAGTTATAACTCATGTGATAGAGATTGGTGGAGTTGTAGAAGTAGTTGGTGGAGTTGTGTTCAATTTAACTTAGTTAGACACAGTTGAGCTAGTTGTATCTAGTATAATTGATTGATACACTAGTGAGAGTGGTGTGAATTAATTAATAATTAATTCACTAAATATTAACTCATTAATCAACTGAAGAATACATCAGTTAACCACAGTGCATGGATAGTTTCAGTGGAGACCAGTGGAGAGATAGGTGAAAGGGAAAGATGACTATCAGTTGTGACTATAGTGATGCATTGATTGCATCCAACACAGAATTGATATGCCAATGAGGATTGCGTGAGCAAGGCTAGACCAATTCAAGTTCATTCAAAGCCATTCTTCAGCAGGGATTACGCAGTAGAGGTAGGCTAGCAAGTGGCAAAGATCGGTGCATGGATTTACTAGATCGTGCCTGATTAGTGTGTAGCGATTGTATTGTACTGAGAGCTTGATATGATCAATCCAGGTTGAAATTTGTTACATGATCTCTATGACATATATTATATACAGATAGTTGGGGTTTTTAGCTTCAGGCTTTCCCGTTAAAACACTACATATGTGTGAATTTTTACGGTTTCAATGTGTGCATGCAATTGATTTAATTTCCGCATATGATGATAAATAGTAGAAGAGATTATGTATTGTGCATGAAGTTAAAATAGTGTGTGATCAGGAGAATCTTGGATATATAATGCATTAGTTATATAATTTCTACACGACCATCATCCTTCTCTCGATTTCAGCCCATCTCTCTTTGTAATTCTTCCTATAAAATCCTGACCAAAATCCTAGCTACGCATCTTAAACCCCTCCTCCCCTCTCTCATCTCTGAAAATCAAGGAGGCTTCTTGGCCAATAGACAAATTTTTGACTCCATTCTTCTTGTCCAAGAGGCTATACATTTTATCCTATCTAGAAAAGAAAAAGGATTCATATTAAAGCTGGATTTGGCCAATGCCTTTGACCGAGTCAGGAATTATTTCCTTTTTGTTGTCCTAAAGAAAATGGGATTTTCCACACCCTTCCTCGACCTTGTCAAAGCTTGCATTTCCGGGCCTTGGATCTCTCCTCTCATCAATGGTAGACCTGGACCATCTTTTCAATCATATCGAGGATTAAGACAAGGCTGCCCTCTTTCGCCTTACCTTTTCATCTTGATGGCTGAGTCCTTCAGCAAGGCCTTGTATTACAAATGCCATGTTGGTCTTATCACTGGCATTAAATTTGGGAATGGAGTCAAAAACATGAACCACTCTCAATTTGTAGACGACACTCTGCTAATGGGAGGAGCTTCTAACATCATAGCCCGTCGTTTCAAAACCCTCTTGGAAAAAGACACGAGCTACTCTGGAGGTATGGTCAATCATCTCAACAGATGCATCTATGGTTGGAACACCTCAGCTCAATCTCTTCATAGAATTTCCAGCACTTTTGGGGTACCTTGCAAGTTGGACTGGGGGCATTTCTCTTATCTACACATGCCAGTGAGTGCTGGCACTTTGAAAGCTGAAGTATGGGACACTATCATAGACAAAATGAAAAAGAAAGTGCAGCAATGGGGATCCTCTTGGCTTAACACAGTAGGTTTCTTAATCCTTCTTAAATTAGGTCTTTCTTCTTTGCCCTTATATCAATTTACTCTTTTACAAGCTCCTGTCAGCTTTCATCATAAAGTGGAAGCTATCATCCGTCACTTTCTTTAGAAAGGGGGGAAAAATGAAAGAAGGAAATACGACCTCATAAATTGGAAGTAGGTCATCCAAACCCAGGAGAATGGAGGACTGGGAATTCGATCACCAAAGCTTCTCAATCTAGCTTTTGGTGGAAATATCGTGTGGAGACTCATTAGTGGAAAGTCTGCATGGTGGAAAAGTGTGCTGGAAATCAAATATCTCAATTCTTCAAGGCAACAACTCTTGGATCATGATATCCCTATCAGAACTTGCTCTAAAATCTGGGGGCTATGAAAAAAATCAATTTCCTTTCTTGCTCAAAATATTTCCAAGGTTCCCAAGGGTGGCAACAATATCAAAATTGGAGCATCGAATTATGGGCCGGCAACCCATTAGCAACAGACCTGGAACTCATCAAATTTTATCTTTTCTAGGCAACATGGGGATCCATAGGTTGGACCAAATATCTCAGTGGGACACTCACTCTCAGCTTTGTTTAAGGTGGCTATTTCCTAAAGTTCCCAATTACCTTGAGGCAAGTCTTGCTGCCCTTCAAACACACCTCCATGGCATTGCCCCTATCAAAAGTAGTAGCGAAAATGGCTTCCGTTGGGACCCCTTAGGCTCCAACTACACTGTCAAAGCTGCTTACCATCACATATGTAGCACTGAATATCCCATGCCCATATGGGAAAATTGGAAAACAACTTGGAAATCGGAGACCCTCCTTAAAATAAAATACTTTATTTGGGTTCTGCTAAAAGGGAAAGTTCTAAACTCAGACAATCTTAAAAAACGAGGTATAATTGGCCCATCTCGCTGCCCAAACTGTCACACAGCTGAAGAAACCATCCAGCATATATTTATTGACTTTCCTTTTGCCACTGTCTGTTGGAAGGAATTTTTTCCGAACACCCATCTCCCTTGGGGTACCCATAGCTCCATTGTCAAAGTTTTTCATTTATGGAAAAAGAACTATCCTTGGCAACAAAAGAAGAACAATATTGCTAAATGAGTATGGGATGCCCTCCCATATTCAATTCCGTGGAACATCTGGCTGCCATGAAATCGCATGGTCTTCAAAGATAAAGAAACCAACATCAAGAAATTATGCAACAAGTCCGAGAGCCTGACACTAGAAGCAATTTCTGTTAAGAGTTAAGGAAAAATTGCCATCGAATATCTCTTTGTCGAAGAAAGGAATTTTATAGGATATCTATTTTATAAAAACAACAACATCCATAGTAGGAATACCACTAACAGTCAACACATCAACTCTAGCAACAGTTGGAAACTAAGAATGAAAGAAGAGGATTTCTCCATTTGGCTCAAAAACTGTAACATTCATTATATTTTCTTTGATGGGGCTTCCAAATTCAATCCGGTAGTGGCTGGGGCTGGCGGAGTCATTTGCAATGCCAATGGTGATATTATATCCTCTTATGAATGGGGATTAGGCCCCCTTTCCAACAACAGGGCTGAATCCCTTGCCTTATACCAAGGACTCATCAAGCTACAAAAGCTCAGCATAAGCAAAGCCATGATCCTCGGCGATTCAGCCATCATAATTAGTCTGATGATTCATAAACGGAAAACATCCCATGTGATCCTCCATCAAACAGTCAATAGGTGTCAAGCCCTTACTCAGCAAATGTAAGAAGTCAGATTCTTCCACGTCCTTCGTTCCATCAACAAGGAGGCTGACATCCGTGCCAACAGAGCCTGCTCTAAATCCATAGGAAATCTCCTATGCAACGCCTTCGAATCCCATTTCTTTCTTCCATGAACTGAATCAAATCGCATTTGAGATCTTCTACAAAGGACTCTGTCAACATTGGACTCCTCTTCGCCGTCATTCACCCAGCCTTTGTGCAAAGTTTGATCTTCATTCCTGCAGACACCTCTTCAGATCCACATGATGAATTTAACTCAATCTCAATTCTTCTGAATCAAATCCGAAAGGATCTCATTTGTCTTTTCCTGCAGAGGATTTTATCTCTTTCATTTTTTCTCCATGACTTCTCCCTCAAACTCCCCATGATCTCTTCCTCACTTTATCTCATCCCTTCACTTAAGCCTCCTTATTTATATGCGCAATTACTCAACCAGGAGATCACTCTTCTCCTTCTTATTTTGCTTGTGATCAATCCCTTGTATGTCCCTCCTCGATCTCCTGATGCATTGTGTCCTCAACTGTTAATTTTTAGGTTGGCCCTCTCTCGACTGACCCTGCCCTTTGTCTCCTTTAGCCTTTATCCATCTTCCTTCTTTTCTCTCAACCTCGACCCCTTTTCTCTGGAACAATGCTTCATACCTCTTTGCAGACTTCTGTTGTTACTGAGCACTAGAAATTTTATTCTGTGATCTAGAATGGCGAGAAGTGAAGATTGTTTGCATTGTGCTAATCTCCAAGCAGAGCTGGAGAAAATCCGAGCACATCAGAAGATTCTGGATACCAAAATCTAAACTCAAACTCAGATTACCAATGAGAAACATGAAGTTGACCTCAATTTATTTCTACACAGGGTCTCATCTCTTCAGGAACAGTTTAATGATCTTTCCAATAGATGCAGCCACGCCGAAGAGTTTATCGAAATTCTGAAATACATCCTGGACAAAAACAATGCTCCAAGTTCCAGCTCAACCAATTTAAAGAATGCAGGTGTTGAAGGCAATCCTGAAGATTCCATTACCCACCAAATCAGTCACATAAACATAGATTAAGCACGGCTTGCAAATTCTCTCTTTTACTATTTCAGTTTGTTCAAATTTATGCTCTTTCATTTTTTCAAATAGTCAAGAACGTTAGAAGCAAAAGGGTTTTTGTTTCTCCTGTTGTCATACCCTAATCTTCTTCTTATGTATACCATCATGTAACAATGGAGCTTAACCTCCCCCCTCTTTTTTGAATACAAACAACAACCGATTATGTAAAAAAAAAAAATTGACATAATTTCCTAAAAACCCTAAACATTTCACTTGCAATTTTCACCATAAACCTTCAAGTTTACATATAAAGATCACCACTTGGGTTTGAGAAAGCAATCATTCCTAAGTGAAACTAGCTTGAGACTCAATTCTTTATACATTGACCTTATTGAGGACATGCATTAAGAAATCACAAGGAGCATATTGCTATAATACCACTTATATAGGTTGTAAAAGGAATGAAATGAAAGGAACGAAATGAAAAGGAACATACAGAGAGAAAAATATAGCAAAGAGCACAATAATCTAGTGAAAACCCAACCTCTATTGATAAATAAAATAAGAAAATATTGTAGGACACAAACTAGCTAGAATAATTGTAGCTATCTCTAAAGGGGGAGAGATGACAACTACCTACATTCACAAAAATATATTATAAGAGGTTTAAAGAATGGTCTTTTAACATAAAGAATATCTTCATAGATCCAAAACCCTAACCCTAGAAGATGAAGCGCCAAAGGTTTGTGGGTCCAATGTAGTTATTTGGTACATCAACTTCCCGTGGCTGCAAATTTTACATACAATATCCATTTGGGGTGTGGAACATCCCAATGGAAATAACTATCTAGGGTTGACAACTTTTAGCCAAGGCTAGGGCATGCCAAGGCAACCCCTGCCTCCATAAATCACCAAAAAACATTGTTTAGGACCTCAAAACAACTCTAGAAGTTTGGGACTTGGGAAATCATAGAAAAGATACCATGAAGTTGGAGAATCATTGATTCAATGGAAGATGTAATGACCCAACTCGAGTTATAGGAAACATAGAAATATTAGCATGCATATGAGACATGCATATGATAGCTACATATGCATGTATCACATGTACTGCACTAGTTTATGCACTAATCAATTATGAAAAGTATCAGTGTAGGGTAATGTGTGAATTATTGAAGTATTGAGTAAATACCTAACTCGTCAGAAAATAATGAATGTATTGTGAGATAAAAGTTACACTATCATAATATAACTAATATATTGTTCAAAGGAAAGTAAAAGCATTGACTTATGCAAATAAAATATGATGTTTTAATAAATCCAAGATATTTACTAAATACTGATATTTAATAATAAATCCAAGATATTCTAGGAATCCAAGATATTTATTAAATGATGATATTTAATAAATCCAATATATTTACTAAATAATTATATTTAATAATAAATCCAAGATATTCTAGGAATCCAAGATATTTATTAAATGATGATATTTTAAGAATCCAAAATATTTATGAAATAATAATATTTTAATATAACTCTAAGATATTTAAAAAATATATATTTTAATAAATATATTGAAAGGGGATTTGTGTATAAAAGGAGAAGGGGGAGGGGTGGGGACGGCGGGGGTGACTTGATGGGCATGGGTAAGTAAGGTGGGAAAACTAACCCGGATGCTATCAGAGGATTTCTAACTGTGGGAGACAAGAGCAGTGAGTTCTAACAGAGTCATAGAGTGATCTTGATTGTTATTGGTGTTTTGGGCATGGGGGCTAGAAGACTTGTCTTTTGGATCTAAGGACTGGAGAGATTGACCCCAGATAGGTTGGGAGGAAAATTGTGGTTTGGTACTGGGAGCGAGAGCCATCGCAGGTTAGGAACATCTTCAAACACGGTTCCAGGTAAGTATTCAATAGAGAATTGATATATTATGCTTCAAAATTTTCATTCTGGATTGTGTAGTATCAATTTTGTTAATGATTGTTAATTCTGAAAATTTCGGACTTAACACATGGTATCAGTGCACAGTTTCAGACTTTGTGGATCTTAGGATATTTTAAATCATTTCGATGGGTTTCCAAGCTTGTATTGCCTCCATCTCTTGAGTTTTGAGCTATTTCATTGAAATTTCTTTCTTTCAATTAATAAAAGACGGGTTTGTGAGTGCTACAGATTTGTCTTTACATTTGTGGTGGATTTGACTTAACATAAAGATTTAAGAGAACCCATTTTCAACCTCTTGTCTTTTATCGATTCATAAATTTCTAATACTCTAGTGTATATCCATGGCATCTCACACGCCCTCTATTTCAGTAAACTCCATACGGAATTCAAAGTTTCAATCAGTAAAAGTATTCTCCTGGACACTTCTATGGCTCAACGTTCCAATCTCCTGCTTCCTTTTTATTTGATAATCTCCATTACATCTCATCGGCGTCATCGACCTAATGTGGATCAGTTCCTTTATTGTTTAGGCCTCCCTGTTTTGCGAGCCGCAAATTCCTTCATTGTTTAGGCCTCCTTGTTTTGCAAACAGCAGAATTCAAGCAGTGTTTAAGGCGTTGTGCTCCTCTGCCGTAACAGTGGATAAAACCCCAGAGAAATATCGTGTGAGTTCATTACTGGAAAAACTACGGTCCAGGCACCTTAAGGACGCCCCAAATGTGGCAAAGTTTCCATCCAAGAGAACCGATAATTCTCAAAAGGAAACAAAGAGTCCCATTGTTTTTTCGTTTGTGAAAATGGAACTTGCACGTGAGATAATGTGAATAGCGTCTATACCATAATTTTTTTTTCTTAACGTGGCATCCACTCTATTAAGGGTGGATGAGCTCGAACGCTCTTTTCTCTAGGTTATTGCACTCGCTCAGTAAAAATATTTTGTGTTAATCCCTTTCCGTGCAGCATATGCTAGCGTGTACCCTCATGACATGGTTGTATATAGCAACGAGGCTGAGGATCCTCGATGTTATGCCTCATTGCATTCATGACAAACTTAACGAATAATCCCATCCTCGTTGGCACTAGTGTGTTGAAATGGTGAATGAATTTTGGTTTATTCCCATCTATCTTTACGTATCTACTATCCACTGAGATACCCTACCCTAATGGATATAATAGAGAATACACAGATTTTATGTAGGCCAAGATTGACATAAATCAATTCATATCATACTCCACCCAAGTTCATTAAACCAGGTGTAAAAGTTGGGAAGCATTACCTAATACAATCTTGAAATCATCATTTAAAGAATCAACTATTGTATGACAATTTACGTGGATTTACCAAACTAATAATTATACTAAAGCATAAAATTTTAAAAGCGAAAATGATACACCTTGTTAATAATATTAATGTGTTTATTAAATATATATATATATATATGAGTTGTGTAGAAGTTAAGAATATTATATATATGAAGAGCTCACCATCAAAGCATTTCAAGCATTTACAGAGAGAATTGTAGAACTTTAGTAGAAGTTTGTGATTTCATGACCCAGGTTATTGATATAGTGCAAAAGGAGTTTTCATACTTACTAATGCCAAAGAATCGTTACATCTTGTATAGAAGCACATTATCCAAAAAGTGAAGTTGACACAATTATTTGACTTCGATATCAAAAACTAGGACAATATGGAATGGAGCTATTATAAAATGGAATGGTAGATTATAGAATGCTAGGATTATGTAGTTATATAGCCCGTTGAACTTGAAAATTTGCCAGTGACATGTGATTAATTACATACAACAATTCAAAAATCTGTTGTCAACATTTGCATTATATACTCAGAAATTTACAAAGGATATGGATATTAGAAGCTTCTTTTGGAAACCATCCACAACTATAAAGAATACTAAAACGTATATTCAAGTCATTCTTTTAAATGTCTTAAATGAATACCCAATACTCGATTTCCTTTTTTTTATTAAAAAAAACAAAAATAAAATTATATATATAGGCCTAATAAATATCAATAATGCAAAATTATTTTAAAATGAATATATAACATGTTAAAATAAAATTTCTCAAAAGATAAAAGTGTTGTTCTGTTATTATAAAGGGAAAGAAAATATAGTCTATAGAAAATTGACATTAAAAAAAAAAGGAAAAGGGTGAATGTAAATACTAACATTGAAATTGATTTGAGCCGTAATTTATTAATTATAATTAAAAAAAATATTGAATATGAGTAAATATACAAATAAAATTGTATCTTTATTCATATTCAATATTGAAGCATGGTTGGAGGGAATGACAAGGTGTTTCATGCTGAGAGAGTATTTTCCACCTCTAAAACAAATATTGTGATATTTAGCTAAAGTAAAGTGTTGTGATTTGGTGGAGAAATTTAGAAAAAAACAATTTCATCTCACCTCGGAAATGTTCCCTGGAAATTGTTCAAGGAAAGTACAGAATATCAGTCAACTGTAGTGAAGTCCTCATGTAATATTTAATGACGTAAAAATCAAAATATTATTTGATACTAGTGTTATTGATAGTTTCATTTCGTTATATGCGTTAAATAAATATGGGTTTGCAACCGCAAGCAAAACAATCTCATACAGGTAGAAATGGCTTCAGGAGAACTTCAGTCCATAGGTTTAAGTGTTGAGGAATACAAAGTTAATCTAGGGGTTTGTTAGTCTAGGTTGAAAGTACTAGGAAGAATGATCACAATGGGAAAAAAATTTTGTTTCTAACTATTTTCCGAGATCTTGTGTTGATTCTTGGATATCACTGCCTTATTTTCATAATTATAGCAGCAATCCTAATATAACCCAAAGTGTATTACTCCGAGTCATCCTTTATAACTTACCCAAAGTATTTAGTGTTATGTAATATTCAATGACAAGAAAAGTGGTTTTCAACTTTTGGAAAAATTGAAGCTTTTAATAATGATAAAATGAAATTTTATATAATTCGATATTCGAAAGCTATGAGCCCTAGGATAATATCTTCTATTTGAATAGATGGGATATTTAATGCTAATCTATGTATCAAAGACATATATCAAGCTCAATCCCACTTGATTCATAATCCATTACTTTTACTTTACATTCCATCCGATAAAGGAGTTTAGATAACTCATGGATATCAGCTGCAAATTTTTCCACAATGAAGTTTAAGATTTTGTATATCATGCAAGTAAAGTTTGAAGTACATTCAAATTATTATATCAAAATGAGCACATTAACATCACTTTAGACATTAAACATTTTCTGTAACTTTTGAACATTAGAGTGGAAACTATCCTAATTGTTTTATGCAATTGAAACATTCCATTCTTCAAGTGACGTTGAGCTTCCATAGATATATCTTACTAGTTGATAACTATAACCATTGATGATATGAATTTATACAAATATCTTTTATACCGTTTTCTTATCTTAATACTTTAATTACTATGCAGGTATATGTGTAAGTGGATTAAGGAGTAGAGTGAAGGTTTAAAATTTTTATAGTTTAAATATACACTAAAATTGGACATTTTGATATTCAACCATTATGTCATTGTTAAGATAGATGGTTATCCATTTACAACTGTAAGGATATATCGATGTCCAAAAAAAAAAAAATATGGCAAAATAGCATTTTCATGGAAATGAAAACAATGTGGTTTAGGAAAGAGAAATTAGGTACATTATTTCACTATAGAAGATGATTCCTGGTAATTATTTAGGCATGTATAAAGATTATTTGGTTGACTTTGCTTCAAAGAAGTCTCCCCTTGAAGAGAGGAATAATGGTAATGAGAGCATGACTATGGAAATTATGACATGACCATTAGATGCGAAGCTACAACCACATAAAAGGCTAAGCTAGTTGAGGTAAATTGATGGATAAAAGAAGACACTAACTATTCAAGAAGTGTTGGGAGAAATCATGAGTAATCAAATTGAGAGTACAAGTATTGTTTACTAAAGGTACAGATCAAATGAAGACAAAATTGATGAAACATATGTTAAAGACGGTAAGAAGCCACCCTATAAGGTAGTAAACACACTATTAGGAAAAAACGATATAGTTACCAAGAGAGTGCAATGGAAAATTTCAAAGTTTGACCTCCATTGTTACCGTAATATAATCGATATAGTACCTATGGAGGATGGGAAAAGAAAGAAATTACAAAATTCTAATGATGATAATTAATGTTAGTTATCATAATCAACTTAGAATATTGAGATCGACAAAATAGCATCAAAGGTGAGTGAGTGGAAGTTTCACAAAGCAATATAAGAAGTCAATGACATTAGATTAAAGAGTGAATCTATGGTTAAATTAATCAATTATAGGATATTTTATGTGCATGGCAACATCTATAATAGTTTCTCCCTCTAATGGGAGAGTCACATTATAAAATTTTCCTTAAGGGACTAACTATATCCATGGATTATGGATATCATAAAGTATGATTAGGAAATTATATCCTGTCATGCCTTAAAACCTGAAATGATAAGTAGATTACATTCAATATCCCCGTCATTGAATTTATTTATAGGGTCTTACCCAAGTTGGGGAATAGTAATGACATTTACAAGTGTAATAAATTTTATGCATTAAGAGAGATGGAAAGAAAACCAATATGACTAGAGGTAAGAAAAAAAAATCAAATTGATAATATGTTCTTCGTCAAATTAAAGTAGACATGGAATATTAGGAATATTTGGTATAAGGAAGTGAAGGGATGTTTTCTATCAAGCATAATTTTCTTAAGGATATGAGAAATATGATTGGTAAGGGTCAAAGTAATGGCCTATAAGGAGTTGTGAACACTCCTAATTTGTTAAGAATAACAAGTGATAAAATAGGAAAATGTTTAAAGATAAATATTAAAGATAATAATTGTACACCATTAGAAAAGAAAATACATTTGGTGATAAGATGAGGCCTAAGGACTAACGAGAAAATGATTAATGTGAATAATAAGAAGTTGGTATGCCATTGATGAGTTATGTGTTGAATTAAATGAGTCAATGTAATAAAAATGAAAATAATATGATCATTACAATATTTGAAAAGGCTATGGTCATATGCTAGTTTGAAACTTAGGTTACTAATTGGTATTGAAACCTTGAAATTAACACTTCAAGTGACCAAAACAAATACCTCCATGTATGTAAGCCCACCTTGGATGATATGAAAGGCACCCTCAATTGAGAAGCATGCACAAACATTTGTAAAATCCAACATTGTTTATTTAACATCTTGGTCTATTCAGGAAATTTGAAGAGAACCCCTACGTGAACAAAGTAGACCAAGTATAATGCAAATGGAATAATTAATTTTCACATAATAACAAATTCCTTCAATAAAGATAAACCTCCCACTAAGGGATCTTTAGAGTAGCCAATTAACTCTTCCCCCATCTCCAGCATAACCCTAGTGATTGGCCTTGCAAAAACCTACTCCATGGATTCTAGATTTTTAAGCTGAAGATGAGCTGGAATAACATGATAAAGAAGTTAATGTTATTATTATCTCTTTGGATCCAGATTAAAAATCAAAGATAATTAGACTTAAAAGACAAATAAATAACAAGAATTAAAATATTGGCTGAATCCATACATAGTTTTGTGTTTTAGAGTTCTTAATCAACCTATATCAAGACATTAGATCATGATTCAACTAAGCAGTAAGTGTGTTTTATATTGGAGCATCCCTCCATTTATATTTAGAGTCTCAACCTGTGACTTTTTATAAGGTTAATCAGGTAATATAGTATAGAAAATAGTATCTACACCCTTATTTGTATATCTATGTTCGATTATTCTGTGTGACATTTATAATTGTTGGTTATATTTATACGCATAAAAAAACAAAAAAACAAAAAAAAAACAAAACTTAAAAACTTATTTTGTATAACCTTACCTTATTTTGGATGGATACTTAAGACTGTCATTTTGTACTATGACATGTAAGAATATATTATTTGCTTAAACATTGTTGGTACATGGATACCAATATGAAGAAATTTTTGCTTAAACATTGTTGGTACAGGGATACTAATATAAATTAAAAATTAGGTTATGGATATGGTATCTATAATTTTACATATCAACATAAATCATGAGATAGAAATAAAAGAGTGATTACACTTGACTGTTTAAGGTGAAAATGAATTTACATACCTATTTCATAAACATAACTAAGTATGTTATATGAACTCAAGGATCAATATCATAGATAGAAACATATTTGGAATGAGCAGAAATTATTATTTGAGGAACAATTTTCTTTGAATATATTGATACATATGTTATAATTTGTGAACAAGTGTTTACATCGCAGATGGTATCATTACCAAACCGACCGCGTGATGACAAAACTCCAAGAACAATTGAGATTCACTGAGGTTCCATGATAAGGGTGTTAACCTTGGTCCTACTAGGAGGGGTGGAGGTGTTTCCCACCGTTTATCCTCCAAAACTTGGATTCATGGGAGGATTGTGCGAGTCACGCTCCCCTAGACGTGTGATGATGACTGTCGGATGCCTACTAAGGAATTAGGTTGATATAGTCGACGTTGTAACCCTTGAGGTCTATGAATGGTTAGGTTAGTATAGTTGATGCCATGACATTCTTGTAGAGTATGGATAGGATGAGAGCGGAAGAGATTAGGAAAGATAGGATGATTCTAGAATAGCTTGGGAACTCTGTTGGGGCAAGATGTGACTGCTAAATTTGTAAACCAATAAATGATCAAAACATAAATGTTAAAGTGTTCTCACACATTAAACGAAAATTCAATTATGGTACACCACCCTTATATGATTATACTAATCACAAAAAAAAAATATTAATGATATATGACATAAAACTTAACTTCAGGATGAAGTTTTCTAAAGGAGGGGTGTATGTAATGACCCAACTCGAGTTATAGGAAACATAAAAATATTAGCATGCATATGAGACCTACATATGATAGCTACATATGCATGTATCACGTGTACTGCACTAGTATATGCACTAATCAATTATGAAAAGTCTCAGTGTAGGTTAATGTGTGAATTATTGAAGTATTGAGTAAATACCTAACTCATTGGAAAATAATACATGTGTTGTGAGGTAAAAGTTATACCTACCACTATCATAATATAACTAATATATTGTTAAAAGGAAAGTAAAATCATTAACTTATGCAAATAAAATATGATATTTTTATAAATCCAAGATATTTACTAAATAATGATATTTAATAATAAATCCAAGATATTTTAGGAAACCAAGATATTTATTAAATGATGATATTTAATAAATCCAAGATATTTTAGGAATGGAAGATATTTATGAAATAATAATATTTTAATATAACTCTAAGATATTTTAAAAGAAGATATTTTAATAAACATCTTGAAAGGGGATTTGTGTATAAAAGGAGAAGGGGGGGAGGAGAGGAGGGGAGGGGACTTGGTGGGCATGGGTAAGTGAGGTGGGAAAACTGACCCGGATGTTGTTAGAGGATTTCTAACTGTGGGAGACGAGCAGTGAGTTCTAGCAGAGTCATAGAGTGATCTTTATTGTTATTGGATTTTTGGGCACAGGGGCCAGAAGACTTGTCTTCTGGATCTAGGAACTAGAGAGGTTGACCCCAGATAGGCTGGGAGGAAAATGGTGGTTTGGTACCGAGAGTGAGAGCCATGATGGGTTAGGAACATCTTCAAACACGGTTCCAGGTAAGTATTCAATAGAGAATTGATATATTCTACTTTAAAATTTTCATTTTGGATTGTGTAGTATCAATTTTGTTAATGATTGTTAATTCTGAAAATTTCAGGCTTTACAGAAGAGGTGGGTGGATAACAATATCAAGATAAAATTCAAACAAACCATAGAAATGGATATTTTTTTCTTAGGTACATTCCTTACAAATATGAGCTATACATGCTCAAAATTTCCATGCATTGTTACTCACTAAAAGAAAATTTTAGATGGCCATGAATTAGACACACCTTTGCTCAACATGTAAAGGCTCGTTGAATCCTTCATCCACCAAACTTTGAGTAGGTTGCACTCTTCAAGATTCCATTTCTTCTATTTTACTTGCCAAGAGCTTAATTGCATATCCTTATTTCATTCTTCACTACAACATTCATTTTTGATGGGATACATTTGGAAGGCCAACCATCAAAAGGGTTGGTTTCCCCTTCAAACTTTTTCTTGCGTATCATAACAGTGAAGCTTTATTTGTTGGTGAAATTTCTTACAAAGAAATCGTTATGCATGCTCAGAAATTTCATGTATTGTTACTCACTAAAGAAAATTGTAGATTACCATGGCTTAGAAACACCTTCACTCTATGTGGATATAAGCTCTTTGACTACTTTTTGCACCAAAATTTGAGTAGGTTTCACTCATTAAGCTTCCATTACTACTATCGTATTCCGCCAAGTTATTCTTGCATCTATTTCTTGCCTACTTCACTATAGCCTTCACTTTTAATGGGATACCTTTGGAAGGAAAATCGTCACAATGGTTGGTTTCACTTTCCAATTTTACCAAAAATAAAAAATAGAATAATAATAACAATTACATTCTTATTGAAAAATCTACAAAATATTTTAGGGAAGGATACAATTTAGATCATATATATGTTTGAGCTAAACTTGTGTTGGATATTTTATGATTATAAATCCACCAGTTGACACCCACCATTCTAATAATATTGATATCATCATACTCTTATTGCATTCTAATTCTAGTCCTTGACATCTAGATCATATAATCAATTCCCTCTAAATTCTCATGGTTGACAACCATCATGTCCCCTTATCTCACATTATTGTTGGTATTGAAGAATTTTTTTAGTTTATTACATTTTCACCCGAAGTATATAAACGTTAATTTTATATTGTCTAAGTTTATATCCCTGAAGAGATTGTTTGAAAACAATATGCATGGTATATGAACCATCAATCTATTCTTGTCTCAACCTTAGTCACAATACACAAGTGAATTGTTGTTTCTATGGTTCTTTCTATTCTGATCCAAAATTATCACTTCTAGCACACTTTTCTTTCCATGTTATAGCCCCTTTTTCTATCCTTTACAACGATTTTGAGCTTACTATTGTCCATATTGATGTACTTTATCCAATATATTATTTTCCTTCATTTAATATATCTTTGTTGAAATATGTTAATGTATCTAGGAAATATATTCGTTTTTGTATTTACTCACAAGGATAGAGTGTGTCAAGTTGCTATTCTAGATTGTTATGGTGCATATATGATACTACTTTTGTTATACTATGATGTTGCTACTAGTATGTATATACTATGATGCTAGTTTTTTTATTCCACGATGTTATTAATTTGTTATACCACAACTCTACTACTCCATTAATATCATGATGTTACTATCCCAATGAAGTCATGATGTGGCTATGATTCCTTACTTCTTGTGAATTTGAAGAATAAATTTGTCTTCCCTATAGTAGACTTTGTTTGCCACAATAGTGATGCTAATTTTGAGCTTGTGATCAGTTAGTATAATAAGTTTGAATTGTATTATGAGAAAAAATTTGAAGTTGTTATAAGGATGGTCAATTAATTTCATTCAAATGTAATTTCTGAAGTGGAAAAAGATGTAATTTGAGAAATAAATTGATGTATTGCCTTAGTGATTTTGAAATTGTTGTTAGTAACCCATCCATTGTGCAAAAATTAGTTATAACAACTTGAGAATTCAATATTATAAATATTTTTCTTAGCGTATTTTTCTAAGGATATACCACTGAGAAATTGTATAAAACCAAAGTTCTTTTTCATGAGAGAGGAATTGTTTTAGATGCTTTAGCTGTATTATGACATATTGATCTAATTAATAAAGAAGATGATTTTCGATTTAGAATTTATGTTCTTCGAATAAGTTAATCTTATGGATTTTGAAGACATTTCACAATGCTCTATTCCATGGAGGCGAGGCCCACTCCTCCAAGTAGGTGCTAAATTATTTATCTTAGGTATATTTGTAGTATATTTCAATAATTAGTTAAACTCCTTTAGTTGAATGTACTTATTGATTTATTTAATTGGTTGCAAACAAAATGTGTTTAATTGTTAGTGTTGTAATTTTTGTTATTTTCTTGAGTTTTCATAAATCAACATACTTCGTAGCTTTTTTGTAAGCTTTGATTCAATGTTGATTGAACTATTTCACCTGCAACACCTTATATTATACAATTAGTGTTAGATAAATGACTTCTATCCCGCATAAACATAACATGATAAATTGAAATAATACTCAAGCCTTAATTTGATAACTTAATGAGTTGGTAAGACAATAGTTTTTAAAATAACAATTAATTGAACCAACATTTTGGTGTCATTAGCAAGTTATTGAGTGCAGAACAATACATCTAGCATTGGTTTTTACTTGTCGCATTGTATTGGGATATTTGAAGGGTGGTTGACAACTAAACCTTTTGGATATTCCATCTAGAGTGCTTTCATTTTAAGGTTAGAGCATAAGTAGAAGTGTTTTAACATATGGAAATAGAAATGGTAAAATGAGGTGTAAGAACCTACACAATCACCACATATATTCCATGGTGTTATTCTATTTACTCGGTTTTAAGGTATATAGTTTGCATGAATTGAACAAGGAAAAATTTAACACATAGTGCATTTAGATCCATATGTGCTATTAACAACATTTTAGGTAGATGAGGACGAGGAGGATGAAAAAAAAACGAGGGGGAGATACCTTGCACACTCTTCTATTTTGTTGGGTCTTCTGAAGCATAGGAAGAATATAACCCCCTTATTGAAGGGAAAGGAAATATAGAGAAATTGTTTAATAGGAAGCTTGATCCCTAAGTTGTATCTCAAGACAATCTAGTTTGTGAGCCAAGTGAATTTGAAGGGATCACTCATTTGAAGAATCAAAAGCCATTATAAGACCCAAGTTTATTGAAGAAAACATGGTAGAAGGAGAAGAAGAGGTAGCCTCTAACCTAACTTTTGAATTCTCAATTAAATTTATTGAGGGGGAAAGAAAAAATGAAAAACACTCTACTTTCATCTCTTCCTATTTTTTATGGGTTAAGAAGTGAAGATTTTGACACTTTTCTTTTTGAGTTTAATTTTTTTTGTCTCGAAGCTATGACTATGTTTCAAACACTAAAAAATTGAAGTTATTTCACACCACCATAAATAATGCAACATTGTGTCTGTTCAAGGGACTTAGAAAATAATCTATCAAAAAATGGAATGACATGAAATGAAATTTCATAAAAAAAGAAGAAGAATTTTTCAAAGGAATGGATCTTATGGAGGATTTTTTTAAGATCACTAAGAAGGAAGATGAAAGTTTTGAGGATTATGTGGAAGTTTTTGTCTAACTACAAAGGTCCAAAATAAAATTGGAAGACAATAAACTAAGAATTATTCTGTTTAAGGGGATACAAGATGAATTTATATATCTCCTAAACATAATTGGTGGAGGAGACATTTCCCAACAAGGATACACTAATATCTATGAACTTTGTAGGAAATACTCCAAACAAGGAAGTAGCTCAAGAGATGTTTCTTCCAAAATCAAAAAAATTTCCACTTGAGGGGTCACTCCAGAAAAAATAGATAATTATTGGAAAATTTTAAGATTGACCTTCTTAGCTCACTAGCCTCACAATTGGATACTATATAGGCAAAGTAGAAGCAAGTGGAGGTTGTGAATGTGTTGTCTATATTATATTCAAAATGTATATAGAATCATCATTTGAGAGAATGCTGACTCAATGACATTGATTTTTGTAGCATTTGAAAGAAGGATCAACTACTAGTCACTCCCCATCATTACTAGGGATAAATACAACGTACCAAGGAATTAACAAAGAAACATAGAAAATATGCTTCATGGCTTTAAAGAATCCTTAGTAGCCTTGACCAAAAAATATGAATAAGTACCCTTCTTAGTTTTTCACTACTTATTGGACTAATCAACATTTGCAATAACCTCATCAATAGATGTAATGTCATTTCCTACCTTGGTGTCCTCCCATACCTTGGCATAATGGACAACACAATTAATACCATGTTATAAATGGCCAAAACAATGGTAGGTAACTTCCTCTTGGGACCAAAAATTTCTAATGAAACAACCATTGCAACTTCCTACAAATAACTATGAAAATGATACTCCTTTGAGGCTGTAATTTCCTACACAACCTATGCCCAACCCTAACAAAATAGAAAAAATTCAACATACTTACACTATTGAGTTGTGTGATTTCCCTACATATTTTTTCTTTCCTGTAGAATGTCAATACCTCGATATTAGGTTAGAGAGAGTGATTAATCAAGGAACTCTTCTAATTATTATGAAACATGATGAAGATGAATTTTAAGAATAATAAATAAATAATTTCAAGGAGAAATATCAAGATCATTCTCTATTACACCACTAGTCATTCCTCCTAAAAAAAAATAGACTAGCCATACTCTACTATCGAGGTTGCCCTTTTTTCTCAATACCTAGAAAAAATATTTCGACATAAACTCCTTACTCAACCTAAGTTTGATTTATTGGGAGAATTATGAAATGTGTGTCAAAATTATATTATTTCAAGCAATGAGAGATACCTTGATATATGCCAAGACCATTAAAGAATTGTGCGTTAAGAAACTTGGTAGGAAAACAATCGATCCTCCATTTTCCATGTGGTTGGTCGTTGGTAGAGTTGATATTTAGAAAAAATATTTCTTCTAAATATGAGGATCTTGGTAGTCTAATAGTTAATGTCCAAATTAACAAAATGTGCATTCCAAATGCTTTGGTTGATCTAGGTGTTGCTATAAACATGACAACTAAGGAAACAATGAGATTCTTGCATTGAGTAATCTTAGACAAACTCCTATGGTTTTAGAATTAGTATATTGATCTATTGATGCAGGGGCATTAGGCTAAAACAAATTCCATGTAGTTTTATAAGCTTAGGAGTTTTAAGTCTTCAAGGGGGTTATATTTTATGTAATGAATTTAGTGGGTTTTAATTAATTTTAATTAAATTTGGAGAGAATTGTGACTGCTCTTGAATGATTAGAGAATAGGGAAATTCGATTAGTTAGGAATGTGAAGAGTCAGCTTCAGAAAATCTGGGGATTTGTCTAGATTTAGGAAATCTGGAATTTTAAGAGTTTTTTTGAGTTGTTAGGGGAGCTGGGTTGATTCATTATCATTTTTATAAATTTAAGCCTCAAGGCATTAAGAGGATAGTTGTTCAGAGCTATGCAGAGTAGTGAGGATAGAAGGGCCATCGAATTGAAGATTAGGCCACAGAGGAAGTAAGTTTTTGTAATTAATTGAGTTTATTTATACAGAGGAATTCAGGGTCAAATTGATTCGTGTATGAGACTGTGTGTGGTTTAATTTGACTTGAAAATTGGGTGAATCGATCACTGAAAGGATCGACTCCAATAAAGTATTTAATTGCCTGTCTCAATTTATATATGACAAGTTGGATGCATTCTGAAATGAATCGAAATTATGAAATCACTGTATGTTTGAAGGAGGGTTCGATTCTTTTTAAGTTCCTGAGTTATTATGTTATAGAGGGATTTGAATTGTTACTCTCTATGTGAAGAGCCAATTCGTCCCTTGAAGCTGTATTTGACTTATACGTTCAATAGAACTCTGTATGTAGAGGATTCTTGTCATTTTGGGAATTCATTGCTATTGATGAAGCTTGTGTCGAGTATTGCTGAGTATAATTGAGAGGAGTATTGATTGTGTTAATCAATATCGATTGTTATATGAAAGCCACAATACCGAAATTGTTGAATATTGAATATTGAATGTGTTTTAAACTTGTGTGAATAGTTCAATGGGGAATCGACGAGTTTTAACCCTTTTGATGAAGAATGCAAATGATTTCAGCATCCGATTATTGTGCATGTTTAATTTGGCATCGAAATTTTGCTATTTGAATCAATATCAAGTGAATTCTAGCCATAATGTTAAGGCAGAGAAGACGAGATTTGAAAGGATTCAATTTTGTGTTTAAAAGCCATAATACAGTGAATCCGTGTAGAAGTTAGCTCTGCGTCAAAGGTTCCAGGAGGGATTCGACTCAATTCGTTCTTAATTGAGATCAGGTTGCCATCACACCATCAAGGCAGAGGATCGAATTTCAAGCAGAGTCTAAATCGAATTTGAAAGCTGGGAATTCTGAGTTAAATACCAGATTTTCTAGTAAGCGGTTTTATGAAGTAATACTGCTTCTTTTGCATGCTATTTGGGCCAAGAAGCAGTTTCAGAATTTAGAATTTGATCCAATGAAATTCTAACACATCATCATCGAAATACTGCCCATTTCACAAAATATTTGCGTGCTAAAGCTCTGTGATGAAAATAATGCGACTATGGTTCGATCATGATGGCAATAGATCCATGCGTGTTCGCATTTCAAGTTGTGAGGGAGTTAAAGCAAGGTATGAGCCAGTGTTTATATTTGTTGAACATTCAGATGTGTGGGCTGAAAGAATTAAACATTGATTAAAATGTCTTATATGGGTATTAATGAAAAGCAAGCCAATATGTGTTAACGTAGATGTTAGCACTTTGAGGTTTTATCAAAGTTGAGCTTTGATAAAAAGTAAATGATATGTGTGGGTCGAACCATGATATAATGGACGGAAGGTAATTCGGTATAAAATGGTCTCATTAAATATTGAGTTTTTATAAAGCTCGAATTTTGGAATGAAGGAGAAGCTTATATTTGAATTTATTTGAAATTCAATGGTTGATTTAAAAATCATAAGGTGGAGTATTCCAATGGTTTTGTAACCATTGTTTAAGAAGCAAAACTTCCGCCTGAGAGATTATAGTTCTGGGTGAGATGTGTGGTTTGAAAACCATAAGAATTTTATTCTAATATCTCAAATCTCATATTTGAGATATAGAAGCTTCCGCCTATATTATTTAAGATTGCCCATATTTTGAAATTGAGGACCCTTTTGGGTTATTAAATATAAATGCATTAATTATGTGAAAAATATAATTGGAGACTGTGGGAGAGGCAAGGTAACCTACCATCAAGTGGTATCAGAGCTGGAATAGCTCTTTTTGAAAGTTCAAGTTTTTGTTGAATGCATGTGTAATGAAATAAGATCATATTTTTGAAACTGATAAAGATTTTAGCATATAGAGATGCAGTGCAGGTGAGAGGAATAGCAAGATCACTCAGGGCTCTTGGAAGCTGATTTGATGAGCATTATTTAACTCTTGTTTGAAGAATTGTTTATAGAATTCAGATTGCAGGAAATTGAAGAAATCTCAGCAAAATCAGATCACAGCTTTGAGAGCAGTGATGAAGGAGTCCAGCAAGGGATTCTGAGCGGAAGAAGAATGTGGCAGAACCTGAAGAGATTCAACAGAGTTTGAATGAGTTCTAAAATTTGCAGAGGAGTGAAGCCTAGAGAGAGCAGAAGAGAGTGCTCATAAGGTTCCAATAGATAGGGGACTAGTACTTGCCAAAAGACTAGATCCGGAGGGAAGGATCGGTGAGGTAAGGGGAAGCAGGAGAGCTTGCTGTTGTAGAGGCTTGGTGCAGCTTATGAGTGAGGAACTCATGGAGGAGAAGATGAATTCCAAAATTCATAGAAGAGATATAAGAGGTTCTGAGAGAGGCCACAATAGAAAAGAGGAAGAAGATGCCAGGACAAATGGCATGAGGAAGAAATTGAATGGTGCAGAATATGAGAAAGAGGTAGTTGAGATCAGAGAACAATTTAACAAACTAAAGATGATGATAGAGGAAAGCCAGGGAGTTGGTTGGCTCATAAAGAAGAAAGTAAAGTGGCAGAGGCTACAACAGAGGATAAACCAGCAAATGAACATGCAGTTTGTAGAAAATATGAGAAAGCTTGAACAAAGGATGGATGTATAGTTGAGATGTGTAGAACTCAAAGCAGTTGAGTTGAGAAGAGAAGTTTCTGTTTGTGAAGCAAGACAGAGTGAAGTCATGGGTACAGGTGAAGAATACAGGTTTATGAAGGATCTTATGAACCATGATGAATACTTAAGACAACAAGAAGGTTTTCTTGCTGAAGAGGATATCATTGATGATTTCCTGAACTATTGGGCAAATCCAGATCAGCTGGATGATGTAGAAACTTGTATTTCTATGACTGATAATTGTGATGTGATTACAGGTTTTTCAGAGGAGGATGAGCAATCTTGTGAAGCTGTCACAAGTATGAATAATTATCTCTCAGAAGATGAATACTCTGAAGTAAAATGCAAGGTCGGAGAATGTCTCTTGACTAAAAGAAGTAGTGATGCATTTATGATGGAAACTGTTGCAGCACAAGAAGAAATTCTTGTAAATGAAGAAGGAAAGGATCAGTTTGAAGAACTGATATGTGAAACACAAGTTGAGGCTATTGAAGCTTGTGGTTTACAAACTGAAAGTTTGTGTATGAATGCAGGGATAGTAAATGATGATGAAATACTTCAACAATGCCACAAAGAAATTGCATTGCTGGAATATTTTTTGGAGAATTCAAAGTATGAAAAGGAGATTGCAGAAGGTAGATTTCACTACAGTGAACAGGAAAACATCATGGAGACAGATGGTGTGAATGAAATACTTGTTGAAATTCTTGGGAATTCTTCAGAGAATTATTTGGAAAAAGTGAATCAGCATACTGAAATGCTGGCAGAGGAAAGAAAGGCATCGAGGCCTTATGATTTTTGTTTTAACAATTGTTTTATGAATGTAGATTATGTTGATGCTGAAGAAAAAATGACACCATTGGACAATCAAATAAAAGATGAGGAGAATTCTGTGGAAGACTTTAATCCATGGAATGAATAAATTGGATTGCTGGAGATTACGATGAATAAACAGGATTCAATGCAGGAGGGAGAACCTCAATTTCAAAATTGGGTATTGCAGAATGTGAAGATGCGAAGGAATGAAGACAGTGAAGACTTTCTGAGTCTTGGAAGAGACTTAGGATTGCTGAGGAAATAATTGGTGACTACATCATCAAGTGAGACCATTGGGTCTTATAATTTTGAAACTGACAATTTAGCTATGTTGACAAGTATTGCAAAAGACAATCCATCTTTTGGAGTTGTCTTGGATATTGATGAACTGTTACAGAAGAAGGAAGGTGAGGCAATCATGTCTCATGTGAAGGAACTTGTTATTAGTGTTGATGACAAGGAAGAGTTGGCTTGTTTGAATAGCCAAGAGAAGACTGGACGATAGACTTTTGGAACTGCTACAGTGATGGAAAATCATAATTATATTCTGATAGAAGATGAAAATGCAGAATTTGAAGAACTTGATTTGACTGCCAGAAGCAATCAAGAGGGTGAAGGACAATTACTGAGGATTGTTAAATAAGAAGAAGGGGGATATGCTAAAACTAATTTGCAGCATGTTGATGAAATTCTTGAGAATAGATGGCTAATTTTTTTGCTGAAAACATTTAGAGAAGAGAATGAAATTGCAGACACTAGAGTGAAATTTCTTGAAGCTGTGAAAAGAATAGGAGCATATACTAGTTTGCAGAATTTAATCATGCTTACTAGTACACAAGGAGAAAAGAATTATTATTTTACTGCAGTTAGAGAATTGAAAGATAATTTAATTTTTAAAAGTAAATTTGCAGGTGATGAGCAAAAGAATGTTGTAGAGGGAGATATCCTAAGAGATATTCAGGAAGTTTGGGAGGCAGCAACATTTCTAGAAAAAGAGGCAACATTGGCATCAGCAACATCTATGGTGGCAACTGAAGCAACATGTGGGGTAACATCTGCAGGAGTAAAAATAATGTTAGCAACAACCGGGATAACAACATTGACAGCAATGTTCAAGACAACATTTGCAGCAACATCTATGAGGGAAACAATTACAACAACAATTGAGGAGATAGCCACAAAGGCAGCAACAAAATTCTTGGAGGTAGTAACAACAGCAGTATTGGCAGCAACAGAAATTGGAAGCAGCAGCAGTAGGAAAAGTAATTTACAGACAAAAGAAAGGCTGGGCATAGAAATTGAAAGCATCAGAAGACTGATGATGAAGGTGTCTCAGAAGCAGCAGTCAGTAGCAAGAAAGCAAAGAAATTTTGGAAAAGGAAAAACAAGAGCAGAATGTGAAAGCATAGCTGGAGGCAAGTTGCAGAACAATGTATGGAAACCTGGAAGTGTGCAGTTGAAGAATAATGTAGCTGATGGACAGCAGCAAAGAAAAGTATGGGACCCAGGAGGAAAAGTTTTAAGAGTACATGATCAAGAGATCATGATTCATTTTGACCTTGGGAGTCTGATGCAGGGGCATTAGGCTAAAAAAAATTCCATGTAGTTTTATAGGCTTAGGAGTTTTAAGTCTTCAAGGGGGTTATATTTTATGTAATGAATTTAGTGGGTTTTAATTAATTTTAATTAAACGTGGAGAGAATTGTAACTCCTCTCGAATTATTAGAGAAAATGGAAATTCGATTAGTTAGGAATGTGAAGAGTCAGCTTCATAAAATCTGGCGATTTGTCTAGATTTAGGAAATCTGGAATTTTAAGAGTTTTGTTGAGCTGTTATGGGAGCTGGGTCGATTCATTATAATTTTTATAAATGTAAGCCTCAAGGAATTAAGAGGATAGCTGTTCAGAGCTATGTAGAGTAGTGAGGATAGAAGGGCCATCGAATTGAAAATCAGGCCACAGAGGAAGTAATTTTTTGTAATTAATTGAGTTTATTTATACAGAGGAATTCAGGGTCAAATTGATTCGTGTATGAGACTATGTGTGGTTTAATTTGACTTGAAA
The DNA here is from genome assembly GCA_034641835.2 of Pinus albicaulis. Lineage (NCBI taxonomy): Eukaryota > Viridiplantae > Streptophyta > Pinopsida > Pinales > Pinaceae > Pinus > Pinus albicaulis. Next base: position 766,332,092 of record CM076582.1, on the reverse strand, counting down.
ATTGGGTGAATCGATCACTAAAAGCATTGATTCCAGTAAAGTATTTAATTTCCTGTCTCAATTTATATATGACAAGTTGGATGCATTCTTAAATGAATCGAAATTATGAAATCACTGTATGTTTGAAGGAGAGTTCGATTCTTTTTAAGTTCCTGAGTTATTATGTTATGGAGGGATTTGAATTGTTACTCTCTGTGTGAAGAGCCAATTTGTCCCTTGAAGCTGTATTTGACTTATACGTTCAATAGAACTCTGTATGTAGAGGATTCTAGTCCTTTTGGGAATTCATTTCTATTGATGAAACTTGTGTCGAGTATTGCTGAGTAGAATCAAGAGGAGTATCGATTGTTATATGAAAGCCATAATACAGAAATTGTTGAATATTAAATCTTGAATGCGTTTTAAACTTGTGTGAATAGTTCAATGGGGAATCGATGAGTTTTAACCCTTTTGATGAAGAATGCAAACAATATCAGCATCCGATTATTGTGCATGTGTAATTTGGCATCGAAATTCTGCTATTTGAATCAATATCAGGTGAAGTCGAGCCATAGTGTTAAGGCAGAGAAGACAAGATTTGAAAGGATTCGATTTTGTGTTTAAAAGCCATAATACAGTGAATCCGTGTAGAAGTTAGCTCTGTGTGAAAGGTTCCAGGAGGGATTTGACTCACTTCGTTCTTAATTGAGATCAAGTTGCCATCACATCATCAAGGCGGAGGATTGAATTTCAAGCAAAGTCTAAATCGAATTTGAAAGCTGGGAATTCTAAGTTAAATACCAGATTTTCCAGTAAGCAATTTTATGAGGTAATACTGCTGATTTCGCATGCTATTTGGGCCAAGAAGCAGTTTCAGAATTTAGAATGCGATCCAATGAAATTCTAACACATCATCATCGAAATACCGCCCATTTCGCAAAATATTTGCGTGCTAAATCTCTGTGATGAAAATAATGCGACTATGGTTCGATCATGATGGAAATAGATCCAAGCGTGTTCACATTTCAATTTGCGAGGGAGTTAAAGCGAGGTATGAGCCAACGTTTATATTTGTTGAACATTTGGATGTGTGGGCCGAAATAATTAAACATTGATTAAAATGTCTTATATGGGTATTAATGAAAAGCAAGCCAATATGTGTTAATGTAGATGTTAGCACTTTGAGGTTTTATCAAAGTTGAGCTTTGACACAAATTAAATGATATGTGTGGGTCGAACCATGATATAATGGACGGAAGGTAATTCGGTATGAAATGGTCTCATTAAATATTGAGTTTTTATAAAGCCCGAATGTTGGAATGAAGGAGAAGCTTATATTTGAATTTATTTGAAATTCAATGGTTGATTTAAAAATCACAAGATGGAGTATTCCAATGGTTTTATAACCATTTTTTAAGAAGCAAAACTTCCGCATGAGAGATTATAGTTCTGGGTGAGATGTGTGGTTTGAAAACCATAAGAATTTTATTCTAATATCTCAAATCTCAGATTTGATATATAGAAGCTTCCGCCTATATTATTTAAGATTGCCCAGATTTTGAAATTGAGGACCCTTTTGGGTTATTAAATAGAAATGCATTAATTATGTGCACAATATAATTGGAGACTATGGAAAAGGCAGGGTAGCCTGCCATCATCTATTATTAGACAAATGGGAATTTTAGAAGATATAGTAATTTCTATGTATTCATGGGAGTATCTTATTAATTTTTTGATTCTGCAGTCAAAATCTCATTTGAGAGGCCACCCTCTAACCTTGGGCAGGTTATGGTTATCCTCTACCAATGCATATATTAGTTGCATATATGGAAATATTACATACATCTTGGAAACTCCGCAAAGAACCTAATTATATACCCCCATACCATGCTTAACATAGATCATGAAAGCCCCATGTGGTTAGAAGATGAAAATGATGATAATGGGACCACTTGAAAACTAATAGAAATAGAGAAGGTGTTATATTTGAAGGATGAAAATGAGATAATCCAATCAATAGCTTTGTCAGCAATCCTCCTTTAACCTCTCAACCGATATTTCAATTCTTAGATTTTGTAATGAGCTCATCTACTGATCCAGATTTATGAAATAATGCAATAAAATACATAAATAGACATAAACACAAAGATGGAGTGGAAATAATACTTCATTTCATTAATATCAAATAACTAAAATATGTTTACAGGAATAATGGAAATAAACTAGCTAGGGCGATGGTAGCTTATCTCTGAGAAGAGATGTGGCAGCTACATGCCTCTGAACTGTGTTACAATGAGGCTCGAGGGCCTATTTATTAGTGAGAAACAATAGAAAACTCTAAACATCCAAAAACCTAACCCTAGGAGATGAAGCACCAAAATTATGGGCCCCGTTTGGGTAAAATAGTGTTTCAACTTCCCAGGGACGTAACTTTGGCATATGATCTTTGTTTGGTGCGCACCATACCTCATTAGAAAGATCTATCCGAGGAGTATAAATTTTGGTGTGAGAAAAATTAGTCCATGGACTCCTGTTTCTCTCATTTTTCCCAAAAAAACATCGTTTAGGGCCTCAAAATGGCTCCGAAAGTTCAGGACCCGAAAAACTGTTAAAAATAGTAAGTTGTGTTGAAACTAAAAAACTGAAAGAACTAATGGTGGTGTTTCAAATGCAATAGGTGGGTGGCCACCAATATCCACCTAGATCATTACGGCCCCAAAATAGCTCAGGAAGTTCAGGACCCAAAAACCTTATAAAAATAGCAAGTTGTGATGAAAGTGAAAAAATGAAAGCACCAATGGTGGGGGTCCAAATGGTATAGGTGGGTGGCCACCAATATCCACTTGGATATCTATTCAAGAAATTCCTACATCAAACCTATCTATGGATCCTTTGTTGAGATTTTTGGGTGATGAGGTAGCATCAGATGTGGTCTAGCTCCTAAAATTCGTGGAGGAGCTAGAGTACATGAGAGCTCCAAGACCCAGAAAGTGTTTAGAAGAATTCCATCAGGTTTAAGTTTTATTCAAATAATTAATCTTTTCAATTAAGGACCCTAAGTCTAACTTAGGAAAATTAAAATATTAAAGTAAATTAAATTAAACATGTGATGAGAATGACTTAAGTGATGCAGATCAAGAAAATTCTAATCTTAGCCGTCGATTAGATATTAGATCATGACCATTGATGTTTCAATGAGAAAGTATAAGAGAAGTGCTTGGGGTCAGTTGGAGAGGTAAACACACTACAGAGCACTGAAGCTAAGATGAGATTTTAGGGCGTGGTTTTCTAAGAATTTCAGAAGTGTTTCAGCTGCAGCGAGGGGCAGTATTTTCGAGGGGAATGTTCTAGTCCCAGGCCAAGAGTACAACAAGCTCACTAGAAATTAACAGAAGATTCCATCTTGATGGACGGACTATGGATGCAAGGAGTCAAATGTTAAAAAGATAAGTAACTCTGTTTTGTGGATTTTGAATGGCTGCAAGAATGTTAAGCTAAACCTAAATGCGCGTCTTTGAAGGAAGGCAATGGATCTCTAATCCAGGTTTGACCAATGTGTTTCAAGAGATAAGTATTCTTATCTTTATTTTCTTGAAAGAATAGTCTGCATACAAACATTATTATGGTATTGAAAAAGATGCATATTAAATTCAATGTACAGCTAAGCAAAGTAAAAGATAAGTAAGTTAGCTTGTATATATATATATATGCATCTTATGTAAAAATATAGGATGCTTGTTTTATTTGAAAGGGATTTGGTACATGTGTATGAAATGATAACGAAATGCAAGTTATTTTCTTGAAAATGAATATAAATTTAAGAGGGTAATTCCTGAATATATTTCATGGATTGGGAGATAAGTTAATGAGTTTTCTTGGAAGAAAAGTCATGAACAACCCATAATAGTTTCACATAATTGTTTCGTTGGGAAGAATCATAATAATTACTTCTTGGTAAAATATTATGTTGTTTTATATATGTTTCTTACTTGAAAACCTCTTGAGAATATGAAAATAATAATTACTTTTTGGAAAATAATTGTTATGGTAAATAGAACTCTTTTGGAAAAGATACTTTTTGGAAAAGAAACATAACTTGTATGCATAAGGGGATCAAATATGATATTAGTTTTCCTTTAGGAGGAACTACATGTTTTCCTTTGGGAGAAGCTACATGTAGAAAGACAAAGTAACTAGGTTATATTGACTTCCTTTAGAGGAGGAATTATGTATTTGTTTACAGGAAAAGAATAGTTAATTATGGGGTAATTCCAAGAAGGGAATATGTCTTACATACATTAAAGAAGATTTTTTATAATAAGCCCTTGCATGCACAAAGAATAGTGATTGTGTTACGTGTCACGTACATTAAAGAAGAGTTATTATGATAAGCTATGTCATGCACAAGGAATTGTCATTGTGTTATAGAGATATATTATTTGCATGGATAGAAGAAATATTGAGTTATAATGTGATTGTGTTACGTGTTACGTACATTAAAGAATATTTATTATGATAAGCTATGGCATGCGCAAGGAAAAGATATATTCTTTGCATGGATAGAAGAAATATTGAGTTATAATGTTTCTCTAGGAAGAATTATTTGTCAGTACTTTGTGTTATCATAACTATTATTTTGGAAAGAATATAAATATTTATATGTGGGAAAATATAGCATGTTGTGTTAAACTACATTGGAAATGATTGTTAGTATAATCTTTGAAAAAGAAGACATCTCTTTGTATGCTTATTTACATTAGTGTTACAGAAAGCTCTGTTGTGTTAAGCATTCCTTTGGGAAGACTCTTTTGGAATCTATATGCATTTGCATGCATGGGAACAACATTTGTTATGTTAGCTTTCCTTTCATGCACCAAAAGTAATAGCTTAAGGGTTAGTTATTTTGATTAAATTTATGTAAATCGCATGCATGAAGATCACAACTAATGTATTCGTTTCTTTAAATAAATGCTTGGGACATGTAGCTATTGACTTGTAGGAATGTGTGCTTATGCGAGGGAAACATTATTTAATGTGATGACTTATAACTAGCACATATGCAGTATGTGTTGTTAAAGGAAGCATGTCAAATATTTTACTTTCATGTCATGAATATACATGAGTAGATGGAGAAGCTTCTCTGGTATACATTTATGAAATGGTTGATTAATACATTATGAATCTTGACATCAATGTATGTTGAAGGCAACATTAGCAGGGAATGATGGTGACTTGTACAAAGGAAATATTATACTTAACATGGTGGCAGGTAAATGATTATGGTTCATGTAGATGAGTGTGAGCTGTAGGATTATCCAATGTATGATGGTCCATTGTAGGTACATCCATGCCACCAAGATATGAAGATATGAAGATTAGTGGGTAAATTCTATCATAATTATTGCAATTGCTTTAAGCTAGATGATTGTAGATTTCCTTATAAGATTTATAACAATGGTTAAGGGATGGTCTCCCTTATAAGAAATTGAGTGAGGGCTGAAAATCCTCCCGAGTGTTTAATAATATAATTAAACGTTTGCTGGTTTTCATCCTCTGGGGTATATTGGTGTTCAATGATGTGATTGATTATTGTTTCAAATTGATGATGTTGATTATTTTCTTCTTGTGATGTTCATGATGTCAAGTATGTGATGACTAAAAGAATTATGAAATGAATGCAAGGTTACATCATACAGTTTATGTTAATGTACTATAATAGAGGATTTTTAATGGTTAAGCAACTTCACTATGAACTGGTGAACATTCTATCTAATGATGAGTAAGGAATATTTAATAGTGATTTGATCAGTTGCCCGTGGGTGACTTGTATAAAAAAAATTAACTCCTTGCATTTCCATGTGAAGTTATTGGTGTATGTTACAAGTGGTATCAGAGCTAAAGGTTGCAGCACTAGCACCTTTGGGATTTGTTAAGCGAAAAGAAATTGAGGTATGCTACTAATGGACATCAGTTAAGGTATGATTCTAGCAATCTACATTTTGACTGATATATGATTCTAGAAATCTACATATTGATTGATATATGCAGTAGTCTACTTCTGACATGAGATGTGTGATTCATGTTTATAAATACATTGAAGAGTAATAAGTAATAAATGCTACTGCAAAATGGTTTTCATAACATTGGAATCCTGTTTAGGATAAAAGACTATAAAACCTTTGTTGTACTTATGAACAAACAATGTGAGTACTCGCTAGTGAAAGTGAAAGTTGACTATTAACATTTGGGTATACAACATATTACTCATACATTTAATGAACATAACTAAATTTATCATGCACTACTTGAAAAAGATGAATGTGTATAGTGATGGTGGGTGACACTAATGCATGAATGAAAAATATGCGGAAAGTCCTTGAAGAGGATGATAGATTGTTTTAAGATGAAATTGAATGAAGTCTTTTAGATGTTAAAATTACATAATGAGTCAAGTAGTGAGATTTGATTATAATGGCTAGTTGTTGAATGAGTCATGTCATCGCTGCATTAAGATAACTAATAGAATTGATTAGTTATGAATTACTAACTAATAAAACCTATATGCATGAATTGGTTTTGATTAAAGATTATTACAAGGTGTGAATAAGTAATTACTTCATGTGTCAGACTGTTGGTAACAGTACACTAGTGGAATTGGAAAATGTTGGACTATTACCCGTGGGATTGTTAACCTAATAATTATTGATATATACACATTAATGAATATTTTTATACAATCGTAGGCATGACAACATTGTATGCATGAAACTAAAATTATTTTGAAAGTGAATGTTTTTTTTAACAATGCATATTTATGATTAGTGTTGTTGATGAGATTAAGCATGGTTAGCTTAATGGCAACAGAAAACCTGTGAAATTAAAACATCGCAAACATTTCAATGTGAATTGCAACAGTAAATGCTAAAGTATCATGTTATAATGTGCATGATTTTGTTATTTGGGAAATAATAATGTATTATAATGTGCATGATTATGTTATTTGGGAAATAATAATGTATAACACATGTATGTTATTCATGTTCCCTGTTAATATAAATATCATTAGACCCAGGTGGAGGGCCAAGTATGATGTATGATGTATGTAAAGTTTATTTTTCTTTATGTATAATGTGCACATAGTTCATTATGTAATTTACTATGGGAAACAATGCTAAAAAATAAATTTAACATGCCAGACAGTTGTGAAAATTTGTGAAAGGCTAGAAGGTCTTAGGTTGATGGTGGTTGCCTTCTTGGAGGGGTTGATGGCACTTACCTACCCGGATTTCCTCTCCCTAGAGATAAAGGATCTCAGTAAGGGAAAAGAGTTGGCCAAGATGGTGAAGAGGGGAAAACTTGAGGAAACTCTATTGATTTTGGAGCCTGTTGGAGGAGGTCCAAAATTCCTCTCAGACGGGATGTTGTCAGAAGAATAGGCATGATTTTTCCAAGAGGAATCCTATATTGGACCTTGAGTCATCATTGGAATTCTCGAGCTGATTTGCCAGTGGAATTCTGTACTGGAACTAGTATGGTTTTTTGTCAAATAACTGTCTAGATGTGAAAATGACTCGATTTGGTTGTGGAAACCAACTCCCATGGGTTGGGAGGAGCATTTTTTTTATCATTTTGGTTTTCATAGCAGAACAAGTTAAATAATCATTTATGTGTTATATTAAAATGAATTTTTATATGATTGTGTAAATATCTTATGTAGATATTGAGAGGAAATGATCCTAGCGCTTTAAAAGGAATTATTGAAAGTATAAGTTCCTTTATTTTATTACTATTCTTTTGAATGTCTTAGCAGGGGCTAGGACAACATGCACTTGGTGCATTGATTTACCATTTGTACGATTAGAGAGCTAGGTTCTCTCTGAGTACTTTTTGAAGTACTGTGTGGATGTCTTTAGTGGGAGCTAAGACAATGTGCACGTGGTGTAGTGATTTATAATTTTTATGATTTATCATGAATAGAGGGTTGGTGCTCTCTGAAGACTAAGAAGAGTACCGTGACTAAAATATCACTTGAAATTGCATGAATGAATCATATTTTAAAGTATTTCATTTGATTGGAAATGGTGTGACTAATGTGTTTGAATTTGTTAGTCATACATTACAGGCTACTTTCCATGGAGTATTGATGGGTTGTTCAACCATTCTCAGATAGCTTGTGTAAAAGTCATCATTACTTCCAATAGTAATTGGTAAGTAATGGTAAGTTGGTATAGATACTTTTCTATATTTTTATTAATTTGAATAATGGATAATTGGTTAAAAATGGAAATGGAATATTTTTTTAGGCTATACATGCTTATGACTATGGATAAAAACATTATTGTTTCAATTAATGGCATTTAAGGAAACGAAAGTGTTTCATTGTGAAGGGGAAGGACCCCCTTTGGGTTGCTATATTATTATATCATGAGTATAAGTTTATATTTCAATGAGAGTGTTAAGTCCCTATATTAATAGTGTAGTCCCTTATTATGTTAGTGTATCCCCCCTTATTTTTATTTTTGTACCCCTGTAACCCCCATATTATTATTATTTTGCCCTTACATTACTATTGTTAGGCTGGCTAGGTTTCCCCCTCGAAGTGGCTTATTTCTAAGGCGTTGATATCTCTTTTCTTCTATTTTTGGAGCTGGTTTCACAACATTTGGTATCAAAGCTTTGGATTCTAGGGTTTCGTTGCTCCAAACAGGTCATCATGGAATTTTCACTATAACATTTTTTATAAAAAGGTTCAGAAGCTGAAATGTTTAGAGAGTGAAGCCAAAATCTAGATGAACATCTTCAAAAAAATTTAGATCTTGGTTTGTAATATTTTCGGAGATACAATCTGTGGAAGTTAGGTCATTTTCAGGCTCCCAAATTGCATCTCAAAGAGGTGATCGTGAGAAAATATTCATAACTCTGTCTATGAGCATCAGATTGGAATTATGTAAAAAGTGGCTGGAAGTACACAAACTGTAGTTTTTTTTTCTATCAATTTCAGAGCCAAAGGAGGAAAAAGTGACACGTGGCAAGTCGTACAAGTCCACTCTACTAAACCAGTCCAAAATTGGGTCACTATGGGAGATTGGACATAATGTTTCCTTGAAGAATCCAAATCAGATCAGACCTATGCAATTTGAAAGAAGCTTTAGAGGGCTACTATAGGGCTTAATTTTAGATATTAATGATCCACAATTATAGAGATAATTCAGTTTCAATATTGAGCTCCTAAAAAGAAAGAAAAAGGTGTGTATTATTTTCGAATTACATAAGTCTCATTGGAAAAAAAATTCATTTGAATTTATTCTAAGGGCATATATTTCAGTATTGGGTTCTGAAATTCCTCCTAAAAAGAATTCAACACCCATTAAGCCCTCAGAAATCTATACTATGACGCATGAAGAGGAATAATTGCAGTATGAGATATCAAAATTATGGTACCAAGTGCAACAAATTTCAATCTTACGAAGAGAAACCGAAGATGACATAGATGGTTTAAAATCAGAAATGGAGGCTAAGTTGTATGGTTTGAAGGATCAAATAATAGCTAATATGGATGATAAATTAGTAGAAGATCACATCGAGCATCAACAACAAGTTCTCCAACTCTCAAAGGATAACCTAACTTTGGTGCAGAATGTAATGAAACAAAAGGAAGCTCAACATCACATCAAAAGAAGTTTTGAAGCAGTCACAGAAACAAGAACTCGACAAGTACGACCAATTTCAGAGTATCTCAGCAAATGGAAGAACTTTCTTATAGAAGATTCCACATGGGAGGATGAGAATTTTATACAGAAGCATCAAGAAATAATCAAGCATTGAGGACAACACTTGTTTGAAGGAGAGGGGCATGTTAAGTCCCTATATTAATAGTGTAGTCCCCTATTATGTTAGTGTATCCCCCCTTATTTTTATTGGTGTACCCCTGTAACCCCCATATTGTTATTATTCTGCCCTTACATTATTATTGTTAGGTCGGCTAGGATTACCTTGTGGCCCCACTAGGATTACATTATGGCCCCATGGACTCATATATATAGAAAGGAGGTTTTGTCATTTGTATCATCCAATAATTGTTCATTCATGTAATGTATTGGAGGTTGCCCCCTCGAAGTGGCTTATTTATAAGGCGTTTATATCTCTTTTCTTCTATTTTTGGAGCTGGTTTCACAACAGAGAGAAACACAATGAGGATGGTTTTCTCTTAAGGGGGGAGTATGTAACATCCCTAAAACCATGTAACTAGATGTGGGATAAATAAAAAAATATTAACCAGTGTGTTGTTTCCGTGTAATATTCCTCATAAAAATTATTCATTACTGTGTTAAATTACCACGTTTAACGTTGATGATATGGTTGGCCACCAAGAACAGTTAAAAATTAGTTTCTAAACCAAGAAATAGTAACTAACAACTATTATATGCATCCAGGAAAAGGTTATATTCATTCGATCTTGAATTCATTCGGGGGGGAATAACTTTAATTCATTTTTTTCTGAGTTCCTGGTCAGTTCGTGTGGTTCAGAGAATGATAATTATGGTCATTCTAGTAATTAAGGGGGTGTTATGTTGAAACCACCAATGCTAAGATTCCTTTCTTGTTTCAATCAACAACAATAAATTTCATCTTGGGAATTATGGGCAAACCTCCCGAAAATGGAAGGAAGATCATATGAATATCGAGCTGCACTGGAAATTAAGAGAAGCTTCCACCTTGACAGACGGACGATGGATGCAATGAGTTAAATTTTAAAAAGATAAGTAACTGTATTTTGTGGATTTTTAATGGTTGCAAGAAGGTTAATCTAAACCTGAAATGCGCATCCGTGAAGGAATGAAACACATCTCTAATCCAAGTTTGACCAATGTGTTTCAAGAGATAAGTATTCTTATCTTCTTTTCTTGAAAGAATAGTCTGCATACAAACATTATTATGGTATTGAAAAAGACGCATATTAAATTCATTGTATAGATTAAGCAAAGTAAAAGATAAGTAAGTTAGCTTGTCTATATATATATAGATATATATATATATATATATATATATATATATATATATATATATATATATATATATATATGCATCTTATGTAAAAATATAGGTTGCTTGTTTTATTTTGAAAGGGATTTGGTACAAGTGTATGAAATGATAACGAAATCCAAGTTATTTTCTTGAAAATGAATATAGATTTAAGAGGGTAATTCCTGAATATATTCATGGATTAGAAGATAACTTAATGAGTTTTCTCGGAAGAAAAGTCATGAACAACCCATAATAGTTTCACATAATTTTTTCTTTGGGAAGAATCATAATAATTACTTCTTGGTAAAATATTATGTTTTTTTATATATGTTTCTTACTTGAAAAGAATGACCTCTTGAGAATATGAAAATAATAATTACATTTTGGAAAATAATTGTTATGGTAAATAACCCTATTTTGGAAAAGATACTTTTTGGAAAAGAAACATAACTTGTATGCATAAGGGGATCAACTATGATATTAGTTTTCCTTTGGGAGGAACTACATGTTTTCCTTTGGGAGAAGCTACATGTAAAAATACAACGAAATTAGGTTATATTGACTTCCTTTTGAGGAGGAATTATGTATTTGTTTACAGGAAAATAATAGTTAATGATGGTGTAATTCCAAGAAGGGAATATGTCTTACGTACATTAAAGAAGACTTGTTATGATAAGCTCTTGCATGCACAAAAAATAGTGATTGTGTTATGTGTTATGTACATTAAAGAAGAGTTATTATGATAAGCTATGACATGCGCAAGGAATAGTCATTGTTCTATAGAGATATATTCTTTGCATGGATAGAAGAAATATTGAGTTATAATGTTTCTTTAGGAAGAATTATTTGTGAGTACTTTGTGCTATCATAACTATTATGTTAGTTTCATTTGGAATAAGATCATGCATATGTATGCAATATTTGTATTAGCTTTTGTTGGAAAGAATATACATATTTGTATGTGGGAAAAGATAGTGTGTTGTGTTAAACTACATTGGAAAGGATTGTTAGTATAATATTTGAAAAATAATACATGTATTTGTATGCTTATTTACATTAGTGTTACAGAAAGAAAACTTGTGTTTGCATGCTCTCTTGTGTTAAGCATTGCTTTGGGAAGACTCTTTTGGATTCTATATGCATTTGCATGCATGGGAACAACATTTGTTAAGTTAGATTTCCTTTCATGCACCAAAAGTAATAGCTTAAGGGTTAGTTATTTTGATTAAATTTATGTAAATCGAATGCACAAATATCATAACTGATGTATCCGTTTATTTAAAGAAATGCTTGGGAAATGTAGCTATTTTCTTGCAGGAATGTGTGCTTATGTGAGGGAAACATTATTTAATGTGATGACTTATAACTAGCACATATGTAGTATGTGCTATTAAAGGCAACATATCCAATATTTTACTTTCATGTCATGAATATACATGAGTAGATGGAGAAGATTCTCTAGTATAGATTTATGAAATGGTTGATTAATACTTTATGAATATTAACATCAATGTATGTTGAAGGCAACATTAGCAAGGAATGATGGTGACTTGTACAAAGGAAATATTATACTTAACATGGTGGCAGGTAAATGATTATGGTTCATGCAGATGAGTGTGAGCTGCAGGATGATCGAATGTATGATGGTCCATTGTAGGTACATCCATGCCACCAAGATATGAATATTAGTGGGTAAATGCTATCATAATTATTGTAATGGCTTTAAGCTAGAAAATTGTAGATTTCCTTGTAAGATTTATAACAATGGTTAAGGGATGGTCTCCCTTATATGCCATTGAGTCACTAGAAAATTTGGCCCAGTTTCCGACGGCCACTTTGTCGCTATTCCGACACACATTCATCGCAAGAGCAACAGTTTGAGGCCGAAAAAAACATGGTTAGCCATTACGTCACATTTTCAACGCGTTGCCAAAGTGTTGCAATACCGACACTTTTTCCGACGTTTTGCAAAGTGTCGCTATTCCGTCGTTTCATAAGCATCGATCTTTCGATGACCCACCACAGTCAGTCCTCTGAAGATCACAAACTGTTAGTCTTCCGACGCTTTTCAGGTTTTCATAAAAACGTCGCAATTCTGACGTTATGGCTTCCAACGTTTTACAAACTGTCACAATTCCGACAAAATATCATCTGATGTTTATTCCTACGCTTATGTAACGTCGCTTTAGCGACGAAAAAGATAAAAATATTTAAAAAAGAAACTTCGCTCTTCCGACGATTGAGTCGTTGGTATTTCGACGAAAATGTAAAAATATTAAAAAAAATAGCGTCGCTCTTCCGACGTTTAAGGCGTCGGTATTCCGACAAAAAATTCAAAATATTAAAAAAAAATAACGTCGCTCTTCCGACGTCTAAGGCATCAATCTTCCGATGCTTGGTTAAAATTATTTAATATATATATATATATATATATATATATATATATATATATATATATTTTCTAATGTGGTTCAACATGAATATATTGCAGCAAAATTTTATCAAGGAATGGATTAAATAGACTAAAATTTCTCAGGTTAATATTTCTGTTATGGAGAGATATTTTAAACTATTTCAATTTAATTGATTCTGGTCTGGCATATAAAGTAGGAAATGGACATAAGGTTAGAATTAGAGTCGATCCATGGCCAAGAAGTGGTGACAAACATTGGATGGCACAACCTATAATTAATTTTCTTTGTGACAATGGGAACACTAAACTACCACATTTCGACAACCCAACTCAATTTGCCATTTGGAGGGAAGGATGTAAAATGACATAAGTATTGGAGTTGGATGTAGGATTTCATGAGGAATATAATATGTATTTGGAAGCATTGACATAGTCTTGTATAAGGCTTACTAACAAAGATGATGATTTGGTTTGGTCACATTCTCCCTATGGGATCTACACGCACAAACTTGGTTACATTCGCCTAAATTCAGTAGAAAGGAACGTTAAACATAAATGGTGGTGTAAATTGGTCTATAAATCAAAATTTCCATCACAGTGTTGATTTTTCATGCCTCCAATATCATCGAGCCCTTCACAGTTGAATCTTTAATCCTCCACAAATATGTCTTACCTGAGCTTCAAATAAACATTGGTATACACTTATACAGATGTGTTCTATCTGAACTCCAAGGAAGCGCTAATTTACCCTTAAAATATACTCCACATATGTGTTATCACCACTCTAATTCGACAAAGGTAAGTCTGAGTTTTTCTTGGGCTCAATTCCACAGGACGGAGCTTTACAAGCTAGATTGGTATACGAAACACAAGTCATTGAGTCTTACCACAGTCTTGTAACTTAACACTGAGCTCATAAATAAAAATAGGTGACTTATCTAATTCGAAATTTCTGTCCAAGCATCAGAAAATAGGAGATAATCTAAGATTTTAATAGATGTTCACCGCATAAAATATGTCAAAATCTTGTAGCTATATCCCTGGCCTGAGACTGCACTGAAGAGGTCCAAAGTATGGCGGCTTCAATAGAACCAAGCCTGAATATAGGGTTGCAATAGGTCCGAGGGTTTAATTGATTCAAGTCTTCATAAAACGCTACAACACAGAACCAAGCTCTTGTGGTATGTCTCTGTCCTCCAATAATGACAAACATTAAATTCTCTTGAGCATGGTAATAGAACTAAATTTGTTTACAACAGTCCACAAGATATCCATTCATTTCTAGAAATTCTACAAGAATAAAATGAAAGTCATGTGTAACAAAGTGTTATGAAAAGACTTCAAATTATTGTCATATTGGAGCAACTAGCCTCTGATAGAAAATATAAAAAGAAAAATCAAGACACTGAATGTGCCCAAAGGATTGTCCTTGGAGTGGAAATTTCTATCTGGATCCCTACTTTTGCAAAAATATTTCTTATATATACATAATTATTTACTCGCCAGCAAAAATAAAAATGAAAATGGAAGGGCATACACAATGAAATTTATATCCTTTTCCTTAAGGAAAATAAAATCAAAATACGATGCTTGGTCTAACAATTTGGCATCCTCAATCAGCAACGTATCTCTCGATACCTTAGAGTTGTTAACCAGGTGAGAAGCCTTGGATTTTCAATGGTTTATCAATGTCCTACAAAAGTAACAAAAGAAAAATGAAGCAGTGTATGTTGCAATATTCTATTTCAACCTTCAGGATGTGGAGGATGATTTCACGAGGAAAAGGCAATGGCCTTGCAATTTAAGTGGGCCATATTACAACAGTGTTTCCCATAAATGAGAGAATAGCAATGAGTAACCTCTCTCAATTGAGTCGTGAATTTTTTTTTGTAGGTATGGGCTCTAAACTCAAAAAATTGCAAACAAGGAGGGAATGAATCACCATGGTGTCAACTAGAACTTAGCCTAAATATCCTAAAATTGAAGTTGGAAACATCGTCTCTCCAAGGCTGTTAATGTTGCAATCCTCTGTTCAACATTGATACAAATGTCAAAAACAAGTTAAAAGATGAACCAAATAATAGCATTCAAAGGAAAGACTAGGATGTCACCATTTCTACCTGCTATCCTTGAAAATAAGGTGAGATTACTTACATGCTTTTGTGTTTGCAAGGTGGACTTGAAGACCATGTTCATCCCAGAATGAGCTCAAAATGTACTTTTGTTTTTGGATTCGTGAAACAGAAGGACAGTGTTGTCAAAAAATAGTGAAATGGAGATCCCATAGAGGGCCTCCACCTTTACCACCCATGGATTTTGAAATGAGAAACTCTCATCCATAAATATGAAGTCAAAAGAATGTGAGGTAGTCGACACCATTGCTTTAATACTATGTTAATTTATATAATAGACCCTAGAGCTGATCATTTGAATCTCATATAGGGTCATAATTATATAGATCACCAAGCATAGGAGAGGTATACCTTCAGCCTCTCAAATAGTAGGTTTCTTCCAACTATCTGAAAGGCTTAACAGGTGTCCATGGATCAACAATATACTTACTTTTGCTTCCTCAATAGAATTTGGGAGGATTGAAAAATAGTCAAAAGTGCGGTGATTCCATTTGCAATGACTAAACCTTAAACCTGCAATTTATTCCTCTCTGCCCATATGGAGATGAATTTGTCTGATCTTCTGGCAAAGAGTTTCAACATGGTGTATCCCAGCATGATAGTCTCGCAATTAATTAATTCGTTTTGATCATCATATTTATAAAGATGATTGATTTAAGAAACTTCACTGGGGGTAAGGCCATAAGAGACTATCTAAAGCAAAAGGTCCACAATATGAATAGGTAAGATGGTCAGAGTATTTTTAAGGAATTTGTCTTTCAATTTTTCTAGATTCTAAGCCTTATTAGAATGGAATTTGAAAATTGCTCTCATGATCATGCAATCAATGTAACAAAAACCATACAATTTGGGATTCATGATGAAAGGTGGTTGGTTGCAGATGTTATATAATAAGGTGACATTATTTTGAGCGAGGTGTTAGAATCAATAATGGTGCAAGCAGGCACTTCAGTAAGAATCTTCTGTACAAGGATTTAGTGTAGACACTAATTTGTTGAAGAAACGCTTTTCATTTGTAGAGGAGGTATTACCGTATTAGTGTTTTCTTGAGAAAACTTCCTTTATAAAGAGGCTTTTAAAAATTCAGAATGCAATCATTAAAGCCAAACATTGATGACGAGGCAAAGTCAGATTCCAGTATCTCTAAAGCAGTTCATACAAACTATTGATAAAAAACTTTATGAGCATATACCTGAGAAATCAATCGTGCAAGCAGTGAACATCGCAAATCCCTGACCCCTGCACCATCAGCTTGCCTGTAGGTTTCAATTATAGGAGTGAATGCCTCCTTGCTTAATAGAGTTTGTTTTTCCTCGGTCAGTGATACAAACTGTGGCACTATTGACATTTCTGGGGATTGATCTTCCGCAAATTGAGTTGTTTCTGGATCAGAGGAGATGGTTGTTTCTGGATCAGAGGGCATGATTGTATTTGGGTCAGAGTTTACTTCCAACTGATTATGTGAAGCAGTTCAAAATTTGATTTCATGCATTAAAAAAAAACATAAATCATGAATGAGATCGTACCTCTGCAGCTTGAGATTGGGACTTGCAAAGACATAGATGAAAACACTCTGCGACTTTAGATTGGGACATTTTATGAAACGATGTACACAAAAAAAATCCACACAACAAAAACCCACATCATTTTAGCAAATGAAATCCTACATTTCAAAAACACAAGGTCAAGGATTCATATTTCAAAAAGAGACATACCTTGCAGGAAATCACAGTTCTCAGTCTCCTTCCTAACGACATCAAGCACAAAATCAATGAGCTTGGTTCCTTCCGTGTAATGCCCCTTGGCCTAGTTGTTTTTCCAGCCCTAGATCATCCAAAAGCGAAGTTACTAGGTCTGAAGACCTATCCATAACCCTTTCAAGATGTAGATCTAAAGTGCCCTGATATCTCTCAGTAGGATCTATCCCTTGTTCTTCACAGACCACTTCTCAAAACATGGAGTCGATCTAGTTGCCACATTGGCCCCCCTGAATGTGAAGGATCTCTGGCATTTTTTCTATCGACCCAACTCAGATTTGGATCAGGTCCTCCCTCCTTCCCTAGACAAACCATGCAATCAAAGGGAAATGAACGAGGGAAAGTAAAACTTTTGATATTTCAAACATTTTGAAATTTTGAAATGAAACACGTGTGTTTTTTTTAAGGCCACTCAAATTAATTTAAAAAAAAAAAATTTTTAATAATTATAATCATTTTAAATAATTAAAATAATTTCTAAATAATTAAACGTTTGTTTATTTTGATTGTTGAAAAATATTTAAAATCAAAAAAATAAAACATATCTTTTTGAGAAGAAATTAAAGTTATATGAGTAAATAATGGATTGATTTTTGCATATAGTAATCCTTCTACCCTACTAAATCATCATGCTTTATTAAAAGGAGTTTTAAACTTTACACTATTAAATTATGTTGTATTTTAAATATTTGGAGTTTTAATCTCTATTTTTTATATATATTTTTTCTTTATAATTTATGTATTATGTATATAGGGGGTTAAATGGGTTAGGCCAGTTGGGAAATATGGTTTAAGGGGTTAGGGGTTAAGGGTTTAGAGGTTGAGGGTTTAGGGGGTTAAATGGGTTAGGGGTTTAGGGGTTTAGGGGGTTAAATGGGTTAGGGGTTAAGGGTTTAAGGTTAGTGGTTAAGGGTTTAGAGGTTTATGGTTTAGGGGGTTAAATGGGTTAGGGGTTAAGGGGTTATAGGTTTAGGGTTTAGGGGGTTAAAAGGGTTAGGGGGTTAGGGGATTTAGCAGTTAAGGATTTTAGGGGTTAGAAGTTAGGGGCTAATGGGGTTAGGTTTTAGTGGGTTAGATGGGTTAGGGGTTGGGAATTAGGGTTAATGGTTTAATGGTTTGCAATTTAAGGGGTTAGGGGTTAAGGGTTTATAGGTTTATGTTTTAGGGGGTTAAATGGGTTAGGGGTTTACTAGGAGTTTAGGGGGTTAAATGGGTTACAGATTAAGGGTTTAGGAGTTAGGGGTTAAGGGATGTTTAGAGTTTTATGGTTTAGGGGTTAAATTAGTTGCTTATTCTTTGCGTCTCAATGTAACAATTTTGTAAGTATTGTTGCTTGTTGCCATGTCTTCTTTATTTATTAATTTATAGTATTTGTTAGCCATTGCTTTACATTTATTGATGAAAATGTCTATTGCAATCAAACCAAATGTATGTTCAATCTCTAGTTTCAAACTCAGCCACAGTGTTGTCACACAATTTAAGTCCGGAGAATGGCCATCTGATGAAGTCTTAATAACCAGACTACACCTCATGACTACTCCAGAAAATCTTAAGTTCGAGTGTCCCACATTCATGAGAAATTTGGCTCTTATACTCTTGCTCCACCTGACTGTGTCCTGGAAATACCCTTGTTTATTGAAAAAACATCCTAATGTTGTCGACCTTGTCCCTTAACAGACCAAGGAAACATATGTGACTGAGAGGAATGGAAAGCACTACAAAGTTGAAGAGAGTAAAAAAGACTAAGATGGTTTAAAGGATAAGCTTGAATTAGAATGTAGCAGTGTTGAAACAACTAAAAGTTGTCCCAAACAAATAGTTGATAATGTGAAACCTTCTTCTGTACCAGTCAAGCAAGACTACATTCATGTGAGAGAAAGAAGAGGCCAAGCGACTGATAGGCATAGCCTGGAATATAGGGTATGGTTCCCTCTTTTTGATTAAATATTTGATCTACATTTTGTCTATCGAAGATTAACCATTTTAACCTTGCCAACAAGGCGGAATTAACCCAATCGTAGGTCCCAATATGTCATGATATATATTAACTCTATATATATATATGAGAAGGAATAATTATAAAGACATAGATTGATAGAGGTGGCGAGACAAGGGGAGTCGCAAGGGAGAGATGGAGATAAACTAAAGGAGAGGGGGGAGAAGGAATGGATCAACTGAGAGAGAGAGAGGGAGAGGAGTGAGAGAGGTAGAGAAGGGTAAGAGAGGGATATAGTGACACAAATATGGAAGGGGGGTAGAAAGAAGGATAGAGAGAGGGATATATTTGTGAGAGGATTGGAGGGTAGAGAGAGAGAGAGAGAGAGAGAGAGAGAGAGGGAGATTGGGGAAGAGAGAGGTCAGTCCAGGTGCTCTGAAAGTGTTGAGGCTTTAGCTAGGTCACAAGTATTGTCTGCTAGGAAGGCTTTCCAAATAATTTGGCTAGCGTCACTATGACACTATTACAAAATTAGAAGGGACGAGAAAGGCAAAGGCTCGGGTATCATATGAGGAAGCAATTGGCAAAATTGAGATCAAAAGCAGTGGAGTTAGCCAAAAAGCAACTTACCCCAGATATGGATAAGATAAAACTTGACAACATATTGGTCAATTTCCTTGACCTTTTATTAGTTATTCAGAAGGAGTATGAATACACCACTATTAATATCAAGGTAACCAACCCCTAGTATATCAAGGGGTTAAGGGGTTTAGGGGTTAGATGTTTAGGGTTAGGGGTTAAGGGTTTAGAGGTTTAGGGTTTAGGGGGTTAAATGGGTTAGGGGTTTAGGGTTTTAAGGGGTTAAATGGGTTATGGGTTAAGGGTTTAAGGGTTAGTGGTTAAGGGTTTAGAGGTTTAGAGTTTAGGGGTTAAATGGGTTACGGGTTTAGAGGTTTATGGTTTAGGGGGTTAAATGGGTTAGGGGTTAGGAATTAGGGTTTAATGGGTTAATAGGGGTTAAGGGGTTATAGGTTTAGGGTTTAGGGGGTTAAATGGGTTAGGGGTTTAGGGGGTTAGGGGATTTAGCAGTTAAGGATTTTAGGGGTTAGAAGTTAAGCGCTAATGGGGTTAGGTTTTAGGGGGTTAGATGGGTTAGGGATCGGGAATTAGGGTTTAAGGGGTTAGGGTTAAGGGTTTAATGGTTTAGGGTTTAAGGGGTTAGGGGTTAAGGGTTTATAGGTTTAGGGTTTAGGGGGTTAAATGGGTTAGGGGTTACTAGGGGTTTAAGGGGTTAAATGGGTTAGGGGTTAAGGGTTTAGGGGTTAGGGGTTAAGGGTTTAGAGGTTTATGGTTTAGGGGTTAAATTAGTTGCTTATTCTTTGCGTCTCAAGGTAACAATTTTGTAAGTATTGTTACAGCTTGTTGCCATGTATTATTTATTTATTAATTTATAGTATTTGTTAGCCATTGCTTTACATTTATTGATGAAAATGTCTATTGCAATAAAACCAAATGTATGTTCAATCACCAGTTTCAAACTCAGCCACAGTGTTGTCACACAATTTAAGTCCAAAGAATGGCAAACGGGCCACCTGAATGTGCACAAGGCACTCTGGCGGTCACAACTTAGCAAAACTGATACAGGCACCCTCGAAAGAAACGAACCGACCCGATTCGAGTGCGCCAGGTCGGGTGACCTCACATTGCATGACACGGCGTGCCCGACCGAATGATGCCACAAGGGAGAAAATGGAAAATGGGCCACCTGAACGTGAACAAGGCACCTGGGCAGTCACAACTTAGCAAAACTGATACGGGCACCCTCGAACGAAATGGCCCGACCCAACCGCGCCCGGTCAGGCAACCTCACACAGGGCGACACAACGCGCCCAAACGAATGATGCCACAAAGGAGTAAACATCAAATGGGCCACCTGAACATGCACAAGGGACCTAGGTGGTCACAACTTAGCAAAACTGATATGGGATCCCTCGAACGAAATAGCCCGACCCAACCCGAACGCGCCCGGTCAGGCGACCTCACACAGCACGACATGGGGCGCCCGACCAAATGATGCCACAAGGGAGCAAACGACAAACGGGCCGCCCGAACGTGCACAAGGCACCCGGGTGGTCACAACTTAGAAAAAATGATACGAGTGCCCTCGAACAAAACAGCGCAACCCGAACGTGCTTGGTCAGGCATGCCCGACCGAATGATGCCACATTAAGGGAGCAAACGGCCAACGGGCTGCCCGAACGTGCATAAGGCACCCGAGCGATCACAACTTAACAAAATTGATATGGGCGCCCTCGAACGAAATGTTCCGACCCGAACACGCCTGGTCAGACGACTTCACACAACGCACCTGACCGAACAATGCCACAAGGGAGAAAATAGTGAATGGGCCACCCGAACGTGCACAAGGCACCTGGGTAGTCACAACTTAGCAAAACTGATACAAGAACCCCCGAACAAAATGACCCGACTCGAAGGCACCCGGTCGAGCGAGCTCACACGGCGCGCCCGACTAAACGATGCCACAAGGGAGAAAATGGAAAACGACCTGCTCGAACGTGCACAAGGCACCTGGGTGGTCATAACTTAGAAAAACTGATACGGGCACCCTCGAACGAAACGACCCAACCTGATCGCGCCTGATCGGGCGACCTCTCACAACGTGACACGGCGCGCCTAACCGAATGATGCCACGAGGGAGAAAATGGAAAATAGGCCACCTGAATGTGCACAAGGCACTCGTGCAGTCACAACTTAACAAAACTGATACGGGCGCCCTCGAATGAAACGGCCCGAACCGAACGCACCCGGTCGGGCAACCTCACACAGTGCAACACGAAGCGCCCGAACGAACAATGCCACAAGCGAGAAAACAAAAAATGGGCCACCCGAACATGCACAAGGCACCCAGGTGGTCACAACTTAGCAAAACTGATACAGGCGCCCTCAAACGAAATGGCCCAACCCGACCCGAACGCGCTTAGTCGGTCACAACTTAGCAAAACTGGTATGGGCGCCCTTGAACGAAACGGCCTTACCCGACCCGAACGCGCCCGATTGAGCGACCTCACACGGTGCGACACGGCGCGCCTGACCGAACGATGCCATAAGGGAGAAAATGGAAAACAGGCCACCCGAACATGCACAAGGCACTCGGGTGGTCAAAACTTAGCAAAACTAATACGGGCGCCCCCGAACGAAATGACCTAACCCGACCCAAACGCGCCTGGTCGAGCGACCTCACACGGGGCGACACGAAGCGCCCGACCAAATGATGCCACAAGGGAGAAAACGGAAAACGGGCCACTCAAACATGCACAAGGCACCTAGGCGGTCACAACTTAGCAAAACTAATACTAGCGCCCTCAAACGAAACGACCTGACCCGACCGTGCTTAGTAAGGCGACCTCACACAGCGCGACATGGCGCGCCCAACTGAATGATTCCATAAGGGAGAAAATGGCAAACAGGGCGCCCAAACGTGCACAAGGCACCCAGGCAGTCACAACTTAGAAAAACTAGTACGGGCGCCCTCGAACGAAACAGTCCAGCCCGAACATGCCCGATTGGGCAACCTCACACGGCGCGCCCGATCGAACGATGCCACAAGGGAGCTAACAACAAATGGGCCGCTCGAACGTGCACAAGGCACCTGGGTGATCGCAACTTACCAAAACTGATTCGAGCGCCCTCAGACAAAATGACTCGACCAGACCCGACCCGAACACGCCCGGTCGGGCGACCTCACACGGCACGACACGGCGCGCCCAAACGAATGATGCCACAAGGGATAAAATGGAAAACGGGCTGCCCGAACATGCACAAGGCACCCGGGAGGTCACAACTTAGCAAAACTGATACGGGCACCCTCGAATGAAATGGCCCGATCCAACCCAAATGCGCCCGGTCATGCGACCTCACACGGCATGACACAACGTGCCCGACTGAACGATGCCACAATGGAGAAAATGGCAAACGGGTCACCCGAACGTGCACAAGGCACCCGAGCGGTCACAACTTAGAAAAACTGATACGAGCGCCCTCGAACGAAACGGCCCGACCCGACCCGAACATGCCCAGTCAAGCGACCTCACACGGCGCGACACGGCGTGCCCAACCGAACAATGCCACAAGGGAGAAAACGGAAAACAGGCTGCCCGAACATGCTCAAGGCACCCAGATAGTCACAACTTAGCAAAACTGATACGGGTGCCCTCGAACGAAATGGGTCGACTCGAACGTGCCCAGTCGGGCAACCTCACATGGCGCACCCGACCAAAGAATGCCACATGGGAGAAAACGGAAAATGGTTTGCCTAAACGTGCACAAGGCACTCGAGTGGTCACAACTTAGCAAAACTCATACGGGCGCCCTCGAACGAAATAGTCTGACCTGAACCCGCCTAGTCAGGCGACCTCCCACGATGCTACATGGCGCACCCCACCAAACGATGCCACAAGGGATAAAATGGAAAACGGGCTGCTCGAACGTGCATAAGGCACCTGGGTGGTCACAACTTAGCAAAACTGATACGAGCGCCTTCAAATGAAATGACCCGAACCAACTGCACCCGATCGGGCAACCTCACACAGCGCGACATGGTGCATTCGACCAAATGATGCCACAAGGGAGAAAATAGAAAACAGGGCACCCAAACATGCACAAGGCACCTAGGCGGTCACAACTTAGCAAAACTGATACGAGCGCCCTCAAACAAAATGGCTCGACCCAACCCGAATGCGCCCGTTCGGACAACCTCACACGGCGCAACACAGTGCGCCAAACCGAATGATGCCACAAGGGAGAAAATGACAAACGAGTCACCTGAACGTGTACAAGGCACTCGGGTGGTCACAAATTAGAAAAAATTATACGTGCACCCTCAAACAAAATGGCTTGACCTGACCCGAACGCACCCGGTTGGGCGACCTCACACGGCGCGACACGACGCGCTCGACCAAACGATGCCACAAGGGAGAAAATGGAAAACGGGCCACCCAAACGTGCACAAGGCACCCGGGCGGTCACAATTTAGCAAAAATTATATGGGCACCCTCGAACAAAATGGCCAGACTCGACCCAAATGCGCCCATTCAGGCGACCTCACACGGCGTGACATGGCACACCCAACCGAATGACGCCACAAGGGAGAAAATGGCAAACGGGCCACTCGAACGTGCACAAGGCACCCAGGAAATCACAACTTAGCAAAACTGATACGGGCACCCTCGAACGAAATGACCCGACCTGAACGCACTCGTTCGGGCGACCTCACACGGCACGACACGGTGTGCCCGAACGAATTATGCCACAAGGGAGAAAATGGAAAACGGGCCACCCGAACGTGCACAAGGCACCCAGGCGGTCACAACTTTGCAAAACTGATACGGGCCCCTCGAACGAAACGACCCGACTCGACCCGAATGCACCCAGTCAAGCAACCTCACACAGCGCACCCGACCGAATGATGCCACAAGGGATTAAACCGCAAACGGGCTGCCCGAACATGCACAAGGCACCTGGGCAGTCACAACTTAGCAAAACTGATACGACTGCCCTCGAATGAAACGGCCTGACCCGACCCGAATGCGCCCGGTTGAGCGACCTCACACGGCGTGACACGGCGCACCCAACCGAATGATGCCACAAGGGATCAAACGGAAAACGGGCCACTCGAACATGCACAAGGCACCTGGGCGGTCACAACTTAGCAAAACTGATATGAGTGCCCTCGAATGAAACGGGCCAACCCGAACGCGCTCGGTCGAGCAACCTCACACGGCGTGACACAACGCGCCTGACTGAATGATGCCACATGGAAGAAAACGGCAAACGGGCCGCCCGAACATGCACAAGGCACCCGGGTAGTCACAACTTAGCAAAACTGATACGGTTTCCCTCGAATAAAACGATCTGACCCGAACGCGCACGATAGGGTGACCTCACACAACATGACACAACGCACTCGACTAAACAATGCCACAAGGGAGCAAACGAAAAACGGGCTGCTCGAACGTGCACAAGGCACTCGGGCGGTCACAACTTAGCAAAACTGATACGGGTGCCCTCGAACAAAACGACTCGACCCAAACGCGCTCGGTCAGGTGACCTCACACGGCACGACACAACGCGCCTGACCGAACAATGCCACATGGGAGAAAATGGAAAACGGGCCACTCGAAAATATGCTTATCATGTTTTTTGTTTCCACAAAATATTTCACCCAAGCTTAGCTCTTTTGAAAAATACACTTTTGCTTTTGGTTTCTATTTCAATGCATCCTCTACTTCTTATTCCAATGAGTGGTTGATTTATTCTAGAGCATATTATTATATGGTTAAGCATAAATGCAATGTTATTGCTTGTAATGATTGTAACACCAATTTTTTTTTTTTTGTTGGTGATGTAGGGTCTATAACAACTAAGGAATATAACATACATTTCAATAATGTATTATGTGTTCCGAGTCTTTTTTGCAACATTCAATTAAAATATCAAATCACTCATTCAAGTAAAGGTAGAATAGTAGAGTTTTCATCTCACAAGGTTGTAATCAAGGATTTAAAGATCCCTAGCATGTCCTAGCCTTTGGAATAATATACCAAAATGTGCAAGTTTTCATGTATAAGTGTAATGTAAATTTTTTGATGTATAAGCATGTTTTCCAACAAAAAAAACATTATCCAATAATGTAATACTCATTATATCCAAATAAATCATATTTATATAAAAAAAATGTTAAATAATATAATGTTTTCATATTCAAATGTTGAACAATTGTTAATAAAGTAATAATTTACATGTCCATGCATGTAATTTTTTTTCATGTCCAAGTTTGTTGTCCAACCAAACAAATGTTTTCATATGAAAATGTTGTGTTGTTTAAACATCGGTCTTGCGACGCTTGGGAAAAACTGTCGAAAAAGAAACATTTCTCATATAGACGTTGGTCTTGCGACGTTTGGCTTCACAACGTCACAAGACCGACGTCTATATGAGAAACGTCACTTTTCCGACAGTTTCACCCAAGCGTCGCAAGACCGATGGATGTGTAGGCGACGTCGCAAGTCCAACATTTCGTCCCATAAACATCGTAACACCGACGAAATGTTTAAAATGTTGCAATTCCAACGACAACGTAAACGTCGCAAAAGCGACGATATCCCTAAACTTCGGTATAAAGACGGTTTGTGGCGGGATTTGAAAAATTGATAGAAATTGGGGAAATTTCCGACATTACGACAAAAGTGTTGGAACTAAAGTGTCATAATTTCTACCAAATGTACTAGTGAGTGAAGGCTGAACACCCTCATGAGATTTTAATAATAAAATTAAACATTTGATGGTTTTGACCCTACGGGGTTTCTAGGGTATATTGGTGTTCAATGATGTGATTTATTATTGTGTCAAATTGATGATGTTGATTCCTTTCTTGTTGTGCTGTTCATGATGTCAAGTATGTGATGACTAGAAGAATGATGAAATGAATGCAAGGTTACATCATACAATTTATGTTAATGTACTATATTAGAGGATTGTTAATGGTTAAGAAACTTCACTATGAACTGGTGAACATTCTATCTAATGATGAGTAAGGAATATTTAATAGTAATTTGGTTAGTTACCTGTGGGTAACTTGTATAAAAAAAATTTAACTCCTTGCATTTCCATGTGAAGTTATTGGTGTATGTTACATTTTCATTAACTTTAAGCTCCATTTTTTATACCTGTCAATATAAGCTTTTTACCTCTATTATATGCTCAATATATTATGTCATTTTTCCTCAATATATATCTCCCACTATAAATGCCAATGGTGTTATTTAGCGAAATCACTTTGAGGTTTATTATAACATTATTCTCAATAATAATTACACCACAAGTTAAAGTGAGTTCACTACTCCCAAAAATATATATATAAGCTAGTAAAATAAAAATTATATTTCGTATACCAAAATTAATATTACTATATAGAAAAGTTCAATAAATTTATTTTTCTTTAGCCAAACAAAATACCAAAATTATACATATAAGTTAGTAAAATAAAAATTATATTTCTTATACCAAAATGAATATTAATATATAGAAGAGTTCAATAGCCAAAATACCAATCAATGCTAAATGATAATTGTTATCAAAAGCCAATATATTAGGAATCAATATTTGTGAAACTATCACTCCAGAAATACACGGGACAATATATGCCACCCAAAAAATAACTCCATAAATATTAGTTACCCAATATATTTTCCTTATAACAAGCCAATATTAATCAAAGTTGGTACTATTAGCGAGGTATCCCATACAAATCTATATAAACATGGAGAAATAATACTAGCTCTAAGGAGAGTTTCTCCCTTTTGTCTTTGGATTAACTTACTTTTAATCCAAACTTCTATGTTGATTTCAACATGGTAACTTCTTAGAGTTTTTGAATAGGGTTGAAAAGGTGAAACTACCTTTCATGTGCATGGGCCAGTCAAATTTATTTCATCCTATTTGGAAAGGAAGTCAAACTACTTTAAGCATGAGGCGAAACCATAAAATTTTACTGTTGTTTTCAGTAATTTATTTCACATGTGAATAAAGGAAGAGGTAAGTGATTATATAAGGTTCAATTCTCTATTACCATAACCATAAATAGTATTTACCATTAGTTGGAAAAAATATACAACTATGTTTGTTAATGTTTATCATTAGTTGGAATAAATATACAATTATGTTTGTTAAAACATAATCACTATATTAAGTTACTTTTAGGTGAAGGTTTTTTGTCTAGTAAAATCAACAATAGTCGTGGTTGGCTTCCTTCTAGGGTTTTTCAATTAAATATTTTAAATTTTGATGACATCCCCTTAGGGGCAGGAGGTGGCCCCTTTTTTAGTAATGTTGTGGAGAGATGTTTATATAAACAAGGCCCTCACATATCCAACAATCTTAATGTTAACAGGGTTTTCAATTTTTTTTTTACAAATCATTACCAATTCCAATCCCATGGCTTTCTTGTTGAGTCGACAGATCATCATTTTTTTGTACGCCCACTGGATCATTATCCTCCAGGAATTTGACTTGGAATTTGTAACACTCAAGAGTAAGAAAGGCTTGGCCCTTGTTGAGTTTATTTTTAAATTTCCCACTAGTGTGTAAGACCTGCCCTTGAATGATGATCTTCCAGACGAACACTTGTTTACCATATCATATGATGGACCATGGTATGACGACATTCTCACATATTTGAAAACCCAAAAAAATTATCCTCATCTAACTCATGAATATCAATGATGTATTCGTCATCAAGCACCCCACTACCTACTTCTAGGAGATTATCTTGATTGTTGTGGTGTCGATACCATTATGCATTGTTGTGTAGTTCATATTATAGTTGAGCATGTGATAAATGTTTGCCATAATGGTTCTTGTAGTGATCACCTCTCTGGAATGGCAACTGCTTAAAAAATCGTGTGTGTCAGCTACTTTTGACCTTCTCTCTTTAGTGATTGCATTGAGGGAGTCAAACATTGTCCCAATTGCCACACCTAAGGCAAGGGTTGTGCCCTCCCCTTTATACTAAGTTATTGCCACTGGTCCTTTATGCAAATGGGTCATTGACTTTATGGATTGTAAACCTACCTCATTCAATTTCTATAACATTAGGGTTGTTGATTGTTTTACCAAATGGGTTGAGGCCATGCCTTGTGGTTGTTGAATATTTTACCAAATGGGTTGAGGCCACTATAGCAACTATGACTCATTTATTCTTTAACCATGTTATTTCTCAATTTAGGGTTCTAAAAAAATTGGCCTCTCACTATGGCTAACACTTAAAAGATGAAATATGGCATGATTTATTTTCACTTTTAGGTTTTGAGTACCAATATTCATCATCTTATTACCTGCAAGGGAATGGACAAGTTGAAGTTTTCAACAAAATCCTAAAGACAATGCTTCAATAGAAAATAAATAAGCACAAAATCAATTAGAATTCAATGCTCTTCCTTGTGTTATGTGCTTATATAACTTCTATTAAGATCTCCACCATGTTCATTCATTTCCATAACAATGTAAACTTTGAAACGGGAACGAAAATGAGTACCCATTTTTTTGAGGTAGCAAAAAAATAATCCGATTTTGAAAAGTGCTCATCCAGAATACACTTTGTTTTTTATGGAGCATGTTTTTGACACTTTAAATTTTCTTACGTATCATTTTTTTTTTAAATGTTAGTGATTTTCATGTTAATTTTAAAAAGTGTTGATGCAGAATCGGTCTCTTTTTTTAGAGAGCTTATTTTTACACTTTAAATTTTCTATTGTATTAAGTCCCAATATATATTTTTAAATGTTGATGATTTTCATGCATATTTTGAAAAACAACAACATTTATTTTTTTAAAGACATTTTTGACACTTTAAATGTCCTTATGTCCTAGATATATACAATTTTTTTTTAATGTTGATTATTTAACAAATTTTCAAGTTGTCTTATGTCTCTTAATGCTTTTCGTCGAAAGATATTAGTTTTTTAAGAGTTTTTCAAACATATGTTTTTTTGTTTTCCTTTGCAATATTTTTTTTTTATAATAAAATTTTAATTTTTTTTTGCAAAATAAAAAATAAAAAAATAACATTAAAAATATGTAAAAAATCAAATATAAAATCTTATATGAAAAGACAAAATTTACTTATTAAAAAAAAAAAACTAAAAAAATATATATATAAAAATTATAAAAAAGTAAATAAAAATATTAGAAAAAATATATTTCAAAACACACATAATTTAAAAAATTATATATATATATATATATATATATATATATATATATATATATATATATTACATAATAAAATTAAAATTAAATAATAATAAACAATAATAATAATAATAAACCTTAAATTTAAACTAAAAGGATAAGAAAATTATAATAAAAATAAAAAATAACTATTAAAAACAAATCACACTTTAAAATTATATTTAAAATATTAAAAAAAAAAATTAAAAACAAAACTATAAAAAAAAAATTATTAAAAATTTAAAAACCGTGACTATAAAAATTTAAGAAATAAAATAAAATAATGCTGCCTAGCCACAACTCCCATGGCCGCCCAGCCCGACGGTCGAGTGGCCACGGCTGGCTGGTCGAGCCCGAAGGCAAGGCTGGTTGGTTGTGGCCGCACGACCACCGAGCTGGGAGGTTGTGAATGATGTGGCCACAGCTCCCATAGCCTCCCAGCCCGGCTTTCAAGCGACCACATCTGGTCGGCATTGCCTTTGGGCTTGGCTTTCCAGCCATGGCCGCTCGGCCGTCGGGCTAGGCGGTCATGCGAGCTGCGGCCACAGCTTCCACGGCCGCTTAGCCCAATAGTCGAGCCGCCATGACTGGGTGGTCGAGCCCAAAGGCAAGCCAACCAGTTGTGGCCACTTGGCCAATGGGCTGGGCAGCCATGGGAGCTGTGGCCATCGGCCTACCCCCTGTGGTCACTCGATCACCGGATTAGGCAGCCATGGGAGCCGTGGTCGCAGCTCCCATGGCTGCCTAGCCCGACGGCCAGAGGGGGCAAGCCAATTCTGAGAATCGGCATGTGCTTGCCCCGTGTGGCCACTCGGCCACCGAGCTGGGCAACCATGGGAGCTACACAAGGGGCAGGCACAGGCCAATTCTCAAAATCAGGCACAGGCCGATTCTCAGAATCAAACTTGCCCTCTGTAGCCACTTAGCTGTCGAGCTAGGTAGCATAATTTTTTATTTTTTATTTTTTATTTTTATTTCTTAATGTTTTTTTAGTTATGTTGTTTAATTTTTTTTTAATTTTTTTTTAGTTTTGTTTTTAATAATTTTTTTTTGTATTTTTAATTTAATTTTAAAGTGTGATTTTTTATTTTATTTTTTATGTTTTTATTATTAATTGTTTAGATTTTTAATTTAAATGTAAGGTTTTTTTTTAATTATGTTTTTTTTTTAATAATTCAAAATTAGTATATATATATATATATATATATATATATATATATATATATATATATATATATAATTTATTTATTTATTTATTTATTTTCTATTTGTTTTTTTTAATTATGTGTGTTTTCAAATATGTTTTTTATTTTTATTATTTTTTTAAATTTTTTTAAGTTAATTTTGTTTTTAGTAATTTTTTTTATGTTTCATTTGTTTATTTTTTGTCAATTTCACATATATTTTTATATTTGTATTTTTTTTCCATGTTCATATATATATATATAGTAGAAGTGTGTCACTAATTTTAGTTAGGGAAACATCCAAGCATATTAATATAGATAGAAAATGATTAATTCTTGATCAATACAACTTCAATAGAAGTGCGTAGCTAGTTCCAATTAGGGAAGCATCCAAGTGTATTAATATAGATAGAAAATGGCTAATGCATGATACTCAATTAACTAAGCACGAGTGTTATCTATTTCTTATTATTTTTTTGTGTCTTTCTTTTTGTTTTTATTTTTCTCAATAATTTTGTTTTCAAGTTTTTTAATTTCTTTTTGGTTTAATATATATTTTTATTTACTTATTATTATTATTTTGTAAGCTGAGTAGAACTACATCTTCGTCACCATGTCCAAATACATCACCCCGATCAGGGCAAGGAATTGAAGTGGTGACTTCACATCAAGCTATGCGTAAACAACCCACCCAATCACTGTCTATTCAAGACCCCATGAACTTTATTTACTTATTATTGTTTTCTAAGCTTTTTGTGTGTGTTTTTTTTAAATTTTCAATGTTTTAATTTTTGTTTTCTTTTAAATTTTCCATTTTTATATATTTATTTATTATTTTGTTTTATTTTATTTTTTCCTAAAGGGTGTCTGTCGATCCTCGGCTAGCAACCTCATCTCATTATGTGTTTTTTTTATTGTTGATTTTAAAGTTTTCGTTGTAAAAGATTGAGTCTGCCCGCACAATGTGTCAATTTCATCATTGATATTTAAGTTTTCATTTCAATGGGTCAAGTTTTCCTATATTGTGTGTCAATTTGATGGTTTCCTTTTAAATTTTTGTTGCAATGTGTCAAGTTAAGATTTTAAAGTCATCATATTTTTATCATTTAAAAAAGAAAATACTCCTGGAATACTCACTCTTTCATTCAGGTGTTCATTTTTAAAGTTTTTTTAGTCAATTTTTTTTCCATAATTTCATGGTTGAAAAAGTGTCAAAATTTTAAGGTTTTCCAAAATTATAGTATTCCAGCATCAAAAAAAATTTCAGGTTGTTTTTCATGTTTTTGTGGAGTTTTTTGGCTAGAGTTCTCGTTTTGATTTTATAGTTCTCGTTTCAAATTTTACGTTGTTTCCTCTTGTCCATGGAGAGGAGGCAATATTTTCAATTGAGTGCAAAATCCCCTCCCTTCACCTTGCCATCAAACTTATCCTATACATTTTGCCTTTAAAATAGAGACTCAATATGTTGGAACATGCTAATGAATATCTTCAAGTTTCTTTGCAAACCATTGAAGTGGCTAAAAATTTCATCAAATCCTAGTATAACAGCAAGGTCCACCCTCATGTTTATCATGAAGGTGATCTAGACCTCGTCCATGATTAAGCCCATGATATTCTAGGACATGGAAAGTTCAAACCCTTATGGTGAGGCCCTTACATTGTCAAAAAGTGTTTGGGTAAGGGAGAATACATCTTGAGGTACCTAAAGGAGAGATACTCCACAATCCTCATAATGCACTCTACCTCAAGAAATTATACCGTTAGGAGTTTCCCTATAATGCATTTTTTTTTTTTTTCATATCATGTACGTAGAGTTGCATTCTTATTCACCTCATTGGTTGTCTTCTTGTGCCTTTCATATGGATCCATCATCCCCACCATACTTAGGTTATGCCAACAGTGAAATTCATTATTCATGAAATCTAGCCTCGACAACCTAGTAGGCCATATTTACCCCTTTGTGTTACTTAGTGGACTGCAATGGCGTTTGGATTGAATCTTCCACCAATAATCAAGAAGAATATGATAATGTGATAAGTTTGTCACTTGATGCCCTCGATCATCGCATCCTTCACCTTCATTTTTGTCTCAATTCCCAACTTCTCATCATGCAACTGAATGATGTTTATCATGTGTGTAACCTTGTCCTCTTTAGAAAATATCTAAGAATTAAGCTTTTGGCACAATAATTTGAATCAATTTCATTCAATCATGTTCCTAAATCACAAAATAACTATGTAGATACTGTTACAGACAACATTCTAGATTAGAATTTATCACATGCATCCATAACAAGATAAATCATCCATATAAAATGGTGACGACAAAAAAACATGCATAATCATATTATGTTATCATAAGCATCCATAGAAATGTTTGGAGTCCGTTATTCTAAATACATATGACATGCCCATAACATGCTACAACCATAAGTACAAAACTTAGGGGCACCATTTCGCACTACCCTCAATCATCCTCCATTGGAGGATCTTGTGCCAAATGTGCCACATCATCAACACGCAAATCCTTGATAGCTTGATCATCCATGGTTGCTCACCTCACAATGGCTCATCACTCAAAGGGTAGATTCACACACACATCTATGTATTGTTCCTCAACTTGTGCCACCCACGATCTATGACACCGGTTAATGATATATCCAAACTCCTCTTGAGATCCTCTGAAAACTCAAGTCCCCTGATATGATGATGCTCTGCAGTCTATATCCCCAAGTATCGCTAGTCATGTTTCATGTCTCACTAACCTTACCAATATTTGCATATCACCTGTCTGAATATCAATACCACTTAAAAAACCATTGTAAAATATGTTAATCAAAACATAAACATCATATCGCATACCATCTAAAACCAACACTTTTCCCAGTGGGAGTGGTAACTCCAGAGCACCTTAAAATTTCATCCTTGAGTATGGGTAATCCCCTATGTATAGTGGGAGTTGTTCCCAATGTGTAAATAACTCGGGTCAGAACACTCTTTCCACTCCTCCTCCTCATAAAATCGCCCCCCAAAACCATATCTTAGGCCCCTATGGTCCCCTATCTCGGATACATATGTGTGGAAGAAGTGTAGGAATATTCTTAAAGAAGAATGATAAAAGCATTGTACCAACGGAACAATTCCCTACTTTCACCCTCTAACAGGAATTTAGTTGGTGCTTCAACACCATCAACAATATTTGGGCCCACCTATAGTAGGTCCCCACGAGCACACTCTCCACTAGGATCAGTTTCCCCCCAAATAACTTGTGAAGAGCATCGATACCCAAAACATGGATCATTGTTGCCATTGTAGTCCATGTCTCAAGTCTCTCTACATCAATCAATTGTATGGTCGAGTCCCTCACTCAGACACCAAGTACATAATTTTTGTATATAGGCTCATCCACATGCCTCCCATAAGGTAGTACTATATGCACCTCTCCCACCATCCCCATGGGTGTGAATATTGTCAAAAAATAGATATCCTAGATGGTAATCATAATTTGATAGTCTTGAATCACAAATTCCTCAAGCTCTAGATCCAAGTATCTTACTATCCTGGTCAAAAGTGGCTCACCAACTCGCATCAATGGGTTCTCAAAGAATTGAGTAACCCATATCGGGCAAGAGCCCCTCTTACAACATGGTTCCACTGAACCTGACTACAGAGTTCTTAAAACTCCCATTTTCACCACAACACTTTAGACTCTGCCATCCCTATACAAAGCCATCTATTTTTCAACAAAATATACTCATCTAGTCACCATAAAAAATCTAGACATAAGGCCCACTATAGAAAAAGCCCTAATAGGTGTGTTGGCATAAAAAATTGAGCAGGGGTCCCCCAAGGAAAAAAAAGTCCTAATCTAGAAAACTAAATCGTTGAAATGATGAGTAAGGATAACCCACCTACCTTAAAGTCCTAGACCCAAATTCCAACAGTTGGTTTGTCCATAACAATCTCACCAATATTTAGGGCCTCCTCCTCCTCTCCAAGTTGTCAAGAAGTGAATGCACAAATGAATTTAAATTGGAGGGAAAATGTCTTATATAGGAAAAATCCACCAGTTTTCAATTGGCCATTTCATGCTCATCCACCTTCATATAAATTATCTATAGGTGATTATATTTTTAATAAAATCTTAAAAGTTAATTGAGTATGGACTTTGTGATTTTGTCATGCTTTCATATTTTTTATTTGTTGTACATTTTTTTGTTTTGTTTCTTTTATTTACGTAGATCCATTTATTTAACACAATCATAGTCACATATTCTAGGTTTTAACCCTCATTATTGTTGTTATCCTTCTAAAACCACCATAGGAAAAGATTTCATGCTAACCTTGCATACAAAATCCACTAACAAGAACTGGAAATGAACCATTGTGATGGTTGGACTTCCAAAGGAAAGCCATTAAAAATAAAGGTTGTAGACTCAATGTCTAGTGGTTGGAGTCAAAGAGCCTATCTACACTAAGCAAAGGTGTTTCTAAGGCATGTCCATCCATAATATTATTATATTGAGTAAAAATGCATGAAATTTCTTAGCATGCATATCTTTCTCTTTATAAGGAATTTCTCCAACAATTAAATCTCCATTTTTGTGGCATGTTTGAGTTTTCTTTGGTTTTAACTATCGGTTCACTAGATGTATGCCCCCACACTTTTTCAAAATTGCAAAATTAATTTTTTATCTCTATTGTACTCCCATTCACCTTTAGTCAAATGACTTAGCATGCTAGTACCACCTTATTCTTTTTTCAATTATAAGCATTGACCTCAGGCTTGACAACTTGTTAGGACTAAAAAACATTGTAGGTGCTACAAGCTAAAGTGGCAATTTATTAATTTCCATATCGTATAGACGAAGAGGATATGCCCTTGGCAATGCACATTGGAGTTGACAATGTTATTATTGGCTCTAGTTTATATCTTTTTCATTTCGTGAGTGATTTTTTTTTAAATTGTTTTGAATGTTTTTACTATATTAGTTTTTAAAATAAATTGATGTTATATACAAATATGAATAACTTGAAATGAATAAATTTATTAACAATAATAATATTATACAATAAAAAAATGTTAAGTTAAATAGCTATATATGTCAGTTTTTTTTTTTCATCATATAATATATGTGTGCACATTTCAATGTAAACAGATAATTTTTTTTTTGGAAAAATAAGAATGAGAAGCAAAGGAAACATAGTGGAGTTAAAGTTACATTCTAATGTAAAAATGTGAAAATGATTTAAAAAGTTTTAATAAATAATGAAGATACATTATTCCTCTCAATTAATTATATTAATTTTTTATAAAATAAAAATAAACTAAATTTATGGCTAAGTACAATACCATTAACTTTTTTTTTTTTTAAGAAGAAAGAAATTGTAATTTTTTATTTCATTTCTTTTTAAAAAATAACTTTCATAAAAATAAATATTTTACAATTTCAAACACTTCTGACATTAATGATGGAAACCATGAATGATATGATATAAGGCATTTTCCTATTTATTGTGCACTATCTTCACCAAGAACCCCTTATATAATTTTAATTTCTTATATAATTTTAATTTCTTATTAGTATAAGTAGTAATATCAAACAGTTATCACTTCCAGATTTATAAGTAGTAATATCAAATAGTTATCACTTCGTTGATGGCTCTCACCATATTAGACCTCATGACATTTCCATTCCTGCCATTTTCTTTGATGGTGCATCTGCAGATGGGATCACTGGTTGTGGGGCTTGGATCAAGATCTCTGAGCGTGAGCGTTGTCACATATTTTGGAACGGAGGTCCTGGTACTAATAATAAAGCTGAGATTATGGCGCTGTGGGGGGGCCTCCTTATTGCTTCTGACCTTCAAATCCAAGTGGTAAACATTTATGGGGACTCTCGGCTTGCCATTGGGTGGATATCCAACAGTTTTCATATGTATAACTCGCAATTACAATGATGGATCGACAGGACTCAGAGACTCTGGCATAGACTGAATTTCCCTCCCATTACACATATTTTCCGTGAAAACAACACACGGGCTGACCGGCGGTCCAAGAAGGGACTTATGGCTGAGTTCGGCTCCATGAAGATCACCCAGTTCTCTTATGGCAGACAGATTAGCGATCTCTCCATCCCTTTTCCATGATTCCACCCTTTCTGTTTGGTAACTCTTTTTTGATATTTTGATCCCATGACAGCGTATAACGGTTGGTGACAACAGGTTCTTATATGTTTCTCAAGTCATACTCATCAACCTGGTTTCCTATACACGGGACATCATGCCTGATTTTTTATTCTCAAGCGAGCCTGAATATTATAGTTTTTGTAGAAGTCGACTTTCTATTGTCCATATGTACAGGTTTTTATATCAAGCGAGCGAGTTCCAAATATCAAGCGAGCCGGAAATCTATATCAAGCGAGCGTGGTCTAAATAACAAGCGAGCGGGATCGTCCTTCTTATTGATTTTTTCAAGTGTCTTTTAATGCCAAGTGGATTCAGGAAAATATTATAAATCTCACCCGCCTCTATAGTTTGCCAAGCTTCAACAATACAGATCAACTGCTCAAGCGAGCCTGCCTCCACATTTATGATCACTCCTTGCTTCCTTTTTTTCTCTCGGTTCATATCTTCTCACAGGACGGATAGAATAGGGATATATTATGTTATTTCTCATCTTAATCTTCCGCTTATTCCTTATATCAATCACTATTGTTTTCTCCTCCTGTACATCAGTCAATCGGAATGGGGTAATGACGCTGGATGTTTCCTTGCCCCTTTGCTTTTATCAGATCCTTTTTCATATGTATGGGAAGGATCTTTCCCGATAATCAGGATGCCAATTAATTGTATATGCTCAATCTTTCTATTCTGAGCACATTTCAAATGTCTATATATGCTTGGACTTCTCGCTGTAGGTTACTCAGCTGAGATATATTGGTCAATGTACTGTTTATATTTTTAATATAATCAGTGTTTTTTTCTTTCTAAAAAAAATATATATATACATATTAATTTAAGTATATGTTTCTTTCCATTGGATATTATAATTCCAACTTGGGTTTATTTTTCCATGTTGTAAGTTATGTCAATAACTGAATGATGATGAAAAATGGATATAACTGAAATGATGATAAATAATGGATAATATAAGATGGGATATTTATATATTTATGGTATTGTAACTTTACATTTATTGTTGATACATTATTTAACTTAGACCAATTGAGATTTTGAGCAATTGAGATTGAGGAATAATGTCCAAAGAGGTTGTGTGATCCATTCCCATAATGTCATGTACGGTTAGTAGGCTAGTGTTAATATCAGACGCCATCTGCCAAACTAGAAAGGGTTAATCCCATCCACCAGGAAGGGAGAGTTTATTTCTTCAGTAAGAAAAATGGTTCATTTTAGATGATGGTTAATTAAGCTATAAGGCATTCGCTTATTTATTAGTAAGCAATATTAATAAATATTAATATATGTATGTATGTATGTATGTATGTATGTATGTATGTATGTATGTATATGTATATGTATATGTATATGTATGAGGTGAGCATTATGATATATTAAAAATTCAATTTTTATTCGTTTATGTGGAATCATAAATTTTTTATTTAAAAATTGTTATTTATTTTTTGTATTTATATAATTGGAATTTACTTATATTATTTAATTTGCATCATATTTTCTATTATATAAAGAATCAATTCTTAAATAATTAATTAAATTATTTAGACTTTGTACTTTAAAATTTATATGAATATTTTGTAAATGGTAATAATAAGGTTTTTCACTTAACAAACTTATATTAATGATAATTTAGTAGTCTAATCAATTTGCAAATTTAACCTAAAAATTATAGAAATTTTGGCAATATTTTAATAAAATCAGTCGATTTTTTGTAAATCCAAGTTGCAAATATTAAACTTAGAGATTTTTGGTGCCTCAAAGGCCTTTGATGGTGCTGAATCTATTTCACCATTAAAAAAAACATGATTCAAACACTGCTACTACCAAAGTTTTTGAAAAAAATTTAGCAAAATTCTGACCACTTTTGATAGTCCAGACAATTCCTCTGTCTCCTTAAACTAAGCCTTACAATTCCTAAATAATAATAATATAATTATGTACAATTGTCACAATGATATCTTTTAATTATAACTATGGGTTAAAGACATAAATTGAGACTTATAAATCTTATAATATTGAATAAGAAAACTTCATGAAAAAGTTAAGATAAAATTCTATATTTATTTTAATATAATATTATTTATGAAAATAATATAAAATATTTTATAACACATACTAGTTTTTTAAATTATCAATATGGATTTAGATATATATTTTTACAACACAATTTCAGAAACTATATTTTCAGTTTATTAATTTTCATTAATAAATTTTTTAATATAATTTCTTTTCTATATATTTGGGTCTAAAATCTTTTTTTTTTTCATTTTCAATCAAACTAATAACAAACAATATTTTTAATTGAATTTTTATTATTGTTCATTTTTTTCATGTAAAATAGCATTTAAGAAATCTTACAAAGTTATTATGGAAAATAATTTTATTAAATTATAAAAAATATTAAAATGACATCATGTTGTAATGTTATTATTATATATTCCAATTTTGAACCTGAGCATTTCTCTCTTATCATCATGTTGTTCCTTTATTCTTATTTTATTTTAATTGTGATATGAAAGTTTGTATTACGGATACTTTTCTATTTGAGAGTTAAAAGGTTTTATTCTGATTGGAGGTTGTAATAAGCTTAAGAGCATGATATAGATTTGTTATTATTCTCATATACATATTTTGTTAAGAACGTTTATGTTAATACATGTCATTGCATTCTTTGGATGTCGGTGACATTGGACGCATGTATGGTAACAGTCCCTCTCATGTTTGAGATGATGAAGATTTGCAATGCAGGCTTTTACTTGAAGTGGATCTACCTCTCTGCAATAATTCGCATGAGGTGATGGAGGAAAGGCATCAAGAAGATACGCAGTGCCAACAATCACCCTGGGTGGTACCTCTCATCTGCAATCATTTGAATGAGCTCTCGGATGGATATGATGCTCTGCCATAACTCGAAGCACATGCTTCCACATGAAAATTGTCGTAGCATGCACCTGCGAGCTTGTGATAATAATGCAGAGCATTTGCACTTGTGCCAGAGGCATACAAAAAGGGAGGCCCTTTCGCATAGTGTTATTCAAAGTTGCTCCTTCTGGCTCATATTGCCCTCTTAGCATCTCTGTTTCAGTTTCAGCCCACCTGCGCCCTCCACCCACTGCGCATGTAGAAATTTTAATACAAATTATGTATTTCCTTGATTATTCTGACCTAACAATTATATGCCACTGTTAAATACAGAATCGCTTCTACAAAAATCTTTCTAGAATTTAAAACACGATTTCCAATTGCAAACACATGAAGAAAGATCAATCACACATAACACAGATTTTTTTACCTGGAAATCATAAAGCTAAAAACCCCACTATCATATATTATGTATATATCATGGACCATGAAACAATCTCATACAAAACTCTAATCCGACAGCTCTCAGTACAATATACAATCGTCTCACATTGTCATACAAAAATTGGCAAATACATGCTCCAATTTACCTCCTCTTGATAGCCTACCTCCACTGTGTAATCCCTGCTGATCACAATCCCTGGATGAATGAGATCCTTCTTGCCTTGACTGCGCAATCCTCGTTGGCATCTCCAATGTGTGTGTGGTTGCATGAGTGCACCCACTAATGTCACAAATGATAGTCAAACTGTCCCTTTCACCTATCTCTCAACTGGGTCTCCACTGGATCTGACATGCATGTAGTTAACAGTAGTAAATCTTCAATTGCATGTGAGACCACTGCTTGTGAATTAATTAAATAATTAATTCACTAATCTCTCACTAGTGTATGTCCAGTTACAACTAGCACAACTAAGTTTAACTCACTTAACTAAGTTAAACTACTTTACAACTCACATAACTACACATCCAACTCTATTACAACTTCGAATCACTCAGTTACAACTAAGTCCACTTTCATGTTCCACCAACCAAACTTTGAACTCGAATTTCCCATAGCTAACTATTTTTCCACTTCAGTTAACTATTTCCAAGTGCTTCATGAGAATATATTAATGTTTACTGTCCAACTATTATTAAGGGATAATAATAGTCAACATGCATCTATAAATAGACATGTGATCTATAAATAGACTTCACACATATATATAAAAATAGAAAATCATCTATAAATAGAATTTTCTCAACATCTATAAATAGAATTTTGCTATAAATCGAATTTTCTCATCTGTTCTAAAAATAGACTTACACCTAAAAAGAGTCTGAGGCTCAATCCTAGTGTAGGTGCTTAATTTTCACTAGGATCATCATCTTGTTGAATCTCAACACTCCCTCTCAACAAGAAAGGGATTATCCTTCACCCTGATCCTATCTCTATGGTATTCAAATTTTCTCCTGGTGAGCGCCTTCGTCAGAATATCTGCATCCTAATCTTCTGTAGGAATGTACTGAAGCAACATGATCTTTCGCTGTTGTTGACGCGGTAAATCCCCTCTGCAAACAGAGGCAATCCCACTAGCCTAGATCGGGTCTAGCAACAATCAAATCACGCAATGACATTGGTTCCTAGTTACAATAAAGACAAATATCGTGATAAGTGACCTACCTCAAATCCCACGTTGTTGTTGTTGAAGAAGAAGAGGTGCTCTTCATCCCTTGCCCAACAGATCACAGTCCTTCTGTTTTCTTCTTCTGGACACCTGTACACACGCAGAGAAACAACGACATACAACGTAACATCTAAAGCATGTAACTATATATCATTCAGAGAGGATATAATTCATTGCATTTCATAAAAGAGTAAACACGTGAATGGAACCAAAATTAGAG
Organism: Pinus albicaulis; assembly: GCA_034641835.2. Taxonomy (NCBI): domain Eukaryota; kingdom Viridiplantae; phylum Streptophyta; class Pinopsida; order Pinales; family Pinaceae; genus Pinus; species Pinus albicaulis. The sequence continues at coordinate 766,289,911 of CM076582.1, read as the reverse complement.
TCGCTTATATTAATGATGAAAAAAAGGGAGATTACAACCAAATTCTCTGATGCTATGATCTTCCTTCGACGGGGATTGCAGCAGAGCGTGTCTTAATGAAGCCTGCTGGGAATTTGGACAAAGCTCTCTCTCACGGGGATCTTCTTGGTGAAAATTTGCCCGGCTATAGTTTTCCTCCTACAAGTTCAGCTAGCTTGCTAATGGAGAGGGCAAGCTTTTATAGATGGAGGAAGGGAAGTTGGGATCCCTATAATCATTAGATAGGCCCTATCTCATAGGAAGGTTCCATGAGAGGTGGAAAACCACTTCCTATACATGGAGATCCGGAGCGAAACCACTCAACTTCTTCTGATGATTCATTCTGGAGTTTGTCAGAACAAAACTTACGCCATTTATTTTTTAAAAACATTCCTTAATGGGCTTGGCGTGAGTGAGACATAGGGACAGTGCGCCAATTGGCACACCCTCTAGTGTGGATTTCCCCAATTAGTGCGAGGGATGAACTGACTAGTCGCACCAAGTCTAAAACACCTGTTTTTAGGGTTTTCCAGAGGAAATTTTCTTCAGGAGAATGTTTATCCTTAGGTAGAAGGATGTTATGAAGGTGTTTTCAGGAAATGTTACTACTCACAGGTCATGGGAATAGTCCTCCAATGTGAAGGATGAGGGATTGTAGGTACGGTGACAAAATATTGTGTAACAGATGCCCCCTAAAGCATGAGGTCCGAGAGAGAGGGACGGGTGAATTGCTTTATGAGAACGCACCTAACTGAAAACACTACCGTTGGAAAACCTGCGAAGACAAATACAACTGATATCTCTGATACATGATATGTGGTATGGGCGCAGCCATCCATAATAGAGTGTACAAGAACTGGGATCCAAGGTATGGACGCAACCATCCAGTAAATAAGGATCAACAAGTAGACTCAGGTATGGTCGCAGCCATCAAATTGAATGAGTCATGTAATACATGATGATAATCCATAAATAATTCGCAGCCTAGATGTATATCAAACAAAATCCATGGAATTGTGCTCCATCTCGACCCGAACAGAGTACAAGTTCAAGCATGTGAATATGTGAGCTGAAGTCGAACATGCAAGAACATCGTCTGATTACCAGCCAATAATGAAAGTCGTTAACATACGTGAGAGAAACCACCAATAATGACGATGGCCCTCAAGGTACACGAGGTACAATCCACGGAATGTGAACAGTGAGCTGGTGTTGAACACCCACAGAATCATCTGATCGAAGGTCAATAATGAAAACCTTGCATTCGAATGGGAAGAACCTACCATTGAGGCATGCAGGCTCCAAGGTACCTGAAGGGAGTCTCTAGACCAACTTCCTGGATAATGAGCTGAAGTCGATAAGAAGTGACCTTGATTGAAGGTGTGCCATAATGTTTCCCACATCATCGACACAAGATAGAGGGACATAATGTTTGTGAATCAATATCGACAGAGAATCAGAGGGAGGTTGAAAACTGCAGAGGCCAACTTCTCTTGAACATATCGGCGGCACGACATTGGATTTGGCAGTATTTGACATCAAAGGATTTGAGGTCATGGTGACGTGGCAAAGAACAGATGAGCGGTCAAAAGAGATTACCCAAACCCACGGAGGCAAGCAGATAATGAGATGAGATGTCCCCAACCCGATACGAATGTATATAAGTGCCATGTTCAAGAGTGACATACTACTGACACGACTACAATATTGGTTCCATTTTTCCCCACCATTTCTGGCAAGTACCCCAATTATTTTTGAAAACAAGCTTGAAGGGGATAGCATATGCTTGCGATATAAGTTTTCCCTTCGGAAAAATCCATCCTAGTACATTTAACGAGCCCTAGGAAGGAGGAGCTCGAGTAACGTCATTATGATAGAGTTCGACGTCATCAGGTTTTAATGAGCCTGACAAAGGAAGAACTCGGCATCTTTTCATGTTTAGAGAGTTTGAAAAGACAACGAAAAAGAAAACTCCAACAGTCCCTTTTCATAGATAGTCCCACAGATCCGAAAAGGTAGAAAACTATATCTGAGAGAACCTCCTAGTCACGATAGGCTAGGGTATTCCTTTTTCGTAAATAATCTATGCCAGCCCGAAAAAGGGGTAAACGTATACTGGGTAGATATCGTTTCGCAGCCAATTTAACGAGCTCAAAATGACAAGCAACTCGACGATCTTTTCAATTTTCGAGAGTTAGAATAGAGCTGAAAGGTGACTCCAATAGTGAATTTTTTGTGTTTATACTGAGTCCTAAAAATTATAAAATACAACTCGTGTCGTCGTCCTAGTCGCGTGAAAACCTGTCGCTACACAAAAAGCAAGTGTAAAACCCATTTTTCGACAAAACATAGTGAAATATTGGAAAAACAAGTCTCAAAATCTAAATTTTTTTTCAAAAAGTTATAAATATGACCAAATAGTAAAAACATATTTACTTTTTACTTTTTACCTCTTGTGCAGAGCGATAGTGAGTTATTTCCCTGCGACATCGTTCCTGATCCCGTCTTTTCTAGGTAAGAGCTGCTTCCATTAGCTATGTTTTAATCCATATTTCATAGCTTTCCATTGTGATTTGGCATCGCTGAGGGGACGATTTGCAAATTTATGGCTTCCGGGGTTGGCGCGGGTATGAGTCACGGACCCACGCCAATCAAGCTCTTTTTGCAAAGGGGTCGTGCCAGCTGGCGCGACTGTCATCAAAACAGTCGTGCCAATCGCGCAGCCTCATATTCCCCTTAAATTTCACAAAAATTGAACCAATCAATTGAATTTTTTAATGCCCAAGGGATCTTATGATGTGCTTATGACGAATTTGATCCAGGTATAAAGCCACAATGGTGATTGAATGGAAAGAAAGGGAGCACAATGAAGAAGACGAATTGGAAATGGAGGATGAACAATGCATGAATTCTCTTCGTAATTGCGGATTAAATAAATTCTTCTTAACACCATGTCTCAGGGCTCAGCCTGAATTGTTACAATATTTGATAAGTATCTGGGATGATAATTAAGAGAAGTTTAAGCTTTGAGATCAAGTGCTTGAACTCGAAGTGTCCGATGTCTACTTCATCACTGGATTGTCTTGAAAAGGTCTAGTTCTTATTATGATAGGTACCAGGCCTTCTGGTAAGAAGATGTTGATGGTTATGGAAATAGTGTGCCCAGGGGCACAAACAGGATCAGGTAGTGGCAAAGTTGACATTCACACTGTTCCCGATCTAGCACTCAGAGTGGTGCTACATACTATTACGTGGGTCGCGGGGTTGCAAGCTTCGCATGAGGCTACCAAAACACAGCTTCTCCTGGCGTCAGAATGTATGAACCCAAGAGTATTTGATTGGGCCATAGCCATAACCATGAATATCAAACGGAAATTGAATAAATGTAAAAAGGCCAAACTGAAGCAGTTTGGGTATGGGTCAATCTTGGTATCGTTCATCCTAGAATGACTGCCTATCTTCCAGGACCAGGTGGCGATAGTCACAGATACACCTTTGAGAGAGCCACGGATGGATCGATGGGCAACATTAATGCCCAGGGCAGGGGGCGGCCAACAGATGTCATGGCGGCCCGAGTTCTTCAGGTGGCTTCAGCGACAATTGATCATCGTAGAGGACTAGCCCTATGTTGGTATTGATTTCATAGGAGACCCAAACCTTCCACTCCCGGAAAGAGAGGACTGGGATGAGGATTTGGGTAAGACTCTTTTTGATTTTATCATTTTTATGGTTTTTTGGTATACATGCATGTTCTAACAGCTAATCCTATATGTATGAAGATGTTGGCCCAGAGAGACCCGCCAGGATGTCACCGATTGCGCGGAGGACCCCTCTCGCCTATGACCCTCAAGGTGAGGGGGGCGAGGGGAACGAGTTGTTTCAGAACTTAGAGGGAATCACCCATGGAATTTTTTATTATGCTTGCCTAGATGATGTCTCTCTGATAACACTACAAGCTGTGAGTCCAGATATACAAGTAATGCGTGAATACCGAGGTTAACGACCTCGTTCAATAATTCCAAAACGACACTATATTCCGCGACATTATTTGTAGAAGGCCCTAGACAAACACCTTGTAAATTAACTAACTCACCAGCAGGATTGTATATTACCCAGGCTACCAAAGACAGATTCCTGGTACTGCGAGAGGCACCATCCGCGAAACCAACATAAGGAATAATAGACATCTGCACAATCAGCAAGACCCAATCAGCAGAAAGATTCTTACAAAGCACACCACACCACACATGCACAAAAATGAAGAAATCACCTATGTACATACACTACACAAGAGTGATTCAAGCGTAATACTTCTTCAAGTACAACCCATTCCTAGGCTGCGCCAAAGGAAGATATTCATAATTGAACAGCTCATAGGCCCCATTTTTCAATACATGTTTAACGATATAGGGCCCATGCCACATAGGCTGGAATTTTCCTACCCCAATTTTATCATGTGCTTGATCATACAAGAGGACAAGATCTCCTTCGATAAAAGATCGCGAAGAAACTGTTTGATCGAAATGAGCTTTAACCCTCTTTTTCTGTGCCTCAATAACCAAAGCAGCCAACCGGAGAGTTTTGTCCAATATTTCGAGATATAGGAGACATTCTTCCTCTGGGGAAATGTCGGGCAGTAATTCCACAACCAACTTCAGTGAAGGGATCTCACATTCAACCAAAAGAGTAGCTTCTAGACCATACACCAACTGGAAAGGTGTGAATTTGGTCGCACTCTGCACTGACGTTCGGTAGGCCCGAAGAGCTGAGAACAATTGGAGATGCCAGTTGGATTTGTGTATAGAAATTGTTCGTTGAAGCATCGTGACAAGCACCTTGTTCATGGCTTCAACCTGGCCATTTTCTTGAGGGTAGTATGGCGTCGAGCTATCATGACGCAAGCCCAACTTTGATGTCAGCTCTGCCATCATGTAGTCCCAAAAATGAGTGCCATGATCAGTGACAATGGCTTGAGGAATGTCGAAACATGTGATCACATGGTTGAAAATGAATTGAGTAGTTGTCTTACTGTCGGCAGCTAATGTAGGCATCGCTTCGGCCCACTTAGTGAAGTAGTCTACGGCAACAATGATATAAGCCTGTCCCCCAGCTGAGTGAGGGTTACATGTCATAAAATCAATGCCCCATTTGGCAAAAGGGCCTACGGTAATGACATGATGTAAAGGGAGGGGTGGCGCACGCATCTTGCATTGGAGGATTTGGCACACATGACACTTCCATGCTGCAACAATACAGTATTTAAATATAGATGGCCAGAAATAGCCCGCACGTAGAATCTTCTAGGCGGTAGCATAACCAGACATGTGACTGCCATAGGCGCCACTGTGACAGTCGTTCAGAACTTTCTCAACCTCCTCTAAGATCAAACATTGGCGGAGAACCAAATTGACTCCGACATGATATAAGCACTAGAAAATTTGGCGGAAATTCTGACGGCCAAATCGTCGCTATTCCGACACATTGTCGTCGCAAGAGCAACAGTTAGAGGGTGGGCAAACTGTCGTTTACCATACCGTCGCAGTTTCAACACAACTAAAAAGTGTCGCAGTATCGACACTTTTCCGTCGCTTCCAAACAAGCGTCACTCTTCTAACGTTTCCCAATCCGTCGCACTTCCGACCGCTATAAACTGTTGCACTTCCGACGAAATGTGGTCCGACGTTTAGAACGTCGCTCTTCCGACATCTCTAAACTGTCACAATTACGATGAAATGTGGTCCGACGTTTTGGACGTCGCTCTTTCGACTTCTGTAAACTGTCACAATTATGATGAAATGTGGTCCAACGTTTTGAACGTCGCTCTTCCGACATCTGTAAACTGTCACAATTACGATGAAATGTGGTCCGACGTTTTGAAGGTCGCTCTTTCGACGTTTCTAATATGTCACAATTCCGACGCTTACAAGACGTCGGAATTGCGATGGAAGGTTCAATTTAAAAAAAAAAAAAATGAAACTTTAAAAGAGGAAAAACATTGTTTTGAATATATTATATGAAGTAAAATAGTACATGAAGTCATTACATTTTCACATCTGAAGATTTGAACCCAAATATCCATCCAGAAAAGTGGAAGTCCCACCCCAGACAATGATAGAAAAATACCCCATGTCACATACAGGGACATGATATAAAACCCAGGAACGGTCCACATGGAGATTATCGACAATCTGAGAAAGCATCCAAATATGCCCGAGGCATCTATAAGAAAGTGAAATAGCAGTATGTAGAATAGTAAAGCAACAGATAGAGTACCGACGTCCATTGTTCCAAATACAAATTAAAGTACCCAAAATCCCTGAACAGAGAAAAACGCTAATCATGTGAGGAGTGTGATATGTCCAAAATATAAAAAGACCATCAGACCATATCAATAAACCAGCAACATAGACCAGCATCGCTAGTTTTGAAGGCAGAGTGATAAACATTAATAAAAAAAATTTCACAAGAGAAAAAACGTTGTTTTGAATATATTATATGAAGTAAAACAGTCCATGAAGTCATTACATTTTCACATCTGAAGATTGGAACCCAAATATCCATCCAGAAATGTGGAAGTCCCACCCCAGACAGTGATAGAAAAATACCCCATGTTACATACAGGGACTTGATATTAAACCCAGTAACGGTCCACATGGAGATTATCGACAATCTGATACTCTTTAATTGCTACTCTTTGACCTCTTTAAC